>JAGTJN010000020.1:0-600000 GCA_020747045.1 Phaeosphaeria sp. MPI-PUGE-AT-0046c | reverse complement strand
AGAAGCAGTCCGGACAAGCTTCTACAGTTGTGCAGTCCTCTACTCCGCATTTTAGGCTCTTCACACCGCCAACGTCTCGGCCCACGACACCCAAGAGCAAGAGTGGCCGCAAGCGAGACTTCACGATCTTCGTCGATACTGATGCTTCGGTTGTACCTCTGGGCCAAGCGAGCCAGCGACGCTTGAAGCGAGCTCCACTGGTAGTTCGAGGCGAGCCAGCGAACAGCACTCCAGTTCCCTCCCCTCGCCTCCCGGATACTCCGTTCCCGCGCTCGCCCGACGACTCCTTTTGGGATGACAAGGAGAATTGGGGCCCTATGCTGCCTATCACGCCACCGCCAATGCCTGTTAACTTTTTCCGTATCTCGTCACCGGCTCCTGGTCCGCCACCTCCTTCGTCGCCTCCTGCTCATATTGAGCGTCCTGAGCACATGCCGGCTCGTCCGCCCCCTCGAAACATGGTGCTGTATGATGTTTTGGGTCTATCCGACTGGAATGTCAAGAAGACGGTCATCGAGCGTGCATGGAGACACACTGCCCGCGAGCATCACCCCGACAAAGTTCCCGAAGAAGAACGCGAAGCTGCCACATTAAGGATGCAGCAGGTCAACGCTGCGAAGGAGGTTTTGACGAACTCTGTGCGCCGATTTCAGTACCACGAAGATGGTTTGTTGCCTTGGGAAATGTAAAATACTGCTGCGGCGTGTGTTCAGCACGCGAGTGGACACGTAAAGACAAGTGGCCGTTGCGACGTTGTTCACATGTAAGAGATTGTGTCTATAAGAAGACTTGGTACCTGCTGGGGAAATTAAATTACTGCGAGGTGTTCTTGGGAGGATGCACGATTCACGGAATGGACTGGAGGGAGATTTTGGTACCGAAGCTGCGCAGTTGTATACATGTAGTCTCGATGACGACGCCGTTAGGCCAAAAGCATTTTCCATCGTTTACTCGAAAAACAACTACCAGCGGTAATCAAAGTCAGGTTTCGATCTTGAACGATTTATGTTGCCGTGAGTGGGCTTACCATGGGCGCAACGTACTTAACGACCTGCCTAATTGGGCTGCTCGCTTACTCATAAACACAGCCTACCGAGCATCACTATGAGTCGAAAGATAGCGGAAAAGCATGCCATATAAAGGTATACTTGGCCTTGGCCAAGCACCGAACAATTCACATTGTCCTGAACACATAGAAATGGAGCGTACGATACTAACACCCAGGCTGAAATTGACGCTGGTCGAAAAAGCAGAGCGAGGAAGTCAAGAGCTCGCATGGCTGCATGCGATCCGCAGCGATGAAAAGACCACTTGGTGGAGGTAAACTCAACCGTTTCCACACTGCCAATCGTCGTTGACGTTCTAATTCTCTCCAGCATTCATGGCACCTCAAAAAATCTTGAAGACACCGAAAAACATATCATGACTATCTTGCCCGCTCCAGCAACAGATACTCCAGACCCAGAACCGAAAGCAATCCGAATCGTCTACGCCATCCATGAGATCTTGCCAAACGGGTCCGCAAATGCGACTGATGACGTCCCAACCCGCTTCATCGGCATCATGACCCTCAAATCCCTTTTCCCCACCACTCTTCCGGAAGCAGACCACCTCTTCCCACCCTCCACGCGCTCTCCAACATCCGTCCTCACCATGGAGCTCGGCTACCTCTTCTTACCCGTCGCATGGTCCCGCGGCTTTGCTACCGAGTCCGTGAAAGCGGTGCTGGGTGCATGTAAGTCGGCGCCGAAAGAGATGTGGTTCCCCTGGGAGAAGGTTTTTGTGCAGGCTATTGTGGATAAGGAGAATGCGGGAAGTAGAAGGGTGATGGAGAAAAGTGAAATGAGGGCGTTGGGGGACTATAGGTGGGAGGGGAACGAGGTGTGGATGAGTGGACGGTGGAGGGGGTGGATGGAGTTGATGTTTTGGGGGATGTGGATTGTTGAGTGATGGGAAACGAAGGCTGTGCTGGGAGGTATCAGGAACAGGGGTCTCCTCTATGAGCGATGGGCGGTCCAGGCCGGTAGCTCGCTGCTCGAGGTGTCCATCACTTGCTTAAGTGTTTTCGAGTACTTGGGAAGGCATTGATATTATATCTGTGGGGCTAAGATGGACGGCTTGGCTCGCTGGAATCGAGCATGTCCAACTCGAATAAAGAATGATCGTCTCCTCAAGACCTGATGGCAACGATTCCAATATGAGCTGGCGACACGTCATCAAGACTCAATCGTTATCCGTAAGTCTATCTAAGACGATGATTGAAAGGATCATGACCAGAAGTCCGATGACCGTGATAAATTGAAGGACGACAGCGATCCACGCCATGACCGTGGCACTCGTACCGATACTGGTCCCAACGTTGCCTACATTTGCAATTTCGGCCATTGCAGCAGCTCCTACAGACCGTGGTGTCTGGAATCAGCGGTGTCTTATATGATGTTTATAGACGAGCGACCCACCTACGGCACCAACATGCTGCCACAGGCAGGCTGTGAGGAGGAGCACGGCAGCCACAAAAGCTGCCGAAAGCGCAACCTGCGATACAGGGCGCGATGGGAAAGGTCTAACGTCGACATCAGACCCGGTTCTTTCATCTCTCTCTTCATGCCAACCAGGAAAGGTAGCGAGAAGCAGAGTCGAGAAAAAGGCTAGCACGATGGCCATCTAGGGGTGGTGTACAACGTTAGTGCAGGTTCTTAGTGTACAGACTCACTCTTTTTCTCGGTAAGTTGAACGTACTGTTGCTGTTAGCGAAGTTCTGAAAATTGGGCAGAATACATGTGAACTGCCCCTCGTAGGGTGTCCTCCCAGACGCAGGTACCTTGAGAGGCAGTCCACACTTTGTACCAGGGCTCATTACCGAAGATCAGTCCAGAAAAGATGACTCCATCTTTGAAGTCGGATGCTGCGCCTATCAAGTCAAGAGGATCATTCTGGCTCCCTATTTGTTGACTCAAGGCATCTGTGTCGGAACTGCAAAGCCAAAGAACCCCCTGCTGTCGCACGCAGATGCCAAAGTAGCCTGCGCGTACTTCGAGCCGAGATGATCCTTTTAGATTGTTGAGTAGGTCGAAATGTGTCTTCCTGGGAGTACTAAGCTCCGTCGATGTTGTGTTGACGTATGAGAGCCCGAAAAGGTAGATATTGGTCATTGTCTGATTTTGATAGTACAAAGTTAGAGCGGGTTCTCAATGTAAAGCCTAGATGCTTATTCCCAGGAGATAGAGCGTACTATTTGCTGTTAGCTTAGGATCTGACAAAGGAAGAGTGTATTTATGAGCCGCGACTCGTGGTGTGACTCGGTTGCAGACACCCGAGAGGTCGTCCACGTTTTGTACTGACCGGAATAACTAGAGCATCCGGCCAGTATGATTGCTGTTGGCACAGTCAGGTGGACGTGATAGTGTCGTAGTGTCTTATGTCGTACAAAGAAGTATTATGACAGTCGTCTGGAACAACATGAGAATATGATGGAAACCCAAGAACGGGATTAAGCCTGTGGTTTGTGAAGGTCAGCCTCGTGCGTATCAACCTGCCGGAGCAAGCATTACGCTGCATGGACACGGCGAAGCGGAGGTTAGCCATGGTGCGAGTTATCTTTTCTGCTGTGCCGGGAATTAGATAGGGTCAAGTGAGCCTGGTATCTTCCGCGATGTTTCTCGGGGGACTCGTCGTAGTTTCGCGTGGTTGGGACCTCATGCCGGGCTGAGATTACTTCGCTTGTCTTACCACACCCGGTCGCAGGACGGCCCAGTCATTTGCGCATGACTTGTGCACAGATTGTGCGCGCATGGCACGACTTGTGCTTAGCCAATAACCTTACCGTAGTGGCCCAAGATGTGCAGCCACGTTCCAATCCTAATCTCGTTGCTGGACCGCGAGAAGCATCTCAATGATCGCGCGCTCACATCATGTTCTGCTTTACTACGTGATAAATTCTTGCCATGCTGATGGTGATGTACAATGAACGGGAGTGGACAGCGGCTACACAAAGATCCGTAGCGCAGACCGCAGGTTCGGCCTCCACCTAGTTTAGCGATGACCTATCCATGTACGTGTGGCACATCCGTTCGGCTCGTCCCAGCCTTCTTTCATCTGACAGAAGGAAACCCCAAATCATGTACATCGACTTGCTGGAAGAAGAGACAATTTTTGTACTGTCCCAAGCCACCTGGGACACATACTTACCTCCATGGAGAGGTCTGTACCGGCTGTCAACACTGGCTTAGCGGCTCAAGACACCCCAGGAAGCTCGTCGCACCGAGATAGAGCAGCACAAGCCAACGATACCGACGGTGTACATAACGATGCGATTTTACATCATCATACAACCACAAAGTCCAAGCAGACTCTGACAGAGGCAGATTCTGTGCCGACGACCAGCGATGCAATCATGCCTGTTGCTACAAAACCAAGGTATTCTGCCTCCTCCAATATTCCCAGATCGCTTCTTGATCTTCAGAGATGGCCCATCGTCACGGCCGGTTTTGAAGACTTGAAAGCAGCGCAGATGTCTCTGCCGGCTTCGACCACATCTTCACTTGTCACAGCAGAGTCAGACTCGAAGGTGTCGTCACCAGTTGAAACCCACCCAGAGGAATCTAAGGCTGGTCCGCAATATGGCCGTGTGCATGAAGAGCAGAAAAGTCGCTGGGGTGCAATTAGGAGCTTGATGGAGGCTAAGGCGAGATTGAAGAAGATCAACCAGCAAAAGAAAGAGAGAGGGATCCCTGTCCCAAGACATATCTCTGAGCCACAGATATATCATGAAAACGTCTCGCGCCTTGCAGAGGCTCATCCCAACCTCAAAGTTGTTGCAACAGCAGCGGTGCGTCACCAATGGAATTCACGCATTCTATACTACGATTACACGAACCAAGCCGAGCATGTAACAAAACATGAACCATGGTCAGAATTCACAGACGCACCAGACTTTTCAGACTTCCATAAGACGTTACGAACCATACCCGAAAATTGTTTACAGCGAGTCATTTTGGTGGAAGATCTGAACCCGGCTTTGATTAACCTCCTAGGTGTCACCTTCGATATTCCTCCTCAGGTCTTCGAAGAACATCTTAAACAATCTGGATACACATCACTTGAAAGCGACAAGGATGTGGGCTGGCATATGGCTTCATCAGACCAAGGTTATATGTCCATCTCTTGGTATCGCCCAGTTCTTCCTATTATCCCAGTCACTCCACTTCTACGAAAGAAATTGACAAGTGGGGACCAACCTCAGATTAGACGGAATCGTCGAAATGTACACCTCCATACCACAACAAACATATGGCGACCAACATTGGGCTTATGCCCAGCGCCCGGTGTCTATCATAAAGGCTCCAAGCCAGAGTATCCTGTGGGATGGGAAGAAAAGGTTACCATCTGGGTTCGTGAAATCGAGGCTTGTAGAGTTGGTACGTACTGTCGCTATCACAATCGAAAGCCGTGGAGCATGACTGACGAGATCAGTGGTGATACTCATGGATCCTCTACCTGTCTTAACTGAAGGAGCACGTATCAATAATATTACGATCACGAAAGATCAGCAGAAGGATCGTTTCCTCCGCGCCGTTCATCCTACAGCCAGACTAAAGCAGCAAACTTTAGAAAAGAATATTCGAATGCCACATGATCCAACAGCTCCACAAGCAAGCCAGAACCGCAAAGGACAAGAGTGGGCTGCTCAAGCAAGTCACTCCGCAAGAGATTCGTCATCTTCACAGAGAAAATCAGGGTCACATGAGGATCTAGATCAATCTGTGGCGGCAGTTGAGGAAACACAGCAGATAAAGGCTGATCCTCCTTCTCTTTTGAGACGACGTCTCGACAGGGCCCACACAGAACAGCGAGATATCGAAGGTCACCAAAACAGTGCCAAGATAGTGGGACTACCCGAAGGCAAGCTTTCTACTTCAACAACTTCACGTGTCAGTCGCCAGAAGTCACACGAGGAGGCAGTCGACTTGCAGTCTCAGCTATCGTCTCAAGGTCTTGTGTGGGCCCATACTCAGAGTTTCATCCCTTATCAGTCGGTAAAGGTACGCTTTTCTTCTGCACTCAAGGCAGGTAATACGTTCTCAGCCTTTCACATGCAAGAACACATTGAAGGTCTACAAGCTCCAACCTCGACATTAGAGGAATATGAGCATTTCTTGGGGCTACCAAGCAAAGGGAAATCTACGGTGCATGATCCTCTACAAGCACTCTTTCGCGTTATTCATGACGACACAGCGGGCCTGGTTGACATCGTTCGTGTCTCACTGCGGCAGGTTCGCGAAGGCACTTTAGATGAGGATCTCATGCAAAAGCGTGTTACTTTCTGGAGAAGCCTCTTACATCGATTGAACTTTAGCCTTGCGGATCTTGAACAGCGTCTCGGAGCGTTTGCAGAGCTTGCATTCGACTCTGAGTCACTGTATTACGAGGACGATCCGCACAGAGAAACGCCTTCAAAGAAGCTCGTCAGATCTACACGCCACACATTACAAAAGTGTATCGAACTCATCGAGAGATGCTCCAGCTCTCTCCTTGCAGAGATGCAGATCGTAGATAGTCGTAGGAGCATTGCAGAAGCCGAGAGCATCTCGAAACTCACGGAGCTTGCTTTCGTGTTCGTACCGCTGTCGTTCGTCGCAAGCTTGTTCAGTATGCAAGTACGTGAGTTGGAACAGACAGTTCCAGCATACACTTTCGTACTCGTAGCGCTCGCATTTGTCTTTGTTGCTTATGCCTTTCGACTTGGCATACGAAGTTCACGTCTCGTTGATTACCAAAACCGCATCTTGAACCAAATGAGGGAGGAATCTGATCTACAATACAACCAATCTATACCTACGCGGATCTTCCTCGTGTGGATGAGTAAGGCCATGGGTACAAAGACGTGGAGTTTTCTTAAGAGGATAACGATCGTCGTGATGCCGATGGTATTTATGGCAGCACTGTTCGCTGCGCTGATAAGTCCGATAGTACTCTTGTGGCTTCGCGACATCAACAAAGGCTTCTCAGCTGCTATCACGGTGCTAGTACTGTCACTAGACGTTATCTTGTTCCATCCGATTCTAATGGGCGAGGACAATAGCGGCTTTAACCCCAAAGAAATCATCCGCGAGATGCGACGTGAGCGCGAGGCGGGTAAGCGAAGAGCGAAAGCACGGGGCATACACAGAGCTGATCTGGATCCGGAGGCATTGAGCTTTGATGGTGATCAGGAGGGGTACGAGTGGGGCCGCGTGTATACGCGAAGTACTGTGCGCACTTCAGTGAGCGCTCGGAGTAGGAAATAGTTAGGCAAAGAAACTAAGGCACACAAAATCTAAACAATGCATAAATTGAATGTACAAGTACAGGTCTATGCACAAAGAAGGCAACATGTATGTACAAGAAGATATGTCTCTTTCATCTCGTTTCCACGATAGAAGCGCAATCAAGAACTGTACATGTCAAGATAACTTGCGCGGATCATCTTATCTCTGCGCGCAATCGTAACCTCATTTTCATACAGTCCAGGGGCAATAGGCAACTTTCCGTCACGCCTGCTCAGTATTGAGGTTCGTTTCTGCACAGGACTCGGCTGCTCGCTGCGCGCCCTGGAAGCTGGGAGACATTGTGAGTACCAGTCATTCTGGACCTTGCAGCTCCATCCAGCCTGGCAACCGGTGGGACCATCATGACCTACGCCACCACAGCGTTCATATGCGTTTGCGGTTGACGAACCAGGGTTCGATGGTGCTGGGGTCGCGGGGCCATCAGAAACAACCGGGTGGGCAGACTGTACAGGTGCGGGAGGAGGAGCCACAGGTGTGGTAGTGCTGGAGGGAGCTGCGATAGGTAAGGCAGTAGATGAGGCCACAGGAACACTACCGCTTGGTACAGGCTTAGGAGAAGGAGTACCGGATGCTCCGCCGAGAGCTAGGATACGAGCAGCGGCTGCTTCAGCCGCTACCATGATAATCGCTTGAGTATTACCCTTTTTGAAATTGTTAGCGGTAGATAAGTTGTGGTGGCACTTTTGGTGCTTACTGTTGGCAGATCGGGGTGCATAGAAGCGTCGACCACGAACAAGTTGTCGGTCCCATAAACTTTGGTGTTGATGTCGACCACAACGCCAGCACTTCCTTTAGTACCCATTTTTGCAGTTCCGACGTAATGGCTCCCAGTCTTGAACTCCTTGATCAAATCGGCCCCAGTCACGTTGCTTACTCCAGCAGGAGCAAGAAGAGACAGCGTAGAGTTGCTGCCTGAGGTCATCCTGATCAGACGATCCATCATAGCAGTTGCAGCTTGCGTATCGACCGCACTCGTCATATGTGGATTCTTGATAAAAGTTGTCGCGCCATCAGACGTAATTCCAAGGCTGCCCACAGATTCTGATCCATGAGTGATGTAGACCTTCATCTGGATCTGGTTCTCGGCTGGGCCATTGCAGGTGCCTTGGAAGAAGATTTCCTTGCCTGTAGAAGTCTTGACAGAGGACCACCAGTTGAGACGCTGGCCAGATTGCGCAAGAATTCCTGAACCCTTCGCGAAACGATCGATGGTCGTCTGGTTGGGTGTTGTAAAAGCAGCTTTGGGCTCTGAGTGCATCGGCGTAGATGTGTTAAACTTGATAGTGAAGATGGGGTGGTCCTTGATTTCTTCCCCGACGGGCAGGTCAATCCAATCAGCCTCAGCAGGAAGAGACACACCGCTGCTTCCGGTGGCGACAGTCTGCAGTTGCTTCACAGGTCCAATACCAGAATTGAAGAGGATTCTTGGCGTGGACATGGCACCAGCAGCCAACAATACTCTGCCCCCAGCGTTTAGGTTATAGATGACCCTCTTACCAGCGTCGCTTTCAACCTCGACACCGGAAATAGACGAGCTCTCACGCACGGCTCGGATGACTTTGGTGTTCATCATGAGCTCGAAGTTAGGCAGGGCTTGAGCGGAAGGGAGATATGTCCTCACTGCACCAGAACGGAGACCATTGGCTGCAAGCCAAGGCGGGTGTCCGAACACGTCCTTCTTTGAGTTTGGCTCTTTGATGAAGTCGGTCTCTGCCCATCCTTGGCTAGCGAAGAACTCAGAAAGTACACTGTATGCCTCATCGTTATAGCGTTCGCCATCCTCAGAACCATAAGTCTGACCAGGGTTGCGCTCCCAGACACGGTCCGCAGCGGCAGCAACGTCAGCTGACTTCCAGCCAGTGGGCCAGTGGTCATCAAAGTCTTTATCTTGTGGCTTGACATACATCATGGCGTTGACGGAGCTACCTCCACCGAGCAGACAGCCTGCCTGATCAGCGGTGTCAGAACAGAAAGCGGGGCTTCCGACATCGCTCAGATAGTAACCATATGCAGGAACATCGTACATGGTCACAGATGAGTTCCAGTCCAAGGTCTTCGTATTGCCGGAAGAAGCCAACGAAGGCCCACCGCGCTCGATCAGAAGCACAGAAGCACCAGACTTAGCAAGCCTCTCGGCAGCAATGATACCAGCCGGTCCCGCACCAGCCACAATGTAATCATAGGTTCTGTTGGCGATAGTTGCGTTACCGCCTGTAATCGGCGTAGTTGAGTTATTGCCAGTGCCGGGAGGAGGAATGGGGGGCGAAGTCGAGTTACCGGAGCCGGAGCCATTCTCAACGGCGAGAGCGGCCCATTTGTCGAAGTCTGCGCTCTTTGCATTGTCAAGAGGCATACCAAATGCGCCAAAGCCTGCATTGTGGTATGTCAGGGCCACAGATGCAGACGAAGGGTCGGACAGAGCGTCATTTGATTGCGCCCATCCAATGATGTTCAAGTCAGGAGAGATGACAAACCCAGTGGCTGGGTCTTCACTGATACACTTGGAACATAGGAAAGTGTATGAAAATGCAGTTTTGTTGACAAATGTGCCAGCGGGAATGGGAGCCATGCTGAAGGAGCCCGTTGCCGTTGCTGGGCTGGTATAGCCTGTCGCCAACCTGAATGAAGATACGACTTTTCCATCAGTGGGCCACGCGACAGCAAGTAGGTTGCCGACCATACTCTGACCCATACTGAAGCCCGCCCATCCTTCAGTGATTGGAGACTGGATCTGGGCAATGAAGTCGGTGGATGGGCTTTTAGGAAGGGCGATACCGAACGTGAAGCCGCGTAGCTCGTCCTTAAATCCGTTGAATGTGATGCCAGTGTTGGCATCAGTGTAAGGAGTCGCACTCTGGGCCACAACTTGAAGTGCAAGAAGTGCAAAAGAGATGAAGAAAGAGCGTGTCATGTCTTGGATGATGGTAAGTGTCGAGGGAACAGAAATGAATGTAAGGCGCTGCCAACAGGAAGAGTCTAGCCGTCAAGGCTTTAAGGAATGAAAAGAACTAGGTTCGGAGTGCAACGAAATGACTGAAGCAAAGAATGGATGCAAGCAAGCTGCTGCTGGTGCTGGCGCATGAGCAGCACTTGAGGTTTGTTATGTATTTGCGCTGCATTGTGGGTCTACCTAACCCTCGTTTTACATCTTCCATTGCGCGTCTCCGTGCCACGGCTTAGCTTCGGTCGCCCGACGTCAGAGTAAAGCCTCGATGTTTGTATTCCAGGTGTTTGGGCTGCCGCGATCCAAAAATGTGGTTCATGTGGGTTATGGCGGCGGAACTTATGCGCGAAATAGAGTGAGAGGCAAGGCAGCGAAGAAATCAAAGTGCAGATTCCATGAACGCTTCAAGCATCATGTCGAAGTCTGTGCACTCTGATTTGTTAGAGGGTGAGTTTCATATCAGCTTTGTCTTGGGGGTGGAGACTAGCCGTTTCGAAACGAGCTGGCCGAGACAGGAAACGGGAGACTTCGAAATTAAACCTTTAAACAGAAAACCATAGAGCGTCTAGAAGGATGGAGTCCCACTATCCCTCTCAATCGATAGGTTGTTTGCAATGCCCACTATGTTGACTAACTCTGCTGAATGGGTGCCTCAGAATTCGTCCGTATGACGAAATAGCTTCGGTTCAATAAAGAAGACAACAATGGCGCTGACAGGAGAGGCCCGAGAAACTAATTTGCGCTGACGTAAATCCTAGGAAAAAAGGAATAGCGGCATTGGGTTGAGATTGGTCGTTCAGATGTTGTCGTTCCCTCCACAAGCCTGTCGAAACTGTAGCGTGAGCTCTGTCGTCGCGCCCTTCCTCGAACACATCCATAGATGATATGTATATGGTTATGGCATGCTTGTCGCCGCTTCGACTATTGTGCAAATACGGGTGCGACATCATTCATGGAAGTCACAAGGTACTTATCGCCAAATGCGAGGGTATCCATACTGTAGTTCTCAAACCAGATTGGCTAGCTTCGGCGGAAATTTACCTTGACAGTGAATACCTCGGGTACTTCTTTCGCACTGTCACACCAATGTCGAGACACGAGGCGTAGTATTTGTCTCGACAATCCAATGTTTTGGATGAGGAAGTGTACTCAAGATCGAGTCGCGTACACAGATGCGGGCAGGGCAAAAGTGGGGTACAGCCGAACCTCGGTACAGTACATTGCACCACAGAATAGACATCAATGGTAGTACTCTGCAGAAGAATGCTCTTGCAACTATCCTCTCACTTTATTACTACAGTGATCAAGTTATTACGGTGATAGATTGATCGATCATGGCACCAAAGAACGATATATCCACTTATGTCCTTGGTGTAGGTAGGTAAAAGGCATATGTTCAGGTTGATCAACAAGCTCATTATAATTATCAGGACTCACAAAGTTCATCAAGCCTCGAAAGGAACGTGCATATCCGGAAATGGGATATGAAGCTGGTGTCAAGGCTATGCTAGATGCTCAGATCAATTATGACGATGTGGAGACAGGTGTCGCATGTTACTGCTATGGTGATACCACAAGCGGACAGAGGATATTCTACCAATTCGGCATGAGCACGTAAGCAATTTCTTACAAGGGGGACAGCATCACCTCTGCGAACGGAGAAAATGACAGATTGCTAGTATTCCAATTTACAACACGAATAATGCCTGCGCAACTGGCTCGACTGGCCTTCATCTGGCGCGCACACTGATCAAGAACGGTGCGATCGATTGTGCTTTGGTCATCGGCTTCGAACAGATGCAGCCCGGGTCAATCAAGTCTGTGTGGTCGGACAGACCTTCGCCTATGGTCGGTCTAATCAGCGACTCATCTATGGAAATGGTCAAATTAATGGCATGTAGGGACTCTCGATGAAAATGATGAACGATACAAGGGGCGTGACGACAAGTCCTCCAAACGCTCAGTACTTCGCCAATGCAGGACGCGAGTACATGGAGAAATACGGTGCTGAAGCCCGTGATTTTGCTGAGATCGCCAGAATCAGTCACGAGCACAGCGCCAAAAACCCTTACGCGCAATTCAGGGACGTTTATACGCTGGAGCAGATCGAGAATTCGACCATGATCCATTATCCCTTGACCAAACTACAGTGCAGTCCGACGAGTGACGGAGCTGGCGCAGCAGTTATTGTGAGCCAGAAATTCTTGGATGAGAGACCACATTTGAAAAGCCAGGCCATTCTTATCGCTGGCCAAGCCCTAATGACAGACTCGCCCCAGCTCTACTCGAAATCTTCGATGGATCTCGTTGGGTACGACATGACCAAGCGTGCTGCACAGGTCGCTTTGAAGGAGGCTGGAGTCAGCGCGAAGGACATCAAAGTTGCCGAGCTGCATGATTGCTTCTCGGCCAACGAACTTATCCTATTGGAAGGCCTTGGTTTCAGCGAACCGGGGAAAGCTCATATGATGGTGCGCAATGGCGACATTACCTACGGCGGGTAAGGTGCTGATGCTTCCAAGTGCATGCTGGACAAAACTAACTGGTCACTAGGAAAGGACCCATCATCAATCCCTCCGGCGGTTTGATCAGCAAAGGCCATCCGCTAGGTGCAACAGGACTAGCACAATGTGCGGAGCTCACTTGGCAGCTTCGTGGTTGGGCAAACAACAGACTTGTCGACAACTCAGACGTAGCCCTGCAACATAACTTGGGCCTCGGCGGTGCCGTGGTGATAAACGTGTACAAGCGCGCAGATGGGCAGAAGAATGTAAAGATGAGTGACGAGGAGGTCAAAAAGGCGAGCAAATTCGACTACAATCCAGCAGTCGAGGCTAGGTATGTAACGAAGGAAGAGGGTGAGATGGTGAGAAGCAAGACGGTGAGGAACGAGTACGCGCTCGGAGATACTCTGGAGAAAATTCAGAGTCGATTATAGATATCTTGAAAGCAGAAGCCCTGATTGAGGGGCATTGTATGCAAGAACGCCTGTAAACGCCACACCGCAGTGTCCGGTTCTGCCTCAATATGCACCTCTTTGGTAAAGTGAAGCACTCAGTTAATGTGCGTGCCCACACCCACAACCCCGTCCAGCCAGTCCTACCCGCTTATTCCAACTCCAAGTCTTTTCAGGATCGACTGCCATCTTCTTCATCTCCGCAACATCGTCATCTCGGAAGCCTTTGTCAAGCATGCTGATCTCGATGCTCAACCTTGCATATTTCATGGCCTCCCACTTCTTACCAAAACTGCTGTATGTTTCCGCGCCATACTTGTACGCTGTTCCAAGGCTGGCGTCCAATCTTTCTTGGACGTACAGAGAGATCAGCATCTCAGCTACTGCCGGTGAAGCAGAAGACGAAGATGTCCAATCGTCTAGCATCTGAGCTAGATCTGTGATCTGATACAGGCGACGATCGGATTCGTCAGTCAAACTTGAATGCGCGGTACATGATAGGCAGTTGCATTGGAATCCCCAGTTTTGTAGCCGAGACAGTCTTGTCTTTCTGTCTTTCTCGTTATCGATGTATGTAATGGTAATCTCCTCTCCTGGTTGGATGTCGCGGATTGCATGGATGTATTGTGTCATCAGTTCCTCGTCCCAAAAATAAGCTGCATTCGGCCTGCAGTCGTGGTTGAGCATTGCGATCTCTGGAAATAAAACCTGCTGACTGACTCCGTCAATTGTAACGTCGAAGTTGTTGGTATTGATCCTATCCTCTACCGGATCGCCTTTCTTGTGACCCATAAGCTCCCAGAAGAGACGTTGTGTGTCGGTAGGAAGAGTTTCCACGCCACGGTGTAGTAGCGCGATGCGTTCGGATTCTACTAGGTCATACGCATCGACGTCGGTTATCACAATCGGAGTAGAGGAGAAGATCTTTTCACCGCGATGTAGAGTTTTGTTGGCGACGAGGCCGCGACCCTTTCCTGGAAAGTCGTGTTGCACGAAGGGAGGATTATCGTATTGATTGACGTCGTCCAAAAGTCTTGCTTTGGTAAATGCCGGCTTCTCTAACATTGCATATGCAAAGGTTCTGGTGGTGAGAATGAAGATGCCTCGACCTCCGGCAAAGCCTTGATGGCTGAAGACGCAGTAGGTTTCTTCAGTATCTTTGTCATCCTCCTCGGTCGAAAAGCAATCAGGCCAGAATGTCCATGGAAAGTCTGGATCTTGTGCCGCGATTGATCTCGCTTCAGCAAGACTTTGTGTTGTTTGAGAGATGTTTCCTTGGAAGGTGACGATACTGGGCGCTTCGTATGATGCCGTCAACTGGCATGCGCCATTGATCAAGACTGAATCGGAGGAGCAAGCATCTTTGAGTATCGATTGGGAACCCAAATGCTCGAGCTTGTCATTTGCGAAAGCCACTGCTCCTCCAATCAGTCCAATGTTGATGAAAGCTCTCATGATGAATATGTGTTGAATGACTTCCTTGAAGAATTGATGTGGAAAGAGTGGAATAATGTACTACTTCAAGAAATCTTGGAGCTGTAGTGCTTGAAACACGATTTGCGGAGAAGCAACACCTGAAACGAGACCGCGAAACATGCACCATGAGGCAGACAATAGACCACGTAACATGGCCCGCATGGGATGGCAGGATGCGACGCACAAACCAGAACTTCAGTCGCGGGAGGTACGTTGCATCAGCCTCCCGTGGAATTTCTCAAGCGTTGAAGGGACTTGTCTTCCAAGCTACAAGGGTATAATGTCCTTACAGATCTAATCATGGTATCACTTAATTATCTCCGACATATTCTCAAAAAGAAAATCGAGAGTTGCGGCACGATGCGGGTTGTAGCAAGTGCGTTTCGAGGTTGAAACCGACCCCTTCGGCAAAACTTGCCACCTTACCGGCATTCACCATTCACCCCCCTCTGGTTCGACACCTAGAACTCACTCTCTGACGGAGCAGAGCAACAGCAGTATATCTCTCGAGACGGCACACACCATTTGCTCTGTTGGCGCATCGGGCTATCTTCATGGATATGCTTTCGCCCTAACAGTCCCTCCGTTGCGTTCGCCTCACAATGCGACCTAACTCGAAGACAGACAGTCTCAAAATGCGCTAATGGCGTCCCCTAGAAGATTGAAGACCGCGTTGCAACTGTTGCGCAGATTCGCTCGTTAATACAAAGCCGGGGCGGCCATTGCATCAAAGCTCGATCAGAGCTCGTGCTCATAACTCCTCGCGTTCCGACGTTGGGAAGATAAGTCTAATCTGTTATAAGAATCGAGGCATCAAAGTACAACCATGCTCTTCGTGGACCAGACTGGGATAGCCATGAAGGGGAAATGCAGCCGTTGATGCCCTGACTTAACGTGTCGGATCAGTAAGCTGCGCAGATCAGTATCCTGCGCACCCCACCAAAACGCGCGCGTCTCCTTCCATTGCACCAGCCATAACTCCACGCCAGCAACCCTAATTACTATTAAAAGAAGGTAGAATATACCTTGCTATTGCTTCCTTCTAAAGAAATCTATCTTAGTTAAAATATACTCTTATATCTGCTTTTTAAATACTAGAATTAACCCTCTATACGCGCCTCTAAGGTATCTATCTAAAACGCAAGATAATATCTATTAACCTTAAGCTTAGCCCTTATAAAGAGTAGTTACTTATACAGTAGATACTTAATCTTAATTATTATAGGTTTCTACCCTATATTATTAATATATAATAAATAGTAGACACTTTTCTCCTTGTATATAGCTAAAATCTACCTCTCTAACTACTTAGTAAAAAGTAGGTATTATACTTTATCTAGTACTAGCTAGAGCTCTAGATAAAGTAGAATAGGAAATTCTACTTACAACGTACCTACTATAAGAATCCTATCTAGATCTAGGCTTAGTTTAAGCTTATATAGGATATATATAATACGTATAGTATTCTTAACTATAATATATATAACTTTAATAAGACTAGGTTTATAATAGGGGTTGCTACTATATCTAAGGTTATTATAAGCACTAATACTATAGGCTAGGCAATAGTTATATAACTAGGTAACTAGAAGTAGGTTATAATAATTAAGTATATTAACGCAACTAGCTAGTATTTACTACTATTTATAATACTATTTAGTAAGCTCTACTAGGCTAGTTAGTATTAAGACCTCCTACTAAACTAGGCTATTATAGTTAGCAATAATAGGTAGATAAATAATAAGCTTAGTTTTATATAGGTATATTACTTTAATAGATATATAGAGATATATATAGTTAATGCGTAAAGATTACTTATACTTAATAGCTATAGAAGCTATATAATACTAGACTTTAATTAGTTCTATATAGATAATAAGATTATTATAGTATATATACTAGCTATTAGAACTTAGGTTATTCTTAGTTATAAAGGAGGCTTTCTAGCCTCTAAGTACTATTATATAGTTAAGCTAGGTATATAAACTACTACTAAATTACTTAGAGCTTACTAGCGATTTATCTATCCTATATAAGATAATATACTATATTTTACCTTTTAATATACTCTATATATACTAATTTACTATAAAGTCTTATATTTAAATTACTTATAACTTATTAGTTATATAAGAGTATACCCTAGAGATATAAGTACTTAACTATAGCTTTCTAACTTATTTACCTTTAGTAATAACCTCTTTAGGCTCTAGACTAGAGAGCTTAGCCTAGAACTCTTTACTTAAGAAATATTACCTTAATAAGGTAAATAAGTACTTACTTCTATAAAAGAGGAGTTAAAAGTAGATAAAACTCCTACTATTAACCTAACTTAGCTAGATTTAGGCTAAACTAATCTATATAAGTTAGATATAGATTATTAGATTTAAGAGCTAGAATAATAGAAGAATAAGTAATAGAGATAGAAGAAACTATATTACCTTAAGGATTATTAATACTAATATAAGAAAGGTAATTATACTACTATCCTAATAGAGACTATAGGCCTATAGATTCCTATAGTATCTATTATTAGACTAACTACTATACTCTTTTAGCTAGATCTACTAAAGAAGTATAAGAAGTATAATTATATATAATATAATTACTAGAAGTATAATTATAAATAGTACTTTAATTAAACTTTATAACTCTTTACTATAGATTAGTAGAAGATTAACTTTAGTAAAAGATATATTACTAAGCTATTAAAATCTTTATAGAATACCTAGCTATAAGATAGAGAAATACTAGCTATATATAGAATAAGACCTAACTTTAGTATACTAGTAATTTCTATTATAGTACTAATACCTCTAATATAGTAAGAGTTTAAAGAGGTTATACTTAATATACTAGAATCTAAGATAGAATATTACTTAGTTACCTACTTAGTATTAAATTAATACTATTAGAAACTAAAAGAATTACCTATAGAGTTATTAGATATATTATAACTATTATAGAAAGAAATATAAGAGAAAGTAGTAGAAGAATATAAAGTTCTATAGTATACCTCTATACTATAAAGAGAGATTTAAAATAATATCTCTAGAGCTAAGAATAAAGATAAGTATATACTTATCTAAGTTAAAGACCTAGTAAACTAATTATAGTAAAGGCTATAGCTTTATTAACCTTCTAAGCCCTAAAATAGTAAGAGAAGTAATAATAGAAGCCCTTTAAATATAATAAATAAAATAGGAGATATAAAAAACTCTAAAAAGTTTAGATAAAATTATAGAGGCTAGTTTAGCCCTACTTAACCTAAATTAAGCTAAAAGAATAACTCTAGAACTATATCTTTTTAATTTACCTACTATAAGTATAGAGAAGTAGAATATAAAGCTAATATATATACTAATAAAAGAAAGACTAGAGTACTCTCTAAAGATAACTAAATAGGAAAAGAAGAAGAGGTAAAGAACTAGGTACTCTTCTCTTTACCTATATCTCTTAATTAGAGTATAGCTTATAAGAGCTAATATTAGAAGCTATTTTTAGAGCTAGAGCTTAGAGAATAGTAACTATAAATATTAAGATAGGTAATTCTAACTAGAAGGAAGCCCTTATTAATACTAGTTTAGAGTTAAACCTAATTTCTACTCTATTTATAAAGGAACTAGGACTTAAAGTTAATCTTCTCCTCTTATTAGAAGTAGAAGCAGCTAATAGGTTATAAATACCTATTAATAGTACTACTTTAGTAGATATTACTATAAAGAACTTATATAGAAGATAGAGGTACTAAGTAGTACTTTTTATAGTATATAAACTATAAAAGTTCTCTATCTATTTTAGGTTACCTTAAATTAATAAGTATAAACTAAAGTTAAATATTACTTCTTAAAGAATACTCTATTAAGGGGAAAAGACTAGGAATAAAGTCTTAGTAGCTAAGGTAGAGATTAAAAAAGTAAATAAGTTTAATAAGAGTATATATAATCTAATATTATATATCTTTATATATATTATTACTTCTAAGGACTAAAGTAGATTAATTAGGGCTAATTTAGATAAATTACCTTTATAGTATATAGAGTTTGCTAATATTTACTTAGATAAAGAGGTAAGAGAACTAGCTAAATATTCTTAGTATAACCTAGCTATTAATATAGTACTAGGGGGGTAAGCACTCTATAAACCTATTTATAATCTCTTATTTAGTAAACTAGATATTCTTTAGAAATACCTAAAGAAGTACCTAGAAAGAGGGTAGATTTATTATTTAAGATTACTAGTAGAAGCCCTAATTCTCTTTATAAAAAAGAAGAATAGCTCTCTATACCTCTGCGTAGACTACTAAGGTCTAAATAAGGTAACTATTAAGAATTAATACTTATTACCCTTAATATTAGAATCTTTAGAATACTTAGCTAAGGCTAAGTACTATTCTAAACTAGATATATGTAATATATATTATTAGATTTAAATTAAAGAGGGTAATAAGTAGAAGACTACCTTCTATATAAAGTATAGCTATTTTAAGTATACTATTATACCTCTTAGCCTTATAAATGCTTCTATATAATTCTAGGTATATATTAACTAAGTATTAATTAGACTAGTTAATATAATATATATTATCTATTTAGATAATATCTTAATCTTCTTTAAGATAGAGAAAGAGTATATAAATTATATTAAGAAGGTATTTATAAGGTTATATAAAGTAAAGCTTTATATAAAGCTATTAAAGTATAAATAGTATACTTAGTATACTAAGTACCTAGGCTACATTATTATATCTAAAGGTATCTAGATAGATATAGATTAAATTAAGATAATTACTAAATAGCTAATACTATATATAGTATATAATATTTAAGTATTTATTAGCTTTATAAACTACTATAGGCAGTTTATACGCAACTTTTCTAAGTTAGTATTACTATTAACTAAATTAACCTAAAAGAGGCTAAATTAAGCTAAAGGTAGATATACCTAGAGGTAAAAAGAATTAGTTAAAATTAGTCTTAGAGAAGAAGCTAAGGCTTCTTTTAAAGCCCTTAAGTAAGCTTTTACTAAAGTTTCTATTCTATTCTACTAGAAACTAGGTAGAGAAATAAGAGTAGAAGTAGATATATCTAGTAAAGCTATTTATAGGATCTTAAGCTAAAGAAGGCTCTAAAATAGCTTAGATTAACCTATTTTAGGAGTATAGAGACTAGTAGACTTTTACTTATATAAGCTTATTTAAGCAGAGTATAACTATAATACTTATAATTAGAAGTTACTTATAATAGTAAAAAGCCTAAAATACTAGTATTACTACCTTAAGGGTATTTAGTTTTATATACTTATAGATTATATAAATCTAAAATAGTTTATAGAAACTAAAACCTTAAATTATTAATAGGTTAGAGTATATCTAATACTAATATAATATAATTTTACCTTAGAATATTAACCTAGAGCTACTAACTTAGCTAATAGACTATCTTAGTACCTAGATTATATAGTAGAGGCCTAGCGCCCTATTTAGAAGTATAATTAGGCTTTTATAGAACCTATATAGGAGATTCTTTAGAATTAGAGCCTATATAGGGCTACCTTAGTATAAGTAATTATAACTTATTTAAAGGGTAAGTCTAAGAATAAACCTAATCTATATAAGGCTATAAGGGAGTATTAGAATATAGAATATACTATACTTATATTACTTATAATACTCTAAGATAAGTTATAAACTAATATAAAGTTTAAGGACTTCTTCTCTTTAGATAAAGAGGACTTAAGAGGTAGACCTCTAAATAGGTTAAAATAACCTAAGTTAGGGTATTATAAGTTATTATACTCTATATCTATAGAAGATAAGTAAAGGGTACTTTAAGAATTATACTATAACTCTATAGTAGGGTATTTTAGGTTTAGGAAGACTATTTAGAAGCTTTAATATTAATATTAATAGAAAAGAATAAGAAAGGATATAGAAGAGTACTATTAATTTTATATACTATATTAGATATTAATACCTACTTATTATAAGCTATATAGGCCTCTATCCCCTCTACCTGTACTAGAGAGAGTATAAGATAATATTATATTTAATTTTATTATAGAATTACCTACTAGTATTTAATCTGCTACTAAATATAATATAATAATAGTAGTTATAGACTAATTAATAAAAATAGCGTACTATATTCTAGTAAGAGTAGATTAGAATAGTAAGAATTTAGGTTATATCTAGATAAGAGAGATTATTTACCTCTATAGTATACTAAAGTATATTATCTTAGATAGAAGGCTACTAATAAATATAAAATACTAGAAGATATTTAACTACTATCTAAATACTTATAGAGTACTTACCTCTACTTATTACTCTTAGATAGATAGTTAGACTAAAAGGTAAAACTAGATATTAGAATAATACCTTTAAATATTCTATACTCTAGAATAGGATAACTAGGTCTAATAGCTTCTACTAGTAGAGTTTATATATAATAATAGTATTTATACTACTATAAAGGTTATACCTTTCTAAGTAAACCTTAGTCTAGACCTAAAGAGAGTAGATTAGCTTAATTTAGGCCTAGGTAAGAGAGAATCCCCTTTAGAATTATAATTAGTAGAGAAGGTAATTAATCTGTAAAAGATTTATAAGAAAAATATTAAACTAGCTAATATATATTAAAAGGAATATACTAATAAGAAATAATTACTAATCCTATTTATAGTAGAAGATAAAGTTTTAGTCTCTAATAAAAATATTAAATCCTAAAGGCTAAAGAAGAAATTAGATTAGAAATATATTAGACCTAGGATTATCTAAGAATAGATTAAGTAATCTACTTTTAAAGTTAGTATATTAGATATATTAAATATCTATCTAGTCTTCTATACTTTACTATTAGAAAAATATAATAAAGTATCTTATATACCTTACCTAAAGGTTAATATTACTAATTTCTTATAATCTTTTAGTAATAATATTTATAATATAGATAAGATTATTAAAAGAAGGAAATTAAAATTAGGAGAATAAAAATATTTTATTAAATAGTTAGGATATCTAGAAGAGAAGAACTCTTAGGAGCCTAGAACTATAATATCTAGAAATATACTTTAAAGATTCTAGAATACCTATAATATTCTACTAAAATATAGGTTAGTATAAAAAGCTCTATCTAGATATTAAGGATAACCTCTAAAAAAGAAAGAGAGTAACCTTAGTTATAAAGAGTAAAATTAATATAAATTAACCTAAAATAGCTTAATCTAGCCTAAATAAATTTAATACCTTCTTCTCTAGTTTCTTTCTATAGAGTTTATAGAGAAGTTTAATAGCTAAAATTATATAAGAAAATAGAAATAAATTATAGCTAAAGTAAAATTTAAAAATTATATCTTACTTAAGAAATAATATAGAAAAGGTAAGTTAGTTAGTATTTTTCCTAGAATATAAGTAGGGGTATATACCTAGGTATATAACTCCTCTTAAATTGCCCTAAAGGAGGCTAATTTAACCTAAACTAAACTATATTTAGAAAATCCCTTCCTATAAAACTAAAAACTATTTCTAAAGTACTATACTACCCTAATTTAGGCTAAAAGAGGTAAAATTAAGCTAACTACTACTAACTAGAACTCTAGTAAAGTAACTTAAGGTCCTTAACTTTATAATAAGCAGCTTTAAGCTTATTAGATAGTTTTTTCTTTTTATTATTCTAAGCCTTAGTAGTATAATTACTCTTAGAGTAGGTAGTAGCAATATAATCCTAATAAGTATCCTTAGCCTTACTCTTCTTCTTATAGGTATCCTTTAGTATCTATTTAGCTACCTAATTATTATACTTATACTATTAAAGTTAGTAGGGTTAAAATAGGCTAAAACAGCCTATTTAGGGCCTTTTTACCTTATACCTATAGAAACTAGAAGTAGTTTAGAGAACTTTAAGGTATTTAGCTATAAGAGACTAGGTATAGGCCTAGTTAAACTAATTATAGGTATATAGAGAAGCCTTAGACTTAGAAGAGTTATAAGAGTATACTAAGGAGCTTAGAGAGTAATCTAGGTAATACTTACTATTATATAGATATAACTAAACTAAGTAAGAAATAAAGGGGGCGCTATAGAATTATTAGTATTAATTTACCCTAATTTAGCCTAAAATACTCTAATATAGGTACCTACTATTCTAGAGAAGTCTTAAGAGCCTTAGCTAGCTTTATAATAGTAAACTTAGTATTACTATACTTAGTAGTCTTTAAGAGGTTATAAATAACTATAAGCTTCTTAGTAATAGCCTTAAGCTAGTTATTAATAGCCTTAGAGAGCTAAATTAGTCTAAATTAGCCTAATTTAGGCTATCTAGAGCTATAATACTTATAGCTATATAAGCTTTACTAGTAATAAGGTAGCTATAGTAGTAATAAACCTTATAGACCTTACCCTCTCTATTTATAGAGTTTATACCTAGATAAAGATTAGTAGTATCTATAGTAAATATAAGGAACCTATAGTAGAGCCTACTAAAGTATTTAAAGTAACTATTAGCTAAGCTAGTAATACAGCCTATATAAAGCTATATACCCTACTTTAATATATTAGTATAGAGGTTACTAAGGCCCTTAATATTAATAGTATTTAATATAGTGCCTATTATATTAAATTAGGTTAATTTAGCTTAATCTAGAGTAAATTAGGGCCTAAGGAGATAGTAAGAGGTAAAAGAAGTAGATACTATAGAGAATAGCTAAGTTTAATACCTTATATACTAGTTAGCCCTAATTTACCTTAAAATACCTTAAATTACTCTAAATTAACTTTAAGTATATACCTATAGAAAACTTAAAAAAACCTAGAAAACTTACTAAAGTTAAACTAAGGAATAGAAGTTTAGGTACTAGAAGGTATAAATATCTCCTAGCCTTACTAAGCTAGAGGTAGGAAGCTAGTAGAACCCTATATAATCTAATACCCTATTCTTACCTAGTAAAAGTAAAGAATAATAATCTAGTTCTATAGGAGTAATTTAGGCTAATTTAACTTAAATTATACCTTATTAATCTAGTATAATACTATATACTCTTCTGTAGCTCCTATTAATATAAGTTAAGATAACTTCTCTAGGAAGAGGGAATAATATTAGAACTTAGGTTATTCTTAGTTATAAAGGAGGCTTTCTAGCCTCTAGGTACTATTATATAGTTAAGCTAGATATATAAACTACTACTAAATTACTTAGAGCTTACTAGTAATTTATCTATCCTATATAAGATAATATACTATATTTTACCTTTTAATATACTCTATATACACTAATTCGCTATAAAGTCTTATAATTAGTAGTATCTATAGTAAATATAGAGAACCTATAGTAGAGCCTACTAAAGTATTTAAAGTAACTATTAGCTAAGCTAGTAATATAGCCTATATAAAGCTATATACTCTACTTTAATATATTAGTATAGAGGTTACTAAGGCTCTTAATATTAATAGTATTTAATATAGTACCTATTATATTAAATTAAGTTAATTTAGCTTAATCTAGAGTAAATTAGGGCTTAAGAAGATAGTAAGAGGTAAAAGAAGTAGATACTATAGAGAATAGCTAAGTTTAATACTCTATATACTAGTTAGCCTTAATTTACCTTAAAATACCTTAAATTACTCTAAATTAACTCTAAGTATATACCTATAGAAAACTTAAAAAAACCTAAGAAACTTACTAAAGTTAAACTAGAGAATAGAAGTTTAGGTACTAAAAGGTATAAATATCTCCTAGCCTTACTAAGCTAGAGGTAGAAAGCTAGTAGGACCCTATATAATCTAATACTCTACTCTTACCTAGTAAGAGTAAAGAATAATAATCTAGTTCTATAGAAGTAATTTAGGCTAATTTAACCTAAATTATACCTTATTAATCTAGTATAATACTATATACCTTTCTATAGCTCCTATTAATATAAGTTAAGATAACTTCTCTAGAGAGAGAGAATAATATTAGAACTTAGGTTATTCTTAGTTATAAAGAAGGCTTCCTAGCCTCTAGGTACTATTATATAGTTAAGCTAGGTATATAAACTACTACTAAATTACTTAGAGCTTACTAGTAATTTATCTATCCTATATAAGATAATATACTATATTTTACCTTTTAATATACTCTATATATACTGATTTGCTATAAAGTCTTATACTAGCCTATATATCTTACCTCCTCTAGCCTCTTAATATTAGCTACTTCTTCCCTTTTAAGAGATTATATAGATATAAGGTAGCTAAGCTTACCTAGTAATTAATCTACTATATTAATAAGCTTAACTTCCTATAGATATATAAGAAGATCTATAAAGAAGCTCTATCTTCTTCTAATACTTAGGCTAGATTTTAAGTAACTAGGCTTATCCTATTTAGTCTAGAATATATCTTATTATCTCTTACTATAGTTAGAATACTATCTCCCCTATAGATAGAAGCTAGTAGTATAGTAATATAGATAGCTAAGACACTATATATAATAGATTAACTTAAATACTAAGCTAGGCTTATATATAACTTACTATATTACTAGTCTAATAGCCTAATAAGCTAAGCTATCTACTAGCTTATAAAGGGTTACTAACTTACTATATAGTTAGTAATAATCCTTACTAAGGAGAATATAAGGCTATACGCCTCTAATATACGCTAAAGATAAAAGTATTAATAATATAGATAGTATATAGCTACTAGAGGCGTACTTTAGGTATAATAGGGTTAGGATCTTATTAGAGAGGCTGATAACCCTCCTGTAGGTAGTACCTAGCTACAGCTAACTTAGGCACGTATAAGAGTACTACTAACTTGTAGCAATTGCTATATCTAAGGCTACACTAGGATATTATTGTCAGGACTCAGGTTATTCTTGGTTGCAAAGGAGGCTTCCCAGCCTCCAGGTACCATCACGTGGTCAAGCCAGGTATATAAACTACTACTGAATCGCTTAGAGCTCGCTAGCGATTCGTCTATCCTACACAAGACAATATACTATGTTTTACCTTTCGATATGCTCTATGTGCACTGATTCGCTATAAAGTCTTACAATTATGTAAATCAATCTAATTTATCTTAAATTAAAATCTTATAAAATTTAAATATGTAGTGGTGGATCTATTGTGCAAAGAGTGGCGGGCGTTTTGGTGGGGTGCGCAGGATACTGATCTGCGCAGCTTACTGATCCGACACGTTAAGTTAATCGGCTGATCTGAGTCAGCAAGGCTCTTTGGCTGGCTAAGAACACGAGTGCCTTGTCTACCGGTACCTGGATAATTTGTATGTTGCGATAGGTTCATTAAGTTTGAGCTTCATTCGTTCGCGCAAACGAGACACAAGTCGCTAACGTTAACGGGCACGCGCATTATGCTCCGATTGAGGCTTAGCTAAGTTCTGATCGCATCATGTTGTGGACGCGGCCTTCCGAGACGCTCCGCCTTCCGAAGTCACAGTCCACCAAGCCTCAGGCCACGTCGACACAAGCTCGTACAACTTTCAAGATGTACCACAACTGTAGTACCCTCATACGTGCAGAATTTGCGAGGAACGCGATAATACGCCTTCATCATCTTCCCGCGTGGAATCACCAACAGTAATCAGCCGAGGACGATCCCATTGTTTGCTCGAGGCTCTTGTAAATAGACTACGAGGGGTTCCGGACTTTCACTCCAGTATCTCCGCGTTGGTGGATGGGAATCTTGCATCGAACGGACGTAAAGACTCGCCGGTCAACAACCCGCTCCGCCCTTGCCCTCTCTCTCCCACGTTCCGCGACCCTACAATGCTCCGACAGCTAAAAATGTACAATCGCAATCCCACCGAGCGCATCCAATGAGCTCAGCTGTCTTCAGCCCTGAGACTGAGCGTAGACGCACGCTAAACCTACTTGGGGCCGCTTTGCGAGGGTTTTGCGAGCGTAGGTGATCGGTGTGCTAAGCCACGGACCGTACGTTGCAAAGGCGTGCCGCCAAGAACGCCGACCAGGTAGCAACAGATGGGATCTGACATGGTCGATTCGCATCTTCGCCCAGATACGGCGGAATCGTAGTATCATCTGTATGGCTGTACCCTAAGCGTCATCACAATGCCCTAAGGGATTGGCTGCGGCGCCTCAGGACCATGCGGGACAACAATTCATTCGTTCAATGCTGAAGCATATAAGACATCATGTTGTCCAGTCTCAGCAGTTTCTCATATCAGCTCGACTCACTACAGCTTCTTCTTTAAAGAGTCTTCGCTTCTCGTGTCAGCCTGTCGTGGTTCTGCTACGTTTTGTTTTGCTTAATCCGTATTCTTGGCGACACTACATCGTCACCGCTCACACAATGACCGTTCCGCCCTCAAATCCGTCAGGGTGCCTGTCCTACAATCAGGTTATCGGCAACTTCCCTCCATGCTCGCTTGAAGGAACGCTCTATGGTTATGAGCCTAACATGGTCGCGAACGCCTTCTTCGCGGCCTTCTTCGCCGTATGCTTCTTTTGGCAACTGTTCTGTGGCATCAGGTATAAGACGTGGACCTACATGGTAAGCCATACCTCCAGGCCAGCACATGTAGTTGGACTAACATTCGTAAGATCGCGCTATGTCTCGGCTGCGTTGGCGAGGCAGTTGGCTATGGTGGTCGCATCATGCTCAACAACGACATCTTCGATGATGACGCCTTCATCATTCAGATCTGCTGCTTGATCATCTCGCCCGCCTTCGTCTCAGCTGGCATCTACCTTACCCTCAAGCATATCGTCATCAACTTTGGGGAAAAGTGGTCGCGCTTGCCCCCTGTCTGGTACACCCGCATTTTCATCACTGGCGACATCTTTTCGCTCGTTCTGCAGGGTGCAGGTGGTGGTATCGCGTCCACTGCCGATCCGGGGTCAAACTTTCAGGATGTAGGCACAAACCTCATGATCGCAGGTGTCATCTTCCAGGTCGTCATCTTGGCTTTCTTCGGCTACTTCCTCGCCGAGTACACACTTCGAACCTACCGCCGCCGCGATCAGCTCTCCCAACAGTCTTGGACTTTGTTCCGCAAGTCAAGCTTCCGTTGCTTCATGGGTGCAATCATTGTTGCTTTCATTTGTATCTTCGTGCGCTGCGTTTACCGTATTCCCGAACTGTCGGGTGGCTGGAGGAGTGAGCTGATGCGCAATGAGCCCGAATTCATCGTGCTAGAAGGTGTCATGATCGTCATTGCAGTCGGTGCACTCACCATCTTCCACCCTGGGTATTGCTTCCCTGCCCTGGGTAACACTATAGGCAAGAACAAAGCGTCCAGGCCTAAGAGTGTAGGGGACTCCGATGTGGAAATGGTGGCTGGACGTTGAAGGATTTTTTGACCTGGACTGTGATCCTCTGGAATTTTCTTATGTCATTTCCCATAGCGGGGCTCACGGTGCAATATACTTGCAATGTACGGCGGGTGCATACAGAGGAGAATCATAGACCCGGTGGGTAGTCCACCAGTATATCAGCGCGGACTCATGTTAGATGTAGAAATACTGCGGACTGCATTGCAGTCAACGTAATAGACATTGCTGGTTATTGATACGTTTTTTGGTGACCATGTTATCAATACGCCTTATGTGAAACATGATCGAGAGCAAACACCGCTTTTGGGAGCTCTAGAGCCATACCTCGCTTTGCAAAGCCGTCGCAAACTCAGCCCATATAGCGATTGTTGATCCTGTGTAAGCTTGTAGGACTTATCAGTCTGTCCCGGGTTCATCGCCTCATCGGCGTGGTGGAAGAAAAGGCTAACACGGTGGTTGAATAACGCCTTGGGCATCTGAGGCGAGCTTGAAGCCCTCTGAGATTGTGTTTGCGACGTGCCCACGTGACATTGGGTCAGAAGCGGCCTATCAGAGTACTTCACGCCAAGGCTCAGTGGAATCAAGGACAGTAGTAGAGGCAAAGAAAGAGATTGGGGTTGTTCAGGATGCAGTCCGAGGCCATAATGTTTGCTGTTACGGTTGCAGACTGCTATTCCAAGGCCATTTGGCTTATCCCAGGCGCCCGAGCCGCTTCTCCATCGATCAACTTCTCCACTCAGGGTATGACGTCATATGCACTGTACCCTAGTATAACCTTGGATTGCCAGCTTCTAGCTCTTGCTCAAGAATATGTATATCCTTGTGACCATTCCCTCGATTCACGGACAACGATCTGTCTTGTTAAACTGATAGTTCCCCGCCACCACCGTCTGTGCGAGGCAGCGACGAGTTTTGCACATCATATGCTTGCAGCGCGATTGCACGCTTGTCAGACACGAAATCCTGCAGAGCTGAGTGGTCGAGAGCTAGTAATCTCGAAGTTGATACATGTCGATTTAACTCGGCGGAAAGCTAAGGTGATTGCATCTGAATGTACATGAACCTGGGCTGTACGCTGCATGGAGGGCGAGCGAGATGACTTCGTGCGATACCAACTCGAATATCCACGTCCGATCACAAATAATCCAACTGTCTGAGACCCGGACCGTATGTTAACAACACATACTATCTCCTTGGGCACAAGTATCGAGGGCTGATGTAGCGATCGTGTAGATCCTGTCGGCGATGACTTGGCCCATGAAGTATCAAGAGGCAAGTTTTTTTTAAACGACCTCTTGGCCCTACATGTGCTGCGGCTGTCCCCATAAATACTGTCACAATGTCACACTTCACCAGCGCTGTGAACCCCGCGGTACGTAGATAGAACTGCATCGATTTTGGAGCTTCCCCATTGGCTAGGCCATGTTGCCCGTCGGATTATTTCACCGAGCAAAAGCAGCAGACATCTCGCATCAAACATGAATTCGATCACACCCGTAGAGAGCCGCAATGGGTAGTTTCTTTCCGCAAACAGGGCGAAGCCGTTAGTCTGCTTGGTGTGTTCGCAATTTGTCGCAGCCCTGACGGTCTTCAACTACAGCATAGACTCTCGTCTATCAGGAACACCGAACCCACACAAAATCGAGGGTCAGTCTGAATCTGCCCAGGCTTCAGCATCGACCGCAGTTTTGCAGCTTTCTCATGGAACCAACAGAGCGGTGGCAGCCCATCGCCCCCGCCCCGTTCGAGATAGCACAACAGCGTTCAGCTCCGGACGCAAAGAAGAAACGACAAGCAATCGCCGTTGCCTGCTTACAATGTCGAAGTGGAAAGGTCAAGGTAGGCTTTGACAGCGTGGCCTACGGCATCGATGGGGTCAGCCGCTGAACCTCGCGCAGTGCGACGGCACCAGGCCAAGCTGTGCACGATGTAGCGAGCTCGGGGAACAATGCCAGTTTGATGTCCCAGAAGGTGTCTCCCGGGCGGAGCGCATGAAACTACTCAAGAAGGAGTCTTTGTCGAGCACCGAAGAGATGGAGCGCATCATCCACGCCCTTCGCACAACTTCAGACGACCAGGCCACGGCAATCCTGGCAAAGCTACGCATCGGGGCACGCCTAGACCAGATCTTGAAGGACATACCTCCCTCCGTCTTTTCAACCGCCATGAGCAAACGTCCCAGGTATGGCTATTCATGTATCTTTGATCTAGACGGGAATTTTAGAGAGAGAATCACTGACGAACACCCAGTATACTTGCGCATGATTCTCTAGGAACATCTGGAAGTTCAGACTCGCACTTGCCTGGTACATCATCCCTGCACGAAAGCGATTCTCGTCGCACATCCTCACCGACCCGTGGTCGACCTTCATTCGCATTCTTGGCACAGTCGAGTCTTACGAGATCAGAACGTACCGCAGTTCCCTCCGACGGCGAAAAATCGCCCTTCTTGGCTCTTTTATTCGATCGGGAAGATTTTCTTGAGGCGATCAGCGAGGACGAGGACGAGAATTATAACACTGTTAACGAACACGGCTTCATAGACCCGAGACTGTTGGGAAACTCAAGCTCCACCACCCAGAACGCCTCTTCCAGCGCAGCTATAGATGGCCCGTCACGACCATCACGAGAATCTTCCCGGGCAAACACAGTTCGAATTCATGGCTTGATCCCCCTTAGCAATCGTCAACCCATAGTGAACACACTCAGATTACATCCGAACCTGAGCCTTGTAAACCTTTTTGGTAACATGCCATTTTCGAGCAGCGTGCGGGCCAATAACTATCCGCGCGATATTCAGGACACTCAAGTAAATAATCTCTTTGTTCCAACGTGGGCAATGATGACTGTCAATACACGACCAGACCCCGGCTCACTGAAGACTGCTTTCTATGGACTTCATCAAGAGGTTGCAATCATGATGGGAAATGGTGTCCCGATAGAAGCAATCATTGAAACCCATCCCAATATAGCAGCTCTCTTCGATGAAGCCGAATACAACAAGTCAGGGGTACTCAGTCGATGGGCAGCAGGTATCGTACACAGTATACGTCATAAAGGTACGTACGAGCGTGCCAGTTAGATCACGGTATACTCTAAATAGTCATTGTACTAGTATAGTTGCTTATGGTGTCTCAGGAGACGACTTCACTGCCTTCGCGTCCATGTACCTTACATGGTACCTTGCTAGATGGATGATCTCACCATCACCTGAGACCTATGAAGCCATGCCTGTCTGGCTTCGACCAACGTAAGTCACAGTTCATTATGAAAGACAGTGCTAGGAAGCTCATTCGATGCAATCTAGTCCAAACCAGCTCTTCATGCCACATACCAACATCCTCGATTTCATCATATGGCCCGCGTTCCGCGAGTATGTTGTGGAATTTCCAGAGATGCACGAACATATGGAATATATGTTGGACATGAGCAACACAATACGCTGTGACTGGTTTTTCGCCACAGAAGAAGCATTTTTTAAAGTCGATGAAACTAGGATGTTCGATTTGTGCATGCTGGCTAAGGTAAGCATTGTGAGACTACCGTACGCTGTGATGCTTTGCTAATTTTCGAAGGCATCAATGCGAGACTTGTCGTGCTGGTCTGTCGGGCCTTCTTTTCGGCAATATGTGGCCAATGCGGACTCCTATGTACGCATCAGGACGGAGGCCTTCTAAACACCAATTACGATATAAAGTATCATATAACAACAATTGCAGAGATCTCACCCTTCGTAGGTTTGAGAACCCCAGGAGGAGGGTCTACACCACCACAAAAGGGCATTGATGGCTCGTCATGTCCAATCTGATAACCACATCTTACGGCTTTTCGAAGTGCAGTGTACTGTACGAATCAAGCAAGCGGTTCGGTTTTTGCATTCGAAGTTGGGTCACGGAAATACGGCGATGATTGAAGACCATAGCTTGACCATTAAATCATGATACCCTGGGTGGCAATATGAAATTTTGGTGAATAGGCAACATCGTTGCCCAAAGAAAAGTATAATGAAGTTTGTGTATAATGCAAGGGGTATGATGGAAAGTACTGAGTACGCAATGGGCCAATCATCAGAGCTTGTTGAACTATACCCGTTCGTTGTTGAGATAGTTCGTTACCTGGGGTCTTCCCCACACTCCGGCATGCCTATTTGGGAATAACGCATCTGCGAACCTCGGTCACAGCACCACCGACGACATGAAGCTCCCCATCAGCCGTGGTGGTGTTCTTTGTGCCATACTTGTGCGCCTCTCACATTGATATTGAATTCAATCAGTTGTCAGCCACAAGGCCACACTTCTTGTAATATCACATTAGCAAGTTACTGCCCATATTTCGAGTCACCCCGCGTTTTCCCCTCGTCCGCACAACGACATTATTAGTTCACCACAATGGCCATTTCCACAGCGATCCGTGTATCCCCAACTCGAGCAGCCCGCGCTGTCAACTTGCTCCGAACCGTACAATTCACGCATCCTCCATCGTGTCCCTGCCACTCAAATCCCAACTATCATCAACAAACACCTTCAACAATCCAGCAAGCACGCCGACACCTCGCTACACCTATCGACCATGCCCAACAAAAGGAATACGCATTCGAGATGGCTGCATCAAGCATACGATTCGGACCAGGGTGTACGAAAGAAGTCGGCATGGATTTCAAGAACATGGGCAGCAAGCGCGTAATGGTCGTCACAGATCCCAATGTACGGAAGCTAGACGCCATGAAGCAAGTTGTGGAGGGGCTAGAAAGAGAGGGCGTGAAATACGACATCTTCGATAACGTACGCGTGGAACCAAAAGACCACTCAATCAAAGAAGCTATCGATTATGCCAAGCCATGGAAGCCAGATGCGTACCTTGCCGTAGGAGGAGGCAGCGTCATCGACACTGCCAAATTAATGAATCTTTACACTTCCTTTCCCGAAGCCGATTTCCTCGACTTTGTGAATGCACCCTTAGGCAAAGGCATGCCCATCCCAGGAAAGCTTTTCCCACTCGTCGCCGTTCCCACGACCGCAGGAACAGGTTCCGAAACAACCGGCACAGCCATCTTCGACCTCGTCTCCAAACGCGCAAAGACTGGTATCGCGCACCGAAACTTGAAGCCGACCTTGGGCATAGTCGACCCCCTCAACACCCGCACCATGCCATCGGCCGTCCACGCCTCGTCAGGCCTTGATGTCCTCTGCCACTCCCTCGAATCATGGACTGCTATACCTTACTACGAACGCACGCCCCGACCAACTAACCCCATCAATCGACCCGCCTATCAAGGCGCAAATCCCATCTCTGACATCTTCTCGCTCAAGGCGCTCAAAGATACGGTCAAATACCTCCCCAGAGCCGTCAAGGACCCCGAAGACCACGAAGCACAAAGCCAGATGCTCTTAGCCGCCACCCTCGCAGGCGTCGGATTTGGCAATGCAGGCGTCCACCTCTGCCACGGCATGTCGTACCCCATCTCGGGTCAAAACCCGGGCTACAAACACGCTGGATATGATGTAGATCACAGCATCATCCCACACGGCGTGTCTGTTGCCGTTACTGCGCCCGCCGTCTTCAGATTCACAGGTGCGTCGAATCCGGAACGTCATCTTGCGGCTGCGGAAGCGTTTGGCGTCGACATCTCCAATGTGAAGAAAGAGAGTGCGGGAGAGGTCTTGAGCGAGGCATTGGCAGAATTTTTGGTAAAGCTGGGGGATCAGCCGAGGGGTTTGAAAGCGCTTGGGTTTCAGAAGGGGGATTTGGATGGGTTGGTGGAGGGAACGATTCCACAGGCTAGGGTATTGATGCTTGCGCCGAGCTTAGAGACCTCGAATTTGGAGGTGGAGAGGGAGCAGTTGAGAAGTCTGTTTGAGGAGTCGATGGAGTATTAGATTTGAGAGTATTGGGTAGGGGAGACTTGGAATGTACACATAGGTCTTATCGTGTTGTGTTCATATTGGCTATTCAATACATATTATGCCATCTTCGCACGGCTGAATTCAGTGTCTGCATGTTTTTCGATTCCGGTGGCTCCAGCTGCACAGGCACATTGTTGGTATGGCATCTCGGCGTTTACTCCCCTCCCAATCAAATCGAGCTTCATTCCTTCCTGACTAACCACCCCAAATCATTCCTCTGCTCCTCAGTGACCAACTCTCCAAACGTTTTTTCCATCAAAAAATCATGATCCGAGAATTCGAAGCCCGGAACAACTGTCTGCGCAAACCGTGTGTTAGCAAACAGGTTCTGACTTATACATGCCCATCAAGAAACCAGACTTTACTCACCTCACTAATCAACAGCCTGTCCCCCTCCACATCCCCTTCCTCCCCCTTCATCGGTAAAAGAAAACTAGCCTTGAACTTTCCCCCCTCCACAATCCACACACTCCGCTCCCCCTTACTCACATTCTTTCCAACGACAAAGCTCTCCACCCTCTTCCTCTTGCCATCCTCATCCGCATGAATCAGCACATATCGCCCCCTCCCCTCAATAAGCGTATGCACCGTTCGTGCCTTGTTCCTGTGAAAATGCCCCTGTGGCGTCGTTGGCGTCAACAAGTAGTAGATTACGGTACTGGCGTTGCGGATGGAGTCGTCGCCTGACCTTGGTTTTTGCGCAGTTTGGGCAGTGCTGGATGCGGGAAAGGGATTAGGTATAGTCAAGGGGTTGCGATCGATTTCCGCAAAGTACCCGCCTTCGACGTGTTTTTGGAGACCGAGACCTGTTATGATGGCTTGTGTTGATGCAGACTCCTCAGTGTGTTTCCCTTTGGGGTAGGAGGGGCGCAGTTCAGTGGATGTGTTGGGTATTGAGGACATTGTTCCTTATTGATTGGGTTGACGGCTTGTTGATTCAACGGGATGAATGAAGTTTGTTGAGAGCGATTGATGTTGGAATGAATGTAGACGAGACAAGTGAAGTGGGGGGAGGTCGATGTAGTCAGACGACTGACTAAGCAGAGCACGACTTGATGCAATGAAGCTGTAGTATGTATTCACGGTAAAAACGCATACTTCCATGTTGGACATCGACACAAAGATGTATTTTGATTCTTTCTTTGTATAAGCACGATGCACGACCGCGCTACGCATCCCAACACGCCACACGCCACTCTCCAATGCCTACATCCGTTGCTTCATCTCTCAATGTCCGTCGCTGTCATTCCAAGTGTCCCTCTATGCATGCCTTTTGCGCCTAGTGCTCCGTCAATCCGAGCATGATCCAACTCCACACTCAAGAGTCCGCGAATTAGACGATATAGGGAAAGATGGAAAGGAAATAATTTATGGTACAGAACCAAAATGGGACGATCGGTCGTGCTACCACATTCGCTGCAGCTGGAAGTTGGCATGATGGGTATGCTCCTGTACGTGTATTTCACGCGCAGGCATTCCTTGACTCATATCTATGCACTGCAATTGCAAAAGACATCAGTACTGCTACCACATATCGTCATCTGCCCTGCTGCTCTGGTCGGAGTCTGAATGATTGTTGTAGCCATAGTGACTACCTTGACCCAGGTAGTTTTGAGTGCCTGCAACGCTGTAACCACCACCACTGGCGCCATTCGCTGTATGTTGCGAGTGATGGGAATCGCGCGGACTTTGGTTGTACGCGTTGCCGTGCTGGTTCTGAGCATGATGACCATTCTCTTGCGACTGTCGTGAACCAGCATTGTTCTGCTGCGGCTGCTGCTGTTGCTGTTGTGTACCCGACCACTCGTTGCTACGCTCACCCTGATCTTGCTGCTGCTGTAATTCTGTGAGTCGAGGATCGCGAGAATGTTAGAAAAAGAGCTCACCTGCTGATACCGCTGGTATTGAGCAAACTCCTCAGGCTGCTGCTGTTGGTGCTGTGGCGACTGTGGCTGCGGCTGCTGTTGTTGCTGCTGCTGACCTTGAGACTGCTGCTGTGGCGCTTGTGGCTGCTGCTGCTGCTGCTCTTTCTTCGCTTGTCTTGCCTGCTTGGAGTTGCCAATTTGTATCTGCGGGTGCATCTGTTGGACCTTGGCCAGGTATGAGTACATGAAATTACTGAGCAACACCTGCGAGTAGAGTTCTCGGCGGGGGTTGGCCAACTTGATGTGCGCCATGCGGTAGATAGCGCGTTCCTCAAGGATCGAGAACCGAGTCCAGTTGTAATCAATGTCAGGGATCTTGATCTTTGGCGGAGGCTCAGGCGAGAGACCGCGTAAAGAGGCCTTCTTGTGCGATGTTTCTTTATCGCCCTTCTTTTTGCCGCCGCCAAAGATTGATGATAGCAGACCAGGCTCCTTCTCCTTTTTGCCTTCACCTGAGGTCTTGCGGTTGCTTTCTTTCTTCCTCTCTTCCTCCAATTTGAGGTTGTCTCGATCCAGGACTACGCTTTCGCGACCTCGACCTCCGCCTTGTATCGAAGTCTGTAACACATCTAGTCTTGTGTCATCGTGGCCTTTTTCCTGTGTTTTACTAAGCTTGTTCTTCACCTTCTTTGCAAGCTCCTTCTCCCGCTCATCCTTGTCTTTGTCCTTGTCTTTTTCTTTGTCTTTGTCCTTGTCCTTCTTCTCCTTTTCCTTCTCTTTGTCACCTCCTGAAAACCAACCCCAACTGGTTTTCCGCGGAGCATCCTCTTTCTTATCCTTGCCCTTTTTGTCCGTCTTCTTTTCTTCTGGAAGATTGGGTATAATGGACAAGTTGTCGGTCCTTGTGGTATTGCCTGGTAATGGGGCAGGGTGCTGTACGAGGTCGTCGAACGACTGCGCTGGTTTGATTGGAGATGCTTGGGCGGCTTGAGCATGGCGATTCTGTCGGTTCTGGGTGGATGGTTGCTGCGGAGGATAATTACGTGGTCCGTTTGGTTGTTGTTGCGGGGGAGGCGGTTGCCGCGAAGAATGTCGCTCAGGTGGCATAAATTGCTGTTTGCGTTCTTCTTGAGGTGGTGGTGTTTCGATAATTTGAGGCACTGGCGATTGCAACGTTGGAGGTTGATTATACCCTGGCAGATATGCAGAAGTGCGTCCATTGGACGCGATTCTTGAGTGAAACTTTCGTTGTTGTGGTCTGGGCTGCTCTTCAGGGGCTTTCTCAGCGGGAGGTGTCGAGTAATCATCAGCAGACCCAGGTCGGGCCTCTGCACCAGGTGGAGAGCGTCTTCGAGGTCGTGAGAAGTTGGAATGGCCTTCAAAGGTTCCATTGACTGGCTCAGATTGCACACGAGCAAGCGGAAGCGGGGGCACATCGGGGATGCTCGACTGCGTAGGCGAGGTTGCGGGCGAATCTTCGGTGTCTGTTTCTGCCTGGCGTGTCACGAGCCTCCTCGAAAGTGGCGGACCTCCCTTCCGCAGACTGCCCCTTCGATAGGTGGTGCGTGTGGACCGCTTCAAGGTACCGATGCCGCCAAATTTGCCCGGGGCCATGGAAGACTCGCCTTCTGCACCGGCTTCGCTGTCGCCGCCAGCGCCTTTGAGGCTCATCCGCCGTGCCACGCTGGCCGGGTCTTCGACCAGCTGCTCAATCTCTTGTAGGTCGGCAAGGCCGCCGTTGGGCTGATGTCCTGACCGTTGTCGTTCGAGACGCTCTGCACCGTCCTTGTAGCCTGAGCCGCTGTCAATCTGGCGTGACAGCATCGACTTCTTGCGGCGGAGTCCCCCGCCCGACCCTTGGCGGCCGAGGGCGCCATCTGGAGAGAGCGAGTCCGAGTCGCCCGAGCGGCGGCGTATGGTGTTGACCTTATCCTCGATAAAAGTCTTGAACTCCATGGGCGCGAGCTCGGGGTGCAGGCGGGCGGGCACCCAGAACAGCTTGGCTGGGTCGTCATCGTCGGACGTGGCAGGCGGCGAGGGCGGGCCGTTGGACTTGAACGAGGGCAGGTCGGGGTCTGCATTGTTGACGCCCATGGACATGCGCCGGATGGCCTGCAGGTTGCTCAGCTCCTGCGCCAAGCCGGCGGGGCTGGACTCGTAGTCGAGGTCATTGAGGGGGAACTGCTGCTCGGCCGTGTCCGAGTTGTTGCGGGAGAGGGGCGGGGAGACGGGGCTCTTGGGGGTGCTGACGGGGGGTGGTGCGGCGGCGGTCGAGGGGGTCAACGACGACGACGACGACGTCGACGAGGGCGCCATCTGGGGCCGCAGCGGCGAGCGGGCGGGCGGGGCGGCGGGGAAGGGGTCGAAGGGCTCGAAGGCGCCCAGGGAGTGGATGAGGTCGCCGTTGGGGCTGGGGACGAAGCTCAGCGGGCGCGAGCTGCGGCGCGACGGCTCCGTGTCGCTGTCGCCGCCGTACAGGTCGCCGATGGCTTCGGTGACGTGGTGGTTGTCATCGCTGATCGAGATCTGTGGGACGTGGCCTCGTCGCATCTGGTACATGCGTTCGAGCTCGCGGGCGCGGTCGTTGGCCTGCAGCGGGCAAGGGCGTGTCGTCAGCAAGCGTGTGGGCAGCAGCAGCAGCAGCCGCCGCAGGAGCAGCAGGAGCAGCCGCACTCACCATCATGTCTGCCGCAGCCTGCAGTGGGCGGCGGTGCGGGAAGGCCAATTGCCTCGACGGCTCCCAGTTCAGGAAAATTGGCCGCAGAGAAGGGCATCGAATGCGGAGCGGCGTGCGGCGAGGTCGAGGGCAATGTCCAACGCGAGGGCGAGGCGGGAGAGCAGCACAGGGGTGGGGGCGGTGACAGAGAGCAGCCCATTCATGACCACCGAGGGCCGCGTTCACCGTGTGCTGGAGATGCAAAGGCGAGATGTCGTTGCTCGCTCGACCGCCAGCATGGCGGAGGAGGCTACTGACATGTCCGTGGAAGCTAGCCTAGCCCAAGCGTGCATCGGTCGTCACCCACAAGCAGCTCGTCCACTCCAGCCAAGCTCGTCACGGCAGCCACACGGCGGCCTTCATTGTGAATGAAGCAATCGAGCCTGCGCGCTTGGCCGTCCAGAGCGCGTCGGCAGCAACTCTCTCCCCCCGCGTGCAAGTGTTCATCGATCGCCCTGCACGACTGCCTCCATGTCCATCACCGACTGCAACACTGCGGTACACGGTCTGCAAATCATTTCCCCCTCCTCCAGCCCAAACGCCCTCCTGCCATCGTACTATAGTATAGCCACCGGCAACCGCATCTAAACATATTAGCGCTCTATCCCGAGTCCGGCTACCCACAGAGCACAGCGGGTGCCAGCGCTCAGGGGCATCGTCCCTGCATTCACGTCTCATTCGCTCGTGCGTCTTAGCTCAGGAGCCCGTGGTACAGACTGAACACCGCACGTTAAAGTGATGTCACTGCATGCGAAGCGCCTAACATGCTTTGTTGAATAGTCAGGCTACATGCTGGCTGGCAATGCTTGAGCAGCATATGGCCAATTCCCTTCTGACCCTGTGTCGATTTCTGTGCATCCCAGGCATTGCATTTATTCGCATCGCATTGTGCACGTGACCTCACCAGCCAGCGTGCGACGCATCCACATACAAACAATCCAGGCACCATGTCTGCTTTCAACACCGCAATCAAGACAGACTACTATTGCGCTTCCAGATGAAGATGGCAGACGCAACCGCGCAACCGACAGCGCCCAGCGCAAGGTAGAGATTCAAGTTGTCGTAGGGGTCTTCCTCTTGCTTCGGAAACGCCTGCGCAGGATGTGTTGCGCTTTCAGCCAGCTACCCAAGATCAGCCTTGTCATGTCATACCCAAATCAGATGGAAAAACTCACGTGCACAAACAGCTCCGATATGCTGTTCCACGTCGCACTGACATGCAGTGGCGGTGCCATTTTTAGCCCACTCGTGTACTCATCCGGTTGCTGCTCGCACCGCTGCATCGTCTTGTCTTGGTCAGCCTTCATGGCTGTGTACACGGCGGGAATCTGGTCAAGGTGAGGATACTTCTTTCGCATCTCCACTATGTACGCGAAACTGTCCGGGTCGCTCGAGTCGTACGTGTAGCACAGTAGATCGCAAGCATCGAGCTTATTCTGGTTCTCGAGTATGGCTGGCTCCAGCTCGCCTAGCTCTTCCAGGATGAGGTAGCACTGTTTGCCGCCCTTGAGCTCCACGCTGTTCACCGCCGATTGCGGCTTGATGGTGGGATGGTAGGTATGCGTGAAGCGTCGCTGTAGGAACGCCGATAGCAGGGCACTTTTCCCGCTGCCACTAGACCCGAGCACATAGCACAAAACAACGTTCCGCTCCACGCGCCCAGGCTTGTTGTGACGTTTCCGTGCCTTGGTCACCTTGAGCGCGCTGGTGGTCCCTCCACGATCGTTGCTCTCGAAGCCGAGATACGCCAGATACTCCAACGTCGTCTTGGGCTCTTCAAATGTTGTCATGCTCCATTGCGCAAGCCATCCTTGCAGTGTAATGTACCCTGCTTCGTTGCGGACGGTGCAGGATGGGAAGGACGAATCGATCCAGGACGTGGGGATGCCAGGCGTGGGGGCGAACAAGTTGGCCAGCTCCTCGTCGTTGAGACCTCCATCATTGTCTCTGTCGAATCTTAGGAAGAGATCGACGAAGAAACGGTAACCAGACGGGCTGAGCTCGGCCGACGAGTACTGAGGCACGTCGAGTTTGGGGTGCAGGAATGTGTCCTGCAGACTGAGGCTGTCGGTGTAGTGGAATTTACGCAGGATGATCCAGATGGTTTCGTGGCGGCCTTTCTCAGCAAAGATCTTATTGAGCAGCAGGAAGCCTCGCTCATCCATGCCGAAGTCGTCAGTAGCGCCAGGTGCAAATCGCTCCATGGACCTCTTGATGTTTGCGAGATCGTCACCTCCAAGCGGCTTCTCGAAGCACTTGAGCTGAAAGTCATGGATTTCCTCGTCGCTCCAGTAGCCATCCTTGTCCTTGTCGCACAGGTGGAAGACTCGCTGCAGTGCAGACACGGCGGCCGGCTTGAGCGCGTTCTCTTTCGAGTCGTACAGTGGTGATATTGGATGCGTGACTGCCTTTTGACAGAGAAAAAAGACCTCGTTGATGTTGTGGTGTTCCTTTGCACTGGTGCGTATGCACGAGTCGATTTCCTTGAACTCGTTCATCAGCGGCAGCATTTCCTCGGAAACGACTTGCGATGTTGAGCCGTTAGACTGCAGCTCGGCTTTATTCGCACACAGCACGACTGGTACGTTGACGCCCAGGGAGCGGAAGTAGGGCATCCAGAACAGAGCCACTCGTTCATAGCTGTAGTGGTCCGAGTATACCAGCAGGATGACATTGGATTTGCGCAGCTCTTTGCGGAGAACATGGCGCTCGTGAGGCAGGGCAGAGGTATCGACTATGGTGGTAGAGACATTGTCGGGCGTGCCCAGCGATGGCGGCAGCGTCACCTGTGGTAGAACAGGCTGGATCTTGGCGGTGACAAAGACGTCCTTGACCAGCGAAGTGATGATGGAGCTCTTCCCTACGCCGTCGTCACCGCACACACAGATGCGGACTGGGGCACTAGTCAGCTGGGATGGACGCGCAGATGATATGGCGGTAGACGTACCGGTTGCCATTGCAGAACAGCATCGCTATTGCATATCAGCGACCTGGTCCAATACAGAGTCGATGCTGTGGGGTGTTTGCTCGCTGGGCGCAATGGCTCGAGGGAGAGAGTTTCTTGGCGCGGGCAGGCAAGGCGCATGGATGCCTCAGCTCAAGCTTCCCCGCGCGTTCACCAGACTGCTGGGAGCTCATCTCTTAGACCAGCCTCGAGACCCTGCATACACGTGGGCCAGCCATCACCGAATGCCGTCTTCCACAGGCACCAACAACGAACGAGTCGTCGGCACTGCACGGCGTACCAAGTAAGGCGTACCAAGTAGCGCGCACATGGCAACTTGGACACGGGAAAGCCATGCCGCATGCCCGCTCCACATTTCCCCACGCATCTGCCCTGACCTTGCCCTGCCTTGCTCTCCGCAGCACACGGCTCCTCGAGTCTGCCATCGCTAGCTTCGTCACCCAATTGACCTGCATTCGCCATGTTGTAAGTGCTCCTCTACATGCCCGCGGTGCCGTCGTTGACTTGATCTCAGCGTGCTCCCGCCGCCGCCGCGATACCCCACAGGTAACACCGCCGTCTCTCCGCGCATCTGGCGCATGTCGCGACTGACCTGATCTAAGGCGGATATCCTGGACTACCTCCGGGCCAGATCATTGAAACCAACAACACCCTCACGCACCCCACAGGGCCAGAATATCAGCTGGTGGTGGGTGAAGGCAAGCTCCGCATGCGTCCTTAATGCTACTCCCCCCACTGACAGCTCCTCACATAGGCACATATGTGCTTCGCGACGAGCTGCACCTTGCGACACCCCCTCCTCACCCATCAGAAGCTCCCGTCCACAACCCAAACCCTCTCGCGACCACGGTGAGCCCACCAACATGCGGCACCAAGCTCTCTCTTGTGGCCCTAGCTCCTCGTCAGCCGTCGCATTCACAATTATACCGGCTTGGCACTCGCACCAGCACCCGGTCGCAAGTGCCTCCCAGCATACAGGAATCGCCTCACGAGTCACATAGCCAAGCAAGCGACACTGGCTCACATGGCGCCAATGGCATCGCATCGTCGCCCCTCGAAGGACTACGTACTCCCGTATTTGGCGAAGGAAATACAGCGCTGGCTACTGTCAGTGGCAAGGACTCCAAGGATCCCTCTAAGCGGCGGAAACCAAAGAGCAACATTGTTAAGAGCAACTCGTCCTTTGTATCTCGCGTCATTCCCCACGAAGCCTTGTCCAAGCGGCTACAGGAACACAACCCTAATGGCCACTATGCCTTTGCCAACATCAATCGTGCTCTGCAGTGGCTTGACCTGACTTCCCCAACCAAGGAGGAGCACATGACCAAGATTCTCTTCACCAAGGCCCATGCACTGTGCCACGATATAAACCAGATTACCAAAGGTCCGAACCACCTCGATATTGTAATGGGATTCTCCACTGGCGACATCATCTGGTATGAGCCCATGTCGCAAAAGTACACGCGCATCAACAAGAATGGTGTCATTAACCCCACACCTGTGTCTGATGTTCGATGGCTTCCCAACAGCGAACATCTGTTCCTAGCAGCACACATGGATGGATGTCTCGTAGTGTACGACAAGGAGAAAGAGGATGCCGTGTTTGTAGCCGAAGAACAATCGCCAAGCACAGAAGACGTCATGTCGGATGCAGGCAAGAGGACGCGATTAACAGTTAACAAGTCTGTGAACTCGAAGAACCAAAAGTCGAACCCAGTTTCGTGCTGGCAGATTTCGAGTTCCAAAATCAACGCTTTCGAATTCTCGCCAGATCGCCGCCATCTTGCTGTTGTCTCCGAGGATGGATCCTTCCGTATCATTGACTTTTTGAGAGAAAAGTAAGTATTTCTGTAAAACCACTCAAGACGCTACCTAATCCGTCGCAGGCTGTTGCATCACTATATGAGCTACTATGGGGGCATGATCTGCGTTTGCTGGTCGCCAGACGGCCGCTATATTGTCACAGGTGGGCAGGACGACCTCGTATCTATATGGTCGCTCGAGGACCGTGTCCTAGTGGCGCGCTGTCAAGGCCACAACTCGTGGGTGACAGCTGTGCAATTTGACCCGTGGCGATGCGATGAGCGCAACTATCGCATCGGAAGTGTGGGAGAAGACTGTCGGTTGTTGTTGTGGGACTTTAGCGTTGGCATGCTACACCGACCCCGTGCAGTATGTGTATTCTTCATGTTGAGAGTCTCTTATGCTTTGCGACTGACACAGAAGTCTAGGCATCGGTACGACAGCGCAATAGCATTACCTCGTCGAACTTGAAGATGCAGCGCACTCGGACAGATAGCACAGCCAACCGGCTCCGATCCAACTCCAACTTGACGTCCGGCAGCCTGCTCGACGAGGACGAAGTGGTGCATCCAGTAGAGCCGCGAGCGCGCACAGCCATGTTACCTCCAGTACTTGTATGTGCTACAGTTCCGGGCTTCGGCCTTGATCCACAGCAGCTAATCACAGCACAGGCCAAAACGGTAGACGAACATCCCGTAGTGTGGCTCGCCTTTGAGGAGGATTGCATACTGACGACGTGTAAAAGTGGTGAGTCAATCAATTTCTTCGCCGCCATCACGTTTTCCAGACCAAGCTTCGCACGGTCCACATGGAGTTTGCGATAAGGCTTGTCGCTGCGCTACTTGCAGGAACATGCGCTCCATGTCGCATGTTGACCCACAAGTGCATTTGTTGAACTCTTTCATTGTGTGAAGCTGATAACAGAGTGGATCGTTGACTTTTTTCTCTCAGGCCACATCAGGACGTGGGACAGGCCCAAGGAGGGCGCGACCAACGACGACAGCGGCCAGTCAGTGACATCGACGAGCAATCCCTAACAGCGGAGCGAGATAGGCGCGATGGATAGGCGGTGACTCCTGGTAGAAGAGGTAGGATGTGGATGCGGATGTAGATGTGGATCTGGAGTGGTTGGGCAGTGGTACTTTGTCCTTGTTATTTGTTCAAAGTCACCCGAGATGTCCCGAAATCGACGTTTCGACGGCCATGGTGGTTCAGCGGGAGCTTGTCAGACTCAGCCCTATCTATGCACGTGGGTTGCATGCATGAGGCGCAGGGGCAAGTCTGCATGTTGTTGTAGTGAGCCTCATCGCTATGTGTGTATATAGATGATGACAATATCAAGTTTCTTGGAGACGGACGGCATCACACTTGCCTGCACGTATCAGTGGGTACCAGCGGGTTCTTCAGCATCCTTGCAGGTTTCGCATGAGGGTCGACTGATATCACGGTGTCGCAGGCGATCTGTGGCACAAGGTGCGGAATGCGGTGCGGGCAAAAGATTAGCTAGCAGCCGCAGATTTTCCTGGCCACACTCGCTCGGGCCGAGATGGACATTGTCGCATTGCTTGACGACATGATACACGACGGTACACCTAGTGTACACAGCGAGCGGTATGGCTTGCCTGAAGCACGGCGCCCACGTGGGTTGCAAAGGAACCGGCGAAGTGCATTGTCGGTCCTTGGCCAGTGTCTGGGATGATGCGACTGTGGTGTAGACTAGGTGTACTCGGCAAGGAAGCAAAAGCACGCCACATGCATGACATGTGCTCGAGAGGCTGCAGGTCTCAAACGCAAGGCAAGTAGGTATGCAGCATCCCGCTGTTCGCGGTATACCTTCTTTGAGGGCGGCGCCAGAACTTTTGCAGCAGCGCTAGGGCGATGATGCGCGCAGCCCGCCACGCTCCCACCAAACAACGACTCCACTTGCGACAACCTCTACCAGGAGCAGCCGCCGCAACGCTGCTAGCAGGCCGGCCCTTGCCCGCAGGCGTGGGAGCCCGTGGATAAGGGAGTCCAACACGGCCAACGCCATATCCCAACGCGGTAGCCAAAAACACGCGGCCGCGCAGCAGTCGGATCCATATCACGCCCCTCTGCTCCTTGCAATACATTAACCCACGGCTTACCCTACCCTATCCTACCCACGCATGCCTGTCAGCCCCCATAGCCACCTTCTTACCTGACGTCCATCCAAGCCCTGCAGCTGTCGCGACCATTACCACATCGGCGCGCTGACTCTGCGCATACGCCCACGGAGAATTGGCATCCCCGGCGTCCTACTTATCTGCACCGTGCCCCGGCCCTTGCAATCGCATGGTGTTGTGAATTTGCTGTGGTTTCTTTGCCCTGCCCTTCGTTTGACTATTACATCATGCCGCTTCCGAGCGTCGGAGTGTTTGGCAGAACCAACGCGCCCGTCCTAGAGATCAAGTACGTCTGCAGCAGGACTCGACATCATTTGTCCCGTGCCGACATGTATACTAATCCCTTCGCAGACCGGATTCGCCATTTGTGGTTTTCTACGGAGAGTCGTCCGAGTCGCATGAGACAGAGCTGCGAGGCAAGCTCATCCTCACCAATCCAGAGTCGATATCTGTGCGCAGTGTCCGCATCACCCTGACAGGCACCCGCAAAGTCTCGTACGCAAACACGCGGCGCTACACAAAAGAACGCGAGCTGATACCCTTTCCACAGGTGGCACTTGACCAACACCGTGAGCCCGCAGCCAATCGCCCACAAGACAAATTTCCTCACCGAGAACATCACCCTCTTCCCGGTCGACGGCAACAGGAACCAAAAGGCGCACAAGATCAATGCCGGCTATCATGAATGGGACTTTGTCTTCAAGATGCCCAGCAACCTTGACCAGAGCGTCGAGGGCCTGCCGACAAACTGGATCGTCTACAATCTCAAGGCGACCGTCGATAGAGGCTACATGAGCAAACAGCTGTCGGCCACCTCGCACATCCGTGTCATTCGCACACTCGGCCGCGATCTCCTCGAGACTATGCCCATGGAGCAGATTAACGAGGATATCTGGGCGAATAAACTGGCATACAAAATCACGGTTCCGCAGAAGAATTACATTGTTGGAACTCAGATCACAGCCGACTTTGTTCTGATACCCTTGAGAAAAGGCGTCGTCATCTCCACCATCAAGATGGAGCTTATCGAGTCGCGGCAGCTCTTTGCAGATTATGCAGGAAGGCGGATAAGTCACCAGACCGACGTGCAGGTTGCAGCCATAGAAGGAGACATGCCCGACAACTCTGCGAACCTGGTTCCCAATGACGTCGAGGAGGCAGATGAGCTATTCGACGAATCGCATCGCTTTTCCATGACGCTACATTTGCCAAAGTCGTTGAAAAACTGCCGGCAATCTGTCGACACGGAGAATATTCGTTTAACGCATAAGCTGCGTTTGTACGTCAATCTCAAGAATCCCGAGGGCCACACCAGCCAGCTCTTGGTCAAAAATCACGTACATCTTTTCATCTCGCCAAATCTGCCTCCCAACGAGGACCAGAGCGTCGTGGTAGATGCAAACATCATCAGCCAACAAGCTCTCCAGGACGAAGTCAATCAGAACGCACCACCTACCTACGGCTTACACCAGCTCGACGAGCTGTACAACGACATTGATCCTTCAGGTTTCATGACACCCGGTGGCTACCACAGCATGATGAACAGTGGCGCCAATACTCCTTTTTACGCCCACAGTCGCACAGGCTCAGCTGAAGATCTAGCGTCATTAAACGCTGTAGCAAACGGTGGGGGCGCATCCGCTGCAGCTCTCCAGCACAGGCTGCAGAATCTTGACATGTCAAACCATGATCCTCCCACACGATTCCAGCCACAGAGACACCATTCCTCCGGGGATAGCACACCGGCACGCAACGTTGAACCGGCGTACTTCGATCTGCCACCCGCAAGCTACGATATGGACGCGCTTGCGCGCACTCCCAGCTACAACACAGCTGTGCGAACACCAGGCAGAACCCCGCTCGTAGCAGATATAGCCCTACCAAGCTACGAGATTGCGACTTCGCGACCCGGATCTCCAAGTAGAAGTAGGAGTAGTAGAGGCACCACCCCTAGCCCGGCGCGATCTCTAGACACCTTGACCGAGGAAACGAATCGCAATACGCAGATGAACAGCCAAAGACAGAGCCCGAGGACAAGTGATGATGGAAGGTAAAACACCCATCTTATCCGCTTTTATTCTTGCGAGAAAAAGCCTTTGTTGGAAAAATCAACATTGGCTCTCCACAAACATGGGGCAAAACAGCTTCACCGCATTTCACAGCTCTTGATTGAGGCCTGTAACATGCAGCCGAAGCTCAAGCAGCCCCATCTACCCAACACCACCCCACTCCATACACTCACCCTCATCATACACAATATCCCTTTTATCTGCATTATTTATATCAGCTCAAAAGTTTAATACCCCTTTCGCACAACATAGACTTTCCGCATACCCCCTCACCATCGTACCAACCATCTCCAACACATCGACCTCGTCGCTGGAGTCGTCATCGTCGTCATCGGCATCGTTAGCACCACCCACATTACGTGAAGCGGCCAGCATGGGGGCTGGCAGGAACCGCAGCTCATCAAGTGGAAACGGCTTTCTCGAGGTCCCTAGCGCACATGCACGGCTCAAGCCTCGACATCGCTCGTCGTCGGCGAGTTCGGGCACGTCGATACGAGAGACGATTGATGGGCTGGCGGGCTTTCGGGGAGTATTGAGACGTGTGGGTTAGGAATGGAGATGGTTGGACGAACGAGTGGTGGTTCTTACCACGGCATCGGCATGGCACGGGCGTTATCAATTTCACCGGTCACAATATATGTGACCAATCCATAGAGGCTTATGAAGCATGACAGTCATGAGGGAGACGAGTAGCTCATATGCATAGAGATGATCAAAGGGTAGCATTGATAGCTGGATTTCTCTCATGCTATTGATCGAAAAGACATGATATCGTATGCATCACACAAACCAAGACTCCAACATGTCTCGTCTCGCTCCAAATATCCACGAGTTGCTTACAAGCCTCCTTACGAGCATACAGATAAGGCCTGATGTAACAGGGGTTGTTCATTGACCAAGTCGGTACTATAAGTCTTGGCATGTAGAGGCCGGAGTAGCGCGGCTGTGCAGTCAGCAACTCAGCCCCGACATGCCCGTGTTCTTGGACGTGGATAAGACACCATTGAATTGTGGCTTGGAGCGTCTGGCCGAATGAGGAAACGGGCGTGGGGTGAGGGTTGGAAACTCTGATGAAATCAATGCCGCCACTGGATTGATCATCTATTGCGGATAATGCTCAAACAGGAACCCTGCCGCCATCTCCACATTCCCATCTGTAGCATTAAGAGCAGCAACGGCCTCGTTCTGCGCAAATCCCAGCACAACCAGCTTCTGGATCTCCTCTTCAGGCCATGGCACATCCGGCTTGGGCAACGTCGTGACCATCTGCCTAATCTGCTCCGGCGTGACTCCCAGCACGGGCTTCTTAACCTCAGGGTGCGGCGGATTCTCGGCTCTCAAGACTCGCCCCAACGCGCCCACCCATCCGGACTGGACTGTCTCGTTGTTCAAATCCAATGACGAGATGTGCACCAGATCTCCCTCGCAGTCGCCGCAGTTGAAATACTCCCACCCCATGACGCCCCCGAACCCCTTGCCCAGATGCTTATACTTTTCCCTCAACCTTGCACATGTGTCTCGTAACTGGCCAATGGGAACATGCCCAGCCCCATTCCCAGGATTGGTAACCACGCCCATGACAATTTTCTCGGGCTTCCATCCGGCTGCCACAATCGCATCATACCATTGCGTGGTGCTCGCGTCTCCCCACCCACAATAAAACTGTGTATTGTACCAGGCTATCTCTCTTCCATATATACTGCACTCGAGCTCAGGGTACGAGAAGCCCGAAAGGTGTGGTAAGGTGGGATAGAGTGGATTGGGCGAGGGACCGCTTGCGAGCATGGGGCGCGGAGGACGCAAGTGTGCGGGCATGTTTGGGTCGGGGATGAGGGCTGTGGCGACAGGAGTGAGGGTAATGAGGAACGAGGGCCCAAAGTCTGCGCGGAGACGAGCGATGAGGCGGGTTGTGGTGACGAGAGAGACGTCTTCTTCAATGTCGAGGTCGAGGCCGTTCAGTTTGTATTTATGTATGACTGCTTGAAGGGGAGTGTAGTAGGCTTCAAACTGGGGTCCATCAGCTCAAGCTTCCTTTGTTGTATGGAGGTATGCATGAGTAAAGACATACGCTCTCGTCGTCACCACTTAGCTTCTCAAAGGAGCCTTTGGCGGCACCTCCAAGCATGCCGAGCACCTTGACCCCGCTTCCTTGAAGCCAGGCCACTTCGCCCCATAGCTGGTCGAAGCGCTTGTCGTCAGGCTTGTGGTCGTTGAGTGTGATATTCCCCGGCTCGGCATTGAGGTGGATGGCGGCTACAATAATGTGTGTGATTCCAGTGTTGTTGGTGAGCAATGGTAGCAGTGAATGGAAATTGCCCCGAGGATCGTGGATGGTCTGGTGGTAGACGATAAGACGAGGACCTTCAGCGAGGGGCAGTAGTTTGGAAGCAGGCGAAGACATGATCAGACGTGGGCGTGTCCGAGGCGGCCGGGACGGGCACTTGTAGACGCGTAGTGTAGTCGGCGTGGACGCGTTGCTCAATCGGGCCAAGTGCAATCGCGTCATCATCGCAGGAGCAAATCACAAGAGGCCAATGCCGCGAGAATGGTAATGCATGCAGCTGCTGCGCTCAAGATGTTGCAATTGCGAAAATGAAGACTATCCAGGACATGTTCTATACCGTAGCCAAAACGCCTCCCACCCCCATCAGGTATAAGCCTTTGGCCGCCCATTATGCTTCCGTGGCAGGTTCCGTAACATTCGTAGCATCCTCCGGGGATGTCCATGGGGGGGGGGGGGGGGGGGGGGGCTAATGATAGCCATTGCCATAACCACTTGATTCGGTGAAGTAAGGGTGGATGACGGTCTGCTTGGCGGAAATGCGGCCGGCAGGGTCGTAGACGAGGAGGTTGTCGAGCAAATCGAGACCTACGTCGTCGAGCGAGGTGACGATGGAGGCGATGTCGGTCTTGTTCCACTTGGGGAACGAGGGCTTGTAGTCGGGGAAGGAGGTGACGCCTGGCCAGTCTTGCTCCGAAGGGGTGCCGAGAATGCTGCGCGGGGGGGTTAGCACGGTCAAGTCAGAGGAGGATGGCGGCTTGGGCATACCGGAAGATCTTGAAGATCTCGTCAATCTCCGAGTCGCCAGGGAACAGCGGCTTGCGCGTGCACATCTCGGCGAAGATGCAGCCGACGGACCACATGTCGACGCCGGTCGAGTACTGGCGGCCGCCGAGCAGAATCTCTGGCGAGCGGTACCACAGAGTGACGACCTCGTGGGTGTATGTGCGCAGGGGGACGCCAAAGGCGCGGGCGAGGCCAAAGTCGGCGAGCTTGAGGTTGCAGTCCTTGTCGATGAGCAGGTTCTGGGGCTTGAGGTCGCGGTGGAGGACGCGGTGGGCGTGGCAGTAGCGCACGCCCTGACACAGCTGCATCATGAACTTCTTGACCATGGTGTCGTCCATGACCAGCGCCTTGCCGGACAGCCCAGAGCCCTCGGGCAGCGCCTTGCCGCGGCCGCCCTGGCTGACGGGCAGCGCCTCCATGTACTTTTTGAGGTCGCAGTCGAGGAACTCAAACACCAGATACAGCTTGTGGCCGTCGGCATGCACAATGTTGAGCAGGCGCACAATGTTGGGGTCGTTCATCTCCTTGAGCAGCGAGATCTCGCGGATCGCCGTCGACGGCACGCCCTCGTCTTCGGCCTCGAGGCGGATCTTCTTGAGGGCGACGACGCGCTGGTCCTTGGTGGTGAGGTCGCGGGCCTTGTAGACGACGCCGTATGTGCCCTCTCCAATCTTTTCCATCTTCTGGTAGTTCTCCATGCTGGGCGGTGGGAGTGCAGGTGCGAGTGTGGGTGCTTGTCGCGGGTCCTGTTGGGGTAGTTGGCGGCGTTGGTCGATGTTTTGCATGGTAAACACTACCACCGACAACCCTGGCCCTGGCCCTGGCCCGCATCCGCTAAAGCCAAACCAGCCACGACGCGACCTGGTAGCGCGCTTCGTCTCTCCAATCGCACATTACACATCATACATCTCATTCATCAAAACACCAGGCCGCACCCAGCATGCAGTCTCTCGATCCGCGCCAGCGTCCGCCAGAGGCCATCCGTGCCGTCTACAAAATGTACCACAAGATGAAGCCCGCCGACCTCGACACCAACCCCGACATCTTAGATCTGAAGCCCGATTCACAAACAAGTCTTCCCGAGAAAGTGCATATAGTAAACGAGCTGCAAACACAGCATCTGAACAATGCTTTCCGCACCTTTGCTGGCGATGCTCAGGCCGCACAAGCGGAGCTTCAATCATCTGCATCCCCCATCTCCGTCTATGAACACGATGATATGCCAGGTGAGGAAGCCCAGTACTGATAAACCAATCATGTTGCACAACAATCACATGACCATTTCAATCCCTGACAAAGGTAGGCCTCCACATTATGCCCTCTCTCCTTCCCCCAAAAGTCCAGTCCATCCTCCTCTCACGTCTCCTCCACCGACATCTGTCCAATCCCACCCACCTCACCAACATTCACACGCACTACAATCTCTCCTACCCACCGTCAAGCCCATCCACCTCCTCCTCTTCCTCCTTCTTCTCGCATTCCCCATCTTCCTCATCCATCGTCGCCACCCCCTTGGACCCAACCATCCACAAACCCCTCACCGTATCCCAACTTCTAAACAAAAAGCTGCGCTGGACGACCCTAGGCGGCCAATACGACTGGACAGCAAAACGCTACCCAGACTCGGCCCCACCAGACTTTCCAACGGACATCAAAACCCTGCTTGAAGACATCTTCCCCTCCACTAAAGCAGAAGCAGCAATCGTAAACCTCTACTCACCCGGCGACACTCTCAGCGTACACCGTGATGTCGCTGAAAGCAGCTCCCATGGCCTCGTGAGCATTAGTCTTGGTTGCGACGCCATTTTCGTCATAGGCTGTGAGGACAGGGTACTTGCCCTGAGGTTACCATCGGGTGGTGCTGTGTACATGTCGGGCGAGGCGAGGTTTGCTTGGCATGGTGTGCCACAGATTGTGCGCGGCACCTGTCCCGATTACTTGGTTGACTGGCCGGGTGGCGACGAAGGGGAGACGGCGTTTGAGGATTGGAGGGCATGGATGGCGGGGAAGAGGGTGAATCTGAATGTGAGGCAGATGTGGGGTTGAAGGCTGGTGTTAAGAAAAGGGGCCTGGCCTTGTATTATCTTTACTGTTACTATAATGTACTTAATTATTAGGCGAGTGCAAAACACAAAAGTGGTATAATAGCGAAGCGCAGCGTTGTAATGTCTCCCAACTCATCGTCGAGCTCTCGCAGATTGCCTCAAAGTACTAGTCTTAGTACTTTCCAGGCTCTCCAGGCACAGCACTTCCTGGAGCTGCCGGGGATGTCGCACTCTGTGGCACTGCGCTACCAGGCGCCGTTGCGCTCTGAGGCGCTGCACTGCTCGGCACCGCACTCGGCGTCGTCTCCAGCCCTTGCGTTTGCAATGGTGCAGGATGTTTGCTCTCCGCACCACCAGGGCTGTTGTTCCCAACCACCGGGCTCGTAGGCGTGCTACCCTCGGGCACGTCGCTCTTATCGACAGTGCCTGCCGCTTGACGAATAATCTCCCACCACTGTTGCGCCGCCTGCGGAGTGTGTGCCTTGAACTGCATCTCGTGACTCAACGAGAAACTGCTTCCAAGCTTGCCTTTGGACACGTCTTTGCCTTTGACGTTGAACTTTTGTCCGCTAACGGCTCCGACCATGCAGTCGGGAAGATATAGGGAAAGTTCAGGTACGGGGTCCTTGCCAAAGTCGTCGTCGGTCTTGAATTCATGAAGAAACTTGGATGCTGAGACGACGTAATAGTTTGTGTCGTAGGAGCGCATGATCTTGCCCTTGCGCTCGAGCGAACCAGAGATGAGCGGCTGAGTAGCGCGATGGTCTTGATTGGGGAAGTGGATTTGTGAGATGGTCCGGGCAGGAGCAGAGGGGTCAATGAGGATTGTGTTGTTGCGCTGGATGAAGCCATTCCACTCGAAATCGAGGGGGATGCGCTGTGCGTTGCCTGTCATGTCGCCATAGGCCGCCTTGGTGTGCTCGGCCTGCGTGTTGACCACCTGCATGAATTGTCCCATACCATGCTGAACCGTTTGAATAATGTGTGCTTCAAATTGGGCAAACGAGTTCTGCACGCTGATGAGATCCTGTCGGTTGTTGTTCTCCTCTTGGACCTGCTTGTTCAGGCGATGCATGACACCACGCTGGAGAATGTAAGGATCATCCGAAGCCTTCATGTTCCCGCTGTGCGAATCGAACGTTGCCGTGTGCTGGCCAAGGAGCTCGATGTGTTTCTGTGTATGGGCGCGAGCCTTGTCAACAGCCTTGCTGCCCTTACCAGCACCCTTGGTGAGCTCCTTGCTCTTGTTCTTGATCTCGGTATGTAGACGGTCAAAGATTGGCAGGATGGCCCCTTTCAGCTGCTTCGCGGTCTCGTAATGCTGGTTGGACATGCCCTGCGCAGGGTGTCAATATCAGCGATTTATGTACAAGCGAATGACATCTTACCTGCGTGTTGGACCTGATGTTTTCAAATAGACCTGCGCACAACAAAATTAGCTCCAGGTACTGGCGGGAGATGTCTCCATCATACCTGCAATACCACCAAGCGACTGGTCAAAGTGGTGGCCTTCCTTGAGGGGGTCTTTCACGGTCTAGTTGCGATTAGTGCTTCTTCTTCTGCCACATGGTGTGTCAGGCAGTACCTTCAAAACCCTCTCGTACTCTTTGCCATGTGCATGGTTTGTCTTTTCTGTGGCGCTGACGTAGTCCTCGAGATAGGCAACGGCATGCTTCCAGGCTTGTAGTCGCTCGGCGAAGAGCTTGGTTACTTCTGAGGTGTCTTCGCCAGGGATGGCATCTTCGTCGACGGATCGGTTTGTGAGGGTGCGCGAGGGCATTTCACTGGTCGCTGAAGTCGGCGCACTCATTTTGTATTACACGGGACTGAAGGCTGCAAGTGGGGAGTCGTGGTGGTGGATTTTGTTGTGCGGGGACGGATATGTTGGTTTTGGACGTAGGTGGGGTCGTCTCCGAAGCAGGATATTACCAGCTCGAACACGCCTTGGGAATAATTATTGCTCGTACGGGTGGCAGTTGAGGAGCTCAGTCACTGAAGGAGTTGAGGACCATTTAAGCTCATCAGCCATCCTGGCAACAAGGCCCGTACAAACAAGGTTCGGGGAGATCATCACACGCCTTGAGCGGCCATGTCGTCATCAGGGACAATTTGAGATTTGTCGCCCGCCAGCGACAGCCGATCTGGGCTTGGTCGCATCGTTCCGTGGCTGCGCCACGATCCCTTGACCTTTCTTGGATGCTTCGTGTCAACAAATCTTGTCGCCAACTTGGTCAGGCACAGTTCTGGTAGACTACTCAGAACCCCGTGCATCCGCACTGGCTCGGAGCCGCGGCCGATGACGAAGGAGGGCTGGGACTAGTCACATACTGGAAATGGGAGCAAGCACAATCGTTGCGCCAGGCGATGCAACAACGGGTGTAATTAGCTAAAGTACGCACAGCCAATTCAGGAGCGCAACCCAGTCCATGTGCTGTTTGCGTGAGGGCTCCAGTAAGGCAGAATGACGCGAGATCGCGTGAACACGTGCGAGTGCGAGTGCGAGGGCGATTGCGAGTGGGGTCTATCGATAAGGGCAGCACGAAAATTACAGGCGCACCACTTCACCCGCGACGCAAGTCGGCGCCTCTCGACAACGCCTCACGAGATACAAGACCATGGCTACAGCATCATCAAATCCTACCGCATTGTCTGGTACGTACTGTGGAGCTGGCCGCAACCATATCACTGACCAGAAGCAGCGGAGCTACAATCTCGCTTCGACCTCGGAATCTGGTACACCCTCTTCAACTGGGCCGACCTCACCGTTGCCGTACAAAACCAATGGGGGGGACCAGACTCTTCAGATAAGCGCGACTGGCTGGCTGGGCAGATCAGCGATCTCTTTACCAATGAGCCTGCGACTGACTTGGAAGATGTCGAAGTCATGCTGCTGCAGGTGCTCGAGGACGAGTTTGGCGTGCGCCTTGAAGACGAGACCGAGGTCACGGTTGGCCGTGAGATAATGGCTCTTCGCAAAGAACTCGGCGAGGGCACGACAGACACGGTGGACATGCTACAGCAGAAGTGGCAGGCAAGGCAAGGCAAGGAAGTCGACACTGGCAACGTCAGTGTCAGGGAAAGCAACCAGGACGCAGACTGGGATAGCGTCGACGAGGAGAGCGATGAGGACGGAGACGCAGACGACGTCGAGATGGGAGAGGCGCCTGCGCTGGTGGCGGCACGACCGAAAGCAGAGCCCGAGGTGGACGACGAGGGCTTCACCAAAGTCGTAGGCAAGAAGAAGCGGTGACGTGGATGCGGATGAGCTGGATGATGTCTGTACGAATGTGTGATTTATGACGGAGGAGGACCAAACGAAACAATGCAATGCATAGTACCTGGGTCCCTCTGCAATTGAGAGATGAGATGATGGCTGCGGTGTAGTTGTCGTGTGGTGGTCGAGGGGTCGCGAGCGCTAGGTCCTCCCGGCGCTGGTTGCGGGCGTGCGTGCGGCTGCTTGCATCGGAGGCTTCCCCACCTGGACCCTGCCATGGTGGTCCCAGCCTCGACCTCGAACGCCTCCAGTCCCCGCCCACAGCTGCCTTTGCACTGCACCGCGAGTAGAGTGTATTCTGCTGTACGATGGACTCAGCATACGACCACATACAGGAGGAAAGCTATCCCCAGGACCCCACCAAGCAGCGGGCCGGCGGGACCAGCACGCACCAGGAGACGACCAACAACTTCAATGCCGAGATCCAGGATGCCTACAAAGCCATATCGAGCAGTCCGTGGGCTGCTCGCCTGGGCGGCTTCTTGGGCACAGTGAAGAAGCAGGGCGAGCAATACTACGACACAGCTAGCAAGCAGTACGCCGAAACCAGCAAGAATGCCACAGCCGGCGTGTCCACCCTCATTGGACATGCGCGCAACCTCTCCGTCCAGGCCGCTGAGTCTGCAACCCCCCAAGACGCCTCTGCAGACAAGCAGGCGTCCGCCTCCAACGAGGACCCAGACGCACACCCCGACCGCCCCGAATCGCTGCCCGCCGACATTGCTCGCGAGGCTGCAAGTGTGCTATCGCGCTTCCGCTCTGAAGCTGCAAAGCGCCTGAAGGATATCGAAAAAGCAGAAGATGCCGCCGACGAAGCTCTACTCAAGTTTGGAACCAATATCCGCAACTTCCTCGCCGATGCAGTGTCCATCGCGCCGCCTCCCTCTGGCTCCGAAGATGAGAGGAACGGAACCGTCCTGTTCGAATCAAAGGACAGCACCGGGAAGAAGGTTGTGCATGCTACGCGCTTTGATGCGCAACTACATGTCATCCATTCGAGTCTCGACTCATTCCTCAAAGATCCAGCAAGTGCCGAGTGGGAGAAGTGGAGGACAGGGTTCCATGCAGAGAACAAGACCGACGCTATAGCCAAAGACCTCGAGAAGCACGCGGAGCTGAGAAGTGCTATGGAGAAGTGCGTACCTGAGAAGGTCGACTACGCTACCTTCTGGGAGAGGTACTACTTCCTGAGGCACGTCATCGAGAGCGAGGAGCAGAGGCGGAGGGACATGCTCAAAGGTGACTTGAACATTCTTGCAATTTGTAGTAGATTTGCTAACGCGATACAGCCTCCAAGCCCGCGGATGAAGAGGAAGTTGCCTGGGACGAGGACTCAGACGAGGACGAAGGCGAGGAAGAGGACGAAGAGGAAGAGTCCTCAGACGAAGACTCATCCGAAGATGATGATTCCGACGACGACGAATCCCCTAACAAGTCAACAACGAATCTAGCAGCCTCAAAGGAGACGCTTAAGCCCGCCACAACCACTCAACCAAAGCCCGCTACTGACAACACTCTCAAACCAGCACAGCCTCGCCGCTCAAACGATGAGAAGAGCGTGGCAGACAGCGATGCAAGTTATGATCTCGTAAGTGGCACAACCAGCCGCGCACCCAGTCGTGCACCGGGCAGTCCGCAGCAAGATAAGAAGAAGGCAGCAGCAGCAGCGGCCGACGAAGATAGTGACGAAGAGGATTGGGAATAGGCCTACGAGATGGAGGGCCTGGCGTTTTGGGCATCTTGTACGTCTGCCACGGCTATTGGTATTACTGTATCTACGCTTGGAATGTTATCGCTGCACACATGAACGCGCTCAAGACTAAACACCACCGCTATGCATGCAATAGCCAATTCATATGCTGCAGCAAATGCCCCAAGGTCAAGCTGGCGACCTCGCTTGTCTTCCGACACACCCGCAACAAAAGTGTCCACCTCAATCTAGCCCTGTTTTCGGATACTGCTGGGAGGTGTATCTGGTGCTGCACTCCCTCTGAAAGACCGCACCGACTGTTCCGTCTGAACCTGACGAGGTGAACCTGAAATATGCGGCGCTGCAGGAAGACCTCTGAAGCTCTGCTGTCTCATGCCTTGACGGTGATTCGGTTGTGTCGTCGCCCGTTTAAGAAGCGGACTCGGCGACGCAACATTACCCAGAGCCATTCGACCTTCCATCGGTAGCTGCGTAGACGACTTGGACCGGCCACTTTCATTGGTTGTAGAGCCACGGAGAAGAGTAGATGAGTCGGAATGTACGGGTGTACCAGGCCGCGACCGTGAATGGGTGGACGATGCCCGGCTTGCGGGATAGCCATCGTAATCGTATTGCGTGACATTCGTTGGAGAAGCCAAGCCGAATGCATCTTGTCCATCATGGAACTCGTGTTCGAGGTATTCTTCTCCACGTCGCTTGATCGGACTCTCGTCGTACGGATCGAAACCCACCCTCATACGCGCCTCGCGTCGCACACGCCGACGCAGATCAGCATCACTACCTGCACCTACCGTGCTGCTGTCGGAAAGGAAGAAGTTTAGAAATTCGTCAGGGATCGCGAGATGAGAAGCTTGCTGGAATTGTTGTAGTGCTGTGAGGCGAATCAACATCTCGAGAAGAGACAACGAAGTCTTGATAGGTGGAAGAGTGGTGGAAGGCTGGCCTTGGCCCTGTGGTACAGTTACCTTGCTCTTTTCGGGGGACGGAACAAGCTGAGTGTCTTTTGATGACAACGGGGACTCAGAGGGTGTCGATGGACGCAACTTCAAATTCGACAAGTCAGATAGAAGGTTGGATGAATCTGTGTCTGACTTATTTTCATTCGTCGGACTTATCACCGGATCTGAATCAAGATCCTCAGTGTCGTCTAGTTCTGAATCCGTCGAAGGGTCTTCGGTGTACACCTCCAGAGCCATCCACTCGAGGTCCAACGTCGGTGCGAGGCGCCAAGGATAAGATGGCGGCTCTGCCGTCTGCTCGTATTCCTCTTGCAACCCTGGTGTGGACTCACGACGCAATTGGTCTTCCAACTCACTGTGCTCGTCATTGATACCATCATCGCCTATAGTATAAGAGTCATCCGACTCATAGCCTGTCTCTGTGGGATGCTGGTCCATCATTCGGCGAGGTGGCGCAGCGTTGATGTCCCGCTTCAGCAACAGGATTGGGTTGTTCGTCTCCCCATCCGTGCCGATGTTCAGAATCTTTCCAGTATCGGCGTAAAAGATTTTGGATATCTCGTGAATGGGAATGATTTCGCGAACACCAGCTAGTTCAACGTGCTCATAGGGTTCTGGCTGTTGTTCTTGGTCTTCGAACGTATGCACGCGGCCATCATCAAGATCCTCAACGATGAGAAGTTGATAAGCAAACTCTTGTAGTGTGTTATCCGATGGAATACGACGACGGTTACAGTTATTAGATCGGTCAGCGGCCTGACCAAACGGCGTGGGGAAGTCATACACATTGTTCAAAGGCACTCTTGATAGTGTCACACGAGCTTTGTGCATGACTTCTTTCCACGTCGTATCGCGAAGACCGTCCTCGTGGGGTCGATTGGCGTGACCTGCAAACAGCATGTACATGGAGAGAAAAAACGTAGGTCCGATCTGCTGCGCTGTAGGCTTAGCAGAGCAGTACTGCATATCACCCGCTGTTAAAAAGGTACTGGCTTGCAGCAAACGAGAGGGTGACACTGTCGCCGGCAGTGTCGTGGACAAGCTAACCCCGGATGTGGTGATGGCCAGGTTGATGAGTGGCACCGCATCCTCGATGCGCTCTAAGAGTGTCCTCATGTCGGAAATGATACTCTTCAGCTCGATGTCGTTCTGGGCTCGTGACTTGGCCTTGGAGCTGCCTCTTCGTGATAGCTGCTCCTCTGCTACCGCCCGTTCGACGCGGCTGCCAAGAGATTGGATGTCCCATCGGAGAGACTTGGTGAGCATCACAGCCGACTCGAGTGAAGTATTTCCCCGAGCGGCAATGAGCTCGATCATGTCGATGGCAGGAGATATTATCTGATGAATGAGTGTGATGTCTTAGTAAGTCCGAGTTGTGCCTACCTTGATTTTAGAGTCAAGACGCAACTGCAAGGTAGCCAACTGCTCTTTCTCGCGGCCCTCGACTGTCTGTGACCTATTAGCAAGTCGGATCTCATCTCAATACGGTCCTCTCAAGCCTCATGGCCTGGTATTCGAGTTGGTGTTGCATGCACGAGGAGGTCAAGTCGACGTCTTTCAGATGACTCAGCTCTGGCTTACCTTCATCAAACGTCCACATTGCTTCAAAGCATACGTGCTGGTGATTGCTATGCCACTCCGGATGGCATAACTCATTGCCTGTTGGGTAACCTGCAACGCAGTCAGCTTGTCTGTCTCGATTGCAGTGTATGAGGCGTGATGAAGAATCGAAGCGTCAAGCGGAGTCATACTTTTGCTAGTAGCACGTCCATGATGCCTGATCAACGGAGGCTCTACTCTGTTGGTGGCGGTGCGTGTGTGGTGTTAGGTGAGTGCGAAGAAGAGGCGAGTTGTCTGGTGAAGCCAATAAATCATGCTGTGACTGTGCCACGAGAACTATTATCGAAGAGCAACAAATGGAGTTGTACGGTGGGCTAGAGTTGCGTGTTTGCGTGCATGCGTGGGTTTCTGTTACTAAGGTGTGGCTGAGGTGTGGGTCTGTCAGGCAGTCGTGTGTGGTGTATGCGGCATTGAGTCAGTGCATGGGCGGGCGGCGGGCAGCAACGACCCCGCGAAAACTTGGGTGGCAGCAGCAAACAACGCACATTTCTCACCACACCTCTCGCCAGCGCTTTTTCGCCCGGCCGCCTACCTAATCGGCCGAGTCACTCCTTTCGCACATCCACCACTCGACGATCGCGTCTCCCTTGTTCGTTTCCACACCACGCGCGACTTTCCTCGCGCAGCAACCCCGCGCACAATGGCCGACAGTTGGGAAGACGAGGAGGAGCGCCTCTCGCAGCAGGCGCAGGGCATGAACCTCAACAACCCCAACGCTGGCAGCTTCCAGCCCGGAGCGGCGTCTTTCACTCCGGGCGCACAAAGCTTTGTCCCTGGACAGACATACGGCGGCGGCTACGGCCAGTACCAGCAATATGGAGGAGGCTACAACCAGAACTATGCCCAGCAGCAGTACGGCTACCAACAGGGCTATCCACAATATGGTCAGCAGCAGCAACAGCAGCAACAAGGATATCCAAACTACGGCCAACAAGGCTATGGCAACCAGTACGGCTATCAGCAGTCTGCGCAGCAGCAACAACAACAACAACAACAACAACAGCAGCAGCGCCAAGCTCCCGTTAAGATTGCAAAACGTGGTGAGGTAGACCCAGCCGGTGCATCCGCACCCGCTGCAGAAGCCAAACCACCGGCTCCAAAGGCCAAGGTGCTGTCCATCGGTGGCGACAGTGCTCCCAAAGCCAAGGTCCTCTCTATCGGCGCCGAAACCACAACTCCCAAGGTAGAGAAGGCCGGACAGACCAAAGTACTTTCTATAGGCACTCCAGCTGCAGCACCCTCACCAGCCAAGGAGAATGTCGACAAGGGCGTACCTGAAGCAGGAGCCAAAGTGGCGGCTGCCAAAGCCATTGAGAAGACCGGCGAGCCCACCAAATCCACACAAGCTGTGTCTGGCAGAACTTCCCCGACACCATCATCTGGCCGCAACAGCCCGTCACGAGCAGACAAGGCGCCCGCTAAAGCTGTGGATATCGAGAAAGAACTCGAGGAAGTCGACGAGGTAACACTGGCTGAAATGTATGGCAAGGAGCATGTGAACATCATCTTCCTTGGCCACGTTGACGCTGGAAAGTCGACACTTGGTGGTAGCATCCTGATCAGTACCGGCATGGTCGACGAACGCACACTGGACAAGTACAAGCGGGAGGCCAAGGACGCTGGTCGAGAAACGTGGTACATCTCGTGGGCGCTTGATTTGAACAAGGAAGAGCGTGCGCAGGGCAAGACCATTGAAGTTGGTCGTGGTTTCTTTGAAACCGAAAAGCGCAGATACTCCATCCTCGATGCACCTGGCCATAAGACCTACGTTCCCAACATGATTGGTGGTGCGTCGCAGGCCGACGTCGGCGTCCTCGTCATCTCCGCTCGAAAGGGCGAGTACGAGACAGGCTTCGAAAAGGGAGGGCAGACCCGTGAGCACGCCATGTTGGCCAAGACCCAAGGTGTGAACAAGCTTGTCATCGTCGTCAACAAGATGGACGATCCTACCGTCGAATGGTCAGAGGAACGTTACAAGGAATGTACTACCAAACTGGTGCAGTTCTTGAAGGGTGTTGGCTACAACCCCAAGACTGATATTGCAATGATGCCCGTCAGTGCACAGACGTTCACCGGCATAAAGGAACGTGTACCCAAGGATCTCGCGCCCTGGTACGATGGGCCTTCCCTTCTCGAATACCTCGACGGCATGCAAGCCCTTGAGCGCAAGCTCAACGCTCCTTTCATGATGCCCATCGCTGCGAAGTATAAAGACATGGGCACAATGGTGGAGGGTAAGATCGAGTCTGGTGAGTACATCTTTCAAACACAATCAATTTCTACTCACAGTAAAAGGTATTATCAAAAAGGAAAACAAATACCTCATGATGCCACACCGACAGATGATTTCTATATCCGCTCTCTACGGAGAGCAGGAGGATGAGATACCTGCCGCAACGTGCGGTGACCAGGTGCGCATTCGACTCCGAGGTGTGGAGGAGGAGGACATTTTGCCTGGCTACGTGCTTTGTTCCCCTAAACGACCGGTACACTGCGTATCAACGTTCGAGGCTCAAGTTGTACTTCTTGATCTCAAATCTATCATGACTGCAGGCTTCAACTGTGTTCTGCATGTCCACTCTGCACAAGAGGAAGTCACCATCTCCGCTTTACTGCACAAGCTCGAAAAAGGCACGGGCCGCAAGAGTAAGAAGCCCCCCGGTTTCGCGACGAGAGGCATGAGCATCATAGCGCGATTAGAGGTTACTGGAACCGCTGGATCTATTTGTGTCGAACGATTCGAGGATTATCCACAGCTCGGAAGGTTCACCCTGAGGTAAGTTGACCCCCCTTATACTGGACTGAGTGCATCATGAAAGCTAATCCAATTTACAGAGACCAGGGACAGACCATTGCCATTGGCAAAATCACCAAGCTTATTACGGCGGAGAATGCCTAAACTACGAGTCAGTGCGTATGAGATGAGTTGCTGGCACGCAAGGGGTTTCGACCACCTTACGAGCGAGGCCAATGAGGAATTTAGAGGCTATCATCAAAAGCATTAGTTACAGATCTGCAATGACATATGCTCATTTCCCATATGTAGAGATAACCTTTTCTCACCAACGTCTATTGGCGGCGTATCTCTAGCAAGCATGTTTTCTCCCTAGCTAGAGGGAGCCCAGATGCCGTACGCTTGTGTTGGTCCAATACGAGGAGACAAGCCTTTTAGTGCCGCAATCTACACCAACCTTAATTGTCTTACCCTATCTGGAAATCTTCTAAAAATGTTGTCCTGCTTGCAATTTAGAGCAATTTCGTGAAGCAAGCGAAGGCGAGGAACCAACACAATACCAGCGTCACTCGCGCGAGTCAACGAAGGATAACGACAGCGTTCGCAGGGATGGAGAGCGCATTTCATACGGTAGAGGTTACAGTCCTGCTCTAATAGCCAGTAGTGCTACCGTACTGAGACGACCACGTTCTTCCGCAGTACGTATACGGCTATCTTACAATCGCCATGAAGTGGACTTGATTCTGGGCTCAAGCACTCGCTTACATAAGCGACATACTCATTTCCAAATTCCCTCGCGACTCCCGCAAGCAACGACCATGATCTACACCTCCTAAAATCTCCCGTGCACAAGCTCGCCCAGCATGCAGGGCTTCAACATGGGGCGGTACTACCCGCCTGACGCTTCCAATCCCCCGACTTTCAACGCGTCCTCGCACCCGCTAGGCAAACGCGCAAACAAGATCTCGCAGGGCATCCTTACCGTCCGCTTCGAATTACCCTTCGCTGTCTGGTGCGAACATTGTTCCCCGCCCGCCATCGTTGGACAAGGTGTGCGCTTCAACGCCGAAAAGAAGAAGGTCGGCCATTACTACAGTACGCCCATTTGGAGTTTCCGCATAAAACACAGTGCGTGTGGTGGATGGTGGGAGATACGGACAGATCCGAAGAACGCCGAATATAGTGTTGTGGAGGGTGCAAGGAAAAGAGACTATGGGCCCGGGGTGAAGAGTGCGGATGCAGAAGGGGACCTCAAATTCTTGACCGAAGAAGAAAAGGCGCGGCGAAGGAATGATGCTTTCGCCAATCTCGAAAGCAAGATTGGCGACAAAGCACTGAAGAATGAGAACAAGGAGAGAGTGGAGGAGCTGTACGACATTAGCGGGGTTTGGAGAGACCCGTACGACGTCAATGCGCGTTTGCGGGAGGGCTTCAGGGAGAAGAGAAAAGTGTTGCAGAGAGACGAACGACAGAAAGAGGGTCTCCAGGACAAATTCAGCCTAGGCATTGACATCGCCGACGAGACAGAAGCGGATCGCATGCGCGCAAGCGTGACAGACTTTGGTAAAGCTGGACAGCGCCACGATCACTTGAATGAACAGGAATGGAAACCGCTCTTTGTTGACGACAACCCCATCAAGGCGGCCGGGATGAAGCAAGCACCGCAGAAGTTAAATTCCGACATAAAGGCAGCACAAAGCAGGAAGGTTCTGCAGCAAGCTCTAATCCAGAATACCAAGGCTGCGATTGATCCTTTCACAGTCAACAGCACCTCTTCACAGCTAACACCATTGTTCGGATTACGCAAGAAGACACGGCGCCACTCGCAAACTCTCACCGAAGTCAGTCTCGCCGTGACTGAAACTACTCATAAAGGACACAAGATTCCATCCGAAGTAGCGTCGAAGAAGAAAACTTTGGCCATGAGCTTAGTTGACTACGATTCTGACTGAGCGATTTCTTCACCCGACAGAAAATTCTCCCATCACAAGACAATATAGATCGAGTTGGACCACCAGCTTCCTCGGTATGAACGCGCATTGGTCCAATGATCGTGTCGAGGAGCTATCTTGCAACATCCGATACCTAAGCTCGCATAAGTCACATGGCAGCTGTGCAACTCAGGGCAACGATAGCTATCGTTTGAACATCAGCATGGCGAGAAAAGACATGCCACCTGTAATTAAAATGTGCTGTACATCTTCGCCAAACAGCCACACGGGCCAGACTACTATCTGCCGGCCTTTCAGGCTCTCGTTCTTTTTTTCGACATCAAGACTTACTGGCACAGCATTATCTCAAACGTCAAATTATTGCACAGCGCAAACGGTCTCGAGGGTCATGGAGTACGAAAGAATAACAATTGCCTACACATACAAAGAACAGACTGTGGTAAGGAACAACAAAAAAGAGCAAACACAGCATACACCAGTTCGTCGTGACAGTCTGATACGTGCCTCGTTTCCGTCCCAGGTCCACATCCATGCAGTCTCCACACTCCCAAATTCCAACTTTCATTCTTCTTTTAGTTCTCGAGGTCAGACACTCCTTATGACTTCTCTGCGAGTCGATCTGCAATCTTTCTGACCAGCTCGCCAATGCTATTACTCTGGAGGATATCAAACACGGAAATTGAAACCTTCGTCTCCCGTTGGACCCAGTTCTTCAGTTCCACAGCAACGAGTGAGTCTGTTCCGTAAGCGCTCATTGACTTTCCCGGGTCTATTTCTTCCGGTTCCATCATTAAACTGCGTGAGAGCTTTCGAATTAATGCAATTTGAACGACTTCCTCTTTATGTTCAGGTGATGTGGCTGCCAGAATTTGAGCAGAGAGCGAGACAGATGCTGTTGAAGTAGGCTCATTGCCTGTCTTGGGTCTAGCACTCGTATGCTGTAAGTGCGGCCGAAGGTAGTCGAGGTGTGAGAGTACAGGATCCCTTGCAAAGAATGGTGCATTCTCCATCGATGTGGTCATGTCAAGTTCCGAATCAAGCCCGGTAATGACATGACCTGTACGCGGCTCTCTTATACCTAGCTCAATCAAAGCCAACATCTCTCTTTCGCTGAGATGCTTGAAGTCCTGCACCATAACTTTCTTCCCTTCACTTTGATTCTCCATGACATATCCTATATCGCCAACAATACCCAAGTCAATGGCTACTGCTGGTAAATCAAGGCTGTTTCGATAACTCGCGAGAGCTACCTGATATGCACAGCCTGCAGCATAATTGGATTGTCCTGGATTACCAATAAAACTATGCAGAGAAGATAGCAGGATGAAGAAATCAAGAGGTTGATCAAGCGTGGCCTCGTGTAGATTCTTGGATCCGAACACCTTCGGACGAATGCAGTTCATCCACTTGTCGGAATCCATATTCTGGAACAGGCTGTCCGACAGGGCCATGGCACCCTGGATGACACCCTTGATCGGAGGGAAGTCTTTCAACGTATCGCAAAGCACGGTTTTGACAGAAGTCGAATCTGCGATGTCGCATTGCACGACACGAGTTTGCGTTCCCGCTGCTTCCATGGCTGCGATGAGCGATGATGCGGATGCCGAAGAAGCGCCAGAACGGGATAGGAAGATGAGATGACGGGCACCACTATCAACCAGCCAGCAAGCAATGCTACGTCCCAGACCACCTAAGCCCCCAGCAAGTAGATAAGATGCTGATGGATCCAGCGTCACTGGTGGAGGCGGCTGGCGGGTGACCTATACGTTGTCAGTCAGGTTGAATCTCGGAGCGACGAGACCTTGCTGCTTACCTGAACGGTGTCAGTTTGCGTGTACGTCATGACCATCCTGTTTCCTTGTTTTTGATCCTGCACAACCTCGATAGCCTTATCTAACTTCGACCATGGCATAGTGTTGATCACCGCATGTGTTGCTAATTTTTGATCCGCCAAGAACTTCATCCCCTCTTGGAACATATTGCCAGCAAGCCGGTTACGCTGGTCGTACAATCTCGCCATATGAACCGACGTAAAAGACACGTTCTTCCCGAATGGTGCCATTTCCAGTCGGGCATTTTCCGAAGCGTTGCTACGTGCCAAGTCGATAAATCGACCAAAGGGCGCAATGCAGCTAAAAGTAGCTTGAAGGCCCTCGCCGGTCTGTGTGTTGAGGATGATGTCGAGCCCATTTCCTTTGGTTAGCTGACGAATAGTACCAACAACATCTATGTCCTGGCTTGAGAAGACATGGCTGTCGTCCAGTCCAAAGTGTTCTGTTATGGATGCTTTGTCAGACATGGAACCAACGCTGACGAATATATTTGCTGCCACAGTAGAGGCAATGTGCAGCGCAGCCAAGCCGACTGGTGCTGTTGCTTCATGGATCAACACCGTTTCGCCTTTCGCTATACGTGCTATGTAAACGAGCGAGTAATAGGCAGTACTGTAGGCTAGTGGTAGGGTTGCGGCCGTCTCGAAGCTCATCTCATCGGGAATTTTGTGTACGAAAGCGGCTTGCGTTCGTAAGGAAGTGGTAAAGGTGTCTCTACTCCAACAGGTGACGCGATCCCCAACAGAGAGATGTCCGACGTTGCTACCAATGCTATCGACAATACCCGAGCATTCTTTACCAGGGCGGTGATTACTGCCACCATTGTTCAAGATCTCGATATCCTCGGGGTCGAGCACTGAAGCTTGCACATGGATCTTTACTTCGGTGGGTTTCAATGGTGTTGGGGCTGACATGTCTTCTTCCCACACAGAGCCATCGTTGATCTTGACATCGCTCAGTTTCAGGCTCAACCGGTGCTTCCCAGCTGAAATAGTCTCAATCTTTGGCGACAAAACAAGCGGGTCCGTTCGGGCGACAAGGAAGTTGTTCGAATCCGTGTCCTCAATCGCACGCTGAATATGTAGGACTCCACTCCTCTCGATAAATTCACTGTCTGCGCGCTGGAGACCTTCTTGCGCCTTCACAATGTATTCTTCATAGACAAGATGAAGAACATTAGCCACTTCGCTCGCAGCTAGTTTTCTCTTGTCATCGAAGTCAATACTAGCACAATGGAACCCTTCGTGTTCGGCTCTTATGGTACGTGAAAGCCCTTGGAAGAGGCTAAGATCAGGACGGTCAATGTCTGATGAAGCTGATCCGCGTGTAGCCCATATCAACCCCGCCGGCTCCTCCATGATGCGTTGAAATGATGAAAGTTCGGCTGAAGACATTGTCGCCAGGAGAGAGTCTTCGAACTCGATGAGGCTGATGCAAACAGCATCAGCCATGTTTTTCTGATATATCATGTTGAAGGGCACGAGTTCCGCGTTACGGCCAGAGTCGATCAACTTCCTCGCCAGTGCAATCGCTTCATTTGACCTTGTCATTTTGAGAGCTGGCTCTGCATAAATGATGAGAACACGATGCTTATTCGGCAATCCAGTGATGCTGCTACTTAGGCTTGACTTTTGCTCGACAGCCATAGTGATCATGAGTCGTGTGCCTTCCTCCAGCGGATCTGACACATCCGGACTCGAGCATTGTAGGTCACTAAATCCAGTCGCAAGAAGGAGTGCGCGCCATTGATCTTCTGTGAGGAGCGGACCGCCCGTTCGCCACTCTTCCGAGGCATTCCACCAACCTGGCAAGGTGCCAAAGATGACAGATGCAGCAAGCAAACGATTTGTCATCTCGAGTAAGACCAGTCTTCCTCCTGGTCGTAGCAATTTGCGCACATTGGATAATGTTCGATACATGTCTGAAGTGGCGTGCAGCACGTTGGCAGCGACGACAACATCGTATCCTGTCGCGCTCAAACCCTGAGTATCAGGATCGTTCTCGATGTCGAGCTTCTTGAACGTCATGAATTCTGCAAAGTCTTCGAACTTCTCCTTGGCGCGCTGAAAAAAGTATGATGATATGTCGGTATACGTGTACGATTTGAGACGCTTTGAGCAGTTTGTAAAGCCCTCGTAGCCGCTTAGACCTCGTAGTGTTGGTACTGTTGTTCCACCAGTCCCAGCACCTATTTCTAGAAAATCCAAATTCGGATTTTTGTGCGACAAGATCTGCATGAATCGCTCAATCTGCGCATATGTGTTCGGCATGCCCACCGCAGTGGTATAATAGTCTTCAAGCAGGTTCTCATGCGTCATTAGAGCTAGAGGCTCGATCTTTTGCCTGAAAATTGCAGGCAGAGATTCACCAACTCGAACCAGCAACTTCCCATCATGGGCGGTGTCGTGGTTACGGTAATACTCGGCGAGCTCTGAGAGCTTGGTGTTTACTTCAACGTCGCGTATCATCTGCCATTCTTCAGTCTGCTGGGGGTGTTTTCCATTGTATATGGTCGCTTGTAGCTCACACAAGTTACGATAGAACTCCTGGTGATGCGGAAGCATATTACCTGCTTCTGATTCAGGGATCTCCTGCAAAGCGAGGTCGATGAAGTAATAAGCGAGGAACTCGAGTTCGCGGACAGATTTGGGTCTATCACCAAGCTTGTGGGCTGTTCTCAATTCTCGTGATAAGTTGGGGCTGTTGATCATGTCCACATCCGGTTCCCATTTTGCTCGGTAGCACTGCTTCGAGCCTGACAAATTCGGATGCAGGAGTGCGTTCGGGGCATTTATGGCGACGAATCTAAATCCGTCCATCACAACGACAGGATTACAATCTGCGTCCAAAGCAATGATGTCGGCTCTTGCTTTTCGATGTTCAGGTCGAGCATCGGCGAGGACGTTGATATGGTCGCCAATTTGTGCTTGCACATTGGCTGAAATTGCGATCTCTTCGACATATCTGAACAAAGTTAGCCCACGTTGATTGCGCATTGATATTATAGCTTACATAGGTACCATGGCACTATTGAGTTTCTCTAGACCTGTACCACCCAATGCAGCAAGGGCTAGCTGTAGGAAGCTATCAAGCGTCGCAGGATGGATGAGCCTCGGATGCTCATATCCTTTTGGATTCTCGCTGGCTGTATCGGTGACTTTTATGATGCCTGTCGCACGATTTGGAGTACGAGCGTCGATGGTGACGTCTTTCAGGCCTTGAAACAGTGGTCCATACGTCAAGCCCATGGCGTCAACTTCCTTGTAAAACGTCGCTGGAGCCATTGTATGTGATGAAGATGTGCGAGCTTCTGCCCAGTCATTATGACATGCTGCTGTTAGGTTTTGATAGTTTACGGAGCGTTGATCGACGGCAACAAGACCGCGACAGTTTTCAACCCAACCATTGCCTGTTGTGTACGAACATATGTGGAACTCGTGCCAGACTTTTGACATCGTGGCATTGCTCTCCCATTGAGGCCGCAAAGATAAAGAAGTCTCAATCCCCTCGTCAGTCTCAGGCACTATCAAGGCGCGAGCTATGTTGACCTCTCGCAATCGATACTCGAGGTCGCCACCAGTCAATTTGGGCCAAAGTAAGGGCAAGAGCTGGCGGCATGCTTCAATCGCCATGCACAGATACCCACATGCAGGAAATAGCACGTCGCCTTGTACGATATGGTCTCTAAGCCAGGGCTGTTCACGTAGCCGGAAGAAGTTCCTAAAGCGTGGTTCTGATGGATTCCAGTAGTCGTGCACTCTAGCACCTAGGATTTCGGTCCTTGGTGAAGGCCGGAATCTATAGTCACGACTCGAGCGGGACTCGTACCTGTGTTTATCACGGTCAGTTACAAATATATGTAGTCCTGCTGGAACTAACGCATGACAGCTTATACTTGTGCTTAATGGAGAAGAAATTCTGAGTTCACTGACCAGTAGCCCCGGGAATGGTTCCAGGGATATTGAGGCAAGTCCGTCAATATCTGCCAGGTTGTATGCGGCTCCGTGGGGAAATTGATCGCACTGAGATCTATTGCAACATTATAAGCAGCCAACTTGCCCGCTGCCTCTAATGCTGTGAGATCTGCCTTTTGGTTGCGTAGTAGCATTGGAACATATTGTATATGTGACTTGTCCCCAAAGGTGTGCTCCAACATCTCATGAACGGGTAGTTTGAAGAGAGCGTGTGGTCCGATCTCAAGCAAGACGTCAACGCCTTTTTGACACAGCTTCTGAAGTGCCCCTGCAAATCGAACACAACCAGTCAAGTTGGCCACCCAGTACTCTGCGCCCAATTGACTATGTTCAATCTCGCCTTCAATGACTGAAGAGAACATTGGTACATGCTCTTTTGAAACTCGAGCCGAGATTTGAGCCTCAAGCAACTTGTCCAGATACTCGTGGGCAATGGCTTGCATGTGGTGAGAATGGTATGCAACTTCGATACCGGGGAGAATTTTGGCAAATATCCCCTTAACAATTAGTGCCTGGTAGAGCTTCTCGACGGCTGTCTTTTCTCCGGATATGGTCACTCCGCGAGGACTGTTGATACAAGCCACGACCGCTTGGCCGGACTGATCGTCAAGTTGTGCAATTTCTTGGATGGCTTCATCTTCGGAAAGGCTGACAGCCATCATCCTTCCTTGGTAACCTAGAGCTTTTACTTTTGGTGCCAACATGCCCCGAAAGAATGCTACCTTCATGGCAGCGTCGGCAGTCAAGGCTCCAACAGCATATGCCGCTGCAATTTCCCCACTGGAGTGCCCGATCACATAGCTTGGACGCACATTCCATGACTCTAGTAGATCAACCAGAGCTATCTGGAGGGCAGTGCACAAGGGCTGACTGATGCTCGCCTCGTTCACGCGGGACTCTGCACCCTCCCTAAGGAGCTCCTCTGTCAGTGACCAGTCAGGGCATAGATCTCTGATGTGTGTCTCGCAGTTACGCATACTGCTCCTGAAGACTGGATACCGGAAGAGTTCTCTTCCCATGCCGGCCCAACTCGCGCCTTGGCCAGTGAAGAGCCACGCCAAACTGGGAGTCGAGTCGGTTCTGCCCGTGGTTGAACCGGGCATTTCGAGTGCTTTGCAAAGCTCAGATCTTTCTGTGGCGACGATAGCCTGACGATGAGAGTGCCGTGTCCGATGATGTGAGAGCGTATGAGCTAAGCGATCCAACAGCAGCTCCTGATTGTCCTTCGGTTGTATTTCAAGATAGTTGTGGAGGAGGCTGCCCATTACGCTAAGACCACGACTATCATGGGCGGAAAGTAAGAATACTCGCGCCCTTGAGTCCGCGCTCTCTGATACATCATCAGTGGGCGTGACAAAACCTGAGTCTGATAAGTTGGGATTGGCCTTCGATGAGTATAAACTTCTCCCTGTGTACCCTGAGGCTTCTTCCACAACCACATGCGCATTGGTACCTCCATAACCAAACGAATTGACACTGGCTCGGCGCACTCCCTCTATCGGCCATGACGAAGGCTGTGTAGGAACGTGTATGCGCCAAGCCTCAAAATCGATGTTGGTATTGCCCTTCTGGAACCATAAGTTCGGGGGAATAACTCCCGTCTCAACTGCAAGCACGGCTTTGATAAGTCCAGCAATACCGCTTGCCCCTTCGAGATGGCCAATGTTCGTCTTTAGCGACCCAATGGACAACGGTATCGGTTCACCGTTCAATGCAAGGGGTCGATGTGGTGCGAAAACCTCCCCAATGGCACCAGTTTCAATTGGATCGCCTGCTGCTGTGCCTGTTCCATGGGCCTCGAAGTACCCGGTCTGGCCAAAGCCACACCCAGCCGCTCGGTATGCCGACTTCATTAACTCGACTTGTGCCTTTCTCGAAGGCATCGTTATACCAGGGGTTCGGCCATCTGAGCTAGCTGCCGTTCCACGAATAACTGCCCTTATGGCATCGTTGTCGCGGAGGGCATCGGACAGTGGCTTAAGAACCAGCACACCAACACCCTCACCTCGCGCGTAGCCGTTTGCACGCTCGTCGAAAGCATAGGATATCGAATCAGAACCAAGAAAATGCATGTCGCTCATCTCGATGTGAAGATCTGGACTCAAGATCAGGTTGCTTCCTCCAACGATGGCCGTGGAGCTCTCGCCCAGCTGCAGGCTTTGACAAGCGAGATGGACTGCAACAAGTCCACTGCTACACGCTGTGTCCAGACTAACACTTGGACCTTTAAGATTGAAGAAATAGCTTAAACGGTTCGAGAGCATCGTCTGACTGGCTCCTGTAGACTGATATTTGGGTGCCAGTTCCATGTCGCGACGTTGCATCTCCTCGTAATCTTTGGTAAAACAGCCAACAAAGCACGACGTCCGCGTGCCTGAGATTTTCTCCAGAGTGACTCCCGAGTTTTCGAGCGCTTCATATGCCACTTCAAGTAGTATGCGCTGCATCGGATCCATAGCCATAGCTTCTGCTGGTGATATTGAGAAGAATGGCGCGTCAAAGAGTGAAACATCCTCAGTCAAGTAGTGCCCACCGCGGGTGTTTGTCTGCCATATCTCAGCATATATATCGTGCTCTTTTGTCATATCAATTACCGTGCCATAGTGGTCAGGATCTGGGTGGTAGAATGCATCGACATTATAACGATCAGGAGGCACTGTGGACTGCGCTGATTTTTTCGCTACCAGGAAGTTCCAGAGTTTCTCACTACTGGTGATATCACCTGGGACTATTTGGGTAATATATGTCAGTAGGTCTATAACCAAATGCTAATGTCTCAAGTACTACTTCATGTACTTACAGCGACACCCAATTCCTACAACCGCAATCGGCACGGTATTTCCATGATCATCTGACATCACTGCCATGTTCGGTTTGATAGTTTCAATGGATGTGAGGCTTCCTAACTCCAAGACCTGAGGTTTCATATTTAGCACGTTTGCTTCGTTTTCCGATCGGGTTCATACCTCTGTTTTGGATCGATGTGGCGCAACCGCTCCAAAATCTACAATAATGGTTGGACCTCAGGCTGTGCATGCAAGTCATGGAGCTATCGAAACCTCGAAGCCTGAAGAGGTTGTAATGGTTGGTAGAAGTTCTGACAGTTCAAGCGGGCTGTGTGTGCCCATCCATCACGATTTGATACAAGGGAAAAATCCTAGCGGTATCAAACTTATAACCAAGCGATCGCACCTCACATACTCTGCCGCGTAAAGGTGGATACGGCCTGCATCATCAGTGCCATCTCGCTAATACTTCGACCCCGTTCATTGGACCAAGCAATAGCTTTACGGACATTCCGTAAGTGGCGAAAGTCTGCTGAGTTTCCAACTGCAACGCATCTAGACGCGGCCTAATCGTAGCAATTGTAGCGGCTGCCGCGCAGATTGGAAGTGCGTAGAACCAGCCATAACCAACCGGAGGATTCCATATCAGCGATATTATGCAGAGACATCAGCATACAACTCGTTGCTTGGATTCGATCAAGGTCTTGCGTCAATGCAAGCGCGCCAATGTACATTCAATGCTAATTCATGGACGGGTTGCAGGGCATTAACCAACTGTTTAGGGGCATACGCTCAGCCCTTGTCAGTGACAGCGAACAAACCGACTCAGATGTGGAGTTCACCACATAGCCGGCTACTAGATTTTGTGACCTGGGTCTAAAACTTTGGACCTTACTATCATCGAGTACGACATCAGAAGGAGCAGACATGGATCCTGATCTAATCCAGGCTGAATAGCATGTCGACCAGCAGCTGAAATGACTTGTAGTCATACATAACTTCGTTGGTGTTTGCCTTTGGTCGATATGTGAGCCCATACCGGTAGTATCCAGAGGCATTCCTCGAAAGTAACAAGACCCTGAACAAGTTCTCGGCATGGAACTATACGTCCGTGCTACAGCTTTCTCCACTTTCCTGCAGCAAACAGCGGTGAAGCTGTGCTGCAGTGGCCGGCGGCACTCCCGGTAGCATTCGACATATCTCCACATGGAGGGTTATCTGAAATCCTGGCTATCTCATTGTTGGTCGAGGATTAATATCCGATGACCAAATATTTAATCATTTATTCCGGCCACTAACCTCTCATTTCCGACACCTAGCTAATCGACGAATCATCCCTGCCGTACTTCTGAGGCTCGACTAGAATCTGTTTTGTGTAACAGATGCGGCGACTGTGTTGCGGTTCCACGAGCCGTTCCTGCGGCAGAATATGCACCAAGCTCGGATAGACCGAGCGCGTGGGGTGATGTCACCCGGCGCCAAAGCACCTCTGCAGGGATCTCGACGCGGGGCCGGTACAGTCCTCTCATTAGGTAGAGATGCCGCAATCCTCTCAGTGGCTAACCAACGCGGCAAATCTTGTCAAAACTCCTGCACGGCCCCTCACAGCCAATACTAATGACCCTCGTCACCCCATGTATGCATACTACTAGTTATGCCAATGCTGCAAGCCACGTTGTCTGCATGTTCGAGGCGGGCAAAGAACCACGGCACTTGTCCACGTACACCCTGTACTAGCATCATACAGCGATTGATGCATGACACTATACTCATATACGCATCAACACGAGCATGAAGCCCAGCGAGTACCAATAGTTGATCATAACACGAGTCCCAGCTGTCACAATTGGTAATGTTATCGTGATTGTGGCCACATGATGCACAAGAATACACATTGAACCATTGTTCTAAGAGCGTATACTAGACTATGGATTGTGGACGTAAGTAGTGTGATCGACTCGTTTACAGCTCAGAAACGGGAAGTCGTCCGCTTGTGAACGTACTCCGTTGCCACCCCGTCTTGCTGATCGGCAAAGCTCGTCTCTACTGAAGGCGTTTCCGACCCTACTGCAATATCAGAGCCAGCAACCTGACTCGACTGTTCCTTGTCTAGGAATACTTCGATTAGACTCATATTTCCTTTCCCATGAATGGCCTTGATCTGGAGGGTTTTCAGCTTAGTTCAGGGCGAATATTACAATCTCATAACTAACCTTGTAGCGCGCATCCGCCTCGGAAAGCAGGTGTCTAAATTCTTGCTCGGTCCTCTGTTTGGCACCCAGGACCAGCATCATCATAATATCGACTTGACGCATCCTGTTGTCATGGTATCGTGAGGTCTCACCAAGCGCCGGCAGCACAACATCGTTGATCAGTAATGGTGTACCGGGTCGGCTTTTCTCCAGAGCTGGTACCATGGCCCGGAATATGCGTATACAGTCCGCATCGTTCCAGTTGTGAGTAATGTATCGTAAAAGATATGCTGCAGCTCCGGACACTGGCTGTTTTGTGAAGAAGTCGTGTGGCATGAATGTTACTCGACCATTGAGATCCGAGAAATCATTCTGTTCGGCGGACGACAGCATGGTCAGAGAATCTTGTACAATGAGTTCAAGGTGCGGAAATGCCTGAAACCGTTAGTAGAGTCAAAAGAAAGGTACTCATGTGCAAAAAGCACGAGTGACTTACACGCGCCAATGCAACACTCATATGGCCGCTGCCACCACCAACATCGATGACTTTTCCACCGTCAATCTGATCCCAGGGATAACTCTCCTTCAAGGAGTCAAAGTGCCTCTCAACTGTATATATATCAGTTTACGTCCAACGAAGAGGTCATGTATGCTCGTACGTCTCGACACTCCAGCCATGGCGCTTGCGAACCGAGCGGCTCGCTTGGGGTCTTGCTTATAGAATTGGAAAAGATCTGTGCCGTGACGTGTGACGAAGGCATTTTTCTGCCCATTGCTCTCACTAGGATGAAGCCGAATACTTTCTGAGGTTTCAGACGCAGCCTTGAAGAACTCGTCCAATCTAAATGACACTATCAGCCCTGCAACTTGACCTCATAAGTGATACTCACTGGTAGTGCATTACATCCCTCCATTGCGTATCCTGCAGGTACAATATACTCCTCGAGTTGTGCTTGAAAACGTTGGTCTCGACCTCTTCGAAGACTCGATCCGAGGTCAGCATCCGCAAGAAACGACCTACTCGGTCCTCGTCTATTCCAACTTTTGCAGCAATGTCCCGAACATGAACAGATTGGTCGGTTGGAATGGCCTCAAAGAAGTTGAACTCGCAGGCTACCTGCCAAGCGGCGAGATCGTAGAGATAACATACGAATGTGCGGGCATCGTTTCGCGGTCCATTTACAAGCCGAAGTAGATCTCTGGCGCTGTCGTTGAGGCGTGTGCGAATGCCAATGAGCTCTGGAGATTCAGCTAATGGAACAGATGTGATCTCAAACGTTGGTTCTGGCTGATGTTGTCCCTCCAGTTGCTCTACAACCTGATTGGTGAGCTGCTGCACTTCCTTGGCAAGGGCCAGGAGCCTGGAAGTCTGTCCCGTGGCCATGATAAGTACCGACACAATATCTGGAAGTTTACAGACTACACCGACTAGAGGCAAAGCTCGGAACTTATAGACGTGCTTCTTGCGATTTTGGAAGGCCTGGTCTTAAGAGACAGGCACCCAGTTCTCGCTCAAAGGGTAGCTTTTGGTTGCATGCTATCTAACTGTAATAGTTATAAGTCTTCATAACTCGGCATATGCATGCTAGGTGATATTGCGACCCATGCACGAGACAAGGTCCTGGCACGAGTATGACGTAGTGCTAAGCTAGATTTTGCTATAATTTAGCATCCATATATTTGCGGTGATACGTTGATGCTTGACCTTCGGAATTCTCCTGGTAGAATGAAGCAGTCATTCCTGAACAAGTTATTCATTCAAATTCATCCAGTTTTATCACCTGGACTGTGGAGACAAGCTAGCTGCAGATACAAGGCGGGAATGCTTGACTAATTCCAAACGAGATAAGTGCTATTTGAATGAGTTAAGGCGGTTATGGCGTTCTTCAAAACGGCCGAGAGACGTGAACATGGATGTACGTAACACGGTAAGCGGCTGCGGCTGCTACACACGTACGTGATCCTTGCTGCAGAGCCAAGCGTATGGAACTTGATCCGCGCGCTAGGCGTTAAAGTCTAGGTGCATATGCATGCGTTGGCAGCGCAGCAGTTACTACAGAGTACAAGATTAATAGTAGCAAAATATTCTTAAGAAGGACAAGAAAATACTATAATAAGTTTAAAGGAATATAATTATATAAATTACTTACTACTCTATATCTATATTAGAAAGCTTATTATTATTACTATAATAAAGATTATTATTACTATAATAGAGATTATCTTTACTATAATAAAGATTATCTAATTATTAAAGTTTATAATTATATAGTAGATTAGTAAAGGCTTAATATAAGAGAATTAATTAGATTAAGCTCTTTAAAGCTTTTAAAGAGGTAATTATATAAAACGATATACTTTAATTTTTCTAAATAACTATACTTTTCTTAGTTAGATTTAGTATCTTTAAGTATAATTTTAAGCTCTAAGTTTAGTATAATTATACTATTATTATAAACCTTAAAAGAGGACTTATAGGTTATAAGGGAGTACTAAAAGCAATAATATAGTTATTATAATTCCTAAGGGATATACTCTATTATTAGAACTATAAGAGTAAATAATACTATAGTAAGCCTGCCTTAGATATATAAAGTATTATATAATATAATCTATATAGATTAAAAGGCTTAGTAAATAGAATAGTAATCTATAATCTATATAATCTATACTTCTTAGTAAATAGATTAAATAGATTAGTAGAAGATCTTATTAGTATATAAATCTTATTAATAAATACCTATTATTTATTATATTTAACTTAAGTTAGTTACTAGTAATATATTATTACTTCTTTATAGAAAGCTCTTACCTTTACTATCTTATTTAATAATTCTGTCCTATACTCTTATTAGAAAGAAGCTCTTTACTAGCTTAGTTAGATTAGACCTTATCTAGATACTTTTTACTCTATCTATAAAAACTAATACTAATATACTACTAATACTAACTCTCTAATTATTAGTTACTTAGTAGAAACCTTAATACTTTAAATACTCTTAAGATAAGTAATATTATTATAAATACTTCTAATACTTTCTAAGCCTCTAAAACTACTACTTAAGGTAATAAGCCTAATCTCTATTATAGAGACTGCTATAAGCTTAAAATATAGATCTTCTAGATAAACTACTACTTTTATATTAAAGAAGATAAGATTAAAGATACTAATAAGGTTATTCTTACTTTAACCTATATAAAAGGTAATACTAAAAAATAAGTAGAACCTATTATATAAAAATATATAGATAATAAAGTAGTAGATAGAGATAATACTAAGCTTATAGAAAACTAGCCTACCTTTAAAACCTATCTCTAATAAGTCTTCTTACTTATTAAAGAATCTATTATTACTAAATAAAAAATCTAATAGCTCTAATAGACTACCTCTATTATAGACTATAATACTATCTTTAAATAGTATATAGAATATATCTCTTAGAATAAGAATACCCTTAAATATATATATAAATAAGGACTTAAGTAAACTATTTATAAAGAACTTATAAGAACTAATATAAGGATTTATACTCTTAAAGACCTTATAAATAAAGCTAGATAGCTTAATAATAACTTATATAAACTTAAGCTAAAAGAAAGAAGCTACTAATAACCTATAGCTAACTAAAATAAAGTATATAGTAACTCTAGCTAAGATTAGAGAAAAACCTATTACTAAATAGACTAAGAATACCTCTAAAGCTAATATATACTAAAGAACCTTAGCTACTACTAATCTATAGAACTTAAACTAATATACCTAAATAATATTATATAAGAGAAATATATTTTAACTACCTAAAATAAGTATTAAAATAAGAATAAGAAAGATATTACCTATTATAACTATTAGAAAAAAAAATATATAGTATAAAACTATTACTCTAAGAATAAGGTAGTCTAATAACTTAATATACTTATTAAAGCTAAAGAACTTAACTTAGAAAAAGAATAGCTTATAGTTATATTTAACTTAGAGAAAGATACTTAATACTATAAAGACCTTATTTATAAGAAAGACTTTAAGAGATACCCTCTTAGCTTATAAAAGAAGATTAAGATTAATTACCTCTTTTAAGAAAAGGTAGTAGCTAAAAGAGAATAAGAAAAATTAACTAATAGACTTTAACTCTAAGTATACCTTAATAAGCTAAAAAAGAAAGAATATATTATAAAGTATTCTAGCCTATAAGAAATAATACTAAGAAATAGAAAAAATTAACCTTAGCTATCTTAATAAATAGACTTACTAAAAGACTCCTAAATAATATACTATACTATACTCTAAGAAATATAGCTTATATTCTAGAAAATAAGTTTCTAGACTATAAGACTAAAAATTAAATAAAGAGTACTATAATCTTAAAGATAGAATACTAATATCTAAGGAATTAGTAATATATATACTACTAGATAGCCTTAAGCTAAGATACTAGAATATAATACTAGAATAGATTAATAACTAAGTAAAAATAGAGAAGAAAACTCTTTAATATAAGAAGAAGAAGATCTAGCTTAAAGAAGAATATAACTATATATAGAATAAAATAGTAGAAGAAAAATACCCCTATATATAAAAATTTAATAAGAAGTAAGTACCTAGCTAGTATAAGACTACTAAAAAAGCCTATTAATAGAGGAATAATAAATATATTAAAGTAATATATAGTATTTAATATCTTATAAACTACTATAATTCTATATATAGTAGCCTCTACTAGAGTATATACCTAGAATAGTACTATATAGTATACTATAATAGTAAGATAAATAGGTACTTTTTAATAAGAAACTACTAAGAGAAGTATAAGATAGCCTCTTACTTTTATATAGATACTATATATTCTAAATACCTTTTTAATAAGTAAAAGTTTAAATACTTTTTAGAAAGTATAAATATAAAATAAGTTATATATATAATAACTCTTAATAGTAACTATTTTAACTAAAGCTAGTAAGTATACCTTAGCTCTAAATACTAACTATACTATACTATAAAGAAAGCTAATAAATATATAAAGAAGAATTCTTTTTTAAAAGAGTAATTAGCAGCTCTTAGTATAGCTATAATACTATTAACTTAGTAGGACTTCTTAGACTTAAACTAAAAGTTAATAGATATTAAATAAAGGTATTACTAGACTTAAAGTTATAAGTTAACTTTATCTCTAGACTAGTACTACTTTAAGTAGAACTTAAAGTATACTATAAAGATAAACTCTATTTACTTTATATTATAAATAGAGAAAGTATACCTAAGAAATTAATAGTATAATATAAAACTATTATAAATATTTCTATCTAAAACTATACTAAGAAGCTAGCTCTAGATATCTTTAGTTTAGCTAACTATAATATTATATTAGGACTTCTATAGTTATAAGAGAATAATCTAAAAATTAATTAGAAAACCTAGACTCTCTTATTAGAGAATTAGAATAATATAACTAATTTAAACTCTATATACTAGTAGTATTTAATAGTAGATAAGAAGATAATTAATAATATTACTTTATATAAGATATATTTCCTAAAATAAATAGTTAACTTAGATAATTAAGAATAGTATACTAATATATTATAAGTATTAGAGAAATATATAACTCTAGATACCTTTAAATAATATAAGAAGTTTAAAAAACTATTTTAAGAAGAGTAAGAACTTACTACTTTACTAAAGTATAAGAAATAGGATTATAAGATTAAACTAATACTTAAGAAGGAACTAGAATTCTACTCTATATATAAACTCTTAGAAAAAGAGCTAAAAGTAATAAGAGAATATATTAAGGAGATATTAGATAAGAAATTTATATAAAGAAGTAAATTACCTATAGGGTACCCCTTATTATTTATACTAAAGAAAAATAGTAAACTAAGGCCCTATATTAATTTTAGGAAACTTAATAAAATTATAATTAAAAACTAATACCTACTTCTAAATATTAGAGAACTAAGAAATTAATTAGCCTATACTAGTATCTTTATAGTACTAGACTTATATAGAGTATATAACTTAATATATATAAAGAAAGGTAAAGAATAGAAGATAGTATTTAGAATAAGATATAGATATTATAAATACCTTATTATACCCTTTAGCCTTATAAATATACTAGTAATATACTAGAAATTAATAAATAATATATTATAAGAATACTTAGATATATTTATTATAGTCTATCTAGATAATATCTTTATTAACTTAATAGATAAGAAGGAATATAAAGGATATATATAAATTATCCTTAAACTACTATAAGAAAATAATCTAGTAGTTAACCCTAATAAATATAAATAGTACTAAAAAGAAGTAGAATTTTTAGAATATATAGTTAGAAAAAATAGAGTATAGATAAGTAAAGATAAGATCTAAGTAGTAAAAATATAGCCTATACTAAAGATAGTAAAAGATATTTAATCTTTTCTTAGATTTATTAACTTTAATTAATAGTTTATATAGAACTTTTTAAAGAAAGCTATTCTACTTACAGAACTAATAAAGAAGGAAAACCTATTTAACTAGACTAAGAAATAAGATAAAGTATTTAAAGTACTTAAGTAAGCTTATATTAAACTACTAGTTCTAGTATCCTTTAGAAGTAGAGAACTACTATATTTTAAAATAGATATATTAGACCTTACTATAGGTATATACGCAAAATAAGAAAGAAATAGTAAATAGTACCTAGTTATATACTATTTAAGAAAGTTTATAAGTATAGAAGAAAACTATAATATATATAATAAAGAGTTACTTACTATTATAGTTACGCTAGAATATTAAAGAGTCTATATAGAAAGCTATTTAGACCTTATAATCTTCTTAGACTATAAGAATCTAGTTAACTTTATAACTACTAAGGTCCTTAATTAATAATAAGTTAGATAGATAGAGCTACTAGAATAATATAAGTTTAAGGTTATCTATACTCTAGAAAAAGATAATAGTAGAGTAAATACTCTTAGCTAAAGAATAGATATTATAGAAACTAAGAAAATTATTAAATCTATAGTCTTATAATAATATAAAGATAGATCTCTTAGACTAGCTTAAAGTATTAATAGCTTACTACTTATAGTTAGAGTAGAAGTACTAGAGAAACTCTAAGAAGAAATTATCTAATAATACTATAATAATTTAGTATATAGATACTTTAGAATTACTTAGATAATAGAACTAATCTAGTAAAACTACTAGTTTAAGAATATAAAGAATAAGGTATCCTTATATATTAAGAAGTATATAGACTATTAAAGAAATAAATATAGTACTTATATACTATATAGAGAAATATAGCCTATAGAACTACTCTAAGAACTCTAGACTAATATCTTAATAAACTTTATAATAGGACTACTATTATTAAAAGACTATACTACTAGATTATCCTATAACTTAATACTTATTATAATAGATTACTTTATAAAGTATACTATAATAATACCTTTTAGATAGGACTATATAGTATAATAGCTAGCCTATATTATTAAGGATTAATTAATTAGTAATTATAGTATACTAAAGATAATTATTAATAATAAAGATAAGCTCTTTACCTTAAATTATTAGGCTATACTTATAGTAGAAATAGAGATAAAGTAAAAGTTATTAACTGCTTATTATCTCTAAATAGATAGTTAAATAGAATAAACTAATAAGACTATAAAGACTTATCTAAGAATATATAGTAATACTAGTTAGAATAACTAGGTCTTACTATTAGTAATAGTATAGATAGCCTATAATAATAAAATATTAGAAGCTATAGGTTAGATACTATACTTTATAAATTATAGGAAATACCCTAACCTATTCTAGAAGATACTACCTAGTATAAAAGTAGATATAGTAATATCAGATACTAAAGAAATAAAGAAAGTATATAACTTAATAAGTATAAAACTTAAATATTTCTAGAACTAGAGTATCTAATATACTAATAGAAAAAGAAAAATAGTACCTTAGCTAAAAAAGAGAGATAAAGTCTATCTTTATATAAAAAACCTTTAAATAAAATAACTAAGTAAAGGACTTAATAATATTAAAGTTAGACTATTTTTAATTTCTAAATATAATAGACCTATTATATATATACTTAAGTTACTATATAATATAAAGGTCTATCTAAGGTTCTATATTAACCTATTAGAACCTACTAACCTAGAAATACTACTCTAGACTAAATAGTATTATAAACTTAGGAAAGAAAATAAATTTAAAGTTAAAAAAATATTAAGCAATAAAAATAACTCTATAATAAAGGGCTCTAACTACTTCTATCTAGTAAAATAGAAAGGATACCTAAACTTAGAAAATATATAGAAACCTAAAGAAAACCTAGTAAACTATTAGAAGAAAATTAAATAATACTAGGAAAAATACTATATACCTTAAAGGTATAGAGTATAATTAAGAACTACTAACTAGTATAATATTATAAGGAGCTTTCTAAGTCTTAAGAGGAAAATCCTTAAAAGTACCCTAAGTACTAGAGGATAGATAAAGATTAAAACTCTCTATAGAACCTTTAAGTAATAATAAAATATCTAATAAAGTAGCCTCCTCTAATACCTTAATTTCCTATAACTCTACTATAATTATATCCTCTATATAATAATTAATTAAATCTATTTATTTCTTAAGATACTTTTTATATACCTATATAATATATAACTCTTTTCATACTTACTTATAAGCCTTAACTATAGTATTCTATGTATCTACTAATTCTTTTATCTTCTATTATAACTTATATTTTTATAATACTAATAATAAAAACTTAGACTAAGTAATATAGATATTATATCTCTAATTCTTATAGTAATAAGTACTATATTTTCCTAATTATATATATACCTTATAAATATAACTATACTTCTAATATAAGGAATACTTCTAAACTATAATATCTTTAAATAAGTTAATAAAATTAGTAAGTTTATAATAATAAGTAGTACTAAGAGAAACTTTAGAAATAGATATTAGAGAATAAAGTAACTTAGGTATAGTAAGAAAATATAAAGGTAGATATAACTTACTTATAATATAGGGTAATATTAGTTATAAGCTAAGATATTATATATACACTATAACTACTACTATATAAATAAACCCCTAGTACTAGTTATACTTTACCCTAATTAGGGATAACTTTTATAAAAACTCTATAATTATAAAAACTCTAGGATTCTATAAATAGCTAGATTATATTAACCTCCTACTTATACAGACTAATTAATCCTATAAGCTAAGGACTTATAGAAATCTAGCTGAAGGATAAACTATAAGAGAAGAGGGGGATAGTATTATAATTCCTAAGAGATATACTCTATTATTAGAACTATAAGAGTAAATAATACTATAGTAAGCCTACCTTAGATATATAAAGTATTATATAATATAATTTATATAGATTAAAAGGCTTAGTAAATAGAATAGTAATCTATAATCTATATAACCTATACTTCTTAGTAAATAGATTAAATAGATTAGAAGGAGATCTTATTAGTATATAGATCTTATTAATAAACGCCTATTATTTATTATATTTAACTTAAGTTAGTTATTAGTAATATATTATTACTTCTTTATAGAAAGCCCCTACCTTTACTATCTTATTTAATAATCCTGTCCTGTACTCTTATTAGAAAGAAGCCCTTTACTAGCTTAGTTAGATTAGACCTTATCCAGACGCTCCTTACTCTATCTACGAAAACTAACACTAATATACTGCTAATACTAACTCTCTAATTATTAGTTACTTAGCAGGAACCTTAATAATAGTATAGGCTTCTTTAAAGGTTATTATATTTAGGCTAATAAATAAGTACTACTTTAAGGACTTATAAGTTATATAAGCAGCTTAACTACTAAGGTATAAGCTAAGGCTTAGTATAGTTCCTTATATATAAGAAGTTAAGATTATCTTAACCTTCTTAGTATAAGCTTATTAAGATAGAATAGATCTCTTTAGTATATAGATCTTATTAATAAATACCTCTTATTTATTATATTTAACTTAAGTTAGCTACTAGTAATATATTATTACTTCTTTATAGAAAGCCCCTACCTTTACTATCTTACTTAATAATACTATCCTATACTCTTACTAAAAAGAAACCCTTTACTAGTTTAGTTAGATTAAACTCTAATTCTAATAACCTTACTCTATCTATAAAAACTAATACTAATATATAACTAATACTAACTTTCTAATTATTAGTTACTTAGTAAAAACCTTAATACTTTAGATACTCTTAAGATAAGTAATATATTAATAAATTATAAACCTTTATTACTAGGCCTACTTTAGCTAGTAAAGTAGTTAAGCCTAATCTCTTTTATAGGAATTATAGTAAGCTTAAAGAAAAGTTACTATAATAGAATCTCTTCTTTATATTTAAAGACTAAGTTATAAATAATAAGAAAGTAACTCTTATAGCCTCTTATATATAAGGAACTACTTAAACTTAAGTTAGACCTTTCTTAATTAAGTATATAAGAGATAATAGTAATACTATAACTAATATAATATTTAGATAGTTTAGTAAGTTTAAGAAAAGACTCTAGAGCTTATTTATAGTTACTAATAAACTCTTAATTATTAAGAGAAATATTTAATAGCTTAAATAAAATAAATTAGCTAGAGATTATACTAATAAATTCTAAAAGAATACTATTTAAACTAATTAGAATAATACTACCCTTATAAGAATATACTAATAAGCAGGGTTGCACATTACTATAGTAATTACTAATTCTAAAAAAGGTAATAGTAATAGTAATTACTATTACTACTACTTAATAATTAGTAATTACTAAATAGTAATATGCTGTTGCGATAAGTATAAGGAGCTTAAAAATCAGCGTATAAGAATTCTGTAAGGATAAGTACTACAGGCTAATTACTAAGGCGGCTATAAGACTAAGTATAAGCAGTAAAAGATAGGATTAATAATAGGTACAGAATAAGAGACACGATACAAGACCCTACAGAAGATAATACAACATAGATTGAATACACGATATAAGAGGATACTGCGATAGAAAATACCGAAAATCCAGAAAATATTGTTTTATACTTGTTCCCAGCCTAACTGCTGCTCGTTCCTTACCTTAATAGTAGTTTATACAATAGGTTTATTACTCCTCCCTACAGTTTAGTAATTACTTAGTAATTACTAATTACTATTAGTAATTACTATTTCTAAAAATAGAAATTATTACTAGAGTTAGTAGATACTATTAAATCTTATATTAATTAGTAAATTATAGTTATACACTAACTACTTTAGATAGAAGGTTGTTATAAAAAATAAGTATAATTTATTTTATAGTCTAACTACTACTTAATTTAAAAGTTAGATTAATAATCTAAAAGTAAATATACTTACTAAAGTTTTAGTACTTTTAAAGCTACTATACTTTTTCCTTATATTATTCTTCAACTTTAATTCTATAGCTTATATAGGCTAAGATAGTTTACTAGAAAGTTAAAGAAAAAGCTAAAGTTAAAAACAAGCTTTTAGTTATAACTACTATATTCTTAGTTACTAAGCTTAATATAGCTAGTAAAATTATTACTAAGTAAAGATATAAAACTTTACTCTATTAGCTTTCTTAAAAACTAAAAACTTAACTAATAAGTCTAATATTAGATTTCTAGTAAAGGTTTCTAATAAGTAGAAAGTTAAGGTATATACTAAGGTTAAGAATAAGCTCTTAGTAAAAATCCTAACTTTCTTAGTTAATAAGCCTAACTTAGCTTATATAATTAATATCTAGTAAAGTTATAAAACTTTATACTATAATCTTTCTAAAATACTAGAAATCTCGTTTCTTAGTCTAATATTAGATTTTTAATAAAGCTTTCTAATTACTAGTATATAACTAGTTAGAATTTATAAAATATAATAACTAGGACTATAGAGTAATACTTTAACCTCTAATATTATATTTAAATAATAGTTATAGTTAGTTATAGTATTAAGAAAATACTAATAGATATTTCTATTTTTAGAATTAGTAATTACTATAGTAATTACTAGTAATTACTAATTGCACAATAGTAATCACTATAGTAATTACTAAGTACCTTTAGTAATAGTAATTACTATTACTAGAAAATGTGTAACCCTGCTAATAAGGCCTTAAGGATTAAGTTTATATTAAACTTATATAATTAGGTTCTATAATAGAAACCTTAGATTAATTAATTAATAAATATAATTAAATTAATAATAAACTCTGTAAGTTTAAATTAGAAATATACGCCTTTAAAGGTAAGAATACTATATCTAAATACTATATATACTAATTAAACTAAGAATCTAAATAAAAGAAGTTATAGAAAGAAAGGAGAATCTATAGCTTATATAAGAATAAACCTATATATATTAATAATATTATATAAGAAAAGTATATTTTTATAACTTAGAATAAATAATAAAAGAGAGATAAAAAAAATAATACCTACTATAATTATTAGAAGAAAAAAAATATAGTATAGCACTATTACTTTAAGAATAAGGTAGTCTAATAGATTAATATACTTATTAAATTTAAAGAACTAAACTTAGATAAAGAATAGCTTATAGTTATAACTAACTTAAAAGAAGAAACTTAATACTATGAAAACTTTATTAATAAAAAGGACTTAGGAAAATACCTACTTAACCTATAAAAGATAATTAAGGTTAACTATTTCTTTTAAGAAAAGAAAGTTACTAAAAGAATATAAAAGAAACTAGCTATAAAACTTTAAATTAAAGTATACCTTAAAAAGTAGAGAGAAAATAATATATTATAAAATATTCTAGCCTATAAGAAATAATACTAAGAAATAAAAAAGTTAACCTTAGCTATCTTAATAAATAGACTTACTAAAAGTCCTCTAAATAAAATACTATACTATACTCTAATAAGTATAGCCTATATTTTAAAATATAGATTTCTAAACTATAAAACTAAGAATTAGATAAAAAGAACTATAATTCTAAAGATAAAGTACTAATACTTAAAAAATTAGTAATATAGATACTACTAAATATAAGAAAGTAGAGGTAATAATAACTACTTCTTAATAAATAGAAGAAGCTACTAAGAATAATATATAAATAAATAACTTAGTAATATACTAAGTAAGAGTAGTAAAGATAGTAGAATAGTTATTATATTTAATTTAGGGTACTATTCTACAGTTAAGATCTTGTCTCTCTATATATAAAAGTATTAGCAATAGATTTAGATCTAAAATAATAGACTAATACTAGCGTAGCTACTCAGATATAGAAATATTACTAATACTAACTTGATTTATTTAGTTTATTTTGGCAGTTATCTAGCTCTAAAATTAGTAATTTAAATATATCTGATTAGAGCTATTTCTAGGTCTGAGATTTTTAGAATCTTAGATTAACCAAATTAATCCAACTTAACTAGATTGTTTAAGTTAGAGAAACAATCTTATATAATAGATAGAAATACTATAAATAAGCTTACTAATAAGATAATAAATAATATAATACTAATAAAATTAGATATTAATTATTTATTTCTTTACAGTGTAGAGATAATTAGAGATAGATCTAAAAGATCTCTAATTATAACATAAATATCTTTTATTTCTAAGCTATTAGATAAATATAATAAGCTTAATAATAAACCTAAGAAAATACCTCTACCTATAGGAGTAAAACTATCTAAAAATCTAGAAGATATAAATAATAATACTATTATTAAAGACTATTAAAAAGAAATAGGCAGCTTAATATGTTTAACTATATTTACTAGGCCTGATTTAGTCTATAGTATTAATTATTTAGCTAGATTTATAAGTAATCCTAGTATAGAACACTATAATTACTTAAATAAAGTTTTTAATTATTTAGTATCTACTAGACACTACAGCTTAGATTTAACCCTATAATCTATAAAATCTAATAACTCTATTAATAATACTTTATTAATTAATAAAAGTATTAATTTAATAGGAGTTAGTAATTTAGATTAGGGGGGTGATTTAGATTTAAGAAAATCTACTACTGGTAATATCTTTATATTAAATAATATTAAAGATAATTATAGCTCTAATAGTATAGCTATTAGTTAGCTATCTAAACTTTAAAAAATAGTAGCTATAAGTTCTGCAGAAGCTAAATATATAGCTTTAAAAGAAGCTACTAAAGAATCTATATATCTATAAAATTTTATAAAAGAACTATCTAGTATTAAGTCTATATAAGATTTTACTAGTTGTTTTAATAAACTAAATATTATTAAAACTAATAGTTTAAGTACTATTAAACTAGCTAAGAATCTAATATATTACGCTAGAATAAAGTATATAGATATTACCTATTACTTTGTAAGGGAAAATCTATTAAGTAATAATATAGACCTAGTATTAGGGTTGCCGTTTTTAAGTAATAGTAATTACTATTACTCTAGCTAGTAGGAATTACTCTTACTCTTACTATAGTAATTACTCTTTACTCTTAGTAATTACTAAATTACTCTAAATTCTAAAAATAGAAATAGCTAATATTATTATTAATTTTAGAAGCTACTATTACTATTATATATATATAGTAATATAAGCTAAAGAACTACTCTATAGTCTTAGTTATTATATTTAAGAAACTTTAACTAATAATATAGTAGTAATTAGAAACTCCTACTAAAAATATAATATTATACTTATTAACTTTATCTTTAATTCTTTAAAAAGCTTATAGAATAAAGTTTTATTATTCTACTAGATATTAATTTTACTAGCTAAACTAAGCTTATACTCTTAGAAAGTTAAGATTTTAAGTAAGAGCTTATTATTAACCTTAGCTCTTTTTTTAACTTCTTAGTAATTAGAAAGCTTTATTAAAAATCTAATATTAGACTTATTAACTAGAGTTTTAGTTCTTTAGGAACCTAATAGAGTAAAGTTTTATAATTCTACTAAGTATTAATTTTACTAGCTAACTTAGACTTAGTATCTAAGAAAGTTAGGATTTTAGCTAAGAGCTTATTCTTAACTTTAGCTATATTCTTAGCTTTCTAGTACTATATTTAAAATATATAGTATAAAATAGTATATTTATACTCTATAACTAGTATTTCTATTTTTAGAATCTTTAATTACTCTTAGTAATTACTAGAGTAATTAAAGAGTAAGAATAAGAGTAATTACTATTACTATTAAAAAGAGTAAGAGTAATTACTATTACTTAAGTAAACGGCAACCCTGCCTAGTATATAAAAATACTATTACTATATTAGCTAATAACCTTACTAAGCCTACTAGTACTGAAAAATTTAAAGACTATTATAATAGAATAGGTCTTATTAAAATTTAAGTACTTATACTATATATTAAGCTAAGAAAAAGCTTAAGAAATTATTATATACAAATTAAGCTCTAAGAAGTTAGCTATAAATAACCTTAACTTTTTCAGGCTTGCAAAAAATTATTACAGACTAGTTTGTAATATTTAGTTACTATTTTTTAAAGATAATTCAAACTTTTTACTATTAGTTTTCTATTATAAAAATTATACTATCTTAGTAATTAGTTAAGGGTATTAAAAACTTAAAATATCTTAACTTTCTAAAAATATAGAAAGTTAGAAAAATTCTAAGATCTATAAAAAATTTATACAATAATAATTAATAAGTAGTATAAGCTTATATAATTAATAAAAAAGACTATAAATATACTTGATATATATATAAATTATATTATTAAGTAGATATTAGGTTTTCAACCCCTAATATCTTTTAAGACCTTAATTTTAACTATTAAGTTTTTTAATTAGGTATAGAGTTATTATACTCTTATATTAGTTTTAGTTTACATCTAGTTTTAGTTTTAAGTACCTAAGTTCCTATTATTATAGTTAGCTTTAAAGTTTCTATATATAACTATAATAAGCTTATAGGGGCGTATAAAGAAATAAATAATTAATATCTAATTTTATTAGTATTATATTATTTATTATCTTATTAGTAAGCTTATTTATAGTATTTCTATCTATTATATAAGATTGTTTCTCTAACTTAAACAATCTAGTTAAGTTGGATTAATTTGGTTAATCTAAGATTCTAAAAATCTCAGACCTAGAAATAGCTCTAATCAGATATATTTAAATTACTAATTTTAGAGCTAGATAACTGCCAAAATAAACTAAATAAATCAAGTTAGTATTAGTAATATTTCTATATCTGAGTAGCTACGCTAGTATTAGTCTATTATTTTAGATCTAAATCTATTGCTAATACTTTTATATATAGAGAGACAAGATCTTAACTGTAGAATAGTACCCTAAATTAAATATAATAACTATTCTACTATCTTTACTACTCTTACTTAGTATATTACTAAGTTATTTATTTATATATTATTCTTAGTAGCTTCTTCTATTTATTAAGAAGTAGTTATTATTACCTCTACTTTCTTACACTTTATTTTATAAACTTTCTAAAATACTAATAAGTTATTTAGTAAGTCTAATATTAAACTTTTAGTAAAGCTTTTTAATTAGTAGAAAGTTAATAAAGAGCTAAGGTTAAAAATAAGCTTATAGCTAAAATCTTAACTTTCTTAATTAATAAGCCTAAACTAGCTTATAAAATTAATATCTAGTAAAATTATAGATTTTATCTTATAAGCTTTATAAAATACTATAAATTTTTTTTATATAAGTTAAGACTTTCTCTATAACTATATTATTAGTAATATTTTCTAGAATATAATAAGGAAAAGTATAGAGTAGTACTTTAATTTATAATTTTATATTAAAATAAAAGTACTAGTAGCTTCTAAAATTAATAATAATGTTAGATATTTCTATATTTAGATTTTAGAGTAATTTAGTAATTACTATAAGTAAAGAGCAATTACTATAGTAAGAGTAAGAGCAGGTTTACATATTTTTTAGTAATAGTAATTACTAATAGTAAATAGTGATTACTAATTCTAAAAATAGAAATATCTAACATTTTCTTAATACTATAATTAACTATAACTATTATTTATATATAATATTAGAGGTTAAAGTACTACTCTATAGTCTTAGTTATTATATTTTAGTTATTTTAACTAGTTATATAGTAGTAACTAGAAATCTTTACTAGAATTCTAATATTAGGCTAAGTAGCTAGAGTTCTAGTATTTTAGAAAGCTTATAATATAATATTTTATAATCTTACTAGATATTAATTATATAAGCTAATTTAGGCTTAGTAACTAAGAAAGGTTAGTTTTTTACTAAGAGCTTATTCTTAACCTTAGTACCTACCTTAACTTTTTACTTATTAGAAAGCTTTACTAAAAATCTAATATTAGACTTATTATTTTAATTTTTAGTTTTTTAGGAAGCTAATAGAGTAAAGTTTTATATCTCTACTTAGTATTAATTTTATTAGCTATATTAAGCTTAGTAACTAAAAATATAGTAGTTGACCTAAAAGCTTATTCTTAACTTTAGCTCTTTCCTTAACTTTCTAGTAAACTATCTTAGCTTATATAAGCTATCGAATTAAAGCTAAAGAAGAATATAAAGAAAAAGTATAGTAGCTTTTAAAATACTAAAACTTTAGTAAGTATACTTATTTCTAGATTTCTAATCTTACTTTTTAATTAAGTAGTAGTTAGACTATAAAATAAATTATATCTTTTCCTTTATAATAATCCTTTTTCTTTTTAAATTAGTTAGTATATAATATAATTATCCTAGGATACCTTATATTATAGGACTAAGAATATCTTAAGATAGGAGCAGTTATAGGATAAATAGCGTTATAGGATAACTACTGTCTTAAAACTACCTATATCTTAGGATAAGCACTATTATATAACAGACTACTATAACTATATAAATAGATATTACAGTAGAAAAGTATCTAGTTCTAGAAGTACTATATAATACCTCTAAAGGCCTCTACTAAATAAAGGCTTAGTATAGAAGATAGTTCTCTATATCTCTATAGACTAGGTATAGAAAGATAGAAAATAGAAAGGATCTCTTTTATATATAGATCCTATTAATAAATGCCTCTTATTTATTATATTTAACTTAAGTTAGTTACTAGTAATATATTATTACTTCTTTATAGAAAGCCTCTGCCTTTACTATTTTACTTAATAATCCTGTTCTAAACTCTTATTAAAAAGAAACCCTTTACTAGCTTAGTTAGATTAGACTTTATCTAGATACTCCTTACTCTATCTACAAAAACTAATACTAATATACTATTAATACCATCTCTCTTATTATTAGCTACTTAGTAGAAACCTTAATAGTATATAACTATAGCTTACTAATTAATATAAGATTAGATAGTATATTTAAATTCTAGTAATAGAAACTATTTTTAGAAATAGTAATTACTAAGTAGTACTAGTAATAGTAATTACTATTACTATAGTAATATATAACCTTAAGTAAGAGTAAATCCTACTAGCTAAAGTAATAGTAATTACTCTTACTCTTTAGTAGAGCTAAGTAATAGTAATTACTCTTACTATAGTAATTACTATTACTTAAAAATAGTAACTCTAATATAAACTCTACTAAATACAGTATAGTAATAATTTTTCTAAGTTATAATCTACTAATTACTTCTCTCTATATCTATCTTATATAATACTACTTATACCTAATCTATATATTCTTATAAATATAACTATACTATTAGTTTTTAAATTTAGAAGTATAGGTACTACTAAGTAAAAGCTAGATTAGCTAAGTCTACTAAAGATATAGAAATAGAAATATCAAAACTTAATAATATTAACTATCTTATAAAATAATCTTTTCTAATTCTAATATAATCTTATTCTATTTATAGAACTAATATAAAACGAATTACTATTAGCTCTTTAAATATTAGCTACTTATTAACTATAATAGCTAACTTTCTAAAGAGACTTAAATATAGTATAGTTTAGTTAATATCTTAAGTAGCTTATTATTAAGTATTAGAGACTTAAAATCTAATTCTTTATAGAAAAATATACTATTATAAACTTATAGTACTTACTTACTATTAAAGACTAAAGTTTAGTAGGATAGTATATACTCTTATAGTATATACTCTTATAGTATATACTCTTATAGTATCTATTCTTATATATTCTATATACTTAGACTAATATCTTTCTCTCTATTACTACTAAACTAGATAATAGAGGTAGATATTAAGGAGTAAATTAATCTGCACATTCTATAGTAATATTACGATTCCTAAGGAATATATCTAGTTATTAGAATTATAAGAGTAATCTATACTACAGTAATCTAACTGTATAAAGTTAAGGCCCTTAGATTATATAACTGCTTAACAGTAAGCGCTTATTAGTAAGTACTGCTTAAGGCTAAGTACTTATTAATAAGTACTGCTTATTAATAAGCACAACTTTACGTAGTATATAGACTAGATAATAAACTTTTATAGATTATTATATTTAACTTAAGTTAGTTACTAGCAATATATTGTTACTTCTTTACAGAAAGCCCCTACCTTTACTATCTTACTTAATAATACTGTCCTGCACTCTTATTAGAAAGAAACCCTTTACTAGCTTAGTTAGATTAGACCCTATCTAGATACTTCTTACTCTATCTATAAAAACTAATACTAATATACTACTAATACTAGCTCTCTTATTATTAGCTACTTAGTAGGAATCTTAATACTTTAAATACTCTTAAGATAAGTAATATTACTATAGATACCTCTAATACTTCCTAAACCTCTAGAACTACTACTTAAGGTAATAAGCCTAATCTCTACTATAGGGACTATTATAAACTTAAGATATAGATTTCTCTAGATAGACTACTATTTTTATATTAAAGGAGATAAAATTAAGGACTAAGATAAAGTTATTCTTACCTCTACCTATATAAAAGGTAATACTAAAAAATAGGTAGAACCTATTATGTAAAAATATATAGATAGTAATATTATAGATAGAGATAATACCTGCCTTATAGAAAGCTAGACTATTTTTAAAACCTGCCTCTAATAAGTCTTCTTACCTATTAAAGAATCTATTATTACTAAATAAAAGATCTAATAGCTCTAATAGACTACCTCTGTTATAGACTATAATACTATCTTTAAATAGTATATAGAATATATCTCTTAGAATAAGAATACCCTTAAATATATATATAAATAAGGACTTAAGTTAACTATCTGCAAAGAACTTATAAGAACTAATATAGGGATTTATACCTTTAAAGACCTTATAAGCAAAGCTAGATAGCTTAATAATAACTTATATAAACTTAAGCTAGAAGAAAAGAGCTACTAATAACCTATAGCTAACTAAGGGAAACTATATAATAAGTCTAACTAGAACTAGCAGAAAACCTAATACTAAATAAACTAAGGATAATCTAGAAGCTAATATATATAAAAAACCCCTAGCTACTACTAATCTATAGGACCTAAGATAATATATATAGATAATATTATATAAGGAAAATATATTCTAACTACCTAAGATAAGCCTTAGAATAGAGATAGAAAGGATATTACCTACTATAACTGTTAGAAAAAAGGGTATATAGTATATAACTATTACTCTAAGAATAAGGTAGTCTAATAACTTAATATACTTATTAAAACTAAAGAACTAGGCTTAGATAAGAAATAGCTTATAGTTATACCTAACTTAAAAATAGATATATAGTACTATAAAGATCCTATTTAGGAGGAAGACTTTAAGAGGTACCCCCCTTAGCCTAAAAAAGAAAATTAAGATTAATTAGCTCTTTAGAGAAAGAATAGTAGCTAAGAAGGCCTAGAAAAGATTAGCTAATAAACTCTAACTCTAAGTATACCTTAATAAAGTAGAAAAAGAAGGGTATATTATAAAGTATTCTAGCCCTTTAGAGATAATACTAGAAAATAGAAAAGTTAATCTTAGTTACCTTAATAGATATACTATAAGAAAAGCTCCTAAATAATATGCTACGCTATACCCTAGGAAGTATAGCCTATACCCTAAAATATAAGTTCCTAGACTATAGGACTAGAAATTAGATAAAGAGAACTATAATCCTAAAGATAAAGTATTAACGCCTAAAGAATTAGTAATATATATACTACTAGATAGCCCTAAGCTAAGATACTAGAATATAATACTAGAATAAATTAATAACTAGGTAAAACCTAAGAAGAGAACCCTTTAATATAAGAAGAAGAAGACCTAGCTTAAAGAAGAATATAACTATACCTAAGATAAAATAGTAGAAGAAAAATACCTCTATATATAGAACTTTAGTAAGGAATAAGTACCTAGCTAGTATAAGACTACTAAAGAAGCCTACTAATAGAGAAATAATAAATATATTAAAGTAATATATAATATTTAATACTTAATAGACTACTATAATTTAATATATAGTAGCCTCTACTAAAGTATATACCTAGAATAGTACTATATAGTATACTATAATAGTAAGATAAATAGTTACTTTCTAATAAAGAACTACTAAGAAAAGTATATAATAGTACCTTACTTTTATATAAATACTATATATCCTAAATACCTTTTTAATAAGTAAAAGTTTAAATACTTCTTAAAAAGTATAGATATAGAATAAGTTATATAATAAGTAACTATTAATAGTAAATATTTTAACTAGAGCTAGTAAATATATTTTAGCTCTAAATACTAACTATACTATACTATAAAGAAAGTAAATAGATATATAAAGGAGGATCCTTTTTTAAAAGAGTAATTAGCAGCCCTTAGTATAGCTGTAATACTATTAACTTAGTAGAACTCCTTAAACTTAAAGTAAGAGTTAATAGATACTAGATAAAAGTATTATTAGATTTAGGATTATAAGCTAACTATATCTCTAGACTAGTACTACTTTAAGTAGAACTTAAGGCCTACTATAAAGATAATCCCTATCTACTTTATATTATAAATAGAGAAATTATACTAAAAGAATTAATAATCTACTATAAGATAATTACTAATATTTCTATCTAAATATATACTAGAAAGTAGACTCTAGATATCTTTAGTTTAGCTACCTATAATATTATATTAGGACTTCTATAGTTATAAGAGAATAATCTAAAGATTAATTAGAAAACCTAGACTCTTTTATTAAAGAATTAGGATAATATAACTAATTTAGAACCTATATACTAGCAGTATTTAATAGTAGATAAGAAGATAATTAATAATATTACTTTATATAAGATATATTCTCTAAAATAAATAGTTAACTTAGATAATTAAGGATAGTATACTAATCTATTATAAGTATTAGAGAAATATATAACTCTAGATATCTCTAAATAATATAAAGAGTTTAAGAAACTATTTTAGAAAAAGTAAAGACCTACTACTTTACTAAAGTATAAGAAATAGGATTATAAGATAAAACTAATACCTAAAAAGAAACTAGAATTCTAACCTATATATAAACTCTTAGAGAAAGAGTTAGAAGTACTATAGATATATATTACTAAGATACTAGCTAAAGGATTTATAAGATAGAGTAAATTACCTATAGGATACTCTATACTATTTATACTAAAGAAGAATAGTAAACTATACCTATATATTAACTTTTAGAAGCTTAATAATATTATAATTAAGAACTAATACCTACTCCTAAATATTAGAGAACTAAGGGATTAATTAGCCTATACTAATATCTTTATAGTATTAGACTTATATAGAGTATATAATCTAATATATATAAAAAAAGGTAAAGAATAGAAAATAGTATTTTAAATAAGATATAGATACTATAAGTACCTTATTATACCCTTTAGCCTTATAAATATACTAGTAATATACTAAGAATTAATAAATAATATATTATAAGAATACTTAGATATATTTATTATAGTCTACCTAGATAATATTCTTATCTACTTAAAGAATAAGAAAAAATATAAAGGATATATATAAATAGTTCTTAAACTACTATAAGAAAATAACCTAGTAGTTAACTCTAATAAATATAAATAGTACTAGGAAGAAGTAGAATTTTTAGAATATATAGTTAGAAAAAATAGAGTATAGATAAGTAAAGATAAGATCTAAGTAGTAAAAATATAGCCTATACTAAAGATAGTAAAAGATATTTAATCTTTTCTTAGATTTATTAACTTTAATTAATAGTTTATATAGAACTTTTTAAAGAAAGCTATTCTACTTACAGAACTAATAAAGAAGGAAAACCTATTTAACTAGACTAAGAAATAAGATAAAGTATTTAAAGTACTTAAGTAAGCTTATATTAAACTACTAGTTCTAGTATCCTTTAGAAGTAGAGAACTACTATATTTTAAAATAGATATATTAGACCTTACTATAGGTATATACGTAAAATAAGAAAGAAATAGTAAATAGTACCTAGTTATATACTATTTAAGAAAGTTTATAAGTATAGAAGAAAACTATAATATATATAATAAAGAGTTACTTACTATTATAGTTACGCTAGAATATTAAAGAGTCTATATAGAAAGCTGTTTAGACCTTATAATCTTCTTAGACTATAAGAATCTAGTTAACTTTATAACTACTAAGGTCCTTAATTAATAATAAGTTAGATAAATAGAGCTACTAGAATAATATAAGTTTAAGGTTATCTATACTCTAGAAAAAGATAATAGTAGAGTAGATATTCTTAGCTAAAGAATAGATATTACAGAAACTAAGGAGATTATTAAATCTATAGTACTATAATAGTATAAGGATAGATCTCTTAGACTAGCCTAAAGTATTAATAGCCTACTACTTATAGTTAGAGTAGAAGTACTAGAAAATCTCTAAGAAGAAGTTATCTAATAGTATTATAATAATCTAGTATATAGATACTCTAGAATTACTTAAATAATAGAACTAATCTAATAGAACTAATCTAATAGAACTATTAGTTTAAGAATATAAAGGATAAAGTAGCCTTATATATTAAGAAATATATAGACTATTAATATAATAAGTATAGTACTTATATACTCTATAGAGAAATACAGCCTATAGAACTACCTTAAGAACCCTAGACTAATATCTTAATAGACTTTATAATAGAACTACTACTATTAAAAGACTCTACTACTAGATTATTCTATAACTTAATACTTATTATAGTAGATTACTTTATAAAGTATACTATAATAGTACCTTTTAGATAGAATTATATAGTATAATAGCTAGCCTATATTATTAAAGACTAATTAATTAGAGACTATAGTATACTAAAGATAATTATTAGTAATAGAGATAAGCTCTTTACTTTAAATTATTAGGCTATACTTATAGTAGAAATAGAGATAAGATAAAAACTATTAACTACTTACTATCTCTAAATAGATAGATAAATAGAAAGAATAAATAGGACTATAAAAACCTATCTAAAGATCTATAGTAATACTAGTTAGAATAACTAGGTTTTACTACTAGTAATAGTATAAATAGCCTATAATAATAAAATATCTAAAGCTATAGGTTAAATACTATACTTTACAAACTATAGGAAATACCCTAATCTATTCTAGAAGATACTACCTAGTATAAGAGTAGATATAGTAATACTAGACGCTAAAGAAATAAAGAAAGTATATAACTTAATAAGTATAAAACTTAAATATTTCTAGGATTAAAGTATCTAATATACTAATAGAAAAAGAAAAATAGTACCTTAGCTAAAAGAAGAGGATAAAGTCTATCTTTATATAAAAAACCTTTAAATAAAATAACTAAGTAAAGAACTTAACAATATTAAAGTTAGACTATTTTTAATTTCTAAATATAATAGACCTATTATATATATACTTAAGCTACTAAGCAATATAAAAGTCTACTTTAGGTTCTATATTAATCTTCTAGAACTTATAGATCTAGATATACTACTATAAACTAAATAGTACTATAAACTTAAGAAAGAAAATAAATTTAAAGTAGAATAGATAATATAAGTATAACTCTAAATATTACTAAATAGCCTAGAAAATATATATCTAGTAAAATAGGTAGGATACTTAAGTACTAAGAATATATAGAAACCTAAGTTAAACCTAGTAAACTATTAGTAATAAATCTAAGAATTCTACTAGTAATATACTGTACTAATATTACCTACTAAAAGAATATTAATTAAGAATTACTGCCTATTACTAGTATACCTATCTTAAGCTTAGTAATAGAGGAATTAATAAAACCTAGAGTTAACTATATTATAGGTAAATACGCAATACTAATAGATATAGCTAGATAATTAACCTCCTTAGCACTAGTTACCTCCCCTTTAGCCTCTATCTCTAATATAAGGTAGAGTACTTTCTAACGCGCCTACTCCTTAGCTTATTATAATATCTTCTTATTTTAAAGAAGATAACTAATTACCTCTAATAATAACTTTTTATTCTCTTCTACCTTTTTCTTATACTTCTTCTAAGTACTATCTAATAATACCTATAATATATTAATATATAGTTGCCTAAGGTAAGTATATTTAGAGTACTTTAAATATAAATTTAGTATAATATAATAATCTACTCTATATATAAAATAATAATTATAAGTAAATTTAGCGAGTTAGTTAGCTTTATAAATTTTAGAACTTAGATAGATATAATATTATATTAAAGATATAATTAGAATAACCTTAAAAACCCTAAATATAGAGCAATACTAGTTATAAGCTAAGTAAGGAACTAAGTTACCTAATATAAGACTAGCGTAACTAGTACTATATAACTAGAACCTAGTACTACTTAGACTTTATCCTAACCTAGATAAGCTTAATAGAATATAGTGCTTATAGAAATATTATAGTTATAAAAATACTTTACTTATAGAAACTAAAGGATTCTATTAGCCCTTTACTTATATTAACTTTCTAATTCTATAAACTCTAGGCTTATATAAACTATAGCTTAAGGATAACCTAATAGAAGGGGAGGATAGTATTATAATTCCTAAGAAATATATCTAGTTATTAGGATTATAAGAGTAATCTATACTATAGTAATCTAACTATATAAAGTTAAGGCCCTTAGATTATATAACTGCTTAATAGTAAGCGCTTATTAGTAAGTACTGCTTAAGGCTAAGTACTTATTAGTAAGTATTGCTTATTAATAAGTACTGCTTATTAATAAGTATAACTTTATATAGTATATAGACTAGATAATAAACCCTTATAGATTATTATATTTAACTTAAGTTAGTTACTAGTAATATATTGTTACTTCTTTATAGAAAGCCTCTGCCTTTACTATCTTACTTAATAATACTGTCCTGCACTCTTATTAGAAAGAAACTCTTTACTAGCTTAGTTAGATCAGACCCTGTCCAGACGCTCCTCACTCTATCCGCGAAAACCAACGCTGATATACTACTAACACCGGCTCTCTTATTGTTAGCTACTTGGTAGGAACCTCAACAAGTAATAAGTAACCTGCCTATATACCTAGCCTTAGTTGTAATTACTATAACCTCTTCTTGCTAAAACCTTCGGCTTCGAGGTTATAAGCTAGCTATTCCAGTATTAAAGTCTTTACTACAGTCTGCAGTAATTATAAAAAAGGCTATTCTATAGACCGAAGCTACGGCACTAAACTGCTCACGAAGGCTATTAGGATCATCTTATAATATGCAAAGCGCATCGATTCAGATATAGTCCACTCTGAGTTCGCGTGTTAACTCGATCGCATCGGAAATAATCTGTGGATTGCAGTAAAATCAGGTAAACTTGTCGCTGCATGTCGCTCATACTAAAGGTGAATAATTTATGGTGTCTGTGCCAATTCAACGATTGTCTAACCACACTGGGGCAAGCAGCTTGCGTGAATGCTCGGATATCTTCCACCATAAACTTACAATCGCCCTTATACTCTATATGACAGAGTTCGTTCTAAGAGCTTAGCCTATAGAAGCTGACGACCGGCGGCCGCTTCCTCCTCGCGAAGAATATATCAAGCTCTGAGATCGGACTGAATAGCAGAGGCGTCCTCTCGTCAATCGTTGAACCAAGCTAGCAAGGCTGCGCAATATTTTCAGAATGAATAGTGGTACCTCCATTTCTTGAGCTATTCGCGTCTTCGATAATCACAGAAAGTTATCCTAGCAGGAATAGTGACTCTGTCCAATTCTTTTCAACATCAATTCGCGAATCCGTAACTTATCCATGACAATAAAGAATAAGGGTCCGCATGAACAAGGAACTTGAAGTCTTCGGTATGCGATGGAAAGTTGCGTCCTCGTGTGACTGCTTCGCAAACCAGCGCACAAAGTTCACATGTCGCCGAAGACCTTTTGATGTCATGTAGACTTCCGAGATCGTTCTTCTGTCCTTCGGCACATCGTTTCTCGCGAAGAATTCGCGGAGATGAAGAAAGCGTGGTAAGGGTTTATTGCTTCTGATAGCCTGGCGAGCACGGGTGAGCTCGCGTGCGGAAGGGCAAGTCAATGGCGCAAAAGAGATCTAGCTGCAGCCATGAACAGTTGCATAGCAGTTTCTGCCGCCATTTCCAAAGCTAATGAACTGAAGCGAGACTAAATCTCAGCCACCGTCGACGCAAACTATGAAGGTGCAGAGGCTGCCGCGGAATGGGCCGGTAGCTCGCTCATTTTGGATGTCGAGATAAGCGGATTCGATGCACGCTATCAGACGCGAAAACTTTGCCAAAACCATGTTTCCAGAGCTATATAGCAGCCTCAAAATACAGGTAGTCATAAGAGATCGCTGCATATACATTGATGCGGTGAGTGATTAGTATGTTTCTCTGAGTGAAACACGAATCATGCAACCTTTTCACATGTGCGGCCGGAGATATCCACATGTTACATGCTGCTTCGATAAAGTATCGGTGGCGGTGCTGTTTCTTCTTTTTAATGCGTGCGGTATTAATGAGAACCGCTGAAGCAAAGATTCGAGCAGTGTGACGACTGCTTCCTTGGGTGTGCCTACTTATTTCACCCGAAATATTCCTCCGTATTGTCAAGATATATGAAATGGATGGCGAAACACCACCATTTAGCAAGAAGTCTGAGAAACTGTAGCCTGAAAGTACATTTATACTATATCGTTAGTAGCGTAGTTTCTGCAGCGAGCACGGCTGCGAGTTCACTGGCACCGATTGTGCTTGGTTTGGGTGTCTCTGTGTACACTAAACATTGCGACTCGTAGGTCACAGTCGCAGCGCATCCATAGCGTTGCAGCCCCCAATGCAACATGAACCAATTAGAACATGCAGTGACTGAATTTTCAATTTTGCATGTCAAGTTGCCAGAGGAAGCAAAAAGCAGTAGTATGTGTCTATTTGTTGATATTATTTCTACATCGAAATGTCCAGAGAAGCTAGAATGATGCTGAGAGCTAGCAGCGTTCAACGAATATTGTACTTTTCAATGTTGTCGCATCGCGCCGACATGCCACCACTTCCATTCTCATTATCAATTTCAACGACCGTCCATTTCGCGATGTGTAACGTCGATGTTCAGCATCCGGCCCTTCATTAAGAAAACTAAAAGGCCTTAGCCGACCTAGGGAACTCTCCATGACATGACGCAGTTTGAACAAGGTCCTAGTTCCGCACTATATCATCTTGTTGCCCCACCCCAGAAACTTGCCGCAATGTGGCTCGCTCTTCCGCGCAATGGCGTAAATCATGGAAGGATTTGTCAGGCGCGCCATTTTGTATATTCGATACCATATCCCGCAACTGTGACGGTCGGACACAACGCGCTGTGCTCTGGAACTTTGGCGTAGGCGCAAAATCGATGCAGCGGACATTCACATCTTTCACTGGAGTTGTTACTTAGGAATTGAGCAGAACGAGGAGGCAAAGTGAAGAGATAAAGCCCAGCTCTATGACAAGTTATTCCAGAGGAGAGAAGGATACATCTGCGATAAAATATCGAAGCTGCGACGCGAGTATTGAGGTAGTTGAAGATAAGGCAGAAACCTCTCGAGAAACCCCAAAGAAAGTTTCGAAGGCTGGAAGTGCGTAAAGATACGCAGCGTATTCAACATGAACGACAAACATCATCTCCCATCCTGCCCCAGCACCTCCTCCTCAAAACACACCCAAGAAGAACACGAGCCCGCTCTCAACATCCGCATCGACGAGGAAAAGCCCTCCGAGACTTCTCCCCCACGACCACAATCGACTCGCAGTCTTCGCACCATGCGCTCCCATCAGTCACGTGCTGGAGGCGATGGATACACATGCTTCGATGCTGAGCCAGGGCACAGGAGCAACTCCAACGGACAGGATCAGAATGGTAATGGCGTCGTGACGGAGCAACCGTTCCTCGTAGCATGGGACGGCGATGCAGACCCGGAGAACCCACGGAGCATGTCGAAGTTAAGACGGTGGGGAATTGTGTTGATCTGTGCGGCGAGTTCGTTGTGTGTGTAAGCCATATTACAAACTCTCCTCATCTGCTTTCGTTCTCATGGCCGTCGTTGTCACCTTTGTGGGTTATGCAGGAGTTATAGTATGGACAGGAAGACAAGTATAAGTGAGCTGACCAAAACGTGTAGAACATGTACCTCCTCTCTCTATACATCCACCTACTCGCAACTCGAACCTGAATTCGGCGCTTCAAGACTCGTATGTACGTTGGGCTTGTCGCTATTCGTGGCGGGATTGGGGACTGGGCCGATGATTTTGAGCCCGCTTTCGGAGGTACGTCGTAACTCCCGCATACACATACTCGACTGGTGTTATACAAAGCGACGCTTCAGCTCATTGTACTCCATGTCACATTACTTACGACATCACAGTTCTATGGAAGAAGGCCAATCTACATTTGCTCATTTACCTTTTTCTTCATCTGGATGTTTCCCTGCGCCTTCGCACGCAACATCCAAACCATGCTCGTGGGCAGGTTTTTGGATGGACTCGCTGGTTCCGCGTTTCTGAGTGTAGCCGGTGGCACAGTCGGAGATATGTTTGCAAAGCACGTGAGCCAAGACTTGTCATTACCATATCCATTTGTGCTGGTTAATGATGCAATCCAGGAACTGTCGGCACCCATGATGGTGTATACAGCATCACCATTTGTGGGCCCAGAGATTGGTCCCTTAATAGGCGGTTTCATTGTTGAGAACACTACCTGGAGATGGTGAGTGACACGCCCGGCTTGCATCATGACCCAACCACCCCCTGAGTATGCACTTGCTGCATAATCCACGACGACATTTTAGGAGCTGCTGTCCCTCCTCCTTGACTCTACTTCGCCTCAGCTTATTACTCTCACTCAGTGTCCTAACTCTAAGTATAGGTGCTTCTACGTGCGTACGTACACCTCACGCCCAACACGAACCTGCAAGTAAGACAATAATGTATACTGACTTAAATCCACACGTTCTAGTCATCATCTGGTCCGGCGTACAGGTAAGAGCCAGTCCAGTGACGTACATGACGTGCTGTGCGCCTCCATTGATAACCTACTAACGCTAGCTGCCTTCAGCTCTGCCTGATCACGCTGTTCGTGCCTGAGACGTACCACCCGGTTCTTCTTCGCAGGAAGGCGATTCGACTACGAAAAGAAACCGGCAACCAAGAGTGGATAGCACCAATTGAGAAACTGGATCGATCCATTACTCGAACAGTGCTGTGGTCATGCATCCGACCGTTCCAGCTTTTGTTCTTTGAGCCAATGGTGCGTTGTTGGGTTCTTGTTCAATAATGTTGTGCGGCTAACGGGCATCGTACAGTGTTTGAATTTATGCGTGCTTTCTGCAATCTTGTTGGGGGTTCTGTACCTGTTCTTTGGTGCGTTTCCACTCGTCTTCCAGAATAATCACGGCTTCTCGATTTCGCAGGTTGGCCTTGCATTCCTTGGGCTCCTCGTGGGCATGCTGATTGGGGTTTGTACCGATCCAATCTGGAGAAGAGTTTACGGAAGGCTCGTGCGTCAGCGCGAAGAGCAAGGAGGCGAGCCAGGCGGATCAGAGCCTGAATTCCGGCTACCGTCAACGATACTTGGCGCATGGGTTGTCCCCATTGCCTTATTCGGTAAGTGTGCATGCTTTTGATGTTTGACAAGCTTCTAACCGTGTTTCAGGCTTTGGGTGGACCACGTATTCGAGCGTGAGTGCTGATTTGCATGGGAAAGTGATTGACTGTGGCTGACATGCCCGCTTGGATAGGTGCATTGGATCGGTATGACAACTGCACATGGTCGAGTCGTAATAATAGCTGATGATTGCACCGCAGCTCCTATAGGCTTCTCGGCGATCTTTGGTGTTGGGTAAGTCTGCCCTGTTTCGGGGCTTGTAGTTGTCATCGATGAACTCATACTGACCGCTTCCTGGCGCAGCGTTATCTGGGTCTGTACGTAGCTTCCATTTCGTGCAACAATCTTCCACTGACACCCCAATAAAGATAGCGGTATATTCACGTTTTTAGTCGAGGCAGTAAGTGGCAGTCACACCGACATCGGACCAGTGTCCTGGGTGCAAATTTTGACCTCGCCGACCAGTACCCTGTATATGCAGCATCGGCGCTTGCAGCCAATAGTTTTGCAAGGTCGTACTTTGCTGGAGCCTTTCCGCTGGGTAGGCACATGCCTCTGCACTACCACAACGTTCGCTAACGTGCCATTAGTAAGCACCCTTTTTGTAAGATGCAAGTATCGAAGAGAGCATGCAGCCTGATCTGAGGCTCTCCTCATGTTTGAGCGTGGTATACTGGAGAATTCGCTATGTGCGTATATGCATCTCAAGAAGTCTGCTAACCGGTGCTGGCCCTTCAGTTCGGTGTTCAGATGTACAACAGTAAGACACTGAGACTGCGTAACTTGATGAAAAGGCGGTCACTAATTTGGAAAAGCTCTCGGTTACCAGTGGGCAACGACTCTATTGGCATTCCTTGCTCTGGCCATGGCACCGTAGGTTTTTCCGGGGCAGTGGTAATGGTAGCTGCTAACGCGGCCGACTGCAGATTTCCAATCCTGTTCTTCAAGTACGGTAAGCGGCTCAGGGGAAGCAGTCGGTATGCGTCAGGTTAAACGGGCGTGGGATGGGGACGAGGCGATGTGGCGAATATGAGTGGAAGCGGGCTAAGAATAGGGAGTGACACGGCATTTGCATGCCATCATGTTTATTGAATCAAGGATTTGGGGCCCACACGTGAGACGACCTGAAGCACGCTGGCCGGGCCTTTGTGTAACGTGACTAGAAGGCGCCACGAGGGCTGCCACGCCAGCTCGAGGGACGAGGGGTACACAGAGACGGAAGCGGTGGTGGACAGTACCGTTGGGGAGGGCGCGCGAGTGAACGTGGCGAGCAAACCAGAGAGACAAAAGTGCGACACCTTGCGCGACCGGGGCTGGCGAAGAGTAGCGAAGAGTAGCGAGGAGCTGCGTGACGAGATGGAGATGGTGATAGCCGGTAGCACAAGGCGTCGAGAGGCTGACAGCAGGCCAGTCACGGTCGGGCGCCAAGACGCGCAGTCACGCAGTGCATGCAAGCGTGGTAGGCGAGCTGTGAGGCACAAATAGGTGTACGGTGCAATATCGACGACGACAGATGCTTGTTTGGAGGCGGCCGTCATGTGGTCTGGTGGTGGTGAGTAGTGGTGAGTAGTGTTGAGTAGTGTTGAGTGGTGTTGAGTAGTGTTGAGTCGAGTGTGGTGGGTACTGACATGATGATGAACTACTATGATCAACCATGATCAACATGGGCCGTCATCATGTTGCAGCGTAGATTACATACTGAAGACGAGAGGAGACGTCCGACGACCTGTCCGCGGTAGCTGGTAGTGTGGAGTATAGCGTGTGTTGCACTGAGGCGTGCTCTGCTCTGCTCCCTCTACTCGCTACCGGCCGCGCGAACCGAGGTTAGTGGTGGGAGAGTAATTAGGGCAGGTGGGCGGGTTGCACCTGCCAGGCCAGGCAAAGACAAATCTCAGCCAATTGCGGGGAACCGCATGTGCGCGCATCTCCAACGCTTCCCAACATCGACACACGACCACGCCCAAGACGCCGCAAGTCGACCCCTTCCAGCGTCGCTCGCGCACGACAACCACCAGGAAGCCCTCCCGCGCACTGCGTCTCCACTCGGCCCTCTGCCTTCGACCCGCCGTAGCTGTGGACTGGCAACGCGCGCGCTCGTACACAGCCTCTTGCGCTGTCCCACAGCGTCGCCCTCCTGCTGCTGCGTCGCTCCTGCCCTTGCGCGCAGGAGACACAACACGGCCCACCCGTCACTGCCTCTGCGGCTGCTCCGACCAAGTCCTCTTCTGTCGCACCGCTCGCCTCCAGCAGCATGGGCAGCGTGTCTCGGTAGCATCTCGCTATCATCAACCATGATTCTGTGTGCTCCTGGAATGCCCCCCCGACTGCATGGACCCCAGCCCTGTACCACAACAGTATTGCTCCATACCTGCCCGCCGCATCGAGCGCCAATCGCCCGCTGGCTCCCCAATCCCCTCCGTCATCACAGCTGTCAGAGTGCCACGGCAGCGCCCGTTCGAGCAGCCAGCGCACGCGTGATCGCACTCCCAAACACGCCGCTGGAACGCCGCCCACCGTGCCCCGGCGACACATTGGCTGAGCCGTTGTGCTGGGAGCATCCCAAGAGCCCACCCTGACGGCTGCACTGCACGCTCGCTCGGCATCCGTGCGAGCCCCACGCTGCCCGTCCAAGAGGGCATATCATGGCCTCCCCAGAACCGCCTGCCGAGGATGCCTCTCCCTCGCCCGAGTACAGGTCTGACCTAGACGACGACATGGCTGCCGAGCAGAAGACAGACGAGGGCTCGCCCTCGCAAAAGAGCGCCAATGGCCAGAAGCCCGCCTCCAACGCAAAGGACCCCATGAGACCGCGCAGGAAGAAGGCGCGGAGGGCATGTTTTGCCTGCCAGCGCGCCCATCTCACGTGTGGTGGGTCTAATTCGATACTGACATGCTTCCTCATTACTAACTCCCACAGGCGATGAGCGACCATGCGACCGTTGCGTCAAGCGCAACCTCCATGACAGCTGCATGGATGGCGTCCGCAAGAAGGCAAAGTACCTCCACGATGCGCCTGATGGCGCTCTCATGCCCGGTGTGGGCGGCCACTATCCCTACATGAACGGCAATCGGCCAACTCCACTACCAACCCAGAACGCCCAAACAGTTGCCATGGCTCCACAGGGCAACCTCTACACCCAACCCCCATCAGCAACCTTCTACGCCCCACAGTCTACACCAATGCCACTCCCACCAACTCAAGATGCTCGAGTGTTCAGCAATCAGCAGTCGCCCTTGTCACCCCAATTCCGCCATGGCCATCACGGTTCCAGTGCCAGTGCGCCAGACTCCATTGCCCAGGCCCAGACTGTCCAGATGCAGCAATTCGGACCCCTCTTCGACCCCAGTGATCCGGCCTTGTTCAATTTCGACATCTCGAACCTCAACTTCGGCAACCACTATGGCGCGCTGGAGTTCGGCATGCTGGGTCACATGTCCTCGGCCGTTGATGCGCCCAACGACAACAGCATGATGAACGCCATTTCCCAGGGTGGAAACATGTTCAATCCCCAGATGGCCGGAGGATTTTCGGGAGTGACCAATCCCAACGCAGGTATCCCCTTTGCGCCGAACGGCCTGCCGGACGAATGGCAAGACGCACAGTCTCGACAAAATAGCATGCATGTCCACACGCCGTCCAGTAGCTCCGCTAATGCAACCCTGGATCACAACGGCCATCGTCACGATAGTCTGAACGGCCCGCACGCTTTTGCGATTGGACAAGGCCCGTCTAGCCACTCAACTGCAAGTCCAGCTTCAACGGATGCATCTGCTTTCGAGAATGACAACCCACTATCAAGCGCCACCTTCTTCGCAAACACGAATCGCGGCAGTCAACAGCGCTCGCCAACCTTCACTCGTCACCAGGACAATCGACCGTCAGGTACAGCCTTTCAGCCACTACGTACCAATGTATTCCGCAAGCGGCATCGGGATACGAAGCACATCTACCAAGGCATCAAGAAACCTTACAATTATGTCAACTCTTGGCATAGGCTATTCCAGCTCTGCCACAAGAAATTTGCCAAGGCACTGCTCAGACAAGCTCAAGAGTACCTCGATCTTTATCGCCCGGTTCTGCTGTCTGTTCGCGAAGAGATGAACACGGATGATCTGATACATCAAGAAATGGGTTTGCAACGAAACCTCATCACGCTCAAGGATCACTTCAGTGAAGTAGGCACACCTTTCTTGATCTGCAGACGCTCCGGCGAAGTTGTTGGATGCAACAAAGAGTTCACCATACTAACAGGATGGCGGGAGGACGTCTTGCTGGGTCAGGAGCCGAACATCAACGTCAATCTCGGCCATAGCCGCGACGCCGAGGAAAGTGGAATGTCAACCCGCACAAACACCACACCCAACATGTCGGGTCAAGAAGTCGACAACGGAACCACGGCCGTCAACGTCATCCAATTGATGGATGCCAAAACTTCACTAGAATATTTGCAGAACTTTTCGGAGCTTTGCTGGCAAGATCCGCATGGCCACGCAAAGCAACGTGCCAATATGCTTCGCTACCAAACCAAGACGGATCTCGATCGCATCCAAGAGATGAGAGCCAACGCCGATCACAAACCCGACACGCTTGTCAAAATGGAAGGCGGGGCCGTGCACCAAGGCGAATCGGCCATGCAGCGGCTCGGGGCGAAGAACGGTATGGTGGACTGCATGATTTGGTGGCATATCAAGCGCGACAGTTTTGATATGCCGCTGCTAATATCCATGTCGGTGAGTCGTTGCGCGTATCTCCATGTGACCATGACTTTCGAGCTAATGCATGGGATTTAGGTCATGCCGGTGCTGGACAAGGGCCTGCAGTAAAGCTGGCGTACCTCGGCCTGTGTTCTTTTCACCTGCGGACTTTACAAAATTCCTACATTCATTGTTTCATTTCCTCGGTAGGCATTATAGACTTGGAGGACGCACATGCGACCTGGCGGCAAACAAAAGCGAGGTTTTGACTTTGCACATGTGCGGGGCTAGACCACTCGAGTGGATTCAGCACTAATTTTTCTTGCTGTTCCGCGTGTAATGACATGATAGCCCAATTTGGCGGGTCAAATAGTGTACAGCCATTGTTGTATGCGCTTGCACATAGCAGGACTGGCGAATGGTGTTTTAGGCGTCCGAAGTGTTAACGAAAAGAAAGCGAGTAGATAGCTCCATCACGTATAGATATTGACGTTGTACACCAATGTTCAGACCAATACCTACACATGATTCAGATCTATTCCAATCGCTTCGCACGTCGCGAAATGCTCTACCAAAACTTTGATTGTCGTTATCGTCGTCGTCGTCGTCGTCTAGTTGCTCCCCTATCACCACGACTTACCATCTTGTAATCACGCGCCCTCGACCTGCCCCTTCTCCCTTCCCCCTTCCCCTCTCAACCACGCATCCCCCTTCCAGGCCCCGTATGCTTCCCTCTCCAAACTCCTTTGTGCGATCCTTATGTCCTCCCTGATATCCTCGACCAGCGCATCTTTACTAATGTAATCGTACTCTGGCCGTATGAAGCCCAAAATCAGCAGCGATAGGGTCGCGCCATAGAAGTCGGCGGGAAAGTTTGCGAGGATGTGGATCTCAATGCTGCGGTGTGTATTCTTGTAGTACGGGTTGTAGCCGATCGAGAGAACGGTTGGGTAAATGACTGGCTCAGAAGGAGAGGTGGAGGGGTATTCGAGGTCGGCAACAGCGTGGTTCGAAGACTTGTCAGTCGCCTTATTCGTATCATTGGACGCGCTGGGATCTTCTTGTGCGGTATTCACTGCGGGTAGCGACATGGAGCTGTGATCGAGCGTACACCACCCGTAATATATCCCCGAATCCAAGTCCTCGTATCCCCCGATCGAGAGACCGGATAGGGGGATGTTGGCAGTTGGAATACCGAGCTCTTTGCTCCCGCGTCCGAAGCCTTTGATTACGGGGCCACGAAGCTTGAGAGGGAAGGGCGGTCGTGGTGTTGATGGGCCAGCAAGGGGCTCGCGGGGGCCATCTGGGCGACCCATGTTGTATCCGAGGTGGGCAGAGGCGGCTTGCGGAGGAGAAATATGTATGGGGACATGTTTTGGGGTGATAGCAGCCTAGCGGGATCAAGGGTCCGATCGGAATGGCGTGGTGGGGCAAAGCGTGCGAGAACATCTGGGCTTAGTAAGCGAATCTGCCTTCACATCAGTTAAGTTACGGCACAGTGTGGAAGAAGACTCAGACAACAGAATCGGTTGATGAGAACAAGATCAATCCGGAACCCATCAACATTTACCTCCTGGACAATAGGTTAGCATGTTCAACTCGAATTCAGTATGCCAAGCATGAGGCAAGCGATTGTGGCCTGATTTCAGTGAGCGATTCGAGCGCCCAGAAGGTAGGTGTGCTTTCCGACCTCCTTCGAGCATAACTATTGCCATCTGCGGCTGACACCTGTATTTTAAGATTTCAACCCCCGCCAAGTTGCGCCCCCAGTTTCATACTGCGGTTTAGCCGAGCAACGCCAATATGACAGCAACCCAAGTCTGGAACCGCGTAATGCTTGGACACCTGTCTGTCCTGCCAATACCCCATGCACCGCCGTTGCGTGGGGTTGAACAAGGCGCCTTGGCGGATGTGTCGCCCGGAGTGTTCCTCTGGCCAAGGTCCACGAAACCAGGCACATGTTACAATCATGCCTCACATACCGGGAACTAACTTCCCACGATATACCAAGCCTTGGTATTCAGGTATCCGCCATGCAAGTACGCGGCTTTTCGGGCGATTGTATAAAGCTCCCACGCGACCCATGGTTTACAGGCCAGGAGTTGCACACTGTTGAACAGTCTCTCTTCAAACCACATTCATTTCTTTCGCTTCTTCCGCGCTACGTTTACATTCATTCCATCCAAACACCCAAAACAAGTTTCAAGATACCCAATAATGAAGACCACATCCACTCTTCTCGCAGCGAGCCTAGTGCTCAGCGCCTCTGCCGCCCCCATCGCCGGCGCCTCCAACGGCGTCATTACCGTCCAAGTCAGCCTCGACATGAACGCCCAAGCCGGTATCGCAGCCTCCGCCTTTGACGCCAACCAAATCTTTTCCTTCACCTCGATGCAAGCCATCAACGCCGTCCCTGAAGAAGTCGTCAATGGTACCGACCCAACCGGCGGCCTCGCCGGCGCCTCAGGAACCTTCCACTTCGGTATCAACTCTGCCATGAATATGATCTGTTACAACATCACGCTGCACAACTTTCAGGGCGAATTCGATAGCCCGGCTACGACGGCTACGCATATCCATGAGGCGGCGAAAGGCGCGTCGGGGCCGCCCAGGATCGCGTTCCCGAACCCAGAGCCCGTGGGTGCAGATGCGGTGGTGAGGAACAGTGCGGGGTGCTTGAAGGGCCCGTTTACGACGGGTGTTATGGTTGAAGGAAAGGATTCGGGAGATGGATTTCATGTTAATATGATTGAGGCGAATCCAACGGCTTTCATGGCGGACACCCATTCGAGTTTGGCGCTTCCTGGGGCGGTGAGGGGGCAGTTGTCATAGGAAGGAGGTCATCCAGGGTGAGGGTGGTGGATGGACAGGATTAATCATAATGTAGATTTTAGATAAAATTTGAACTGTTATCACCTTGATTGTGCTCGGAGTGGGCTGGACTTTGATACATGGAATCTTGTGATGGATACTTCTCAATCAGTGTCGCGTAACATTCGGAGTCATTTATCCATGCTCTCCTCTCGATTAGCAAGCATCAGTCACTGGCATCAGTTGGAGCATGAGATCTTCTGTCTCATGGCACTCGGGAAGCAATGGCAAGATGAGAGCGAGGAAGGGAATTCTACCTGGATCCAATAGCAGGTTAGGTGATCTCATATCCCTCTGTGTGGACATTGCAGGTGGCCAAGAGGCTTTGGCCGAAGAATGAGCTGGGAGTGCGAGCTAAGGTGTGATACCATTAACCGTTCAACGATCATTCAATCAATAAACATAATTGATAAACAAAAACCTTTCGTAAGGGATAATGCATCTTGTCACAACTCACTCGCTTACCTTCGAAAACTTCTTACCGAGCCACCATTCCTTCGTCCCATCTTAGCAATTTTCACTACGTCATCTACCATATTCGCGGCTAAGTACTAGTCAATGACACGGCATCGATGTAACGTCGAGGCTTGGTGAGTCTTGATAAGGTGAAGTCATGCGCTTTGGCAGGTAACGATGTGCAAATGCGGGGTACCATTGGCCGCCTTGAACCAACGACAAAAGCAGGATAAATGAAGGCTCGTCCAGTGTGAGTCTCTTTTACATCTCTACATATTCAAAGATGAGGCTGCTTGGACTATCGGCTGTTATTGGAAGCGGAATTGCGCAAGATATCGACTATGCGCAATATGTGAATCCGTTCATAGGGTCAGAAGGCGCAATTCCTGGATATGCATGCAAGTTCGCCATCATGATTATCTCGATACTTGCTAATAGAAGTTAGTTGGGGGCGGCGATGTCTTTGTCGGTAGCACTGTGCCATTCGGTATGGTGAAGCTAGGTCTCGATACTTACGAGGAGCCAATCAACCAGAGTGCGCTCAATGGTGGCTACACGCCGCAAGGATACGTGACAGGCATCAGTTTGATGCATGAATCAGGAACTGGTGGCGGTCCAAAATATGGCTTTCCAGCCCAGATGCCATTGACTTCGCTTGATGAAGCCGTCAATCTTCTTGACAATCGCACGGTAGGTTTTTATCCTCCCTAGTATTCGAAACCTACCTAACAGGATCACAGTATGTCTGACCTACCAAGGATAAGTGGTTTGCCTATACATTGAGAAGTAGCACTAACTTTGTGCCCTCACGATAAGTTACTGGCAAAAGAGGGTATATTAAACAGCTAACGAAAGACTTGTCGAGTGCTGACTTCAAGAAGGATGGTGAAGATATTGCGAATGTAGGCTATTTTCGTACGCATCTAACATCTGGTATCACTGTAGAGCTGGCAGCATCACGACATGCTGGGCTACAACACTACACGTATCCGTCTTCATCGGACAATCACGTACTGGTCGATTTTTCGCACTATTTGCCGCATCCGACACGCTCCTGGGACACGCAATTTTACACTGGTGGTGAAATAGAAATTCAGTCCAACTCAAGTACTTACACAGGGTATGCTTCTGTTGCCGGTGGCTGGTGTATAGGAGCGCCAGTCACTGTTTATGTGTGCGGAGAGTTCGATACTCGACCAAGCGAGGGCATGGCTTTTAAAGGCAAGAATACGTTTCCCACGAGCCGTTATTTTCGGACTTTCGGCAATGCAAGTATACCGAGACCGACTTTCACAGGCTCGAGCGCGCGGTCAGGTCCGTTGAACGATCGAGTTGGCGCAATATTCTCGTGGAACAATGCAACGGAGGTAAAGTCAAGGGTTGGTATCTCCTTCATGTCGGTAGATAAAGCTTGTTCCTACAAGGACTCTGAGCTTGCATCTTGGTCGACCGAGGATACTGCACAAGCTGCGCGAAACGAATGGAACAGAGACGTCTTCTCAAAAATCCAAGTGGATACGTCAGAGGCCGCAAACAAATCCCGACTCGCTTTATTATATTCCAGTCTTTACTTCATGCATCTTATTCCTAGCGAGCGTATCGGCGAAAATCCGCTATGGGAGTCAGACGAGCCATCGTGGGACGATTTTTACACTATGTGGGATCTGTTTCGCAACCAAGTATCGCTGTGGTAACTGAACCCCAGGTACAAAGCGGGTGACTTGCTATCTACACTGACAAAGGACATTGTCAGCTGGGTTAGTCGCTATAGCAGCTACTGAGTATCACGTACTTCAGGATGGAAAAACAAGCTGACTGTGGGCAGTATGTGTTTTTCTCGCCACCAAAGATATTATCGTTCCAAGCACAGCGCAAGTACTGACTTCGCACCCAAAACTTAGGGCACCTGATTCAACCGAGTTACTATGAGTCCATGATCCGCTCTTTGATCGACATCTTTAAGAATGAGGGCTGGCTACCAGATGGAAGGTCTGGGAACTACAACGGCCTCGTTCAAGGTGGCTCAAATGCCGACAATGTGCTTGCTGATGCGTACGTTAAGGGTCTGCGTGGCAATATCAACTGGACTGAGGGGTAATTGTTTATTTCTCTTTTTCATCTTTCATAGTACTTTACTGACTTTCTAGTTTTTTGGCGGTCCAAAAGAACGCAGAAGTCTTGCCATTCTTTGACCAGAATCCCGTAGATTCACAAGGGTCTCTGAAAGAAGGACGTTCGGCCCTTGATGACTGGATTCCGCTCGGATACGTCTCAGCTGACCGTAATTCACGCGCAGTTTCCAAAACGGTAGAGTACGCCCTAAACGATTTTGCAGTCAGTCAGATCGCGGCTGGAGAAGCACCTGACAAGAGAGATATCTATTTCCAAAGATCAGCTGGCTGGCAACTGAGTTGGGATGCAAAGGCAACCAGTCGCAACTTTACGGGGTTCGTCATGCCTCGCTACGCCAATGGAACTTTCCACGAGACATACAACATCACAAATTGTGGCGACTGCAATTGGAGTGATGAAAGTTATGAAGGAACCGCTTTCGAGTATTCATTCGTTATCCCTCACGACGTGGAACGCATGATTGATCTCATGGGCGGCATCGACCACTTCGAAGAACGTCTTGACTATGTCTTTAAGCCTAATACATCTGGCGTCGATCTCGGCGTCAATGGACTTGGCATCACGACTATCAACAACGTCGCAAATGAGCCAGATTTCCAAACTCCATACCTATACAACTACCTCAACAAACAATGGAAGAGTGTTGAGCGATCGCGTCAGCTTGCCAACGATTTCTACTTCAACTCTAGCTACGGGATTCCAGGCAACTCCGACGCTGGGGCCCTGAACTGTTGGCTAGTGTGGCAGATGCTGGGCTTATATCCGATTGTCACTACGCCTGTATATCTACTGGAGAGTCCGTGGTTCAGCGACATCAATATGACAGTCAACCATAACCGCACACTGCGCATTCGCGCCGAAGGTCTAGATGATGGTGATGGCAAGCAGGGATACTATGTACAGGGCGTGCGCATCAATGGTCAGGGATGGAACAAGAATTGGTTCGAGCATGAGGATGCAGGTGGTATCATGACAGAGGGTGGTGAGATCATGTTCATGTTGGGTAGTGAGCAAAAAGTGTGGGAGGCTGGGGATGTTCCACCTAGTCCCGGTCATCAAGTGGTTGACGTAGGGATGTCATGATGTGAGCCGTACGAAGAGCTAGTCTCGAGTGATGCGCCACAATAGCTACTACCTTACATCTTATACAATGCCAGGTGTTCTAAAATGCGTAGTGTTTATATAGAAATCTCAACATTCAAGGCGTAACAGAGCTATCTATTTAAAGCTTTTATTTTGTATGAATTTTTAATAGGAATCTTCTTAATAGAGTTGTGATATTCCAGACAGCATATCCGGTGCATCACTAAACACAAGCAGCTCCCTCGTATTTGGCATCTGTCGAAAGCAATTCACATAACCATCACACTCTGAGATCTTTACTGTATGGAAAGGCTCAGTCAGGCTCATAGAAAACAGGAATTCCTCATGTACATGTCTCACCTCAGCGTCCTGGAAAATCTCCGACATTCAATGAATGGTATCCCATCTTGGCGCTGTTACATGATATGCCTCTCGCGGATCCTCTACATCTGAGTAGCATCTTCAATTTACTCCTATCATGGCTCATTCCCCCCTTAGGTCGCGCCATGTAAATGAATCATGGCTGGTAACGAGTTTCCCTCAATCATTTTTCTCAACACTGATTCTCTCCTGGGTAAGCTAGAGCCCGCCAAGGTAGGGAATTATGGCTGGATCCTGGCTGTCTCAATCAGTCACAAACTATAAGCAAACGAATGCCTTCGTTTGAGGACGTGGCTGATATTTCGTGAGTATTGAACAGATACAGGAAATTGCCTCTCTTTCTGAGAGCATCAATCCACTCCCATACAAGCCGGATATGGCGGGGATTGAGGGATAAGTTGATTCCGCTACCATATGAGGCGAACCGAACCTCATTTTTCCTTGAGTCACTGAAATCGGGCGCAGCAGGCTATTGTGGCGGAAAAAGAGATTACTCATACCAAAAGTTGTTATATTTCGGTAATCGACAAAGCGAACTGTCACTCCAGCCGATATAGATAAATATGGCTGTTTGATGAGAATTTTGTGTCTTCAAAGGCACTTTGCAACTTTGGTATATGTCTCTCATCTTCTTCCGACAAGACCGTCGCTCTTTTCAACTCATCACCTCTTATCCACTCTAATTAATCGTACCGCACTTTGATTGTTTACACGCGGCTTGCGGTTGCAGCAGGTACTGGTGACGCTCCTATTGTGTAGGTAAAGCAGCCTGTATCCTAGTTTCACTACGTTGAGGCCGATTGACCCGCCTTCACCGGCGATTTTAGCTAGTTTACACTTTGTGCTGTTTCTGCTGGAGCCTAAACCAGGGCATTGGTCAATGTGAGTTGCTTTTAAATCTGAATCTAGCAAGTCGATGTGACATCTGTGTGTGAAGATCTCAATGGAAGGGTATATGAGTGCGTCGCTTCGACACCCCTTTGATAGAGCATCATGGTTACAACCATGTTCCCGCGAGGTAAAACTTGGTGGGATGCTTCAAACAAAATTGGCATACTTCTTCCACTTGGGAAGCGCTGATAGCGACTACCTCACTTACGTTCCCCGCCAAGCTCATTGTTGGTGGCGATCCATCAAGTGCACATTTCACTTGTCCCATTTTGAATGAGCTTGAGTTAGCATCTATCAGAGAGCTATGACAACATCAACAAGCAGATTATGGGCTGGAAGCGTCTTACTTGTGACATGGTCATATGCATCTGGACAGGCTAATTAACTTTACTTGATTGAGTTGATCCAAAGTAGTATACTCGCTAGATACTCACGCGTAGGGGGGACTCGACATCATTAATGAACATTTACGTGGTTTCTGCCTCTATGCACTATATCGATACCATTAGCTACTATCACGCGTTAAGAATACCACAGATGGCAAATCAAATTCAGCCAGAATTGCGCGACTGGAATTTGGGGCTGATCATTGAATCATGATCCGTATTGCTACTACTCGGTCTCAGAAACTTCGTATTGAGCTTGCCAGCCATATGGACAAGGCCTGGTGCAAGCCGTTCTCCAATTAGGTGCGGACGGGGATATGTGATGGTATTAGCCGTATCTACGACTACGAGATCTTGTGCTTCGCTAAAGAGAACGATGCGCGGGTACTGGACGAAAGTCACATCCACCATGGCGCGACTCGTTCTCCAACCATAAGAAGCCGAAACTTCTTCGAGGACCCACTGATCGAAATACCCTACCTGGCGCACCTTGACTTTGAAATCTTGCCCATTAATTCATCAATTCATTTGGGATTTCCTTTTTACGCTATCCGAGGACAGGTTTCAGCGTATGGACGAAGCATGCGACAGGGCAAATGATCTTTGACTATGAGAGCTTAGAGACCTTATTCTTGGCCTGTGTAGTGTTATAGTTTCGCCTCGACCGCGGTGGAGACGAGCTTCTGGGACTGCTCACAACGGTTGTCAGCCGACACCCGCTTGGCTTTTCGATCAATCGCACCTTGCGCTTATCTCCTGGTTCCAGGTCGGCAGATTAAGCATCCAGGGTCGTTGTCGCAATGTAATAACACTGTTCAATGAAGTTGCGGAATACTCCAGACCTTTCTATACAGACGTCAACAGTCCTGAAACTGTATGCACGCCCACGAAGATCTTCCCACTGCTTGAATTCCATAGTGCAGACGATAGGATGGTTAGATACACGGGAGGTCAAGGAGATGGTGGGCGGCAGCCAGCCATCCCGGACTGATAAGTATGTTTATGAATTCTTCAATCTTATGTTCATGCTGATTGTTGAAGGCTGGAGTGGTGGTCGCAACTGAACAAATTCATAAACAAGTCAGACGAGACTCTGAACGACGGTGAAATCCATCACTCGTTCTGGACGTGCGATGGTCTAGAGGGCTTGTTGCAGTATTATGAAGTGGATGATATGGGTAAGTGCAGCACGCTACAGATATTGACACAGACTGACGGAGATTGAAGGCCATGGTGGGCTGATACGAAGCTCAGTCCTACAGTGTCAACTGTGATCAGGGCCAGCGAGACCATCATGAAGTTCTTCGACAGTATTACATAGACTATAGCAGGCTTAGTATAACCAGGTCAATGTCTTTTAGCATATCTGCACTTCTTCTTTGCGTGTGTTTGACGAGCGTGATGCTGACGCGGGAGTGACGTGGCCGCGTGTTCGCCCTGGCGCTGTAACAACTCGAAGAATCTGAAACACCGCACGCCGCACGCCGCAACCTCATGCGGCTCATGCGCATCCACAATGGCTGACCTAATAGGCTCTATTTGCTGCCTTTCGAGCTCATTGTGGCATTGTCGCCTGAAGTCTAGGACCGTTCTTGAGCTGTGTTTCCCCACATTTGTCAACTTGCTTACACCACGCCTGGGCGATATTATCCATACCACCTTATAGTAGTCGGCCGATCAGACGATGTCAGCGTCAGATGTGATGAAGGAAAAGCACCATGCGCTACAGCTATTCGCCGCAGACTTCTGATTAGGTATAAGACACAGCAATATCCTCGCTGCAGAGACTCCAGCATCAGCCCATTCCACCACTTCCAATTCCAATTACTTTCTTTTGCGTCTGTGACTGCATTCCGACCTGGTGTCGTTGATTCAAGTACATATTTCATTTTCCAAACTCTAAAGGACCACCAACAAACAATCCACACAATCAACATGCGTTTCACCATCACCACCCTCATTGCGCGTAAGTAGAACGTTAATTAGGAACGTTAATTTGACATTATCATTCTTAACTAATTATTTCCGAATAGTCGCCGCTACCTCAATGGCTCAGGTCACTCCCAACAACGCTGGTGCTAAGAATGTCGGTGCCGGCAACGGCGCGCAGTTCATCACCGGAGGCTGTGTCTCCAATGCCGACTGTAGCTCTGCATGTTGCTCGCGGGTCGCCGCTACTGGAGACGGTGTCTGCTCTGCTGAGGCGGCTAGCCAGCAGAACGGCAAGACTGGATGTGGCTTCAGTGACCCCAATGCTCAGGCTGTCATTGCTGCTGCGAAGGCCCAGGTCGAGCAGCAGGGTTTCAAGAGGGTGGTCCGGAGTAATTAGATGGACCTCGAAAGAAATGAGAAGAACATGATGACATTGGCAATATAAGCGAATCGATGGCAGTTATTAGAATGTAGCCTCTGCACACGACAAACTTACTACAGTGTTCGTCCAGTGCCAATAGTTCGTCTAGTCCACAAAATGGATTATATATCCGGGAGCTCAGAGCACAAAAATGCAAAGGTTGTGGGTGATGGTGACGAAGTCTGAACAATCGGCTGTTGTGCACCGCAAGAGAGGATTGCGATCTTCCTGATTTGGCAGTGCGAGATCTTTTCGATGCAATGGGCGATATTCCACCGGATTCGGGTAGGGCCATGGCAGGCATTCTGGCTGCCAAAGGTACACGCAAGCTCGTCTTCCACTGACGTTAATCATGAATGAGGCCTTGGTGGACCTTGAGCGTCTTGAGGATATTTATTCATGGACCAGTCGACGCATTCCTTTTGGACACCAGAACGGTCTGCGACCAAAGTGTTCAGGACTTGGCGGAGCATCATCTTGTACACGCTCACAAGGGGCTTTTAGTAGTCTTCCGCGCTGAAAGTTCCTGCGAGAGCATGTTCCAGCCTATGATTGGCGGTTCCTTAAAGAAACGATTTACGGAGCAGAGCCTTCAGAAGTTGGCGTGCAAGTTTGTCCCTCAGGATAGGTAGTGGGATCGAAATACCACCGTTTTGGCCGCTCCCTTCCAAGTCGTGCTCATCTGCAACCCCTGAGTAGGCTGTGTACATCCAGACGTATTTATATATCTAACATATTTTTAAAAGCTGTTCATGAATAATGACGAGCAGCTCCTGCGGCATTTTTGCTTGAATCCGACCCAAGTACACGCCACAGAACATCTTCAGCATCGTCTTCGCTGAGTCATCCAGGCAAGACTTGGTGCCGTTGAAGTGATATTTATCAGCAAGGATGTCGTTAACCTGCGGAAGATTACACCGGAAGTCGTATCGTCAAGCTTTCCTAGCACTGCAAAGTCGTTCGTTTTGGCGGGATTGCGCTTGCGGTTCGCTCGGAGCTAACCTTCAAGATGGAATTGCTCGCTGGTCAAGACTTGATCAATCTTAGGTGATGCATGGCTTGCATCAGCCTACAGCTTGTTAGCACATGGGCAGGATTAATGTACTCGTCGTAACTCACCCAATTGCACATAGCCGGTAGTGCTTGATCTCAGAGATCCCGCATGACGTTCGACCGAGCCATGTCCGCGTAGTTGACGGGTAGCTGTGAGTGACATGCATATGGGAGACCACACTTCCTTGCCAAGATTTGCAGGAGCAACCTTTGACTACCCGCAACCTTTGACTACACGCAACCTTTGACTACACGCAACCAATTTCTTCCTGGTTACAAGTTTTGGTTGACGATTTTAAAAGCTCAGCTATTAGGATTGATAAGCGACAATGGCTTAGGCTATCCTCTGGTAGGTCCTGTTTATGATGGGCCTGCTCATTGGAACAAACCTCGTATACAAAGCACTACTGAAAGGTAATCGGATGCTGAAGACTAATGTAAACTCACTGAGTGTGCCACAGTGTCTCGGTAATTCATTCTGGAAGAGAATTACATGGCCATGATTTTGAGCTTTCGAAGGACTGGCGCAAGCATTGCATGAATGCTACGTGCCTGAGCAGCATTCCACGTCAAATTTGTCGCATGCATGTCCATACATTGCTCTCGGTTGGTATGGATCTCATGCAGTCGACTCTAATCAAACGACGACTGGGGTTAATTGACTAAGTTGATCAAAGTCTTGGCTCCAGACTCCAAGCGGGTAAACCTCCCAACGTTATCACTCAGCCGCCCTTGCGCCTCTTCGTCTTCGAGTTTATGTTAATCCAGTAACTCGATGTCGATCTGACGGATGTGGTACAGAGGTACAGCGCCAGTCTTCCACCGGTCTTCGACCAGTAACCGCGGTATCAAAGCATCGTCGTGTAGGTAGAATTTCTATTTGCCGTATTGGAGCTCGACAATTTCCCGAGCCAAATCCGGATCAAAGCAAATAGGATCGAGATACCATGCCTTGGCCCATGTGTGGATACTGCAATCGCCGTCAAAGAACGGCGATGTAGGTACGTCGTTGGTACCTCGAGTGCGGTGTTACACCTAGATGTCATCAGAAAAAATGACAATGTATGAGTTAGTCATGTGTCTAAGCTCGCGAGGCGATTCGTTACATAGCTTAGAAGAAATCCTAGGACGAAACAAATCGGCATACCGCGGAAGCACAACCTTGCGCTCAGCCTCAGCGTGCGCTTGTTTGCTTCTGATCGATGTATTCCATTCCTTTTAGTGACCATCAAAGTCCTGCAATGCTCAGCTTAGTTTTTCATATCTGGTCTCTGGCGCATAGTTTTGTCCAATTTCGGGTCCATGTAGTTTGCTAATGACGACGCGATCGAGTGACTACCTTGCAGAAAATGATTGCGGTAGTGCCAATGCAGCAACCACATTGTGTTCGAATAGGAAATTCTGTACCGCTTCTGCAATCTTTATTAAACGACCAATGGTGAATGTAAATATTAAGGCAGTAGCAATGGTCTTGCATAGGCTTGATGGAACTTGTCCTAGCATTCGCAATCGATAGTGGGCTAAGCTACCACACAGCTCTGCTATCATGCTAATTATAGCCTGTGCAACAACGTACGCCTTTCTCCAAGGAAGGTCACGGCACCACAAATGACTCTCGCATAGCCGTTCCAATACACAAGTTGAATGCACTCATCTGTCGAACGATCGATGTACGTAGTAGCCGACTTGGTTGTATATCTACAGTAATGTACATAATAAATACAAAGTCATGTATCCCCTCCATTCGCGATCCGATACAATGGATGGTCATAAGTAATACTGTCCCTCTATGAGCCTGCCCCATACCCTAAACGCCACAACTATGAAGAATAAATAAGAAGAAAGTACCTGACCCCACATATTGTACCAAAACTTTGCGTACTAGCTATAGATTATTGACTGGTGCTTGTGACTAGACGCGGACTGCAGCGTGCATCTTGAATGAAGGGCATACCAGGCGAGCGCGAGATCTTTGTCATTATGATAGAGTCTCGAGGCATGCCCAGTTCATCCCGAACCATGTCATTCGATGCATCAGGAAAAGGGCTCCGTGGTAAAGGCTTTTGTGTTCGCGATGTATTTGCGGGTGACAGAACCTGATGGTTTCGCAAACATCGCGGACTCAGAGGTGGAGCCAAAGACGCCGATACAGGCACTTCAACCTCGTCTTCGGCGCTACTGAAGTAATTATTGATTGCAGCACCCATAGGAGAGTTGAGCTCCTGAACAGAAAGATGCTGAGGTTTCGCAGTTGGCAAAGTGGTAGTCGACGGCGGTGATATCGGATGTGGTGCTGTACTAAATTTTGGTGGATGTGCACCTTGGTTTCTCCCTGTGCTATAAGATGCTGACGGCCGCAGCTGCCTGATTGGGGGGATTGCAACGGGTGTGAATCCACTATGGCGCAGTTCTGGTGACCAGCGACTATTCGGCGTCGACTGCGGTGGGTAGAGAGTGAAACGTGATGGCAGGTCGGGACTGACAGGGGATGGGCTACGACTGGAATAGTGTGAGCTGGCAGTTTGTGGATTTGGACTATGCGTCTTCGATGGAGGCGTCGGTGCTTTCCTAGTCGCCAAAAAGGACTGCATCGAAAGAAAGTTGGTGGGTGAGGCACACGACGGCGAGAGAGCGCCGGAGCTTGCAGTCTGTGGGCTTGAGATCGTCAACGTCCGTGGACGTGAGCTATTGCGACTCGGTATGCTGATACTCAGACCCCGATAGAATGATATTTTGGAGGCTGCTGTTCCGGGTCGCGAATTGTACTGTGGTGGCGTAAGAGGACTCATAGGTCGCGGGGTTGGTATGTGTGGTGACGCTTGCGGTACTCGTTCGTAGTGTAGGCTTGTAGCGCCAGTCGAATCAAAGGAGTCGAGCGTCTTCGCTTTTTTCTGTCGTCGATACCAAAGGGACGATGATACGGATGGTCTCCTCTCCTCGAAACGAAACTCAGAAGATTTCAGTGAATAACCCCGCCGCAAGCTGCTATCGAGGCTCTTAAAGAATGGGACCATGTATGGTATACATGCAGTACATATACTGATGCAGACATGTAGCTGAGTCAGAATAGCGGGTAGCCAAAGCCTGTATTCGGGGTCGTTGTTCGGGGTGATTGGGTACAGCCAGATCAAGCGCGCAGCTGAAGCGGCAGCAACAAAGCTTCGAGGTGCAAAGCATGCAACGACTGCTACTTTGCGCGAGAAGCGAAGCTTGAGATACAAGACGAGCTTGAACGAGAGAGAGATTATAACCATCTCGGTCGTCATATCGACGATACAATAGAAAACCCAGAAAGCTCGCTAAACGATGGTATCAGTACTGGTACTTGAGTGGAAAATTTCACATACCGTATCAAAGCACCGCAATGTCATCATCTCCCACGGTCGGGGTAGCTGACACTGGAAAGCGGTTACGATCATGGATGACATGCTCCAAGTCACAACAAAGACACCCAAGCCAAGCACTACTCGTCGCTGTGCTCGTTGTGCTGCCACTACTGTGTAGAACAACACCAGTAGGGAGAGTTTTGCGAAGCAGATGGAAGAGATGTAGAGAAATTCGGACGCGTAATACCCCTTCATGAGGATGTTAAGCCGAGTGGTAGATACTGGATCTAGTGCTCCCAGGCCTTGGAATGCTAATATCAAAATCGTAGCAGAAAGACCGATGGCAAAAGTCTGTGCAAATTAGCAAGGAAAATCTGTAATTGGCCGCGCCTGCTCACTGTTGCTGCAAACATAAACAGATCATCTAACATAACATTCCGGAAAACCACTGCCTTCATGATCTGGCGAGCCAGAAATATCGCCACCGTAACTCCTAATAAGATCCATGTTGCTGTTTTGATGCTGTCTGACCTATCTCCTTCTTCAATAGTAGCGGCCTGTGCCGCGGATTTGGCAAGTAGCTGCATGTCGTGCTTGATCCCAATGCACCAGAAGTGCAGTAACAACGGATGCAGAGGGGAACAAAGGAAAGAAGAGAGGAACCAGTCTGACAGTCATGAGAACGCCGTAAGCATCGCGAGGAATGGATCGACAACGAGTGTGAGCTTCGAAGCAAAGATAAGAGCGGAGTACATGCAATTCAGGGACCGTTCATGTGTACCACTAAGAAGTCTATGCGTAGCATCTAAGCAGGGTGGCTATCCAAAAACACACGCAAGGCGCACCATTCTCAGAATATCTCAGTGGCATATTCCAGTCGAGGCTCACCATGATGAGTAGCTCGGCAGATGTCGAGAAACGGATGCTCCGGTGCTGATGGGGACTAGCATGCATAGATCGCGCAGTATCTGCGAACCATACGCAGTGATTCGTTAATACCGCCCTGTCGTGCAATGGTAAGCGCATAGGCGAATGGGATAGGTCGCGTCATTGCACCTAATCTTGGGGCGATTAAGCGCCGGTTGCCATATACGTTGCGTGGCTGACATGCAGAGCAAGGATCTCAGGATCCACTGCCGGTGCGCTTCAAAAGTCCTCCCAAAAAGGGACACCTTCTCTCGACGACATGCACCGATAGCGCTATCAAAAACCAGCGCAGGGGAGGTGATCAACATGAGGATCAGATGCACATCACAGTGTTGACAGATACAGGTTCAAGGGGAAAAGATGATTGTCTTACTCAGAGAAAAAGCATACGGGCGGTGCTACGGGATTTTAGCCGTTCAATGAGAATCCAACAACGTCTCGTAGACCGAACAACGGCGCAGTGCCCGTAGTGCATGTGCTTGTCCAACGCCGTTCCATTAAGAATTGTAGGACCGGCGCGGTCCAGTAGATGGTCGCTGGGCAAAGAGGGAGCGGCACGAACCACAGATCGTCGGTCATCGCACGTTCCCGCACGCCTCAACCGTCGAAAGCAAAGGTAGGAGCGCCGCTGAATGGTAGCTGAGCCGTTTTTGGGATCGGTGGCTTATCCTTGATGGGAACGTCAGCCTCACCGACCTGGAGACCCCGGCTAAATCAGAGACCTCGGGCACCGACGTGTCCGCCACCCTGATTCTCATCAGCGAACAGGTGGTTTGGTATATAGTGGGTTACGCGCCTCTGTACGCCTTACTGCACTCGAAAAGTGTGGATCCCCAGGTGTGGGTAATGTAAAAAGCGCGCTTCCTGCGCGGTCCAAGACGTTGGTGCGCCTCTAGCTCTAAGGCTTCTAGAAAACTTAGGGACCAAAGAAATGCTCTACACGCTCCAGGTCCGTTGAAAGCCCATACCGGGGTGGCCTGATCCAAGGTCTACTGTGGTATGTTCGAGACAGAATCATGAGGGGGCGCCAAGATAATAAGCCGTATGCGGATGGCTTCATCTGATGCCGAGGTTGACCCACGAATCGAGGCGTTCCTCTGTCTTGACGTCTGTTAGACATCAATCTAGTCTCTGAGGTATTCTAGACCGAGTACTTGTTCATCTCACGATCCTTCAGACTCGCTCTGTGCTCTTCACATCATTCTTTTTTCTGAGTCACGTTCACTCAATCGGCCAGAATTACCACAGGTCGGCCTAAACGACGGAAAGTGATCTCGGCTTGTAGAATATCTAGGAGAGCCTCAAAGTAAAGTAAGCGAGTCATCTGATTTGTAATGTAGTAGTGTGGCGCGCAACAATACGTTTTCGATTGTGGTGAAGCTGCTTTACAATGACCTGTCGGAGCCCAGGAACCCCAGCAACTTTGCATCGTAACTAATGACTTGCGATACAGGAGCCGATGATGTCCATTACTCGAGCGTTGTGGCAAGCTCTGCTGTATTCACTGGCAATATGTGCAAGCAAAGAGGCTGATTACACAGACTCGTTGGCATCCCGATGTACTTCAGATGCGTTCATCCAACCACAAATTGGTCGTGGTTTTACAGTACTCTCTGTATCTGCAAGATCTCAACACAGTTTCACAAGCATTCAAGGCGGCCCGCTACAGCCACCGTTACATGGTTTGACATTCTGTCAAGTTCAGATACATCTCACTCATCTGGCTAAAGGCTCTCCCGAACCTGTACATGGGCCAGATAATGACCACGTCCTCGTGGAAGTATGGCTTCCACTTGAGCAACAAGATTGGAACGGTCGTATGCAGGCAACTGGGGGCGCCGGCTTTGCGACGGGTATGTTTGGAGCTCACCTAGGTGCAGCAGTCAAAAGCGGATGGGCCGCGGTCTCGACGGATGGTGGCCACAACGCGGACCTCGACAGGCTTACAGATGCTTCGTGGATCTTGTCGGGCTCGGGGGAGACAGGTTTGAACAATACATCTCAATCAGGAATGATAAATTGGGACTTGCTTCACAATCTAGCGTCTCGAAGTGCGGTCGACCAAATTCTGGTAGGAAGAAGCATCGTCGAGCAATACTATGGCGAGAGACCTCACCATACATATTGGAATGGCTGTTCGACGGGTGGACGCCAAGGTTACGCAATTGCGCAAAAGTATCCAGACCTGGTGGATGGTATCCTGGCAGTTGCCCCAGCGGTCAGTTTCGTTAACGTCGTCATGGGAGCATTATGGCCACAGGCAGTCATGAATACAGCAAAGACATACTTGTCAAATTGTGAGTTGGAGTACTTCCGTGCTCATGCCATCCAGGGATGCGAAGCGACCATGGACACGAGGATCGGAATTCTCCGTGAGCCCTTTACGTGTGCATGGTCACCAAACAAACTCGTTGGTAGTGCCTTCGAATGTGATGGTATACAAGTAGTCGTCACCGATTTGATGGCACAAGTGATCCAACGCATTCATGATGGTCCCGCTGGCAAATTTCCGGGCCTTGATTGGGGGGTTCCTATGACGACTCTTGCGAATATCACCACGCATCACGACGGTTCGCGTTCCCCACGCCCTTTCCGTATTTCGGCTAGCTGGCTGAAACATGCTGTCTTGCAAGATCAGCCATATGATATCACTGAACTTGATGAAGAGTCCTTGAATCGCCACTGGGTGGCAGCCCTTGCAGACTTCGGAGGAGTCATGAACACCGATGATCCAGATCTGTCGAAGTTACGAGACTCAAAAACCAAGATGTTGACTTGGCACGGCATCGACGACGAAATAATCCCCTATCAGAATTCTTTAAACTATCGAAAGAAAGTTGAAGGAGTTATGGGAGGGGCCGCGGAGGTTGATGAATACTTTCGGTTGTTCCTGGCGTCGGGTGTCACCCATTGTGGAGGAGGCATCGGTCCCAACCCAAAAGAACCTCTAGACGCATTAATACGATGGGTGGAGGAAAATGACCCTCCTGACACGCTCGATGCGGAAGGCTTGGACGCAGAGGGGCATTTGGTGACAAGGGAGCTATGTCTATGGCCTTCCACAGCGAGATATATAGGCATTGGTGACACTAACAGAGCTTCAAGCTGGTCCTGCATTGGTGGTACATACAAACCTGCTGCCCACGAGCCGATAACTGAAAAGGAATTCGACTACGGAGTTATGCAGCACCCTCAAGATGGCCATGTACAGCGGAATGTGGAAGAGCATGGATCGGGTCGTACCAAGCAAATTTTGGGTGGACTCAAGGATCACATTGAAGGTTTGGGCATGGGTCTGCGCGTCAACTGAGCAATTTGCATTCGAGAAATGGTGCTATATACTTTGGCGATGCGGCATTCTCGTTGCAGATCGATGAGTACAATTTTTCCGGTAGTATAAGACAGAACATTTTCACATACTTACCCATGCTTGCTTTGTCTCGTCGCTAGCGCAGCTTGAGTGCCGTCGAATCATACGCCGGAGAGCTTAGATCCTTGCCAGCACGGCGGATCTAGGCGATACTTCATCCAGGGTCGGATTGGCGCATCACCAACACAAGAGAGGCAATATGCGGGGATCAGCTTGCCATGGTATTTACCCATCATCAAACACCACCTCACCTGGGTGTCTAATATACTACAGGGCCGCGCAATACAATAAGTTTTCTCTTCTAAGTTGCCAACTACCGCTTTCCCACGATGTCTAGTCAACGTTGCCAGATCTCGCTGAGCCGTATAAAGAGTGTGACACGATTCCTGTAACTGATGTAGGCTCACCTCTGTTCTTTGGTATACAGCATGCGCATTAACGTATTTCTCCTTGCCCTTTTCCTGTTCATATGTGTCGTTGGTGCACAATGGGGACCGGACGACCCAGATGATCCCGACGACGACAACCCACAATGGCCTGGGGATCCAGACGACGATGATCCACCATCACGGCCAACACCAACACGGAGACCAACATCAACGCGGCGACCGACTCCCACACGTCCCACCTCTACACCAAATCCAGAGGAGACTGAGGACCCTGGAGACCCCCCAGAACCAGTCTTCACTGGCGTCGACGTCTTTGCGAACGCGACGGTCTACCAACCTGATGATGCGACACATCATCTCACCTCACCTCGCACCGAAAACATGCCAAACAACACCATTTTAGCTGTCTGGAACGATCCTGCCCAACTTCAGAGCACACTGTCGCTGTATCAGTCGAGCAACAATGGTTTCTCGTGGTTCTCGTATGGTACTGCGAAGTCTACAGTATCTGGCAGGAAACTACTTGAGCCACACTTGCTCTTCGTAGAGGGCTCTTGGAGTGGCGATACGAATTTGACTTTACTCGCAGTCAATGCTGTTGACGCGAAGTCTACTAACATCGAGATCTATGTCTCGTATGATAAGGGCGTGACTTTCGAGTTTGTCCATCGAGTAGCCGAAGGTGGAGCCGTGGGTGCAAAAGCTGTTGGAGAACCGCACCTCCTGATACAGTGCGTATCATACGCTTGCAGCCTCTTTATGATCGCTGACCAAACATTAGCGACAAGCGCCTCACAGTGTACTACTCCGACCGCCGCGACACCGCACATGCACAGAAGATATCGCAACAATCAAGCACCGACCTCTGGGGAACTTGGGGCACAGCCATCGATGTTGCAGTGTCCAACGATTCCGTGACCGACCAAAGAAACATGGCAAGTGTCGCAAAGGTAGGTCCACTTTCTCCATCTCCATCTCCCCTCTCCCCTCCACCCCGTCACAACTGACCAGTCTACCTCCAGCTCCCAAACAAAGCCTACATCCTCATTTTCGGCGCCTCATCCACCAACGCTACCTCATCAGCCGTTACTTTCAAGATAACCACGTCCCCCGAAAACGTAGGTACAGAGCTCGCGCGCGAGATTATCACCTCATCAGGCCTCAAGCCGCAAGGCGCTCCTTTCGTGACATGGTCGGCTCTCGGTGGCGTGAATGGCACGATTGTTGTGTCGGACTCGGCATCGAATGCGCTGTTTATCAATCAAGCATTGGGCGAGGGGATGTGGAAAGTTGTACGCACGAATGCAGCGCGCGCGTATGGGAGGGAGGTACATGCTGGTGAGTTGGATCTTCAACATGAGGATGTGAGAACGGAAAAATTCCTGACTTTTGACTGTGTAGTGCCCGATAAGAGAGCATTGAGAATCATTGGCGGGTCAGAAGGGACAGATCTGTCGTCTGACGTGATGGCCACGTACATAAATTTCGAGAGCGCGCTTGGTTCTGCGGTTTAGAAATGACATCTCTTCGAAAATCTTTTTTGATCGGATAGTTTAGCTAAGATACTTCATTGAGCGAGTCCACTTCTATGCATCCACCCCGTAAGCGCTCGCAATGCACCACTTTCACTGCAAGTACTGCCTAGTCCCTCACCTACCTCGCGGCCAGGTTCACAGTAGGTTACTCGTCTCTTTCAAAACCTGCTTTGTCCCATTAGCCTGTTTAATGCATCTTCAACTCTGATTTTGGCACCAAGTACGGCTTTACCTGCCCTCTCACCATTGTCCTCTGCTCAAACGCATACGCGAACCCGATCAAGCTCTCTTCACTCCACTTCTTGCCCGCAAAGCTGATGCCAAACGGAATGCCTGGAGCCGTAGCATTCAAATTACCCCTCGGATTGGTTACAACAGTGGTGTTAGCGGGATAAGCACCCAACGGAACGGTGACAACAGGTGCGCCAATGATGGCAGAGATGCCTGATGCAGAGCGAGTGGGAATAATGACGGCGTCAAGATCGTATGTGTCAAGCGCACCGAGGATGCCACCGGGACCGCCGAGGTAGAGATTGGATTGGTATGCGGCCCAGAACTCGGGGGAGGTGTTTGTGAAATTGAGAGCAAGAGACGCGTCGAAGACGGCGGTGTCACGAGAGGGGTACTCTTCCAGCGGAAACGTCTGCGTGAAGTTCGCGATGTCGGCGAGGGTGTGGACGTTCCGTGGGTTTGTGTAGAGCTGTTCGAGATAGGCGGCAAGGTTGGGCCCAAAGTCACCAGATAAGACAGTGTCCTCGCCGGTTGAGTTGAGGTATTCAGCGTACGCGGTGTAGTTGGTATTCTCTACAACGATGGCGCCTGCGTTGCGAAGTACAGTCAGTGCGGCTTCGAAGGCGTCGAATATGGGTGCCGATGATGTCGTTCGGGTGCCGATAGCATTACGGGGGACACCAATGCGCTTTCCGATGAGAGCATCGAATTGACAGGCGGCGACGTAGTTTGGGATTGTGTAGCTAGAGGCGTTCGAGGCCCATGGAATCGAGGAAGTATAGTTATCGAACTGGTCTGGACCAGCAATTGCTTGAAGGATATACGCAGCGTCCTTGACGGTGCGCGCCATGGGTCCGACAGTGTCTTGGTGTTCAGAGATTGGGATCACGAGAGATCGACTAGTCAGACCGACAGTAGGCTTGATGCCAACGATGTTGTTCATCTGACTTGGTGACAAGATGCTGCCATCGGTTTCAGTTCCCAAGGACGCGAAGGCGAGGCCCAGACTTGAGGCTACACCACTACCGCTGCTGCTTCCGCTGGGGTCCTGACCAGGGTAGTATGCGCCGTATGTCTGCCCACCGTATGCAGACCACCCATTTGAGGAGTTGGATGAGCGGTAATTTGCCCATTGCGACAGGTTTGTCTTGCCTAAGATGATGGCACCAGCTTTGCGAAGTCGGTTGGCAATGGTAGAATCGCGTGGCACCTTCGCGCCCAGAAGAGACCAGGATCCGGCTGTGTTGTTCATCTTATCTGCGGTCGCAATGTTGTTCTTTATGAGAATAGGTAGACCGTGAAGTGGGCTACAGGTAAGATGGTAAGATCAGTAACTGCTTGACGTCGACATAGTCATTAAATGGTGTGGCATACCCACGAAGCTTTCCATTGGCTCTTTCCTCATCCAGCTCTTTGGCGATCTGCAACGCATCGGGATTGATCTCGGTGACCATGTGAAGTGTTGGATTGACTTCCAAGATTCGTGCGACATACGCCTAACACAATGTCAGAAATACTCAAACCTCACGACTTCACCAAATCGTGGCTGTAGTTTGTCTGTGATGACACTCACTTCGACCAGGTCCACGCTTGTGAAATGTCCCATCTCCATACCCACAGTCAACTCTTCACCAGTAGCATCTAGCAACGACGGTAACTTGGACGCGACTCCATACCGTGCATGCACATTCGTTACAAGAGCAAATGCGGCAATCGCTTTGATGATCAACCACGCAGAAACCATAATGCCAACTGCGACCACCACAGTCCAGTAAGAGAAAGACTGGAGCTTAGAGCGGGGACAATCAGCAGGAACTCGAGCATTGTGGCGGCCTTTATAGAAATGCTTGTTATAGTCATACTTTGTGCCTGATTGCGTCTCTTGCATCCAACCCATGTCCAGAGACTGGGATCTTGTGGCTCCTGTGCACTTGTCTGCGGGACGAGGAGATATGTCGATCGCTGCGATAAGCGTACGAGCAAGGATGTCAGAGTTTGACGTATAAAGGATTGTACAAGTGGTATCTTGACATCCGACGGATCTAAGTTAAGGTGGACAGCATAAGTCAACAGTGCCGCCACTATCCAATCAGAAGTCCACAATCACCTCAAGAGTGGGCCCAAAGACGTCACGTGGGCTCACCTGTGCCAGGCTCTAACCCCCTCCCCCGTGTACCTGCCTTATTGGTACGCTATAAAAAAAAATCAAAGTAGCAGGATGATGCTCTACATGAGTAACTTACGTTTTGTATCACGTCTTGGAGGAAAAGTTTGTGCTCAACTCTGGAGGGTTCCACGGGCGATGGAGCGACACTACATGAGCTAAGCTAGATAAGGAAGGTCCTTGAATCTGTCCAATGTGTACTCCGCGGTCGTGCAAGAAGACAGCTGTGGCTGCGGATACATATCGATATCCCGGTTTGAGGTTTCGATGATGGCAAGATGCGATTGTTGGAGTTAGGCATGGTTGTACTATCGAGAGCTGCTCTAAGCAGCTACATGACATGGTGTCGTGAGGTGTACATGGCCTGTCGCCGATGGTAGTTTGAAAAGCAGGATTGATTCGCCGAATTTTTCTCCGCGTCTATGTGTTGTTCATCGACTCCTGCTTTCTATCTGAACATGCAAGCTCCTCCTGCCGTTCAATCAAAGTAGCCTGGAAACAGCCACTGGAGCTTCTTCTCCGCTTCTGGTGCTCGACCTTCCTTCTTCGTCATGGCTCCTGCGAATTCCATCTGACCCTCGATATGCTTTGCAAGCACAAGCTGCGTGTGTTCCTCCTTGGTAAGTTCGTTCAAGACGGCGCCGACAAATCGTCTGGCGTTCTCCGAGTTGGCCTTCATATGTGCCATGACCATTTCAACGTTCACATCCTCAGATCCGTCACCGCGCCAGCAGTCGTAGTCGGTTGCCATACAGATCATCTGGTATGACATCTCGGCCTCGCGTGCTAGCTTCGCCTCCGGAAGTGCGCTCATGTTGATGACAGTGCCTCCCCATACACGGTAGAGATTGGATTCGGCGCGCGTGCTGAATTGCGGTCCTTCCATGCAGACGATGGTGCCTTTGTCGTGCAGCGTGACTCCATCGCCCTCGAGACTGTGTCCGCACTTGCGAACAATGTCTGCCAAGCTCTTGTCGAACGGGTCTCCAAAGCCAACATGGCCTACCATGCCGCCCTCGAAGAATGTGAAGGGTCTAATGCCCTTTGTTCGATCAATGATCTGGTCGGGGACCACAAAGTCACGCGGTCGGACTTCTTCTTGTAGCGAGCCGACGGCAGAGAAGGCGATGATGGTGCGTACGCCAATGTGGCGCAATGCAGCCATGTTGGCCTGGTTCCGGACCTCATGGGGCGCGAGTTCGTGGTGGAGGCCGTGACGCGAGACGAAAGCAACAGCAACCGGCTTGCCTGTGCTAGCTGAAGGGTGTTGGAGAATGCTTATGGGAGATGACGGCTTGCCCCATGGTGTCTCGATATCAAGTGTCGCAGCATGTGTGAAGCCGGGCAGCGATGAGATGCCAGTGCCGCCAATGACTGCGATATGCACGGGTCCTACGTAGTTTATAAGCAGCTAGTGCGTGACTTTCGATGTTATGATTGCGTACCATCGTATGTGGAAGGAATGCCAGCCATCTTGCGATATGGACTCGAGATGGATCGGAAATCGCAACAAAGGTACTGCCCAAGAGCTTTGATAAGAAGGCGCGATAAACAATTTCGCGTTGGTGGGGCAGCTGCCAGACCCGGATCTGATGGCGTCACCACCAATGACCGGGCAGCATCTCCGCATGCTGTCCCTTCTACACCTTGCACTTTGCCATCCATCAAACTTTACCAACCAAGGTGAAGTATTCTATCATCTATCTATGTATGGATGTACTGGCCACCCGCACAAGCCTCATCCAGATTGACATCCACTTTTCTGTCAATGATCATCCGCACCACCAAGCCCGCTGCCTTCGCCTGCTTCAATCGAGGTATCAATGCGCCACAGCCATCTCTGATCTGCTCTGCTGTGTGCTCCTCATCCTTTGCCTGAGTCGTAAAGTGCAAACACACGCTCGCGCCCGCCTTCAGACCCAGCATTCCATCAAGCGCAGCCTGCAACCTTTCCGGCGTCGTAGCACATCCGAAGAAGTACCCAATACATGAACTGCGATCAAATGTCATGGCATTGAGGTGAATCTCAATTTTGGAGACCAGCTCTCGAGGCGCAAGGCCAATTGTGAACTGATCGGTTTCCAGAAAGCGCTCAATCAGGCCATCTTCCGTGCCAAAGATGAAGCTGGAACTACGGAGATAGTTCTCAATCATTTCGGTATAAAACTCATTACCCACGTACTCTGAGTCCCAGAAGTGTTCCGGGTAATGCGTCGCTCTCCACCGGGCGGTGTCGTATGTGTGCATCTTTGTCTCAGGATCCAAGGTTGACCGGAAGTATTCCCGACTGATGCTTTCCGTGGGCCTCCAACTCAAGTACTGGAATATTATATCTCGTAACTCGCGGGGTAGTCGAGACATGATCCGCTTGCACAGTTGGGCACATTCTGCTTGTGCGAGACTTTTCATTGCCTCTCGCTCGGCTGATGAGGTGGATATAATATCTTCCCGTAAAGCATCAAGTTCACTCTGCAATTGAGCAGCTCGGATTCCCTTTCTGTAAAGAGAAGCATGTGCTCTACGGTCTTTATGAGCTTGGTCGTATCGTTGAAAACGTTGGACATACTTGATGGCGTGATCACGAAGGAAGTGATCGTTGGACTCCTTGTTTAGTATCATGGCTGTCGACACTACAAATGATTGCTTCACAGTTGGTTAATTGAGGCAAGGGGAAGTAGTATAGGCTTTTGGGTTTGCTGTGTTCCTCATGGTAGTACATGTGCTGATCGAGGTGCTCACACCATTGGGCCCCATTCCGAGTCCGGTAAAGTGTGCCGTAAGCGTGAGGCACGACAATGTCGGACAGCTGCGGAGCCTCAGTAAGCATCAGCTGTGCTTTGAAAGAGAGGTTGAAGATGACGCCAGCAATAAAAGAACTTTTTCCAGTATTGTAAAGGGAACCCTTAATCCTCTTTCCGGCATCACACGATCACGGATGGTCGCGTCACTTATAGCTCCAGAAACGCGTTCACATACCGCCAAGTCTTCTTTTTTTCGTCTTCGGAGACGTTCTCAACTTTGTCCAGCGTCGCTTCCAGCAGCTTCGCCTTGTCAATATTCCTCTGCTCTTCCAGATGTTCTGTTGTGAGCTTCATCTCCTATATCATCAGTCATTAGCTTGTCATGCCATCATCGCTGATCTATAGAGGTATCAATAATTGGCCCGGAGATACTGTTGCTTGGAGCTGGCGAGATCTCCGAGATCACCCTTTAGCTCGTATGTTGAGTGTGATCTTGGTGGATGCGTGAAACCGAAGAGTGTTCCCATATCCGCTGAAGTCGTGCCTTTGGGTACTTTATGGTGTACTCACATGGCTATTCGGAACCGTCTCTCCTTGTGGCCCAGTCGAAGTTGCCCTAGTTACCGCTTTTCCAGGACTCTTCTTTGTTTGGATATGTACTCACTATATGTCAAAGTTATCTGCACGATTGTGACAAATTCAGCAGGAATTGAAACGACCTTTGGATAATCTGTCGTGCGGAATTCCGGAATGGACAACCAATGGACTTGGAAGTTGATGTTTACAATTCGCCAGTACGATACGACTATGTCACCAAGGACCTTGGCGCCCATTTACTCTGTGCTCCACCAGTGGGCCTATCATTCGTGATGCTGTTGTGCAATTGTAATCGTAGAAGCCAAACATTGGATCTAGACTTCATCCGCGAAATATATCAATCACTGTTATGAGTGAGATCTTCTTCGCCATTCTTATCCTCATATGTTCTTTATCACTCGCCCTCTATGTATATGTTTGACACTCTCCTCTATGTAAGGCTTTTTCTGCTGTTGAATAAAGATTCTGCTGACAAGGTTGCCAACAACGACTACCGTTATCATCACCACGCTTGTCACCATCTCGCTTGCGTGCTGGTCGAGCACGAGTCTCCGGCTCCATCTTGTACGGAACAGTGTTGTTGTGACGAAGGTTATGCGAGGGTTGTTGTGCATCTACATCTATGGCCTGCGTATCGTCGACACAGCGCTTACGTTTGTGCTCTAGAAAGTATCAACATTTGCCGGCGACTGAATGCTTCCAGCTGCCCCCCGAATGCTGATGCTATCAGCGAGCTTTGAAGTGTTGGCGTTCAGCAAGGGCTTATGCTTTTTGCTGAGTTGCCGAGAAAAACTGAGGCTTTGCGGCGATTCAAGAGCCTTCTGCAGACTCAGTTGCTCCGGGATTATTACTTAGCAATGGGACCTAGGAGGCTTGACGAGATGCCAGGACCTGGCTCGATTAACTGATCCAACGCTCAGCGGATGGGCCCGTAGGAGTGTCAATAGGTAGTGGGTCCCTCGACTGCTTGTGCACCTGCTGGCGGGTCTCCTGGCCTGGTCGGGATTCATGAGTCTTACCGTGAGCAAGTGGTTCTGTTGGAGCGTTGGCAGACAGCGGGCGATGAAGATGCGACTGGTGGCTCACAATATACTGGCATTGCATAGGCAAGCCATGCTTAAGGAACTCTTACCAACGTTGGCCGTTGACTGGACCTGGCTGATTTTACACCAGTATGTTGTCACTAAGCTGACTCCAGCCTGGAATGAAGTCTGATTGGGGCTGACCGTTGTCCTCATTCTCGTCTTTGTCCTTCTTCTTGTACTCTCCCTCGCATCCGAAGACCATACTCCAATGTTCGAATGGTGCTGCGACGTATAATTTCGGGAATGCTTCTTCGGATGAACTTTCGAATGGTGGCGCCACAAATGTCGAATTTAAAGTCTCAAACGACATCACTACCTCGGCCATTAAGCTTTGGACACGTTGTAATTCATCTTGGTACGCTATCTCTAAGCTACAATCCACGCCACGCTACACAAATATTACTTTCATAAATAATAGGTGTTCCGGTGTCTTTGTGCACGCAAGGTATTCTTTACCATCGCGAAAAGTTGTCAAGATCAATACTAATACCTAGAAGAGCGGTACAGCCCAATCGTCGCACGGATTCATGGTCGCTGTCCACGACGGTCATGCTGCTCTTCCCCCCGGTTACTATCAGCGATATTGTTTTGTACACTCCGGCGCACATGACTAGGGACCCATCGCTTCAATTCGACACCCGCATGTGCACGAGGCGCACGATTGGCGTGACGTTGTGCAATCCTTGCTTTGATTTCGCGTTTCTTTTGTTCTGCCTCTTCAAGCTTCTTATGTTTCGAAATCTCTTCTTTATTGGGTATGTAAACGGCTTCGGATCCTTCATCATTCTTCTGCTGCTCTGTGCGGGTTGTGGAACGCTGTGTATGCAATTTTACACAACATTCGGTTCGTCCACCGTCGCTGTTCTTGTGCTGGGTATCGTTCTGATCAACTCGATTGGGCGACGTCTTCATTCCCCTTTTTATTCGCTTTATTGGTCCAGCATGGTCTTCATCCTCGAGACCGTTCTCTTCCTCCCTAGAACGCTTCTGTCCACCATGCGGATCAGTTGTGTTCCTATAGCGAGAAACTGGTGAGCCGCTAGACATCGATGTTTTTGGTTTTTCAGTCGTGGCTGAAGTCTTAATGCTGCCGACATCGCCAGGATCTCTTCTCGGGCTTGATCGATGAAATGTTTTTCGACTTTGCTGGTCCGCTGGCTTGATCTCGTCGCTGATTGCAGCGGTACCTGAGGGGCTGCCTTTGATTGCTGTTTGCACCAGTTCAGGGCTGATGCCCCCTGTATGGGAACTAGCCCATGGCGGCGTGGACTTGTTTGATCCTGGTAGCGTCGGGATCGACGTTGATGATAGCTCGATCGCACTAATGCTTTCGCGGTCTGCTCTTTTAGCGATTGGGTTGTACGCATGGCCGTCTGTTGCAAGTTAGTCATACTTCTCGCGGGGTGGCTCCTCCTGACCAAGCTCACGATTTGTGCGAGCGTCACGCCACCTATCCAACGCACGATGCCTACGATTTCGCACTTTTCTGTTAGTTTCCCCTTCGCTTCTCTCGGGTGAACGCGAACAACGACGGCTTTGATTTGTTTCAAGCTTATCTCTCCACGTTGGCGAGATGCGCTGATGAGAAGTGTTGCGACTGGCGGATTTCGATCTGACACGCGCCTCTCGATGAGTTGACCGCAAATACTCGGGTCTCTCGTTATGTTGGGGCGCTGCTTTGAACTGGCTATAATGATGAAGCGCCGATGATATTGTAGCGTCCTTGATCTGTGTCTGTTGTGGGTGATTGCTTTCGCGATTCGCTGGACGGGAAATGGTCGGTTCCTGGTTTGAAACACATAGCTTGGAAGAATCAACAGCACTTCTTCGAGCATATGTGGTCTGCAGGCCTTTATAATTTATGTTGCCATCTTCTGAATTTTTGTCATTGGTTGCTCGAACGATGACCTTGCGCTTGCGCAAGATCGGCAGTGAAGCTTCTTGCTCCCCCTGCTTCGTCGAAGGGTAAGGTGAAGGAACTTTAGCGTCTGGATCGTATCTGACGAGATTTTGCCATCTTGACTCGTAGGCGCTAGGATTCTCCTTGTCGTATCTGCTGATATGGTTCTCTTCAGGTACAAGAGGCCACTCAACGAACGCTGGGACAGGTGTCTGCTCATCAGACGGCGCCCCATTCGATGACCACTCAGCAGTCGAGCGTGTGACAGACGACTTCTCCTCTCCTCCCTTCTCTTTGAACTCCTTCTCTTTAACTTTCTTGTCTTTCGCAGCTTTCTCCTCGGGAATTTCATCTGCCACAACTAATATCGCCGGGGCAAGGGCAGGAATCGGTCCGGATGATGATGATATGCCCTTTGTGACCGACAGGCTCCGTGAGAAGGTTTGAAGGACTCTGGGCCCTGCAGAGGGTGTTAGTTTCGCCTTTTCCTTCAGTTTCTCTGCAGCGGTCCCTGCTTTCCTCGCGCCCTGGGTGGCAAAGTCTTCCTTGTAGATGTTGCGCAAGTAAGATCCGATGATTTTGGCGTGCTCCGGCGGGTTTCCTGTGTCGTCGAGTTTGATGTCGAAGCCGAACTGTTCAGAGTGAACAACCATCTCGTCTTTCGATTCAGCCCAAATTACATAACCGTCTTCTGCAGCCAGTTTCTTGAATTTGCTGGCAATATTTGACGCCTTGAGTTTTGCCTTCACCAGTGCCCGCTGTCGCAATTCATGTGGCATGAATTGGAAGCCAGACTCGGCGTATGTAGGTTTGGTTACAGTGGGATCATCTTTCCCAGCTGACCAAGGGAGGAATGAAAATGCCGTCCCGAATATGACGCCGTGTAGCTTATCGCTCGGTGCGCTGTAGCGGCCGTTGCCTGCGAGGCCGATCCTGTGCTCCAAATCTGGCATGAGGGCAGGGCGACCGTAGGCTTGCTCGAAAGCGGCAGCATTGGGTGGTGGCGCCGTCTGTGTTTTGGTACTGCAGTATGTCACGGGATCTGGTGTGGTTTTCGACATAGGAAGGGCTGGATCAGCTGCGACGAGCACTAAGGTCGAGGATAGGGTCGTGTCTGTGCGAGAGCTCGTGCTAACTGCCTGCGGGGATATTGTTGACACTTTACCTGAAGCAACAAGTTCAGGTATAGAAGGATTCGCGGTAGAGCAAAAACCGTCCAGCATGGTGTAGAAATGGCGAACGCCTGGTGCGCGCAGTATTACAATGTAGCAATACGAGAGGGACCGCTTTCAGCTGCACCAAGAATGTCTTTGAAAATTTGAGTCAACCTTGGGGAGGATTGATATGTGATGTTATAAAAGTCAAAGGTGCAAGCGCGTGTTGTGCTAGTGAGCCAGATTGGCGCATGCGCGCGTGTGGGGAAGGCACAAACGACTAGTGTCAACACAGAGTCAATGTCGAGTGAATGCGACAGTGGAGAGTCGAGGTGCTGCCGACGATTTATTCGTTTCATATCGACTTGAGCACTATCTAAGTGTTGTTGTTCAATGCTGACAGATCTTTTGCGTTGATCGCTTGGCCGATACCGTATCCAGATTGACGTACAATAGTAGCACTTGTTTGTGTATCAGGTATTGCTTGTGCAGACATCTAGCAAAGAACATGCATCCTATATTTACAGCCACCATATCATAGCGGAAGAACCTCCAACTACACCTGTCCGACCAGCATTTGGAACGACATGTGGCACTCAAGTAGCACATCTTCTGATGCAGACCCTGACATCCCCTACATATGGATGGTCGTCACATGCACCAATTCAATTCATAGATTTGGTGTACAATTCCTGTGTCGTTCCAGTGTGGTTTGTGTTCTATCTCTCCCATGTTTCTTCCTTTACTATTCCAGTATCAACCTAACCTCCACCTTTCACTTTCACTGACAGATCCACAATGACAGTCACTCCATCACGCCACCGTTCCGAATTGCCACTATATCATGGGGAGTTTAGGTAACCAAGCTGCTATCAAGGGCTTTTCACGGTCTTAAACTTGCCTACGGCCGTCACGGCTCCACACCTCCTCGCATCACTCGCCGCGCCTACTCAACTGCCACCACAGCTTGAGCAACCCATTTCGCCGATCCCTTAATCTTGGCACTCATCCTGTCCAGAAACCATTACATCTGCCCACTATGTCCGCCATGATGCGGGCTACCAATACCGTCACGCAGGCGCGCAATGTCAGATGCATCCTTCCGCCTCGCGCTAGTTGCGCCATACTTCAGAACATGGCGCATCCTTCTACCGTTGCGGAGACTGCAGCCAAGAATCGCAATGAGTGTAGTTCTCATGATGCAGCCATTCACCGCCAGCTTCCATCTGAGTCTCCAGAGCCTATGGTCACCCGCTTAGTCCGCCCTATCGCTACACCACCAAGGCTGATTCGGTATGCCCATCACTTCTGGGGCGCTCGAATCGAGTCTCACAACAATCTCTAAGACGTTGCTTGAGCCTCTTGTCATGCAAGATCGCCATGCTATCAATGTCCTTCGCGTGCATAGTGTATCGGTACGTAACATCCTCGTGTGTCTCGGGAACCTTTTCTAATATCCTGTAGATCAACCACAATCTCGATAATATGTCCCAAGCTGGCACGATTGGTGGTATCTTTGAACAAGACGCGGCCGCTTTGGCCGTGGTCTTTTCAAAGTCTCTACCCTCTTTCAGGCACTTCCACAAGGAGTATCGCTATCTTCCCATGGATGTGGAGAGGACGACCAATATCTATTAGCATTGGGACAAATTCGAGGCTCTGTATGACTTCTTCTATCAACAGATGGCGAAAACCGCGGATCTACCAGCCATGTTCATCCAAATCGTGGAATGTCTTGAACATCTTGCCCTCGAGGCACGACTCCCACTCCGGCTACCCCCTGATCACGATGCCGATTTCCGCAAATAATGGAAGGCACAAAACAATGCGTTTATTTTTGGAAAGGAGGATGTGGCTATGATGGATACTTCCCAGCAACCCGATCAGCCTCAGGGCACTGTTTTCAACAACATCTCTATGCATAACAATGTCCCTGGTCCAAACGCCTCCAGCTCTAGCAACAATGATGCAGATATGAGTGACGCACCTGCTCTTGCCCCTCCAGAGTCTAGCACAGCAACGCCGCTCGCCATCAAAGCCGCACCAGCTCTGCCTTTTAGCAATGCTTTAAATCAGCCATCCTCGGTCACACTCTTCAATGCCCGGCCAACACCGTCGGCTGCGTCACAGCCTACTCTGTCTGCCCATCCCACATCGGCCTTCGCCACTTCCAACCCGTCGGTACCGGCTTCAACTAGCAGTTCTACTAAGGACATCGCCTTTCATGGTGCTCCGATCGTTTCTCTAGGTCTGGCAACGACCGCTCATGGTAGCAACGCAGCCTCGTCGGCTCCAGGCTCTGTCGGCACGACGCCATCTAAAGCAGCACAGGCGCTCCTGCTGTTCAGCGCACCATTCGTCGACGCCAATGAACTGCTGATGACGCTTGATGACCAGGTCTTCCTTATTCCCTTGAGGGCTGAGAAGTATCAGCTCATCAGTGTGTTGATGGGCAGGCGCACCCCCGACATGTCCCGCTACCCTGTTTTGAAGACGAGTATCGAGACGGTTTCGAATGCTGCGGGCGATGGATTCTCTAGGCGCACTCTTCTCAATGCCATCAAGTGGCAGGACGAGATGAAGGCGTTGCGTAGGAGAGTGCAAAACCGCCTTCAACAGCAGGCGCCAGCGAGTTTCCAGTCTTTTATCAAAACGCTGTTTGCGGCATTGGATTGGCTCGACGACACTTCGGTGTCTGAACATCATACCTCCATCTCCCCGCCAGCTGCTCCACCATACCACGGCAATGACCATAGTAGACAACTTGTAATCAATGCCGCTTCAGACCCATCTTCAAGTCCAGCTGCAACTTTTGGGGCACCCCAGGCTCCGCTTACACCCACTTTTGCCCCTTCCGATCCTTCGCCGTCTGCTGATGGCGCCTTGAAATCTTCCGACGCACCCACTTTCGAGGTTCTGTTTGCCCCCATGCCTGGCTCTATTAGTTCCGCTTCTATACTTGGCGGTGCTTCGAGCTCGCATGGCGCCTCCGCCTCGACGACGCCTCCCATGAGATCACCTGTGCTCTTTAGGGACCAATTCGATAATGCGACCACGCTCTTCAATAATATGAGCCTCCAGTCTTCCAGGGAGGGGTTAAAGACCGAGTATGAAGCGCTCAAGGACTTTATGAGCGCGGGTTCCATTGTTCACGACAGTCATATGCCTTTGCTGCTTGCCAGCACCGCGGCAGTTGGTCACGCTCTTCTCCAGGATGGGTGTAACTATGAAGCCATTTGGAATATAGACTGGCACACTCGCATAGGCGATGTAATGAGGCTCTGTATAAGCAGGAATCAAAACATCCAGAACTCCTACTCCAAGTCTCTTGATCTTCAAGAGGCGAGGTCGACAATGAAAGATATCCTCATGAAGCTTGATAAGGTTCTCCGTCCTGACTGTCATATTAATCCCCGTCCGCCTACGCCTTCATCTTCCAGTAACGCCAAGGACAGTAGCTCTGGTGGTAAAAACAGTTCCAGTCCTCCTCTTCATGGTAGCTCTTCTGGTTCATTCACCACGCTCGCTCTAAAGACCTCTTCCCAGAAGCCTACCTTGACCTTGCTTGGTCTTTTCTCAGGCGACTTCCACTCCATGGACCCTCTCATCGCCGCTATCAGAACCCCGAGCTTCTTGAAGCAATTCAAAGCCGAGGACAATGTGCTTGCGACGCTCACAAAAGCCGACGCCCTCGTCCAGCAGACTGACATCCCATTGTTCCACGCCAGTGTCTCGGCCGTCTGGTGCGCTTGTGACGAGGATTGGTTCGACGCCCCTGCCTTCAAGAAGGCTGCGGGCATTTGGCTCAAGCGCATCGAAGACGTGTGGGACGCTTATGAGCTTTGTGGCAAGAAGGGCCAAGCCGTCCTCGACAAGTCGCAGTTTCTAAACGATGTTCGAGACAGGCTTGAGGAGGTTCTCGAGCTTTTCGAGATTGTAAAGCTGGACAATGATGCTGCAGCAGGCCTTGTGGGCGGTGCTCCTTCAGCCCTGGCCTCTGGCGGCGGCACTGGTGGCAATTCTGGCAGCCAAGGCAATTCCGGTCGTTCTGCTACTCCTCCATCCTCGGCTCGTCCTGTTAGCTCCAGCAAGTCGATAAGCACCACCTTCTCACCCGGCCTGGGTACCCCTGCTGTTAGCATGTTCCCAACTCTCTCCATCACGGACACCTCCCAGCCCATTTCTGCCACGACCTTCACACTCCAGAACAAGGGCAAGCAGCGTCCTGATGCTGTGGGCACTGTCTTCGCCACCGAGGGCTCTGGGTTTAGAACTGGGAATGCCTTCTCGGCCAATATGACGAGAGTTAGGGAGAACAAAGAGTAGCTGATATGACAAGGTGAAGAAGATATGCATGTTTATAAAGCGACAAGGAAGTACACCACAGAAGATAAAAGAAAAAAAGGGAAAGACACCAAAACTAAAAGGATTGCACGCTACATAAGCGCTGCGGACGTAGATGAAACAAAACGAAATCCTTTCTCGCGTTCACTTCCCACGTTCTATCTGCAACATATAATGCTAATGCCTACTGTACTACTCCACCCTCTTGACCCCTCCATTCCGTCCTCTAACCTCCCCCTTCAACAAAATCTCATGTCCATCACCCTCGCTGACTACCTGAGCAAAACCCCACCCCACAACCGCCACTGCAGCCATCGCCCACCAAGCCATACCTACGATACCCATATCCAACCCTTTTCCAAACAGCCAACTGAACACGATCGGCCCAAGGGTGCGCGTAAGACTCGAAACAGACTGGCCAATCCCATGCACCGTGCCGAGCACGGAGGGGTGCGGGCTGACGTTGTTGATAAGTATAGCCGTACATGGTAGAGCGAACGTACGGGCTAGGACTTGTATAAACAGAATAAAGGTGATGGATAACCAAATCAGAGGTCCCGAAACACCAGCTGGTGGTGCAGCTGAGCTATGCACCCGGCTTAGGAATGGTGCAAGGGCGTATGTAAAGGGAAACAGGGCGAGGAAGATGCGATAACTTCGCGCGGTGCCGAGGCGGTGCGAGAGGGATGGGTAAATGAAGATTTGGAGAGTTATACCGATTACGCCGAGGATGGCGAGCGCGAGGCCAATGCGTGGTGGGGGAAGGGCAAGACCGCCTGTAAAGTGGATGAAGCCGTGGGGCGAGAAATTTGGGGGGTGAGGGTGCGAGGGGTCGAAGCGAGGAGTGGAGAGGTAAATGAACCAAAGGGAATTGAAGCCGCCTACGTGCATGGCTAGAAAGCCGTGTGCGAAGAGAGTGATGATGAGATTCCGTGTCCAGATGCGCCGGAAAGGGAGGATAGGACGTGGCTTGTCGGAAGTAGGCGAGCTGAGGCGGGCAGATGTGGGCGTGGGTTGGAGTTCGAAGCTGGATGTGACCGCTGCTTCTTCGTCGCTGGCGATGGCCGTGTAGCCACCCACGGGAGCAAGGCTATGGCGGAAGACGTGGGTGTAGATCCAGCGACCGAAGCGGAGACCCGGATCGGGTTTGTCTTTGCAGAGCTCAGAGGTTTCTTCGAGGAAGAAGATGACAGCAAGGGCGGATAAGAGGAGAAAAATTGAGCTCATCAAGTTGGGGAGGGCATACGGCCAGGACTTCATCCACCGGACGCCGTCTCTGCCACCAAATATGGAATTCGGACCGAAGAGGGAGGGGTAGCTACCCACGGGGTCAGCAAGAAGACCGCCTGGTATGGTTAGCTTTGTATCAAACTATGCTGAGCGCTGTAGTACCAAGTATTGGGCCTATGATGACTCCAATGTTGAACGTCATTGGTAGCAGCAAGAACGCTCTGCTTTGGTACTTCTTCTCCTTGATAATCTCGGAAATCATTGTTCGCATGACACCAATGTTCCCATTCAGCACACCTCCCAGTAACCGGAAAGCCACAGCCATGCTAAAGCTATGCGAGAAACCGAACCCAAGAATACTACACATGGTGCCCAGCAATCCAATGCAGATTGCCTTCTTCCGTCCACCATGCGAAGAGTCGGCAAATCTTCCCCAAAGCATAGCGGTCAAAAACTGAGCAAACGGAAAGGCGGCTTGTATGATACCGGCCTGGTAGGAGATAGTCGAGTCCGGGAGCGAGGGATCAAAGGACTGTAACTGGTAGAAGAGGTATGATCCTAACGAGGTCTGTGTCAACGGCTCAGATAGCCGTGCGAGGGTTAGAACGAATAGTTGATCCTTTCTGGGTAGTGACCGCCATGAGACAGGTTTCGACTTTGCAGCATGCGCATTCTCGGTGTCGTCTAGGTGCGGTAGGGCTGTTCCACCGCGGACATTAGTCTCGATCAGCAGGTCGCGTGACCTGCAGCTTCGGACAGAATATTGGTTGCTTCCTTCATCTTGGTCGTCACTGTTTGCTGTTGCGTGACGTCCTTCCGCATCATTGGCTGCGTCGTCTCTCAACGATGACTCGGCGGAAAAACTCTCAAAGGACGGTTTGGACGTGGGCGATCCATTATGATCTCCCGGCTTCCCACTCATGGGTTGCAAGACGCTTCTAGAGTGACGCAGACTGCTAGAAGTCTGCTGATTAGCACGAAGCTCGATGAGAGAAAGGAAGGCATGAAGACTTTTGGGTGGCGAAGAGTCTTGTTGGGCAGGGCAGACTAGATGGAAGATGCAAGGCTGTGGCTGTCTGAGAGGAGCGTGATTGGTGTGGAGGGATGCCGGTAGCTAATTAGCTTAGCCGAAGAAGGGCTAGGGCGCAGGCGTGGGGGGAGGGGGGGGGAGGTCTAATCAGCGCGACAAAGTAAAAACGGAACGCGTAGACAGGATGAAGCAGCGAACACAAGAGGCATAGTATGGAATATATTCGTCGTATCTCATCTCGTCATCACTAATACACATAATGCTACAACATGCCTCTCGCCTTGTTCACATGCAGTCATTTCTTGTCCTCGTCCTTGGCGCTGAAATTGATGCTGACGCTGTTGACACAGTGCCTCTCATCCTTGGGGTTTCCAAATCTCTCGCCCTTGAAAATGTGTCCCAAATGACCGCCGCAGTTGTTGCATACAATCTCCGTCCTCATCATGCCCAGGCCAGGGTCGGGTCGCTGGCCAACAGCATTGGGCACGGCATCCCAGAAGGCAGGCCAGCCGCAGCCAGAGTCGAACTTGTGATTGGCTTTGTAGAGGGGCGCGTCGCAACCGGTGCACGTGTAGACGCCAGCGTCGGGGTAGTGCTTGTCGTAGGTGCCGGAGCCGGGCATTTCGGTGCCCTTTTTGCGGAGGATGCGGAATTGCTCTGTCCATGTGTTAGTGACATTGCCGTGCTGGGGACTGTCGAGACATGCCTGGCGACAGCTGCGCCTGCCATTCGCCCTGTGTCTTCTGCACGGGGTAGTCGGTCGTGTCCGCCATGCTGCTTGATGATCCGAACAAGGCGCCCAGGAACGGGATGTTGGGCATAGATCGGTAGAGTACAGCACGCTGGGGCGAATGGTAGATGGTACGTCCAAGACCGGAAGCGGCACTGGCTCGGAACAAGGCGCTTGTTGTGTTTGTGACGGTGTGGAAGGTGCGCAGGAGGGTGGGAAAGCTGGGAAAGCGCATAGGGAGAGGCTTATATGTGCACCTGGAGAAGAAGTATTTGGAACATGTAAGATGCGCAGTTGAAGACGCCCTGGCTGGGTGGCGGAGAGCTTGAGCTTGAGCTTCCGCCCCTGCCCAATCGGGCGGTCTGATCTGTAATGGCGTCATGATATCACACCTCGCATCTTCCACCACGCTCTGCTGACTAGACCCGACTAGCTCCGCGATAGCTGTGCTAGACTCTGCACAGTTTAATGCCCATGGAACATGGTACCGATCACGCGTACGAGCGACGTCGCGAACAAGTTCGGCGCGCCCAAAAGTAAATTGACGAGTTACTTTACCAAATGCCTGCTCTTGATTGCTGTCCTTACCCTTCTATGATAGGTCGCACCGTACACGAAAAGCCATATATTTCAAGTCGCTCGAAGACGAAGTCTTGGAGCTTCGAAGGCAGAATGCTGCGCTTCTCAAGGGTACGTTCTTCCGATACCTGTATAGCCATACTCTGTCCCTTACGCAAAACGGCTGGTAGGATCCAAGGCAAGTCGAGATATCATCCAGCAATACCAGCATATCTTGGCTGCGAACAACCTCCCGTTCCCACCATCTGATCCAGAAGTACCAACATCTGATGAATTAACTACTATCAACGTCATCGGCGATAATTACCAAACCCAAGGACTCCAAGCTCAATTTGCTCCAGCATATCCCCCCAGCGAGAGTAGTAGCGCTACACAGCAGTCACACACGCCCAGTCTACAGAATATCACACAAATCGGCATCAACTTCATCCTCGCGCTCGAGCAACCATGCCTCAGTCACCGCAACCACACTCCTCCAGAACTTTTAATCACAGACAGCACGGCCGCTACCGGCCACGAGGCCATGCTTTCTAGTCCTATTACGGCACGCGGGCCAAAATCGACTCCAATTAGCTCAGTTGATGAAGAGTACCCCCCTGATGCGCAGTGGACGGTACCCACTGCGGAATTGGAAGGCTTGCTGCGGTCTTCCCAGGGCTTAGGATTGGGCACGGAAGAAGTAACGCCCGTGCAGGCATGGCAGATCATTACGCAACACAATAGGTTTGATGGTCTGATGTTTGACCTATTAGAACGTCTGAAGCTTACACTGCTGCCAATGGTGGAGTGCTATGGGTGTGTTCTGATTTACTACTTGAGCGCCCATGTTACTAACGACCTGCGGCCAGGTTTGGTGCCGTCATCGAACGTGTTGGCTTTGAGAAAGCTTTGGATGACATATTCTCTTAACTTCTCATATTCTGGAGATGAGTTGGAAGACATCGTACGAAAGCATCCTAGAGGATTCGTAACAAATATCCAGGTTCTGCTGTGTCCTTCAATGCTTCCAAGCTCAATTCATCATTTGAGAATCAAGTATACAGCCACCCTCCCGCTCCCGTCAACGTTGTTCGTACGACGCCCTCGTCGTAAATTGAGATGACCTTCTCCACAAGCCCCTCGTCACTGAACTCCAAGAACAGCATTCCCCTCAGCCTGACCACAGCGTTTTCCTTCGATGCGATGCCCGCATACTCGCCTTGCTGTGGCCCTTGCCAGACATACTCGACAGCGCCCAATTTACCATCAGCAAGGATATCAAAATCGTGAAATAGTTTCTCTGGGAACGCGCCCTGACCAGCGTTCCGACTTGTGACGCTTGCAACGAAGGCTTCTCTTCCATGTGAGAAGACCCCATTCTCTTCTATCTGTACATTCTCCGTAGCTAGCGCTGCATTTGCACTTGCATTTCCGGCGTTGGCGTTCAAGTGAAATGCCGCCATGGTCTTGCGAAGACGCTCTCGGAACTGTCGACTAGTCTGCGGATTTTCTCTATATGTGGTATTCGAAGGTGCTCCGGAGATCTCGATGACACCCTTCATCTGCTCTTTCATGACATCGATTGGCGTTATCGTAACCCAACTCCTCACCAGTGCCTCTTCGTCAAAGACGACCTTCTCTGCTTCCCATACATCATACCGCCCATTGGTCTGCAAAGGGAGCCCCACGAATGGGCCACTCTGCTTGCCCGAGAGACGTATTGCAACAGCGCCGCGGTTGCCATCAACAATGTTGTATCTATCAACCGCGCTTAAACCCTTCAAGGCACTCTCGACAAATCCAGATAATGCGGTCGTGAAGCCTTTTCGGCTGATAAAAATGTTTCCATCATAGTTCCAGAAAGTGTCAGAAGAGACCAGTGGTCCATTGGCTTCGTACTGGCCCTTGCTGAGGTTTATATGGAAAGCGCGGAAATTGCGGCGCACGAGGGCTGTGTAGTGTTCATCATAAAGACCAGGACAGGTACTGAAGGTTTCGGAACCCATGGCGCCAGCACCGTTCAAAGTGAGATATGCAAGATGATAGAGCCAATTAATCTTCATCGCAGCTAGAAATACGCACGAAGGTGAGAGGATTGGCTTGATGGATTCATGAAGGTGATGTCAAACTATATATGCTCAAGCTTGACAACAATTCGTATAAATCGTATAAACCTGTTGAACAACACCTACGTTTGCAGGATGAGTTACAGGCTACAGGCATTGTGCGGGATGATGGATTCTCAAATGGTCAAGTTGAATTACAGGGACCTGGCGAGATTATGGAATCACAAATGGATTTGTGGTTGCAGCTAACGCGAGGCTTGCGCCAATCAGAAGTCACCTCACCTAGATTCCAACATCGGTTCCCATTCGCCTTACCACAAGCAGATAGTCACTTTGATTCCTCCATCGTTTACCAACAGCCCTCCAAGGTCCGGGTATGATCATACACATACGTCGCTCAAGTCACTCGTCTATGTAAGCAAAATCAAGCTTATAAAGCAATACTTACTACATACGCCACATCCCCTACTCCGCACCGCGATCGTAATACCCTGTCGGCCCCGCACTTTTCTCGCCTGTGCCAGCGTCCTTTGTGAGTATCTTGCAAGGAAGCCAACGTGGCTGAAAGCCACTGGCAGTGCGGGAAACAGACAACTCGTGATGACATCATGTGCCTTCACGTCTGTAGGTGTCAACATTGAGGTGATGGAGAAAATCTAAGCACTTGCATTGGAGTATGGGGGGAGAGCGGGGCTTGTAAACGAGAGAATCCGGTTGTTGAGGGAAGTGACTGTGGGGAGGTACGTGCTCAGGTTGAACATCAGACGCCTTAAACTTGGGCATCGACATAGTTCCCATGACCATACACGCACAATGCGTCAGAACAATCCTCGCCGCCCTTCCGATCCACTTTCCGGCTCCTGGAACATCTTCCCTGCCGTGCTTGTTCCCACAGTGCATCGAACTCCTCGGGTGTCAAGGGACGATACATGTGACTCTTCTGGCACGGCGTGGTACATTGACCACGAAGATAGTAGTAGTAGCACAGCCATGCCTTCTTGATCCTGTCCGAGGTCGCCTTCTCCACGTGCAAACGTTTGTCGATCCGGCGCCCTTTATCACCAATTATTACAGGGCCGAGCCTGTAAGAGTTGGCCTCAGGATTATTGCTTGGCGTCATAGCTTGGGCCCGTGATGGGGCATTCCATGGTGTCTGTGACCCGATGTTGTTGAAGATCGAGTTGAACTGTACCGTCTTCAACCCTAGACTTTTCATTTTAGCAGGAAACGGGTTTCCTTCAACCAAAGTGATACGTTGAGCAACTTGTTTATCCCCAACATACTGCCCAAGCCATGGCGCATACCCATCATCATGTCCGCAGGCGAGTACGAGATGCCTGCACTGATAACTCTCGAGGTAAAACTTCATATTCTCTGGTTGCACAAGTCAGCATAGAATACGGGATCTGAAAATCTACATCGAGATCACCTTACCTTGAACCTTGAAATCTGCCCGTTCTTTGCCAGAACCAACATCTACAAAATCGAATAACTTCTGACGGCTGCTAAACCCAGCCGCAAACGCCCGGAGCTTATCCTTATCTCTCACCCTTTTATCACGCTGGAGAGCAAAACTCAAGCCGTTCAAGTTTGCGAAGGCTTTGACCATAATGTTTGCTCCGTTCAACTCAACAGGCAAATTTCTGACAAATTGCTGCAAGACAGCCAGAAGGCCATCAGCAGCCTCCTCTCCGCCAGTTTCGCCCTTCGCGATTAGCTGATCGTTGAACTGGTGACGTTGAGCCTCGCTTCGTATAATATGCTCAACTTGCATGCGCGAGCGGTGGGCTTGCTTACCACGTAGCAATCCGCGTCGGCGTCAATCAAGACCACAATGAACGGTCGTTGTCCCTGGAGCTCATGCAAAGCCTTAAGCTCTTGAACTTCTTGCTGCAAACGTCTCCTCTGATCGCATTCCGCCTCTAAGTCAAATCTCGTCTTTTTCAAGAGAGTCTCCGTAGACTCGAGCTCACTGAGAACTTCCTAAGCAAAGGGCACATCAGTATATAGCAGTAAGCCAATGTAGCGTGAAGCAACGCACCTCGATCAGAGTCATGCCACGCATTACTTCACTAGAAACTGTAGCCCGAATGCTTGCGAAACGATCGCGATGGCTATCGGACCCGGTAGCCATTGTCGAGGCCTGTCAACCAAGTGGGCTGTTGACTGACTTCAACAAACTTATAATGGCATGCACCAGCCATAGATCTGTTTCGCCAACAACGGCAAACGAAGGAAAATTACCAGTACACTGAAAAACACAGTCGAATGAGATATAAACAGGACACTTTTCGAAGTTTCGTTGTTGAGGGCGGCAGCATCCTGTGGTAGATATATAGCGGGGTACTGTGCCGCCTGCGCCACTCAAGCCTCCACAGCCATTCCATGCCACAGATCCTTGTACACGTAGTCCTGGTCATGCACGTTGCTTTCCTGTAATTCTGTAATTTCCAAATCGCCATCACCAATAGTAAGGTGGAGATGCAAAGATAAAAAAAGAGGTGAGACCCCTTGAATAGAGATCAATGCTACAGCAGTGACATTACGAGTCGTGATGCCCTCCAATAGTGTATACTAGTTAAAGTTACTTCCCTACCCGATTCATATGTATCTTCGTCAGTTCATGCCGGGAAGGTTAATCAAAAGGCCATTTTACTTCCCTACACAGCTTACACGTATTTTCTCACTTCATCCGAATCTCACCCTTTTCGCCCTCCTCTCTATACCCTAACCAGTCCCCTCGTCGTCCTCGATCTCATCTATAATGTTCCAGAGCCCGCGGTTCAAGCTTTTTGCATCGAACATAATGGTCCGTACGATGCACCTCTAGTTTCGCAGTCTTGAGATCATGCTGCAGGTTTCTCAAGGCGCGGACAAGCAGTACCCGGTCGGGTGTGGTGGTCTGGGCAGAGGCAATCGGGGCAGTAGGATGCTTGGATGACGTGATACCAGACATAGTTGTGGAGGCGTAGAAATGATGTAGGTATGTAAAACTTTGAAGAGTGGTTTGGGAGATTCCGCCAAAGATAATATCCTTAGCAGAGGCCAGGGTAGCCAAAAGAAAGTGTTTGCTGTGATACGTGAAGCGATTTTGGAGCCATTCTGGAATGTACGAGTTTGAGAAGACTCAATAAGAAGATGTCTGGGACGGATAGGTTGAGGTTGGATCAGATATTAGGCTGGTAGGTTGCGTTGATGGGTGCGTTGATGGGTGCGTTGATGGGTGCGTTGATGGCCGAGTCTGCAGGCCTTTCGTCGGCTTTCGTTCAGTCCTTTCTGGACTTGAACCGGAGTTTGGACCTATGATACCAGCAACCACAGATATATTCCTGACACGTTGCAGGTCCTCGCAGCCTGACGTTTCTTTAAGGCCTAGGAAGGTGTCTGCGACCCAGCTGGACTCCAGTGCTGTCACCTGTTTCCAAGATGTTCCGCGCTTTGTGGCTGCTGCTGCAGTGACCGCATCTTTCCTTGTCTTCTCAATTACAGCCTTCGTATCGCTCGCCGTCATGACCACAGCTTCCATGGCTGCCACGCTCCCCGGATCGCCTGCCGCGTCCGCCCGAGCTGTGCACAGCTCCATCCGACTTTCTCCTGTTTGGGGTGTTGTATGAGGAGACAGATGAATGTGTAAGAACCTCTGTATTGAAAGGAGATAAACAGATGCTTAGGGACTGTGATAAGAATATAGATGGTCGGAATGAAAAGAGTGGGCATAAGTAGCTGCACGGTGATGGTGAAGGCTCGTCTCACGTGACAGATACTTGGCACAGCTTGACTGAAGAAACTGGCTCTTGCACCTCATCCTCTCGACCTTGCGCTGTGCTACACAGTGCATACTTGGAGCTTGAGGGCTGTCCTAGGGAAGCCGCAGTCTCTCGAACTGACCGCCCATGCGTCCTACGCACCCAAGATTACCAGCGTAGCTTTGTATAAATATCTTGATTTGCCCCAAAAGCAGTTTCACCTTGTACGTACCACACACGGATCCAGTACAGCCCCTTGAGGGCTTTATATTCACCATGCGTAAGCCACGTAAAGAAAGGCGAGCTCGTAAGTTGCTAGTCACGTTAGAGAACATATTATCATCAACATGCCAAGGACCGCCTTGCAGAAGTACCTACCAATTCACATGTCTGTTCGGCAAAGCATCGAGACAACGCCGCCAATCAGCGTCAAAGTTAGGAGCGAGGAGCCTAAACTCGAACGAACAGGCAGAAAGTACGAATGTGCTCGATGAGTAGTGAAATTGAATGTATTGATTTGATTGTATTGATATAGCGACGATTAAATGCGACGATTGTACGCCATGAGTGAGAACTTCTTTGAACCTAACCCAAACTCCAGAGTCATAAAAGGGATAAAGTAACAACAACATGGTCGCTGCCGATGGCGTCTTTGTGGTATATGCGAACGTAAAAGCAACGCTAAATGCAAGATGCGAGACAAGCGTGGACGCCGATGCTATGATGAAACACTCGTAGATGATCGCACCTAATTGTGGACCGTATGGGCACGAAACAGCATTTTCAGGCCTGACGGCTCCTTCTCCTTCTTTTTGCTGCTGCCTTCCTTGGTGCTCTTGCTTCTTCGGGTTTCGGACGTCTTGCTTGTCTTGACACTCTTCTCCGACTTTGCGCGATGAGTTTTGGGCCGGCGTTCGCTGTCGGCGCGCGATCGAGCGCTGCGGCGGGATTTGATGTCGTCTTCGTCGAGAACGCCTGCAGCAACGAGCTGGCGTGATGCACCAGGGGTGATGAATTCGCCGTCCACAGAGGTACCGCTGCTATCGGCCTCTACATCGGCAATGCCGCGACGCCACATTTCTACGCGGCTGAGTTCTGCGGGTTCAAGCTCGTCGAGCTGGTTGAAGTCGGCTCCAGAGCCCGAATCGACTCTTCCACGACCGGGCATGGGCGTTGCCATAGCTGCCTTCTCTTCCTTGTCGGCTTGTATCTTCTTGACAATCTTGTAGCCACCAAGGGCGACAATTGTGACGCCAACAGCTACACCGCCCGCAATCATGAACTGAGGGCTGAGTAGCAAAGCAGCGACGGCGGGGAAGCTGCCCTTGAGTGTCAAAAGCACACCGGGACCCATCTTCCCAACAATGGCACTGATTTCAGCCAGAGTAAGCGATACAGCAGCTAGGGCTTCTGGGTTCTTTTGCAGATTCTCGATAGTCTGTGTGACCGAGTACTGCAGACAATTGGCCTCTTCCAGCAGCATTGTGATCTTGGACGCCTTCTCTTTCAATTCGCCATCCTCGTACTTCTTTGCTGGCAGGGGAGGGGGAATCTCGCCATAGGCAAGGTCCATGTCGATGTATGGCTCCGATTTTCGACGCGATATGCTTGGGGACGAGCGCTGGACCTGCTGTTCCGAATTCCTCCTTGCGATCTCCATCCTGTGTGCATCGCGCGCATCTCCTGCGAGGTCCTGCTCGAAGCGGTGTCTACTGTTGCGGGGGCTGTCGTTCGCGTAGAAACTGTCGGTATAGCCACGCTCCATGGGTGGCCTCTCATGGGACGACTTGTGCGTCTTGGCGCGGTGGGGTGCTTTGGAGTGCTTGGAATGGCGCGACGATGCGCGCGAGCGGACATCATCATCGATGCGGACGGCTTTGACGCCTTCGGTGAGCTTCTTCGCCTGGTACGCAGCTTCCTTTTCGGCCTTGATCTCAGCCTTGCGCTCACGGTAGGCGGCCTTTGCTTCCTTGAAGACGCCGACAATGTGCTTGCTCTTGGTTGGGAGTCAGTACGCGGCTTATCGGCGAGGGATGGCTTATCGGCGACTCACACTGCTCACGACCTTGCCCGACTTGTTAATGACGGTGATGGTCTCGCCAACACCCATTGTGGCGATGTTTTGTTGTTCCTGCAGCTGCACTGCACTGCGGACGGATGTGGTGCGACCAGATTCCTGGGTGCGGTGTGGTACTTGATGTGCAGGTGGTTGAGGCGGTCAGGAATGATCAATGCTTCGGAAACGGTAGACACGCCGGGCGCTCCACAAGGTCCACTTGATCACCAGCTTGATCGCAGCGCGACGGACAGGGTCTTTAAAGGTCGATGGGGTCCCGAATAGCCGCAAAAAGCCTGCGGTGCCTGCGCGGAATGAGGCAAATTTACATCAATCTGAGGTAGCGGGCATGATGGCAGGGGCGCGCGAGGGGTCTGGAGAGTGGCCGGCACCAAGACAGGCTCGTGCCAGTTAATGGGCTGCCCGCAGTCGGTCTATCGTGACTGGCGACACCTTCGCGACGAGTCGGGGAAGGCGGCAAAGGAACGCAGTGTTGGCGGGCGCGTCGCCAGCTCACAGGCACATGGTGACACGCTAGGCCGCCGTGGCCGCCTATGGGGGCAGCGTATCGCTGCAGAATGTCGCATGGTTTATTGCTGCTGCAGCGCTGTGAACGTGTCGTCGCTGGGAGTGGTCGACTATTTCCCACAGCCTCAGAGTGCGCGCATGCTGATGCAACCGCGCAGCAGATCTGGCATATGTGCATGCGAAAATCCTGCTGCTGCTGCTGCTGCTGCTGCTGCCCAAATCTCGGACATGCTGGAGCGTGTGCCCTGACATGGAATGGCTGGCACAAGCGGCCGCACCCTTCAGCTTGGTGCGTCGCACACACCGCCACACCTGTGGCGCTGGTTTCTCATCTGAAGCGGTCTGGATCGCGACACGAGGCGGGAGCGCGGCGGTTGATGTTCAAATGGTGGTGATGCATGGGTAGTACATACGTACCTATTGTGGCCCGACACGCGTAAACAGCCAACGGTGTGTTCTGGTCTCCACCTGCCAACGCCGTGGGCTGCACTTGCCTGGATGACACTGCCCAGACCTCTCTCATCCCTATTGGCTGTACTGGTTCCTTTTGCTTCACGCAATGTCATTGCCATTGTCATTGTCCTTGTCATCAGCAAGATATGCACCATGCATTCGTCTTGACTGTTGTGGGCATTGATCACAAACAACAAACGCACGCTGCGATACTCGGCAGCCTCGGGAGCATCCTGGCGATCACGACCCTGAGGCGGAAGCGCGTGCATCATGAGCGCATGCTCCCGCACGCTTGTGCATCCCCGACCATGTTACACACCAATACGAGTCTAGTGAACAGCTTGAGACGACTGTATTCACTATGCAACACGTGCAACTTCACCGCGCCCTACCCTTCGTCATTATACCTCTCCTATATCCTACACTATGCGACCTGTCCATTCAGACACATGCACGACTGCGTGTTCGGCGATTGTGGCATCACGTGCTATGAAACCCTCCCTGACTGCATGCAAGGGGAGGGCGAACATGCGCATCGTCACTCGCATCTTCACTTAGGTCAACAGCACAGACGAACACGTGTTGCACGCCATCAGCCCACTGACGGCTAAGGCAATGTAGCCAATACCAAAGCAAAGATTGCGACCAGTCTCGCGCTTGAGCAGAGCAGCCCCAACGCAATGAGGTTCACGTTTGGGGAATTGATTGCCGGACTAGGTGCAACTATTGCGCTGTGACTACCCAGCGAGATGCAATCATCCATGGCCTTGCAAGCTAAGCAAATATATTGATGGCATGTTGCGTTCCTGGACAATGTATACAGCAAATTACGCCATCTCGCAGTCTTCGCTCGCCATTCGTTATCGGATCAGGGCGGTGAGGCATGCTGTCGTACTCAGATCTGTCCAGGAAAGACTCGACGACCTGTTCTGAGTCGTCCTCAGACATCACACTCCATGCAGAGAGCGATGTTCCACTCTCTTCCTCACGACGAGACTCTGTGACTGCATGGAGTGACAACGACGACAACGACGACAACGACGGCGCTGCTGCTTCTCCAATCTTCCTGTTTCATCTCATCTCAGGCTGCAGCGCAGCAGAGCGAGACATGTGTCAGTATTCGCGCGCCATCACATCGCATGAGTTGCCGGGCGGGACTGGATTGAAGAAAGGTATGTAGTGTGTACTGTATATGGACGTGGACGTGGGTCGAAAACCCCCACCCTTTTTTTGGCCGGGTTCGGGGCGGTGGGTCTGCCGTCATCGCTTGCGCCAAAGGGCCCCAACACCACGCGACATGCGACATGCAGGAAGCATGTGCACGGAATGCCGATGAAGCCAGGCTGACCAGCGCCAATGACAGCTCCGCCAAAAGTTGATAGTGTCGCGGAAAGCAATGGCGCGTGCAAGCAAGCTCTCCCGGTTAGCAGGACGCCGACGTTGGCGCATCGCATGAAGCACGACAAGAGCATACTCGTTCTTGTCGCCTCGTCACAGTACATCTTTGCAGGCACACAAGGAGGCGAGATACTCGTATGTGGAGGAAGCACTTCAACGGATTGCTCGCTGACTCGGGCAGGTCTACAGCCTCGACACATACGAACGCCGCAGAGTCATCCATGCCCACAAAGGCAGTGTACTTGGGTTCTGCCTGTCGCAAGACCAGAAGCTGCTATTCTCGAGCGCCACAGACCCCATAGTCAACGTATGCTGCGTCTTTATATGTATGAGGTGCCATCGTTGACATTACAGGTCTGGTGCACAACTACCTTCGAACGTCTCTACGCACTGTGGTCGCCCTATGATATTGGAGATATATTTTGCGTCGCATACTCCTCATACCACCGTACTGTATATCTCGGAGCGCAGAATACCAGCATACAAGTATGTATAGATTAGCAGAAAATAGCTGTGCTGATGAATATAGTGGTACGATCTCAAGGAGAAAGATGCCCGACCACCACCAGCCCACGCATCACGCCCCTCGGAACGAAAGAATCGTTTCTTCGACTCGCTCGGCCCAGGCGGAGTACAAACACCGAAACCTAGCAATGAGGATAGCAGATCCAAGGATGCGTCAGGTGGCCAAGAGCTGCAGGTCGACAGTCAGGATATATACCAGTTCGCGCATTACGGCTACGTACACTGTATGCTACTTGGGACGGACATGTTGCCTGAGGCGCCTCGGGAAGAGGTGCTAGTATCAGGCGGAGGAGACGGTCGTATTCTATTTTGGAGGATAGATCCTTCCAGTGGCGGCGGGATTTCAATCATTTGTGAGCTCGAAGACGGCAGAGAAGAGGGGGAATCGATTCTCTCCCTCGCTCGGGAAGGCACCTTCTTGTACAGTGGACGTTTCGACGGCGAAATCAATGTCTGGGACCTCGAGACGAGACAGCTGGTCAGGAGCTTGAAGGCGAGCACGGGAGACGTTCATACCCTTACGCTCGGTGGTGCTGTTCTGTATGCTGGCGGCAAGTCCGGCCGCGTGCAGGTAAGAAGAGTAATGCGATCAAGCAGACGCTTCACTAAAAATCGTACAGAAATTCAACGAGCACTACGAAACCATCACTTCCTTCAAGGCACACGAAGGCCTCATCCTTGCTTCGGCCTTTACAAAATACAAAGATAAGTCCATGCTGATCACCGGTGGTAACGACAACACCGTCGTCATCTGGGAAGCCAGGGATTGCGCGGAGCCCAACGCGGTCGCCAGAAGAAACAACAATGGTTGGTCCACGTCTCCGGGTTTCATTCGTCACTAACCATGATTGTAGATCTTATGGTGGAGTCGCTGAATCAATTCGTGTCCTTTCGAACGGTGTCGTCCATGCCCCGATATCGTGCAGATTGTCGCAGGGGTGCATCGTTCCTCCGATCAGTCTTTCAGAACTTCGGCGCCGTCACAGAGATGATCAACACCTCAGAACCGTACAATCCGATCGTCTTCGCAAAGTTCAGAGGTAACCCTGCAACTGCGGCATCAAGAAAGAAGATCCTCTTCTATGGTCACTACGACGTCATTCCTGCTGAGAATGAGCACCAGAAGTGGAAACACGATCCGTTTGCACTGACTGGAGAAGGCGGCTATCTCTACGGCCGTGGCGTCTCAGACAACAAAGGACCGATCATGGCTGCCATTTACGCCGCTCACGAGCTAGCTAACGAACAGAGTCTGGATTCTGACATCATCTTCTTAATCGAAGGAGAGGAAGAGAGCGGCTCTCGCGGATTCGAGAAAGCCATTCAAGCGAAGAAGGATTTGATTGGCGATGTGGACTGGATTTTGCTGGCAAACAGCTATTGGCTCGACGATCACGTACCTTGTTTAACCTACGGCCTACGGGGTGTCATACACGCCACAGTGCAGATCGAGAGCAAGCATCCAGACTTGCACAGTGGTGTTGACGGAAGTGCGTTGCTGGACGAGCCGCTGAAAGATCTAGTCATGCTTCTGTCAAGGTTGACTGGTCGACATGGTAAGGTACAGATACCCGGCTTCTACGAACCAATCCTGCCACTGTCCGAGGACGAGAGTGAACTCTACACTGAGATCACTAAAACTCTTCTCCGAAGCAACCCTGACCTGGGAGACCCCGAGGAACTTGCGCAATCGCTTATGCGTCGATGGCGCGAGGCTTCGTTGACCATCCATCGATTCCAGACTTCTGGTCCGGAGAACTCCACCATCATTCCCCGCCTTGCCAAAGCTGCACTATCGATGCGGCTTGTACCAAATCAAGAGGCATCAGAGGTGGCACAGTCCCTTATCACATATCTCGAGACCGAGTTTGAGCAGCTCGACTCGAAAAACAAGCTAAAAGTCACGATAGACCACCAAGCTGAACCCTGGTTAGGTGACTTCAGCAACGAAATCTTCCAAACACTCGAGCGTGCAATCATGTCTGTATGGGGCCCAATCCTTGGCCAACGAAGAGAAAGTGTACATGCCTCAAAACGACCGGATTCGCTCAAGCCATCGCATGATGCTCCAGCCTCGCCAACATCTACGAAAGGAAAATCCATTCCTGCAACATCCAGTACTCTCGCGCAATCTTCCGACTCTAGACCGACCTCTTCTGACACCTCGACTCCGGTAAACGACTTTGAGCCAGGCATCAAACCCTTGTATATTCGCGAGGGCGGCTCTATTCCCAGTATAAGGTTCTTGGAGAAGGAGTTCGGTGCGCCAGCTGCACATTTGCCATGTGGACAGGCGAGTGACTCAGCGCATCTGGATAACGAGAGGTTACGATTGGTGAATTTATTCAACAGCAAGAAAATCTTCAAAGAGGTGTTCAGGGAGTTGCCGCGACGGTGAAAGGTCAAGATTGACAAACAGGAAGAGGATTCTATCATAGAGAGGAAGCTCGGCCTAGATAAGTATGACTAGACGTCCATTCCGATACCTGAGCATTGCCCTATATCCCGAAATAGAAAAGGTGTGTCGAAGCCAAAATGCTCCTTCTTATTGCATATGTCTGTCCCTCTCTTCCTGTACCCTCCTAACCTCAGTTCTTAATTTGCCCGCCAACCGCCTCGCCTCCTCGAATTTCGCCCTCGCCAACGCAGCCCTCTTGTCCGCCTGTTCCCACTCTCTTCTACGCCAATTAGTCTCGTGCATTGCCCCTCTAGCCGCTTCCAACAATGTGTCCAATGAAATTGTATCTTCTTCCTCCACCAGTGTATATATAGGCGGTAACTCAACCTTTCTCTCCGGATGTGGCGGCATATCTAGAATGGCTGGCAAGGGGGGCAGTTCATTCCCTTGCTTTTCATTTTCGCTTACTTCAGCAACCGTCTTTTGTCTTTTGGCTGCCACATCAGTCTCTATATTCTTGGACAGTGTCTTGTCATTGATACTACATCTCCTTTTCCCCGTTTCTGCTTTGCTTATGCTCGATTCCGAACTATTCCTCCTGACCCCGCCCTCCATTTCCATGCCCACGCTCATCCTCCTCACGCTCTCATATGCCTTGATCACATCCTCCTCTTCTACGACCGCATACATACCACCTGATCTGCGCCCAGTGTATGACGCCTCCCGTATTCGGGCGTAGAAATACGTAGATATGAGCGACCATGCGCGCTCAGGCTGATTGGGCGTCAGATTTGCAAGGCCAAGTAATGCAGTCAGCATTGCTGGAGACGGGGTCAGGGAAAGTGGGAGGGAGGGTGGGAGGAGGGTTGGGATGCACCAGATGGAGAGGATGAGGTCAACGGGAACCGATGTTTCCGCGGTGGTTGTAGAGTCTCGAGTAGAGTTCGACATTGTCATTGTATGTGGACTGCGTGGATATTGTGGAGGATATAGTTCGGCACGTATAAAGTAGTGTAGGACACTTGCTTGGAGTGGATGGGTCTAAACGCTCGACCGACTGAGGTGTGCACGTTGACGGTGGATATTGTTGGCAAGCGTATATTGATATTGCTTGATGGTGTTGAATGAATGACAATTTAGGTTGCGACAAAGCATTCTGAGGACAAGACAAAGCTAAGTGCAAGTCTTTGTTCATGTAAAACCTCGAAACTGTTGCTTTGTTGATAAATACGATGTCCTTTTATGGATTCGCAACACTGCGATCTTAAAATGATGCAAATATGTCATGGGCATCTAGCTTAGAGAACCATTGCTTTCCCGTCGCCAGGCCAGACATAACGCTATCTCAGACGTACAGTGTGTATGCATGCGAAGTACATGTCGAGCGACCGTCAAGTACAACAGTGTCGATTAGGTAAAAGGAAATTCATACAGTGTTAACCTTGAATGAAGACGGAGTGAGCTGCGTCATCCGCTCGGGCAATGTTCTTTGGCTGATGTTCATGTGCAACGTGAGATTAACTTCCACGGTCTGATCTTTGGTTGCTTAACCTGGCTCAGAATTCGTGCAATGCAAAATCTTAAAATGCCCCAGTTTCTGCTTCACAACATCCAGTGCTACCTCTTCCAAGAGGGACGCCTCGAGCTCTCGCCTCCTCCACTGCTGGCAGGAGCTCATCACACTCAGGGAATGCTTGGTCAGACTGTGCTGTTAGAAAAGTTCTCCTGTTCGTCAAGCGATGATAGCTTATAGCGCTTGCAAATCGATATACTTTCCGAGTCGCACCGGACCTCGACTCCCGCTTGCCCTGTGCTACTCATTTTGTACAGATGTGGTCAATGCAGAGGCGACTTAATGATTCCATGCCTTCTACCGACCATTCGCCTAGGCGGTTCGCACATAGCATGATATCCTTGGTGACATGACTGTGGGATGCGACATTATGAAAGATCTCGGTTCTATATGGTACAATGTAAGCTGAGCGTGTCAAATGCAAGATTAAGAAGTGCGCAGTGTAGATTACAAACGTAGCTCATAAGAGCGTCGACCGAATGCTGAGAGGTCGAGAAATCATGAGCGTTGTACCCTGGTGATCAAATTGGTTGATTGCACGGGTTTGTTGCCAGGCCACGCTCACGGTGTTAAATTCCAGGGATCTGAGAGCCCACAAGAAGATCAAACTAAGTGGCGAACAACAAAGCCATGCTCAGTTCCAAAATGTGCCTCCCTTGGCGAGATCAGTTCGCAGTGTCGCGTGCCCGCTGAGCAATCACAAGAATCCACAATGCTCCAAACCAAGCCGGTAACTGGCGCGTCTGCAAAGTCTTGTCTGGGTCCCTGCAGCAAATCCCCAAGCCGGACAATATGAGCTTGATTCGTAGCTAAGTGGATGTGGTGGGACTCCAGGATGTGTAGGGCAAAGACGGATATCGGCACAACAAGTCTTGGTGGCCAAGAGTGACAAGAACACATAAGAATGATTGACAGGTTCGATGAGCTTGAATCAACCACGTTCCTAGGAGGTCACGCGAAGACTTCGTCCAGGGTTCTCCTGTGTCGTGTGAGGATCTGTGTCTGTTGTTATGTGATCTCCTGTTATTGTGCGTCGACACAACGTGCGCGAAGGCTACTTCCTATGCTCCGTGTCTAGACCACTGCGACAGGCAAGTCTGCAAAACTCGTGATTTGCTTTTACGCGCCGCTTTTCCCACGTATTAGCTAAAAGTCAATAGAATTGTTGTTGTTAGCGCGGTAATGGAGAGAAAGAACGAGACGTGGTATGTCAATGTTGGGCATGTGGCGCTGCGTGCACGACCCAGGCAATCTACCGAATTGTGTAACTCACAAGCCCTCAGCTGACTGAGACCAGGAGTGGAGCATTGCCACAGGTTTACGGCGCCATGAGGCATACTCGAGCAGGCACCAGGGTGTGTCTGCTGCATACGTTCGCTGCCGGGAGGGCTGCGGCATTTGAGTAGCGACGAATGGGTACATGGTTGACCATGGCGCAGTGACATGCATGTGTCAGAAGATATCGAGGCGTCGCGTTGGGATTGCGCTAGAAGTTGAGACACGACTTCTATGGAAGCACGTGTGCTGCAAGAGGACACGGACGGAGCTGTCGCCATGCAGCAGAACCCCCGCGTAGACCCTGGGGTCCACTGTGTGATGCATCAGATCCACCGAGGCATGAATCCGGAAATGAGCCTCAATGGCCAGGGTCCGTAGGAGTGTACTGAGTATGGTTCAAAACTAGTTGGTGATGGAAAGCTCACTCGACATGCACCAGACACATGCCACAATCACCATAATTGACCATCTGCGCATCGCGCATTCCGAGATGATCGTGCCTGCCGTGGTCTGACATGGGCCAAGATAGATAATCTACCTGTGGCAACGGACCAGGCGGGGCTACGATGGGCGGCTTTTGTGATGGAAGTGGTGAGGGCGAAGATGAAGTTCAAAATGATGCGACTAGTGGGGACCAATCAGCGAGGCAGTGAAATGCTCAGAGGAAGCCGCATGCATTGCACCCTGTTTAGGCAGGCAGGAGTCAAGTCAGCCCAGTCGAATCCGGTCAACATGGCTCAGTGATGCAGCCTCGCATGGCAGCTTCACATGCACACGTAGAGCCGGGACAGTTTCTGCTGTTGAGGCCGCTCGCGTGCGGTAGAGCGATCCGATGCTCTTCGCTAGTCCATGATGGCAAGCATCAATACCAAGACACGAGATGGCGGAACTGTGCGAGAATGTGCGAAAATAAGCCGGCCCACTCCGCGTACCATGGTGTCGGTTTGCGAGCTGCAGTTGGCTGGCCGCGGCGCCGCGCGTGGAGCAAAGTGCGTGCATGAAACTTTGCGGCGGGTATCTCGTGCTGCCCGCACGGCGTTGGTGGTCAGCTCGCGTCGAGCGCTGCTGTGCCAGTGCGCGCGTTTTCCCCGCCTCTCAAGCTGGCCTCGCCGGCGCCAGACTATTGACTACCGGTAACCACGGTGTCATGGCGACAGTGATGGCGATGGCGACAGCGATGGGATCTGGCGAGTCCACGACAAAAGCAACCTGATGGCAGCCAGAACATTGGAAGGCGCTACCTCGATGCGTGGGGGGGCAGTCACACGAAAAACGGGGACTGGGCGAGGCCTGGTGCCGTGGCCATGTCGCTGGTGGAGGAGAGACGACGTTCGAATAGACGTTGGAGAGAGTAAACGTGCCCCCCGTGGGGCGCGCTGATTGGCCCAGAATGCTACCTTCAGCCCTCCTCCGCAAACTGCTTGGCGGGACCCAAGAGCTGCCAAGTCGGTGCCAAGTAGAGTAGCGTCGGCCCACTATCGCGTTTTGAGCAGCTCAGGTAGTTGCTCACCAAGCTTCATCGCCAGTCTGCCAAATTTGCTTGCGCGCGATCAAGCTACCTTGCTCAGATCCACCCTTCACGGGCTCTCCGCCTGCTCTCTTGGCGCGCTCGCCCAATCAGCGGCTCCCCTTTTGACATGTGCGACTGCGTTCTGAGCATGCCTGAATGTGGCTGATTGAAGGCGACCGCGAGCCCACGGCGGATTCGCCCTTTGAGCTCGCCTGGTCTGTGTCTATCCCGGCCTGGATCCCTTTTGGCTCCAACGAGGGTAGCACGCTCAACGCCGTATTGCAGCGCCGCAGTCTGCAATCTGCAATATATATATCCAGCTCACAGGCCCCTACTCCGTTCTGCATCCCAGCTCCAAGCGGACCACCACTCTTTAATACTCACAGCGCTACCTGCAGCCAGCAGAACACACAGTCGCCATGCCTAAGCTCACCAAGTACAACTATGTCTTCGGCATTGGCACTTTCTTTGCCCTGCTCGACGCCTACAACAACGGTGCCAGTATGTTGAGCCCTGTTCCGCACCCTCTCACTACATTCACTAACGCTCACCAGACGATGTCGCCAACGCGTGGGCCACATCAGTCTCGTCCCGCTCCGTCTCCTACCGCCAGGCCATGATTCTCGGTACCATCTTCGAGATGGTCGGCGCCATCACTGTTGGTGCCCGTACTGCCGATACCATCAAGAACGGAATCATCCCCACCACTGCCTTCAAGGGTGATGCTGGTGTTCAGATGCTTGCATTCACCTGCGCTCTGGCTGGTGCCTCTATCTGGGTCATGTGGTGCACCAAGCACTCTGCTCACGTCTCGTCGTCCTACTCGCTCATCTCGTCTGTTGCTGGTGTCGGTGTTGCCGTTGCTGGTGCTAAGAACGTCAAATGGGGTTGGAACAAGGGCAAGGGTCTTGGTGCCATCTTTGCCGGTCTTGGAATGGCTCCCGCCGCCTCTGCATGCTTCGGTGCCATCATCTTCATGTTGATCAAGCTCACTGTCCACCTCCGAAAGAACCCAATCCCCTGGGCCATCTGGACTGCCCCCTTCTTCTTCTTGATCGCCGGTACTATCTGCACGCTCTCCATCGTCTACAAGGGATCGCCCAACCTCGGTCTCAACAAGAAGCCTGCCTGGTATGTCGCCACTGTCACCGTCTCCTGCGGTGTTGGCCTCGCTGTTCTCTCACTGCTCTTCTTCGTCCCCTACCTCCACGCCGTTGTCGTCAAGCGCGACCACTCCATCCGTTGGTACCACGCCTTCCAGGGCCCTCTTCTCTTCAGGAGGCCCGCTCCTGAGGGCATCGAGGCTGCCAACGTCCGCGACTACGCCGTTGTTCAACACGATGAGGACATCAAGGCCGGCTCCGTCAGCGAATCTGACCACGGTGTCATGGAGAAGGACTCTCAGGATGCTGAGAAGGCTGCCGTCGTTGCCGAGCACCGCCAGCTCAGCTACAAGGAACTTGTCGCTCAGGGCCAGGAACGCTTCCATGCCAAGCTCCGCGCGAAGACGGGTCCTCTCGCATGGGCCATGCGCTACCTCCACGAGAACCAGATCCAGACTGGCGAGATCTACGAGAAGAAGAACATGATCATCACCCTCAAGCGTATCCCTGCCATGCTCGTCGTCGGCGCCCTCTACGGTGTCAACTACGACATCCACGCCGCCCAGACTGGTATCCACGGAACTCCCGAAGGTGCTCGTATGGAGCGTGTCTACAGCCACGCCAAGAAGTACTCCAACGAGGTTGAGCACACCTACTCCTTCGTCCAAGTTCTCACTGCCTGCACTGCCTCGTTCGCCCACGGTGCCAACGATATCGGTAACGCTGTCGGTCCCTGGGCTGTCATCTACTCTGCCTGGAGCACCGGTAATGCCGCCAAGTCAAAGGCTCCCGTTCCAGTCTGGCAACTCGCTGTCCTTTCGGCTACTCTGTCGCTTGGTCTCATCACATACGGTTACAACATCATGAAGGTCATGGGTAACAAGATCACTTACCACTCCCCTAGCAGAGGTATGTCTCAATTTATCATTACAGTTTACACTTCAAGTATACTAATTCATTACAGGTTGCTCCATGGAGATGGGTGCTGCTCTCACCGTCCTGATCTTCTCGCAATACTCTCTTCCCGTCTCGACCTCCATGTGCATTACTGGTGCCACCGTCGGTGTTGGTCTTTGCAACGGCACCATCAAGGCCGTCAACTGGCAGCGAGTCGGTCTCCTCGTCTTCTCATGGATCATGACTATCCCCATTGCCGGTACCATTGGTGGTCTGTCCATGGCCATCATCCTCAACGCTCCCCACTTCCGTTAAATCACTCTCGCCGGTCTTGGTACCATTCAAAACGTCGCATCCGGATACCCTCTTTTCAAATTTGATAGACTTTGCATGTATGTTTACGAGCGCGCGATGATGTGGCAGGTTGTGTATGGTAGTGTCATCTAGACAATATACTTTCACTTAATACTACTTGACTATCTTTTGATACTCGTGATGTGAACATGATTCTGATCCCTAGGCTTTTCGCACCCCACTTCTAACTTTCCCACAACTCTGCAGCCTTTCGACGTTTTTAGCTCTGGCATGATGCACCTCAAGAGCCAAAAAAAATCCTTCGCACTCCGTGCCATATCATGATGGGCAAAATTGGGAAATGAAAAGAAGGAAAACTCAGCATACATCATTTCCTATCTGAATTCGAACGTGATTAGAGCGCTGCAATCAATGAATCATTTTTGCACATGAAATGATTCCAGGGCGTTGACAGCCTTGGTAGGTGGTATGACCTTGCCACCATCATTTGAGTTTCATCGGGCACGCGGACACAAGCAAGTTCGGCACCTAGCACCTAAAACTCAATCTTCAGGTCGTGCATCACTTCGCCCATCTGATCAGCACTTTCTCCGATCCTCCCGTCCCAACCATGTGGAACGATTCACTTCGGCGAGGTCCCCCATCTTCAAGATCACCACCAGCATATATTGTAGATCACGCCTGCGACATGATGGAAGAGGCGCCCGCATGAATCGTGGGGGACGATCTTGACCGTGATGTTCACGTCGCTGAAGTCACTATACAGCTCCCCAAGCGATGAGATTAGGTCACCTCACCAACAGCGGAACATGAACTAGATCACTGTACTATGTACGCCAAGTCTACAGATCCTCTTGGCATGCGAAGAAGCAACAAAACAACTTCTGCGGGGAGATGGAGAAGCGCTCTTGGCTTGAGATGGTGCGAAAAGGATCCGATGGTATGTGGATGGACACGTTGTGGGATGAGGGATGTGATTCGTTCAGGTGAACTGCACTGCACGAAGGGCGAGGCGAGGCGAGGCGAGGCGGCGTATAATTTTCGGCGGCGAAGTATTGGAGCGGCAAGAAATTAGGTCGGGCTGACTGTATTTGTCCAGCAAAGTTCAAGGAGAGATGCTGGAGTTTCTGTACTTCAAGGATCCATGAAACAGGAGACATCGTAGCATTGCACATGGGCTGGAACATGTGTACGTAAGGCCCAGACGGTCTACAGATATTTGACTTTGCCGGATCGAAAAGAATTCCGGCGGTACAGTGCGACGGCTAGCCAGTGGCGCTGAAGGAGACGGGCACGTGGGTCTCGGCGCAACCATGAGCGAGCGGAGAAATAGTGGCCTGCGCGAATTACAGGAGAGAGGATTTATTGGAACTGAACGGAGTCTATTGGAACTAATCATGTTACAGAGATATGGCTAAGTCAGGGGTGAGTACTGATTTTCGGTCCTAGAGTAGAGCGTCGCATACCTATCCCAGGGGTGGGATGTAGTTGGACACAGTTATTCAGGGAGTGCCTGAGATGTTGTCCAGTACTGTTGAGCTTCTACAATACGATCTAAACCCAGAGCCTATGCGCCATGAAGTCGTTGTCGCATGCTTCAAGCCCTGCCTTTTTGCTCCAAAAGACCGTAATCACCCATACCGCCCGCAACTTCTATCAATGATGACCTGCGCTGGACCTCTTCCTTGCGGACTGCATCCTGCTGGAAGCTATCGCTGACGAAGTTACGGCCAGCTATCTTGAACTCATATACTGCGGGATGTGCAGCAGCTTCTTTCCCAATCAACCGCCTGACGTGCCGGAAAGACAGGCCGAAGTTCTCTCTATCGAAGAGACGACTATAAATTGCATGAGTAGTATCATCATTGAACAGATTTTGCATTGTTTCCAGATAACCTTTGTCATCTACGGGGCTGTTGAGAACGCACTCTGGTACAGCAGCTGTGCGCAATAGTTTGACATCTGATTGCCATTGGGACTGGGAGTGAGGGAATGGAGACTTGGTATAAATATCCTCGGTATCGGAATGGATGAATTCGGATGCCCTGGTAGGATTAAAAGGGTTGATGCAAGATTTCAGGTACTAGAGTATGAGACATAATGTGTTTTCTAGGGGCATACGGAGGACTGAAACAAGTAGCAGGCAGGACCGTGAGGTATTTGATTAGAGGATACTAACAAGTCATTGAAGGCAAATGACTGCCACAAGATCGATCTTATAACAGGTCGCAAGGTGAAAGTGGACTACTTTGCAGGGAATGTCAGAGAGAAGCAAGGTCAGTCGAGCACACGCATGTATGAACGCGCGCCAGATCTGTGATGGCAGCAGCATGTCCCCTTAAGCAGAAAAGATACAGTGATAGCAACGAGGCATTATCAGGCACAGGAGCAAGTTATGAGAATCATGTTGTGTTTTTAGAGCTCACATAGCGACGTGTGCCTTGCAATATCTTTTCATTCACCGTCCTCTGGTTCTGGTTGCACGTCAGATAAGCGCTTCTTGCTAGGCGCATTTCGTGGATAAATCTTTTTAAGCCTACGCGGCACAGGCCTTCTTCGTGATGGCAGGTTCCTTCTTAAATCTGTTACCCAGATATCCAGTCCCTTCTCACTGCCCATCAATTTTTTCCCACCATATTCTCCTAAATTTGCTATGATGGTATACGGTCGGCATTCGTGCCCTCCCTACGTTGCTCTCCTTCGATCTTGGCAAACCTGTCGACCTTGAAGTTGTACCAGTCGGCCGGAGCGGCGACATTCTTAGATTGGTCGTTGGCGTCATGGCCATGCAGGTTCCAAGTCTGCAAGTTCTGGGGAGGCGGAGCTATGAGTGATGAGTGTCAAGGTCAGATGTCGAAAAATCAGAAGAGAACTCACGAAGAACATCGCTGTCTTTGATTGGAAGGTACGGGACCTGGTATGGCGAGCTACAGTGGTAGGACTGGTTGTTGCTCTCGACTGCCATCGCAGTGCTGGTCTCGCTCTCAGAAGCAGCATCCTCAGATCGGACTGACACCGCACACCAGCCTCTTCCGCATGCTGAGTTGGCTCAAGCAACATCGAGAATGTGCCGTTCTCAGTCTCTGCAACTGCATACTCGGCTGTGGATGTACCCTCTGCCTCTAAGAGTGTCGTGATGACTTTTCGAAATGTGAGTATATAGTTGAAGCAAACAGGATACCGCATAGAATTCAGACTGTACAACAAATAAACGCTTCGAAAATCCAAATCATCTTAAGTTACCTTTGGGCGTTCCAAGCGCAGGGAAATTGGACTCGGTGAAGCTTGGTAAGTTGCCAATCGCGGCCTCTGCGGTGGCTTTCTTGCTGTTGATGAAGGCACTTCCGCCCTCGTTCACTATTTCAACGTCAGGAATTTTGGCTTTGACCGATGGAGAAACTGTTACACTCGTAATTGCCATCGTGAGCTGGCTGGACGGCAATCTCGCGGTCGCGAATTCAAAAACTAGTGGAGCCTACTGCACGGTTTTCCCCGGTAATGGTGCTGAACAGGACATAGGCGATTGTCTCCTTGCCAGTGCGCACATTAGTCGTGCGGTAGATGTCCTCGATCACGGAGTTTGAGAAGCATGCCTTAATCTCTTCAGTGGTGGCGTTGAAGTGGACGTTGGTGACGCAAATAATGCGACTGCGTGCACACTCTGGAAGCTGGAAAGGTGTGCTCATTTTGTGGTCGTGTTGAGCTGCGGCTGAGGCGGATTTGTTTGACAAATTGATATACAGCTAGTTGTGGAGTGAGAGATAGTCAGAGCTGTGAGCAGCCTTAAATATATTGGAGGAAGGGGACTAAACTTGCGTCGGACCGCCCATGATTGTCTTACGTGATAGTGAAAGGTCTAGTCATGCCGATAGTCGAGGAAACTGGAAGGAAACGTACTAGAGTTAGAGATTGCGCACGAGTGACCGGTGAACTTTTCTGTTTGTTACTACTCCTTCAAAGTTGAGAACTACGTATTGGGCACGACTTAATGATCTTCTTTCAGGTGTTGCTGATGATTTTTTTGCACGCGGCGATGTACTTTATGGCCCGGTAGCCATTCAACCCAGTAATTACTTTACAATACGTTCATCAAAAGTGGGCCATGACAAAGGCTCAGACCTTCCTCATTTTCGTAATGCTCAGATGCAATAGAAGAATGCTATAGCTACTCAGAATGGGTTGAGGTCCCATGATATACTTTCCATGTCTGTCATCGCCTCTCGGACGAAGCGATGTTGTTCAAGACATTCCAGGTTTTGCACATTAGCAATGTTAAACTCGTGGACGTCTCCGACAATACAATGTTCTACTATAGTATACCGGTGAAATCGCTGGGAGATTGTACGGGCACGCAGTAATGAGCTACTGGTCATGGCATGTTTTCCTCGAACCATCTCATCTACTGGTCCTGGTCACAATCAGTGCGTGTATAGAATGCTGTAGCTTTTGCCAAAGTCGGTCCTCTGTGAACATGTTGATACCGAAATTTTTGTGATATTTGTTGGCGTCTGTCGTGTTTAGGCCCAGACAAATTCCTTGTTGGCGCGTGTATTTTTGAGACGAAATAGGTGCGTGGGGGCAATGGTGAGGTTTGCGGTAGGAAGGTATGCACGCCTATAGTCATGTAGGCGCTAGAACGATGTATAGAGTGGTTGAAAGACGTGCAAGCGCGAGAGATGGTTAGCATGGCCCCTGCACTGAGGATGGATGCGCGCAGCCTCCATGCGCTCCTAGAGATTCAGAAGGAAAAGGCACATCTGGAAGGATTTGACGCACTCGTCGCAATCATCCTTTTTCCAAATCGCGAGATTGGTAGGTGAGCTGCAGCTGTCAGCATTGAGCTGCAACGACGCGTGATCATAACAGCACAGCAAGTGGGAGAAAGTTCGCCGCATTAGATGTCATCCAGAACATAAGAATAGCTAGTACACAATATCGGGTGCGCTGGGTGTTGTATGTAGATGCGCGAGCACTTAGTGTCATGGAGTAAAGCTCTATAGTGATCTGCCGCGGAGCTCGCGCAATCACGACATTGGAAGCGAGCAATGGCCAAACAACGTCTGCCATCATCAGGTGCTCTGAAATATGTAATTAAGGATGTATGTAAAATTTGATAGATGACCTTGGAGTCAAACACGATCGTGTTGCTGCTGCGGTCCCGCAGCAAAAAGGACGCCAAAAAGTGGTTGTTTCGGCTTTTCCACCGCGACGACCAGGTTCGAACTCACGCCATGAAAAACACCAAAAAAATGGTAGCTTCTCTTTGATTGAGCGTGTCATCCTTAGTGCAGGGGCCATGCTAATCTTCTCTGTATCGTTTCAAATTGACCAAATGTCCGAAGACGAAATGATGAAGAACAAGTTAAAATATATACTACAGCGATAGACGTAGGCAGGAGCCTGGCCAAATGTGATGTGGAGCGTAGAGTGCAAGGTAAAAGCGGTACGTGTTGCACGCTAGCAGCAACCATGACAAAACGGAAGCGGTGAGCGGAATTAGACAAGCGGGAAAATTGGTAGCGGAGGTACGGTGCGGCACCGTGCTGCTCTCACCATGGTTGTATCGGCCTGGGCCTCACGGCCAACAGGCGGTACAGCCAAGCTCCTTTCCAAACTGAGACGACAGTGAGGATTAGCATGGCCCTGCACTGAGGGTGACACGCTCATCTAAAGAGAAGCTACCATCTTTTGGTGTTTTTCGTGGCGTCGGTCGCACGCGGTGTGCGCGCCCAACTCCGTCGGCTCCATGAGGCACGCTCAAGTACCTTAGCATGTATACGCTGGGCGACAACACCGTGACATGCTGCTAAGGGCTGAAGAGGATACATCCGTGCTTCTGCGCTTTTGTAATTTCGCGTCGCATCGCGTCGCGTCGCATCGTCGTAATATTGAGCTCGAGGGCCACAGTCACCAGCTGCAATGATTGCCATCTGTGTCTGCCGCAAGGCAGGTCTTGTCATTTAAAGGACTGATCGACGTGACACAAACATAGCCGTTCTGAAATATTGTCGCATCGCATAGATCCCCAGCATTTTAGACAACGTGGATAGATGTACGGTCAGCAGTTAATCTGTCTTTTGCGTCCTCATTTTCCTTCTCTTGATTGCGACCTGGAGCTGGTATTTTCCGGATTCTCGGGAACTGATAATTATGATTGCTAGAATGCTGCAACGCATATCATAACCTCAATGACACCTGTCATTGCTCATCTCGCGCGAAGGTGGAGATAAGAAGCCACCCAGTTGGCTCTGCAAAGCCCTTGAGCCTCGAAGGGCGATAGGTATTGGCATCAACCAACATGCGTAGCTGTTGCGAACCCGGTGTTGCGACTCGAATAAGCCAATCGTTGGCTGAAAAATATGTCTTACCTTACTATTGCGGACAACGTTCAATCTCGCCAGCACCTTCCAAAAGAGCTTGTAACGGTTGGGCCGAGACACTCACGAGATCGCGGTGCCGGCTGCTGAAGCGCCAGAGCTCTAGACAGCTACTATTAGAACAAAAGAATCCCTCAGTGGCTACCAGGTATGAGCAAAGTGATACAAGGGTTCGATGAACTGAGGAGCATGCGGTACGATTCTCCCCATCGTGCGCACCAGAAGAGCGCTGGCTGCACGATGCTGTTTGCTCTCGGCAGACCTGATTGGAGAGCTTCCACGAGGGAGCAGTCACCGCTGTATGCGAGAATACCTGTTGTACGAAGTAGAGGTGGACGGCGGAGTAGGCACGTTTGCATGCATGAGAACGAGACTGGATGGTAGACAAGCTCTTTCTGCGGACTGTTAGCAAAACGCTTCAACGAAGTCAAGACAAGACTCATTCTTCTTCCGATGCCGAAGGGTTAATTCCTTCACGAGAGCCTAGGTGCTCTCAGGGTCTCGGACTTCGCCCTGAGAGGTGCAGTCGCGCCAGGTGGCAGGGAATCCAAGCGACTTGTTCGTAGTCTGTTACGGCAATGTTAGCATGTGCTAGTAAAGTGTGGAAGATAAGATACTCAAGAGGCCACAGCCACGATAAAGTCGCCTTCTAATATCCATGTTGGCCACTCAGCCTCAGACGAGATAGGAAATTGCTCAAGAAGAACCATCTGGGGAGGTGAAGGTAAGACTTTGCTTTCCACTCTAGCTCAAAGACTATGATATTGTCCTTTCTGAAAGGACCTTTAGACTTTGATGGAGTCGAGAGGCCTGAGACTGCGGAAGATTTAATTCATGAACAACGAAGACGGCAAAAATGCTTACTGGCCATTGGTTCTAATGTGCCAAAGGCTTTTCCCCCTCTCCACATTAGTCTCCACACGTTGCGAGAGATTCGACGTGAAGGAAGTTCGATGGTCGGATTTGGTTGGTGATGCTGGAAGTTGGATGCTTCGAGGTTGGAGCCAGAAGATGAAGCGACTACGGTGAAACAGTGTTGCTGATTGATAACTACTGACTGCTCCTTTTGGTATCACCAGGAAGCGCGACGAGGACACAAGGAGACAGGTTCACTTCCCACACTGTACACACTTAGCATGGTGGAGGCGGGGGTGGAAGACTTACGCCAATTGATCCAGCATTTTATTGAGGGCACCGATCAAAGTGAAAAGTTTTGTTGGAGGGCGATGAGCCATCACCAGTGTCCTGCAACAATCTGCCATGAACCTTACGGTCTGTCGGAGCCGAAACTCGATATCTGAGGCACTCTCCACCAATGCAAGCAACCAGTGTGAAGCATAAAGGCAAACTCAAATTGTGTAGGGAAACTTGAACACGTTCAAACCCTTGTCGCGAGGATTGGTGTTGATAGGCCATCGTACTTTCACAGTTAGCACACGGAACACGGGGGAGGAAGGGCACACCTGTTCATTGCTGCTCTCGTTGGCATCTCTAAGGTGAAGGTCCCAGGAAGCACCACGCGCAGGTGAGAGTCAGGCTTTGCTTCCCAACCTGTACAATGTCAGCAAAGCCGAAGGTAAACCTAGCTAGGATCCAAGAATCGCCGTTGATGAGAAAGGAGGGCAATCAAGAGCATGTAGCTAGTCAGTAACTGTCGCTGGTGAGGAAGCTCACAGACCTGATGCTAAAAGGGAGAAAGCGGGAGTGGAGGACTCTGGGACTAGTCAATATGTGCGACAGGCTAGGAAGCGTACTTACGGAAAACGAAAAGGAGGATTTTGATAAGCCTAGTACGTGTCAGCAATTTTTTCTTGTTCGAAGAGATCTCTCACCGTGAGCTGATGTGGCAAGAGGCGGAAAGAAGGACCCTACTCTGATCAGTATGTGCCACAGATGTGGTAGGGCGCTTACGATGTCACAAGCGAAGGATGCTAGGAAGGCTGCTCGCGAAACAGGCAGGTCACCGGAATCCGGAGAGAAGGGGGATATTTGGGAGGAGGTCTGCTTCATTCAGTATGTCCAGAAGACTGGAAGTGCTGCTTACCATACTTCCAGAAGTGGGCCAAGAAGAGCCTGATCGCGGTTAATTGCAGTCGTACAGAGAGGATTAAACCTCAACGCAGTGCAAGATACAGGTTTTAAGAGGAGCAGAGGAGCTTTTCATGATTAGCATGTGCTGCCAACAGACTAGCTTGCCTACCAAGCTTTCTTATACAGAGGAACGACGAGCCTAGGGTAGTCAAAGGTTGTCGAAGAAGAGATTGGGTAGCACACTGCACATATGTATGAGGAGCCAAAAGTGCCAAAGGAGCCTATAATTGTTAGTATGTGTCGCCATTGGGGATATGTTACTCACCACGAGTTATAGAATCGGCAGCGAGTGGACACATGTGGTCAGCGCTTGTTCCCGGTAGCCAGCTTTGGACCCGACGTAACATTTGTACAGCCTATGGAGCTAAAGTAGAGAGAGTCTAAGAACGATCAATCGCAGAGCCTTGAAGAAGGATTACTTTGATGTCAGAACGTGGAAGTGAGGTAGCTAAAGAAGCATGGTGAAGTGAGTAGCGCTGAAGATATGTTAGCTGCAGAAGATATGTTAGCTGCAGAAGACATGCTAAAGGGAAGCAACTCACAAGCCGAGCGACAATGGTGAGCTGCTTTGAGATCAAGACAGTCATCACGCAAGGTCCAGTAGCTCCAGTGTCGTCGAAGCAGAACGTTTTCATTTCCTAAAAGTACAAAGGGCGCGGAAGCCGTCGAAGAAAGCCAAATAATATAGCTCGAAAGGCTATCGCGGTGGCTTGGAGGTTAGCACGTGTTTGTTGTGGTGGAATATTGTGGGTGAGAAGCGAGTCCAGGCGACTGCGCCCAACACCAATGGGTATACTTACGAAAGGAAAGGAGATATCAGGAGGGTTCTCGCTCGGCCTTAGGTCTCTTAGTTATCGTCTTCTTCGACGCGAAACGTCTCGACGAGCGCGCTTGGTGGTGGTAGAGAGAGCTGTGGCGGGGTGGGCGGAGGGGTTCTGTCGAGGAGTGGTCGGTCATCTTCAGGGGACTCCTCGGCGGGAGGAGCAAGGCAGAAGCACGAAGCGATGATGGCGAGCAGACGGTGGAAGAGTTCCATACTGTGGTGGTTGTTGTTGTTGTGGTTGTGGTGGTTTGGATTTGGGCGATGTCGCTTGGAAGTGAAGGAGAGTGTGGGAAAAGCAGCTGGGGGAGGAGAAGCGGAGGGACAATAATGGCGCCTCGATTTTATGCTAGTCGTTGTGGGCGTGTTGCTGGGCGGAAACAGAGTCAAAGGTGAGCTTGAGTTAGAAGTTTGGGGACGTTCAAGAAATGATGCACCAACACTGGAGAGCTGCAACATCAAGACGATGGTTGAGAATAGCTATACTACATATTTACGGAGTAATTAACCCTTCAAAGCAGCTGGCATCCTAACAACAATTTTGCTGCAGTACTGCGAGTTTCGTGATGCCTCCGATTTTGATATAGACGCTAGCGCCGAGCTCCCACAACACCACGGTGGTCCGTGCAATGTCCTGTGTCGGTCTGAAGGACCAAAAAGAGTCCTTTAGCGCTTCGCATGATCTTTGAAGCCCTCTCAGAGTCCTCGGAACACCTAGAGGCATGCAAGAGTACTCATAGTCTCGGTGATGGATCATGTCGTTACCTGCGCCCATGGATCGTATGCTGTGATATAGGTATGTTGGCCACGTCGGGTAGCTACAGAAGAATTTATAGTCTTTGCTGAATATAAATCCCAGACTGTAGCTCGTCGGAGTTCGAACATCCAGCACGCAAAGAGTTGTGGCTGCTGAGAAAGGTGAGCAATTAGTTGACCTTCCACTTCCCACACCCACAGGGTCCTCACCTCCGACTATTAACTCCCTCGCAGCGAAGAACAACCCCGACAAGACGCCGATCCGAAAATCTTGCTGAGAGATCTTAACACCACCGGTATCGAGACGACCAAAACGCCTCATTTTCGGCGCCCCTCGCGGCCATCACGGTCTTTCGCAAATGCCAATACTATGCCTTGCATGAGCCAGAATCAGGCGCCGACCGGCATCAAAAGGGAGAAAACACCGAAGATGGCCATGAACAGCAGACCCTCAAGGCGCCAGATGGATATGGGGACGGCGGATGATTTATGGGTCCAGATGTGCCGAAGCGTACGGGCCGCTCTTCTGCGCCGCTCATAGTATCTGCGTCCGTGGGAGCAATAGCGAAGCCTTCGCACAACACCAGGGAGATATATTCGCTGATAGCAAATCAATCTCCAGGTACCGCATTACATCGTGACAATTTCGACGTTGAGCGTAGCCTCGTTGGGCCGTGACAGAAGCGACTTTCGCCGATGCAGCTTCACAGTCAACACTAAACCAAGCGCCTTATCGGACATCGAAGTATGGGAGGACACAAGAAGATGGAAAACATCATAACGGGTTTGGAACTGGGACATATGCGGCGGAGCGTACACAGTGGAGAAGCTTTGCAGCGACGCCACGTGCTTCTCTACGGATGTCGACCAAACGCCGAAGCCTCCAGCTCATTGAAGGAACAGACGACAGCATAAACAAACGCATTTTTGTATTTCGGTGTAGAGCGCGACAGCCAAACCCTTCCATCTCTTCTCGCGGTGCAGCTCCTACCAGCGGGCGCCGCCGGCTCCGCAGTTCCCAGACCATTTAGGAGACTGTGGAAGGGGCTGGATACGAGACAGAGAGATTATAGGAAGAAAGATACCTTGGAGATGCTTGCGCTACAGCATCGGGAACTTCGAACGTCGCGCATACGCAGGCGCTACGGCATCAAACTGGCGGCCGCGCTATCGCGAACAAGCTCTGTTTGAGTCTTGCCCGCATGCGAGTGGCAGATACAATCAGTCGGCAGCAGCATACGGGTCATGAGGATAGCCAGAATCTGCTGTTAAGCCAAGGCAGACCAAAAACAGCTGCACACAATGCGCGATACCCACGGCAGGCATACAAATATCGGGCGAGCATGTCCAGAATGGTGCGAAGGCTGTGGCCATGCCGAACATATTTTGCAAACTTCTGCGACATGCAAAGAGTCTCTTGAGTTGCGAGCAAGTTAAGGCAAGGTTGCAGTAGATGATGCGCTTGTAACGAGGTGAGATGCTTCGACGAGGCGAGGTCCAAATAAAGTTGAGACGATCTGACCAACCATTTTTTAGGAAGCCGGCGTCCCCATTTCCCATCCAGCTCCTACGAATTGAACACGATTGCCGACGTTACAACTTCACTTAGACTGTCAGCAATAATTGAACAATGTCCATTGTGATGGAAGAGATGTGTCCTGTGTGACAGCTTGCCCGACGTGACGGCCTCATCGCTGTAGAGCGCCGCCATGCCCTTTTGAGGTCCTGCCAACGATCAGCATGTCTTCTGGAAGCTTACAGTTGTCACTTGATCGCTGTGCGAGGAAAATAATGGCAAGGTTTGCTGTGGTGACCAGGTTTTCGATGGACAATACAATGATCGATCGCGTATAGAGCTGAAGTGAACGCCTCACATGAGTCAACCTCTTCAGTATTGCGAACCCAGATTTCCAAGAGTCAGCCACGAGGTGTCACAATAGATCCAAGATCAAGGGCAGAGCTGCGGACCAGGCGTCCGCTTCAAGGTCATCGTCTTGGTTTTTGCAGCCAAATCTTCCCAAAGATATCACCTTCCGCAATGCAGGCATTCAAGCGCCGGGAGCACTGGCTTCCTGTTGCAAATACTGTAGATATTGGGCGCCAGATATGCGCAATGCTGTAAGCATAACTCGGAGACACTACGCGCAGCGCGGTGTGCAGGTGTGAAGGTGTGGCATCGACGGCAGCAGTTCGGCGATTGTATGAACTACTCTGTTATTCAGAGTGCTTATAGTGCCGTCATTTCACATGTTCCAGCAGAGAATCGATCCGACAAGTATAAGAGGTTGTTGCAGAGGAAAATATAGTGGCCGCAGTGTCGACAAAGTCCGAGTCGGAACGCCAAGCTGCAAGCAACCGTCTGCCTCGCCTCTAGCACCTTGAAGCCCTAAGATTTGAAACGATGTTCGGTGTTCATCACTTAAGCTGAAGAGTAAAAGAAGAAATTGCGGCTTACCGTTTCCTTGAGCGTCAGCACCTTTGAGCGGCGCTCTTCAACCCACTCGATCGCCAAGAGCTCCGGTCGCAAGCATGTGATTCGGTCTCTGCTTCTCGGTCAGCACAATCCGCGACAATGAGCGAGTATTTGATCGGGAAAAGAGATCTGAATGGTTCAGTCGAGACCTTATGTGGAACATCATTCGTTCTCAGAACGATAAGAAGGCCGATGTAGTACTACGAGAGCTGAGGAGAATTTCTTACTTTGCTGAACGCTTGCTTCCAGACTCTTGATCTCCGATCCCCAGCATTTGTTAGTGGAGACTTTAGAATGCAGTCTTGAGGGCGGTCGTGTCGTGTAACTGCTCAGTCCTGCTCAGTCTTCGAATAGCTGGTCGTCATGACATCAGGGATTCTCCGTGTTCTTCATCCTAGAGAAGAAATACACAAAATCGTTGGTACATACTTGGTAGGTGAGCAGCACCAATGGCGCTGCTGAACTCCCTTCTGGCGTAGCCATTGGCGTTTCACTTCAGCAAAACGCCCTCCAGCTCATCAGCTACCGACGGTCCTTTCAATAGGCCGTAACTCGTCTGGAGTACGCAACCTGAGACGTGGCGAAAGTCAGCGTCTTCCCTCATACACAAATGTACGCAGTATCGAAGGTCAACGACAACTCAGCGAAATCCAGTGGACTCCAAGACTCCATCAGTGGGATCAGCAGCGCAAGCTTATTCACCATGCAGGTAGGGCTATACAGACAAGAAAGGGGTGCACTAACCTATTGATAGTCCTGTGGTATCTTCTTCAGCCTCTGGTCTGACCTGATACTCAGATTTAGCAGCTGTTCGCAATATGGTGGTGATTTGTTCGACAAGCAGGGACTTTCAGATTGACTCGAGGATATCAGCTCTATCGAGTTGGTTGGTCGTCATGTGAGTGTGAGGGAGGAGATATGGAGAGACACTAATCTCCGAAAAATTTAGACAAGTTTCTCTGAGCTCGTTAACCTAGAATGGCACGTATGTCAGCTCATCCTCACAACCAAAAGATTTGCTGGACCAGGGATTTTTGACCATAGTCAGACTTCTTGTTGTTTTACGCTTAATTGCTGTGAACTCGATCAGGTGAGCCAGTCAGATATACTGACCTCGTGGAAGATTGTCATCATGCTACCCAATGCTGGACACCGAATCTTCTGAAACGTCAGCTCGTTATCTTTTGAACATCAGAGTTGTAACGAGAAGATGTTGATACAATCAGACAACCTGGGTCAGGTCTTAAAGGTTTGCTCATGAAGATCGCCAATGATACGGAGTTTAGGTCATCATGCGGGAGGTCACGAAAGCTTGTGCAATTCCAGAGACTACTCACTTATCGTAGGGGCCTCGATACAGCAGGTTCCGATTATCTGTGATCGCAAGCTCGTGGTATCGGCTGTTCTGACTTCTCACACCCAGTGCAAGTGGTATTTTCTGAGCTTTGGAGCAAGTACTGATCTTCGGAGGTGCTAGGTCTCAGTCTATTCCGCAGCCTTGACCCTTGACGCGCCGTCAGCTGGGTGCAAAGAGCAAATCATAAGATAGATGCGCACAATCAGCGAGATTAGAAAACGTTGTCATCAATAATGTCTTCATTGGTGATCGGCAACTAAAACATGTTATAAAGTCATCACAGAAGGATGTTCACACTGCGGACAAGAATTGAGAGTACTTACTGCTGTTAGATGGCCCGGAACTATCACCGAGGTCGCGAAGCAAGCATTTGTCTCGGAGGTCTCACGGTGCGCACGATGTATCGTCAACGCTACGAGCTTATCGTGTGCAACACTGAAAGTTTGTAGATGTTTTCAGCTAGCCCTACGGTAAGATTGTGCGCAGATCCAATTCGCCGGGCCAATGTCATCCTATAAAGTCTGGGGCGAGGACAAGACGGTAGAAGATCGGAAGTGTACTCACGAAGACGTGAACCTGGTGTGCAGTCAGTAAATTGAGTAAGAGACTGAGATGAAAGGAGTAAGAATATGGAAAAGAAAGCAAAGCGTGGTATGTCGGACCTCAACTCCACGACGGCATATACGTGGGGCCACCATGGTATAGTTTCGGTTCCACGGCCAGTGAGTTAGTTCAACTCTTGCCCACACAAGAGCCGGGTGATTACATCAAGGCCAGCCCGGTGCCTTGAAAAGATAATTTATGAGCTTAGGGACTGGAACTGGAACCAACTCATACTCATGCGGCCTGGATTGTTCTTGGCCCCATCCTCTAGGTGAGGCTCAGATGAGAGGAGCTATGGAGAAGCTGATCTCATCCTTACAGGGCCGATGGGGAAACCATATGGAACGCAAATAGTATGAAACGCTAAACTTACCGAAGGGGCTGACCGAAGTCGAAGTGTTTCTTTGAGGTGGAGGCAGCGGAGCCTGTACGCATTTGCATCGGTCCAGACTGGACGCGACGGAGCAGTCTGCCACACCTTGGCACAGCTTATACCTGCACTATGCGTATCAAAGTCCCAAGCTCTTTCTGTTATGTTCTCAAAGGACTTCAGAGAAGCGTTTCTTCTCGGTGAATGGGTGACTGCTGTCAAGAACGATGACAGGTGTACGAGAGTGATTGGGCAAAGCCCTGGCAGGGCAAGGATTGATCTGAGAATGGTACCTGTCAGCAGAGGTATGGTTGGAATGCGAGTTTGCATTGAAGAACTTACCAAGGGCTGCCAGACAAATCGAAGGAGGAAGAATTCGGCGAGATACTCACTTGCTCAGCCGATTCTGAAATGTCGAAGTCGCGATCGAAGAGGCAGCAACCGATGAACCAGACGAACAGTGGTTCTTGTCCTTCCTGGAGAGACTTTGCAGAAAGTCTGTAGCCTCCTCGCAGCCATACTGTCGGTACCACTGTCCTTGTTATGGAGCGATATATTGTGACCAAGCCCATGGCCCGTCTGGCTCGATTGTGGGGCAACACAAATAACCAAAGCCTACGTACTCGAAGTACTCGGTCAGCCACAACATCTTCCAAAGCTCCTACTCGAGCGTACCGTAGCCCTTGATGTGGCAAAATAACGTTGTTGTTCTCGCCTCCATCAACCCCGCTGTGCCGCCTGCGCTGACGGAACATCAGAAGGATGGCATCAACAGCGACTCGTCCGCACAGTAACTCAAGCCTACAAGGTGGTACGAAAGGGCCACTACTCACTTTTGGATGACTTTGAGGCTCCAGGCGACCGTGATGATGTTGTTATGGTCGATGAGCTGGCGTGGCGGTGGCGCACAGTGATGGACACCACGGAGGGCATATCCACAACGCCGCTCCTTGATGAGACAGATTCAGCTTGAGGTTGCTCTCAGTATCGTACAGGTCCTTGGAAGAAGCAAGTAAGTGAGCTGTCGCCTGCTGTTGAGGCGGGCGAGCTGTGCGGCCGCTTGAGCAGTCCGCCAGCTCGACCACCGAGAGCGACGCAACAGCCGCAAGAACGATGAAGTCGCAAGAGACTTACATTAGATGGATCTAGAAGCCGTAGAGAGGTAGCTCTGCGCTGTGGACAAACTTTTTGGAGTGTTTGGTGTTGGTGTTGTGGTGGTGGTGGTCATGGGGGTGAGAGAAAAGTCAATTTTGACAAAGGCCGCACAGCAACACACTCACCCCGATGTCGAGCTATGACCAACAGTATTTGCTCTGGCATATCACAGAATTCTGGGGGCGAGGATACTCCTCCATGGGCTGTAGACAATCACGGAGAAGTAGCAGCAACTGATTCTGGATACTAGCTCCATTACATTGTGTTCCTACAATCGATCGGGAATATGATCTCTCCCTTGAGCTATACTCTCAAGCTTGAAGCAATCGATCTTGAGCCATATATTCACCGACAGCTTCGTCATCGCCACAGTTCGCCGCTGCCCCATCCTGCTCTTCGCCATGAGGGAAACAGAGAATCTCCACCACACATATGTTGCTTGAGCGCACAGACAACCTAGCAGGAACAGTGGCAGTACATTGACAAGGATAATCAGCACCAGTGAAAGCCTCACCTGCATCGCCTCCACGAGGCTCCGCATACCCATCGCCGCCTGGACGATGCGAGCAGCACCGCGAGCGATTACCCTACGACATCTTTAGCATCCGTACTTACGAAAACGTGCCCCAGCCTTGGAACACCGACGGAGCGCAACACCTGCTCCGCCCAATGCTGAAGAAGAATCATCTTTTTGAGTGCGCTCGAATGTGGGACGACGACCACCGCACTCTCTGCCACTACCAACTTGCAATTGGGAGACATCAAGAGGGACCTGCTTCCTTTTTCTGCGATTCAGCGTACCCGCTCATGTTGATCGTCGAGAACGCCGCAGCTACATTGACAAAACATGCTGTATGCCCGGGAAATGCTCACGTCGGGCAGGGCACCTATTTGGTTCAAGAACAAGGTTTTCGTTATTTATGCTATTTAGCTGTGCTGAGCTCGAAGCTGCGCGCTTAATAGTTTATCGACAAATTCGTATGCCACATGGCCCGCTCGCTTTCCTCGCGTCGATCGCGCTTTCGAAAATCGCTCGAATGCATCGAACGAAGCTGAACCATACATATGCACACGATCAACAAGATAAATACTGGAGATACATATAGAATCGCGAGCAAGCAAAGATTGGGTGAGATGTTGGGAGTAGAGACAGTGTCGAGGGAAGGAGATCATGAGATCCGTGAACCCGGTTCCCCAACCAATGACGAAAGGATGTATGATTTTAGAAGTTGCTAGATTGAGTAGGCTTCGATGATAGAACGTTCAGGGTATTATGTTCTGGCAGATGGCAATGACCATCATTTTACGTGTCGAACCACTAGAGTCCGTGAAGCTCGCGATCGAAGCGGTCGTTCTCTTGAGCTTCACACATCGAAGTTAGCTTCATCATACTGTTCAGAAAAGTTCAGTACTCACTCTTGCTTCTAGTCTGATGGCGGCCATATACGCGATGAGATCGTGCAGGTGTCGTGAACTTCAAGGCTGGGGGTTTGTTGTTGCGAGACTTCGAGCTGGATGAGCTTTCCACAACTCCGTAAGAGGAGGCCTTGCTCTTTGAGCGTGAACCAGCAGGTTGTGACACAGGTGGCAAGGACGATGACTGGCGTACCTGGAATGACATTGCGTCAACCATTGGGTGTACATCGTGCTCTGAGTGAGAAGTATGAGACGGACTTCCGGCGGAGCTATTAGAAGGGCGGGAGTGTGAAGATTGCCGTTGCCTTTTGGTGGACACTTTGGGTTCAGAAATGATCTTGCGCTTCTGTTTTGGTTCACTGCTTGTAGGAGCAGATGTCTGATGTCCTGAACGGAATGACTGTATTGCATTGGGATCGCGGGATTCGGTAGAGCGGACATTGGTTGAGGGTGGCTGTTGCACAATATCTGGAGAGGGATTTCGGCGCTGTTGCGATGATGTACTTAGCTCTCGAGTTGCACCACGATGAGCAAATCCTTTGTCAGTAGTATATCGACTCGAAGGATCTGATTTGTTTGGAGGTGGTGGCATCATGCGTGAAGATGTGTTTGCCTGCGACAAAGGCCGGCCTCGGTGCTGATATGAATGAGAGCTTGAGTTGTATGCATTCTCTGCACGCTCCGGGGGCTCCAAAACGCACTCATTATTCTGGTATTGTACGTTTGGTTGTTGAGTCCGGGATTTTGCATTTGGAATTCGCAGTCTTCGGTTGTCGTCGCTCAGTCCAGCCAGCTCATCAGACCCAGGTGGCGACGAAAGCGATGACTGGTCCGTTGGTAGCCTTCTTTCTCGTTTGGAGCCTCGGATTGACTGAGAACTCGCTGACTCGACCATATCATCGAGGACCATCCTTATGGTGGGCATTTCCTGTGTGTCTTCCACCGGCTCAGCATCTGGGTCTACGAGGGACACGCCCTGATCCCACAGATTGTCCTTTTCGAAGACAAGATCTGACTCTTCTTCGAAAAGGTTGTCGTTGCGGTCGAATTGAGTCTCTTGCCGTTGAGGTGACTTGGTGCGAGCGCCGGTCATTTGCATCATGGTAGGGTCGCCGGTTGTGTCAGACAAGTCGGGAATATTTAGGACAGAGTGGTTAACGCGATCTACCTTTTTCCTGCTCTTTCTGAAATTCGAATTTTGCTCGCCATGTGTAACTGCATCTGATCGTGTCACGAATTGCGGTGACTGCTGTGCCGTATTTCGATCGTCTGGCCCATGTCTCCTGGCTTTTTCAAGGTCTTGAGTGAGGTTGTGTACAAGGGCCTCGTACTTCTTCTGGTCAAAATCCAATTTTTTGGAGTGTTCTGCTTGCTGTAATTTGACCTTTGCCTCAGTCATTCTGAAGGCTTCATTCGATTGCTCAAGCTGGTGTTGCAACTCCTTGAACTTCTGTTCATGCTCACGCGTTCGAGTTTTATTCTCCTCCTCTTGGCGATACAGTCGCGCTTCATTGTTTATCCTGATCTTATCGAGTTCGGCATTGAGCTGCTTGAAACCATCTCGCTCAGTGGCGAGAGCAGCATGCGCCTTGATCAGCTGGGATTCACGGTGCTCAGTTTCCTCAAGCCTCGCTTGCACGTCGTCCATCTCCTTTTGCATTGTATTTGCTTCACTCTGAGCTTCTCTGGTTGTCGCATGTTCCTTCTGCTGCTTTTCAAAAACTCTATGCTCGATCTCGCGTCGCAACGATTCTATCTTGAAGGGGTGCTGATTAATCTCGATCTGCTGTTGTTCGCACATCGTCCTCAATTCAAAGTTTTGCGTCTCCAGATCGTCATATGCACGTCGGAGGTTTCCGAATTCTTTGTCTTCATCCTCGAGCGCCTTCTCCTGCTGTCTCAATTGCTCCTTCAAGCTGGTGATCATGCTATCAAATCCGATTTTCGCTGCTCTTTGCGCATTCTTCAGTTGCGTATCCATCTCGACCCTATCCTTGCGAGTAACTTCAAGTTCGAACTGGAGTTTCTCGATGGTTTGTTCAGCTTCCGTGGCGCGAATTCTCGCGGCGCCGAGCTGCTCATCCTGTTTTTGGACAAAGGCATCTCTCTCGTTACGCTCGTTTGTGAGTCGGACAATGTCGTTTCGATACTTGCGCATCTCGTTATCGAAATCATGCTTGAGGTCATCCTCGACCTTCTTGCGCAGATCGACTTCATTGGAGCACTGGAATATCGTAAGTAAAGCTTGATGACCATTGAGTACAGCGATGCATGTACTTTCTGTTTGACCTTCTCCGCCAGCTGCTTGTTTTCATCTTTCAGCTTTCCGACCGATGCCTGTCCAGAGTCAGCTACAGTCACGCAACAAGTTGATATTCACTAACGTTGAACTCTGTCACCTCGCGATCATGCATCTCCAGACCCATCTGTAGTCGTTCCGACTCAGCCTCGGAGTCCCCGCATTTTTGTTGCAAATGCTTCAGCTCACGCTCGAGGGCTTCAGCGTTTTGTCTGAGTGTCGTCATATCATCGCTCTGGTGTCGCGCTATATCTTTCAAGCTGGCCACCTGGCTGTCAAGCTCGGCATTACTGGATGTGAGCTTCTGTTCATGCAGATGTAAATCATCGATCTCTTTGCGCAAGCGTTGAGCATCCTCCTGCCCCGCCTCTAGTTGTTGGCGAAGTGCAGTATTTGAGTCTTGGGTTTTGCGATTTTGTGCAACAAGCTCGTCATGTTTAAGCATTGCCGATCGTAGGTCTTCAAACTGTTCCTTGATGAAGACCTTGAAATCAATTGTGGGGTGAGACTTGATCTTGACGGAATTCGCAAGACCGTCCAGTCGAGCGCCGAGACTGTTTGACTACATGAGCTTTCTGCAACAATAGACTGTATATATGACCTACCCTTCATAGATAGCGCGCAGCATCTTTTCAGACTTTTCGATATGTTTAGTTGTCAGAAATGGTGTAGCCTGGAGCTGTTGCAGAGCGTTGACACATTCTTCGACGCCAGCGGGTTTCTGCTGCAGCTGCAATGAGACATTGTGCACTGAGGCTTGCACCTTCTCGAGCTTCTCAATTAATTGGCTAGAGGAGTCTTGAAACTGCCCTTGCACGGAGGGCCCCAGAGACAGAGTTCGCCTTTCGAGATCGTTGCGCGTCGCCTTCTCCTCTTCGTACAGCTCGACCTGCTTTGTGAGTTCGAGGTTCAGCGCCGCCCGTTTTGCTTCCGAGAATTCCAGCCGCAGATAAAGCTCGTCAGACATTGACTTAAGCTTCTTGTGGCTCTTCGCTACAGTATCGAGTACCAGGCCGACCTCATCCCGCAGAGATGCCTTCTCTTGCTCAAGTTCCATGGCCTTCTGCTGCAAAGTGTACTTGCATTCCTCTTGACATTCGAGAGTGACTCTTTTGAGTTTCTCGTAATCCTTTTGCAGACCGGCGGCGAATTTCTGGTTGGTCTTCGCTTTGTCGCGCAAATGTGACATGCTGGCTTTCAGACTATCATGTTGAGACTTCTCGTCCGCCAAGCTCAGGGAGTACTGGTTGACCCGGCCCCGGAGCGCAGCCTTCACTTCCTCAAAATGCTCTGCTTGTCTTGCGACATCGTGGTCTTTCCGAGAAATATCTGAGTGGTGAGCAGTGCGAAGCATATCCCAGGTCTGTTCAAAACTGAAATGCTTGGGAGCACCTTGAGAGTGGGGCAGAGCAGATGTAGATGGTTGCAGCAGGACCTTCGAATGCCGCTTCTGCTTTTGAAGCTTCTCGACACGATGTGGTGAAGCATGATCTGAAATGCTGCGTAGTATAAGTTCACCTTGTTGGAGGCGTCTCCGCGGTTGTGCATCAGTTTCAACCAATCGGTTCAGTTGAGTTGTAGGAGCCGTAGCCTTTAGATTACCGTGTCGACCAATTTTCTGGACGGCATTGATGTGAAATCTGTCTGACAACTCAGAAGTCTCAGCCGGCTTCGCATGCATGGCGGACGTGCCCATAACTTCCTCCAGGGTATCGTCGGGAGTAAAAACCATAGATGGCCGCACCTCGAACGACTGCAAAGCCAGTGTTCGTGATTTACTGACAAGTGTTTCTGAGACATCGCGGGGGCCACGTATTGGAGAGGCCTTTAGCACATCAGGTGCGCTATGTGGTGAGATTTGATCTTGATCTGAGCCGCGGTCGTCGCACTTTGCATTATGCTTCGGAACCCCATCTAATGACGCGCCTCGTTGACCATTTTCAGGAGCCTCCGAAGCACCTGCCATATCAGTTTGGCTAAGCTTACGGGACACTGCCTCCAGCACAAGACCAGACTCTTTGATTTGAGCCGACACATCATGCAGCCTAGGGGGCCAAGGACCATCACGCTGCCGGCCATGAGGAACCTTCCTGCCTTTCTTTGCCCTTTTGACGACGAGTATCTTCTTGCGTGATTGCGGGTGACTGCTAGTGGGCTGCGCAGAAGTCGGGGCATCGGCAAAGGCATCATCGATTCCATGACTACAGGGCGGCGTTAATGCCATCCTGCACAATTTGTCATTTTACGCACCGGTCATTGCATCCCTTCCCAGTGCTTCTGTTTGGATGGACAACTTTTGAAGATGGAACATTGATATCCCCAATGGCACAATGATCTGCGGTCGACGGGTACATTGGCGAGCTTTCCATAGGTGCGGAGGGATCGGGAAGTGAATGTGAGCCAGAAGGCTTCTCATCTAGAAGGCTGTGAGCTTCGCCTACATAATTGCGTATGACACGTACCGATGACCTTGACAAGTTCCGTAATTGGCAATTCCTTCTCTGACTTGGCTGCGTGGTGATCGCTTAGGTTGAGCCATGGTTTGTCAATCACTTTATGGGGTTGAGCGAATGCGAAGCCGACCGATGGTGGGGGACGAAAGCTGCTCTCGCCTAGACTCTCAGCCTCTGCAAAGCTGTCCCTGGAGAACAATGTAGGAGCAGTGAGCTCATTGCTTTTCTTTGCAGCAGTGCGGGCAAGGGTCGCAGCACTGGAGGGACTGAGAGACTCCAATTCAACTTGCGTGTCAGGCACCGCAGCCTGGCTGTCCGGCACTTGAACGTCTCCCGCTAGCAAGACTCCAAGGTCGGAAGAGGGAGTTTGGCGTATCTCGTTTCTCAGTCGTGACGGCTTTAGATGCGGTTCCGCCTGCTGTTCCTGCGAGACAGGTCCGACCATGGTGAGGCCGCTGGAAGCACCACGGCAAAATGACGTCTGTAGTGAGGGGCGAAGCAAGGGAAGTGTAATGAAAACAGCGGATAAAAGTCAGGGAGACGGACTGAAGTGATGAAAGAGTTGGTTCGTGTCAACGTGAGAGTAGGTGGCGAGTATCTCAGCTATGCTCTTGCTCTAAACTTGACGAGGAAGTCGCGATGACCGCCACTCACGACGGAACATCGTACCCGCAGACGTGTTACAGCTCAGTGCAGATGCGGCTACGTGCGAATGCAGCCGAAGGAAGAGAGTGACGAGTTGGGATGAAGCAATGAAATTCTTACCAGGTCTGTCAGGCCAGTGGCCACGACACTCCTGAGTACTCATTGCATACTTCACGATACACATAGGAGCACGAATGGCCGCAACAGTATCATATTTGACTGCAAACTGCACGGTTCAAGAAGATGGCAACCCCTACGCACTTGTCTGTGATTATTCTGTGGAGCTTCTGTGATTCTGAGGCTGGCTACGTGTTGATGACCTGGACACATTCGTTTAGCTGTACGTACACTCTGCTTGCTATTTTCATATTGGCGTCTCCGGGCGGTAGATTACTTATGCTGAGCATGCAGGACCGCTCATTTCGCCGCACATCTCATGCGGACAGAATAAGCTCGTCAGCTCAGCAGGTCACTCCTCGTTGCATGGTGGACGTAAAGAGGACTGAAGAAGTCTAGTAAAGCTGCCGGCGATGTACACAGATCGTCTCGCTACATATCAAAGACACGTGGAGTGTACCACACCAAGAAGTTCAGCGTTGACTTTAGGTGGTAAACTCGCGTTGTCTTATGTCTCTGGCACGTGACTGAAGCGAGCATACCCAAGAATAACACCTAGCTGCGTGTGGCGTTGGTTGGGCTTTCTCGCGACTGCGTTTCGTTGGTGTTTGAAGATTCCCATGGTGGCGGTTGGAAGAGGCAGACTCGATGATCTGTGAACAGCAACTTCCAGTGGGCTACCTGGCGGCGACAACTGGCACAAAGAACTGCATTTCCAGGTCAATTTTGCGGTCGGAGGGACAATCACAGGGTCGCTTCACCCCTGAAACGAAGTGCGTGCCGTTATGCACAAGCTCGGGCGCTTACACAATTCTCCGCCCAATCATACCTCGCTCTGGCTTAGCGTTGCTGCAAGGTGGTCTCCTCGAACTTCATACGCGCCCACTCCATCCTCAGATGTGCCAATCCGCTCAGCTTACAGCCCCAAGACGCACACATGCTACGCCAATCCCTCTATATTAAGAGAATGGCGTGAGGTACTCTGCCGGCAGCCAACCTGGTACCTCGTCCAAGCGCAACCATGTTTAGCGCCCACAGGTGCTTCTGGGATGAGAGCCTCGCGGGGTATTGGCTTGGGTAAAGAGTCTGGCAGGGCAGCGAATATAGAGATGGCATGCCGCTGTCGGTAGCGAGTTGTTGGTCCTCCCTTCGTGTCTGAACCCGAGTTGATCTCGCAACCTTCATACGACTGTCGTACCACCGGGAATCCGGTCGCCTATCTGATACCCGTCTACCACGCCACAACTCTACATCAACATCTTGCCATCATGAGTCGGGCGCTCCTCTTCAGCTGCCTGCTGCCATTACTTGTGCTCGCACAGCAGAACGAGCCCAGCCAGCTTCCGCCAGCGCAGTACAATGGAGGTGACGACAATCCACCTGACCCAAGTGATGCGGGTGCGGCAGGAACACAGAAAGGTGCCTTCAATCTATCGAAAGGTGCACTGGCCGCAATCATCGTTGTTGCCGTGATCGTAGTTCTCGGAGGCAGTATGTTGCCCTCTTTCAAGTCGCGGACAAGGACTAATACTGTACAGTTGGCTCAGCAACACTGTGGTGGCTCGCAAAGAAGCGACAATGGGATGTTCGACAATCGATCCGCCGTGCTTCGCGTCGTTTCACTGGTCGCGGCAAGACAGATAAGACGCAGAGTCGCCAGAATCGACGCACCGGCATTCGCCTCAACTCTCCACCTCCCGGCAAGAGCAGCAAACCAAGACAAGAGCACGATTTGGAGAAAGGTCTCGCGAGTAAAGCTCCCAAGATGACCACGACCATCACGAGCACGAAGAGTTAGCTTGCATCCAAGATTCGCAAAAATACACGGAAGTTGAAGCGAAATGCATTAACGTGGTCATGAAGAGCAAGAGCTGACACATGCATCGAAATGTGTCGCCGTGTTTGGATTGTGGAGCACCCCTCGGTGAGCTCCGCTACCTGGAGGCGACTTTGATGGAGAAGTGATTGATGTTCAGCGGGAGTTAGGGAGCAGCCAAGTCTGTTTAGGTTATGGATTAGTCGCTTCCGGGTTTGCTTGTGTTTTCACCGTATATGATATCCATCCGCGACTTGACCGTCGCTAATAGAAACTTCAAGTTGAAGGACGCGGACTCGCATCCCTCTTGTCGACTGAAATTCTTGTGGTCTTCGCATCTCTCCGGCATTCTCAGCAGTGCTACAATCTACAAATGGGCCAATGAATCACGGTCTCAGAATAGTCCTGATGACGGCTTGGCTGCGCAGGCATGATCCGATCCAAGACGGGAATACCACAGTCTCGGCACGCGCTGACCAGGCGCTTGATTAAGCAGCATCGATCGAGCTTCCAATTGGCCGTTCCAACATGTCAGTATCATCGACTGTACACCGTGTAAATTGCATTTCTAACAACTGTATCACCCTGCCACCTTACCAGAATCGCTTTGGCGTCCTTTAGGTGGAACATCCAAGAATGAGTGCCCTAGTCATGTGATCTGGCGACAACGCGCTTGGGCCGTATTTGTGCAGACGCGTCCTCATCAACCCATCATGTCAAACCCTCCCTACATAAAACCACGGAATTCGTAGAAATGTCGCATCGCATACGCAGCTCTAACGCGAGACCCACGGCGAGTCGCCCGTCGGCTGTAGCGACTCCGAACCGCAATGCCACTGACGAGCTGCCAGCGTACAGAAAGCCGTCTCATCCACTCGATAGTGATGCAGCGCGACAGCTTCGTGAGCTGCAGGGACGCAGCCTCAACGATGTCAAACGCCACAACAAGGCAGCATTGGAGGCCATCACGGCGACGGCAGCGAGCGTGAACGATATGCTACGTGAGCATTCCGAGTATATCGAGCGGCGGCAAAAGAAATGGGACGCGGGCAAAAGTCTTGACGATAAAGCGGACGAGGAACGCGCTATGCAGGAATTACAGGAACATGTAGAAGGAGCTACGGCCAAGCTTGAAGAGAGCATGCGAGCCCTCATTGACTCGGGCGTTGGTGCCCAGCGCATCGACGACACGCTGGACTGGCTGAGGCAGTATGCGCCCCGGCAGCTCGAAGAGGAGTTCCAGACTCAGATGACCCAACGAGCGACACAAAGACAAAGTCACGTGGACAGTCAGCGGAGGCTTGCACGAGATGCCGACGGTGACGAAGACATGAGCGAAGCAGAGGAAATGGACGACGGTCCCACGCCGGGCCCAACCCCTCTTGACGGCACGCGTATCACGCTCACTGGCGTCAGCGAGCTCTTCGCAGATAGACAGCAGCGCCAGAAGGATTCTTATACCAGCCTGTCGCTCACTGCTCGCTACGCACGCAATAACGAGTATCGAGACTTCAAGCGCATCGTGCATGACGCAAAGTATGGGGATGCTGGACCAACTCTCGGTCATGAAGACACATGGTTTACTGAGACTGGCTCGCCAGCGCCTGGCATCACGAATGCCCAGAGAGGAGCATTTGACGACGACGATGATATAATAGTAGACAAGGCAACGATCAGCACAAGATGCCCCATCACCTTCCAGCAATTCAAGGAGCCATACACGAGCATCAAGTGTCCTCATACGTTTGAGAGGAATGCAATCGTGGATATGATTCGGAACAGTGCCAACACTGTTGCTAATGTAGGGCCGAGGGGTGGTGGATTGAAGGCTGTCAGTTGTCCAGTGACTGGATGTGACCAAGTGAGTGTTTGCCAACATGCCGTCCTTTTCAAGTATGAGCAAGTTACACTGGGGCGCATGCTGATAAGAAACATTAGAATTTGACGCTCAACGACCTTCGCTCCGACCCCATCCTCATCCGCAAGATCAAGCGCATGCAACAAGCCGAAGCTGCAGAAGCAGAAGAGAGCTCAGACGATGAAGCTGTTCAAGCACCGCGAGCAGGCACAAGACAATTGAATGATGTGAAGAGCACGCCAGCCGTATCTTCGCGGCCACAGGCCCTGTCCTTACAGCAGTTGCCACAATCTAGCATGATCGAGGACCTGGGCGAGCCAAGCGATGATGGAGAGCCCTCGCAACAGGCTCCGCCAATGAGTTCGATGGTCGAGGATTTAGGAGATCCGAGCGAGAGCGAGGATGAGCTATAGGGATCCAACATGTGTGCGAACCAACCTTTGTACGACATCACTGCTTGTACAAATGACTGCCTGTACGAAACCAATGTCTATCATTCGAAACATGACCCGCGAATATTTTTCTGCCGAAATTTGTTCCGTTCAGTATCTTCGCGGATATGTCACGGCTACTTTTTCCATTTCGCCGGCAACGTCCCTTGAGCCGCATTGACACAGGACGTTGACGGCCTCATCTCGAATGTGCCACTTCGGCCGCGGATAGCACGGACATCAGCACGACGGAGTTTCCCAACACCGACAATTTCATTTTCCCCCTAAGTCTCGAGTGTCGGGGCCATACCCATTGACTTGACGGGATGAAAGACTAGCCGGATTGAAGATGGTATTCTTAAACATGTGCAACGTTCAGGAATGCAGCTTCAGCGGTGGAACCAGCAAAGTCTGTGCACGGTAAACAACTATGCCAGTTCTGAGTTTGTATGTCCAGGGCGAACATGTGAAAGCTACTTCATATGTACGATGATGTATCTTCACATCCACAATGCCTACGCATGCACGGATGGGCACATTTATGGGTCGACTAGACTCTGGGGCACGTTGGTGGTACGACACTTGCACGCTCCATTTGATTGGTTCTCATTGAACGGTGGTATTGCAATACATCGACGCAACTATCAGTACTTTTCCCGATGCCTAATCAAGTCTGAGGACATGGAGTAATTTTAAGAGCCAGCTGGTGGTGCACAGCTGTGGTGTCGGGGGCCCCAACCACCGCTATTGGTCGAGCTTTGGGCCGGTCAACGCTACGTCACTCCAGAGTCCACGAACAGTACCGCATGCAGCGCAACCGAAAAGGCACCGTGTCACTGTGTCTGAGTATCGATCACGCTGCTCGATTATTTTCTGCAATCAAGATTCGAACGCTCTGCGCAATGGGCGGAGGTACAGCGCATCTCGAAAGCCTGGCACGCGACATAGCCATGTCACGTCCGGACATGGGGTACAACTATGAAGTCACTGCCACCGAACTTGTAGTAAACACAGGCTCCAAAATAAGCAGGCCCCGATTGGCCGCCCCAATCAGTGCATCTGGTACTGCTGCAGCGGAGCTGTTCCCTCCAGCCAGCTTCTCGAATGCGGGGAAAGGCACGCAAGACCCCTCATTCATAGCAAGTCGGTCGGATTGGCTTGACTAGGCTGTGATCTACTGTTGACAATCTTCCATCTCTCCTGACTGACAGCCTCATTGCGACCTATTCTACGTTTTTTTGTTCTTCTGCAGCTCGTTTCCTCAGCAGCGCGACCATTCTTGTTGAGCATACTCGCTAGCGACACCTCCTGCCAGAAGGCCCCACTTACCATCCCATCTTAGCGCGGACGAGCTCCCCGCCCACGCTTCCAGGTATGCAACAGTTTTATTCACCGCCCAACATCTTGACGCCCTGCAATTGATGCGCGGGTTCTTTCGGAAAGAGATGGCTCGGCACGCACGGATCATGCCGCGCGCGGTCGCGGTTAGGTTGTCGTCGTGAAGCGCGTCGCTGAGAATGCATGGCTATGTCATTGCCGGCTAGCAATCCACGGCCGACAGAAACCACGGCCGCTGCGCAGCGCTGAGCTGCAACGGGGGCCGTCACAATAGGCTCGACCAGCGGTTGACGGTGACGGCGGAGTGCAGGAGGAAGAACTTATAGAATGGCGTTGGTTTCTCCGCTGTGGTTTCTGAATTTCTGCTTCGTCTCTCACTGGTCTCTACTGCGTTGTCTCCGGGTCTTCACCTATCCCTATATACATCACTCCACGACCAGACAACTAATGAGCCATGACAACCATTAGCCCTTTCAAAATGCCCCAAGCCGCCCGTGCCCTCGAATCTACCAAACAATCCTCAGAAGCCGTCCTCAGCGACGCCACCTCCGCAATGTCCAAAGCCGCCGAAAACCCCAAGAAGGCTACCACCGACTTCCTCCACACACCTTTTATGCGCGGTGCTCTACCGTTTATCAATGGCGGCCTTGCAGGCATGACTGCCACCACAGTAATTCAACCCGTCGACATGGTCAAAGTACGCCTCCAACTGGCAGGTGAAGGCGTAAAGACTGGCCCCAAACCTACCCCGGTTACCGTCTTCAGAGACATTCTCGCCCAAGGCAAAGTCATGGATCTCTATACAGGTCTGAGTGCCGGTATTCTCCGACAAGCAGTCTACACCACCGCACGTCTCGGCTTCTTCGACACCTTTATGAAACGACTCACTGCATCCGCCGAACTAAAAGGCTCAACAATCGGATTCAAAGAGCGCGCAGGCGCTGGTCTAGCTGCTGGTGGACTCGCCGCCGTTGTTGGAAACCCCGCTGACCTCGCGCTCATCCGCATGCAATCTGATGGCCTGAAACCTGCCGCTCAACGCGCGAATTACACATCTGTCATCGATGCGCTTTCACGAATAAGCAAGAACGAGGGTGTCCTGCGTCTCTGGGCAGGATGCTACCCGACTGTCGTACGCGCCATGGCGCTGAATTTTGGACAACTGGCCTTCTTCTCTGAAGCGAAGAGCCAGCTCAAGAACACATCGCTTTCGTCGCGTACACAAACACTCACTGCGTCAGCGGTTGCAGGCTTCTTTGCAAGTTTCCTGTCCCTGCCATTTGACTTCATGAAGACGCGGTTGCAGAAGCAGACGAGGGCGCCTGATGGTTCGTTGCCGTACAAGGGCATGTTCGACTGCTTCAAGAAAGTTACGAAGGAGGAGGGGTTGTTGAGATTCTACAGAGGGTTTGGAACCTATTACGTGAGAATCGCGCCGCATGCGTAAGTTTTTCATCCTATCTTGCTGTAATTGATGAATACTAACGTGGGTCACAGGATGGTAACGCTCATCGTTGCGGACTACTTGGGCTTTATTACGAAGTAATGAGATGATGAAGAGCCATTTGAATGTTTGATGGTGTTTGCGGAATATACTTCCAGCGTTTTCTATACTTCATCTGTTTGGATATCTAATTTTATGCATGTCGAGGAGATCGCTTGCGGCGTATCGGGATAGGAATTGTTACGGATAGCAAGGGCGCATGGCAGATCCGCCTCACGCGCCACCCTGGCGCGAACTCGGGCATAAATGAAAGGACTCGAATCGTGCTCCGAATTGTTTACGTTGACGTCCTTCCATCATTTCTGTGCAAAATGGTGGGTTCTGGTGTGCCTTTGACCTCGTCGTTCCCCGTAATCATTTGCAGAACTTGGACTGGCCTAGTCGGTGCTCGACGCGTTTGAGCGCGGGCTCAATTACTCGTCCACTACTTACTTCGAATACATCCGACTTCCAGCAAGTCCAACCTCAATCACCCTTGCCCACTCCTTTCTCTGCACCGCTCCTCTCCACGCTGGCCGTCTCTTGCAAGGCCTCGACTTTCATCTCCATCGCCATCACTTGCTTCTTTGCCGCATCTTCCTTGCCCCTGATTCCTCTCTTTCCACTTCCTCCTTCACCTGTCTCTTCATCCCCTGTCTCTTCATCCTCCCTACACAAAATCACACACATCAACGCCGTCCACGCCAATGCGCCCAGCACAAACAACCCCACTCCAACCCCGGCAAGATACAAATAAATGACGTTGTCGGTGAATAAATAGAGGGTCCCAAAAGCGAGCAGTGTGAATAAGATGGCGGCTTGGATGCTGCTCTTGCGCACGGTGCGTGATTCCCAGACTCCGCCGTCAAAAGGGATGTGCGCCGGGAGAGAAGGGGGGCGGTGGTATGCAGGACGCATGGTGCTGGCGTTAATTTATTGTGAGGGTATAGAGATGAGTATTTTTGGTGGTAGGTAGACAGCATGAGAAGGAAAGAAAAGAACGGGAAGTCAAGCTCTGATGATGAGTTCGAGGTTCGGGTAGGACTAATGGGGCGCAGGCGCACTGTTAACTTAGATTGGGCGGGCTGAGCCGCGGCGTTCACGAGCAACCCAAAATAGCTTTCCCGACTCCACGCCGCTCGACCCGTACTATCTATCCTTCATCAAAACTCGTCAATCTCATCGTCAAAGTCTCCTTCACTTTCTTCGTTTGCTACGATCCCCATTTCGATATCCTCGTCTTCGTCATCGTAAATCTCGTCTGTGTTCATGCGCATCCGCGCATCCCAATACCGCCTTCTCTGAACGAACAGCAGCACTGCACGTATCATAGAAATTGCGTAGAAAAGGAGCACCAGCCATTGAACGAGTGGGTGTGGCGAACTTGACAAGACGTAGAACCCATAGATGAATAGAAAGATGCCGATTATGAGAGCGATCATGTGGATAATGGCGCCGATGTGGATGTGGGAGACGCCTTCGTAGGTCGTGGGAGTGAACTCGGAGTCTCCATCGATGGTGCTGGGTAAGTCTGGTGAGCTGGGAGGTTCTTGTTGGGAGTCCATAGTCGCAGAGGAGTGCTGTGGCAAGGAGAGGTTCAGGGCTCTTCTCTTGTTATTTTGTAGCTATTGCATTATGCAGTTGCGGCACAGGCATGGTGGCAGTGTCCCACGCCGCATTAAGCGCCAGCACACAGAATATGAAACGATGGGGCCGAAAAGAGTGATTGCGAGGGGGTTTCTCGCAATGATTATCACGATTTGACTGTGAGACAAATTCTTCGCTTCCCAAGTCACAACACCCATGACTTGCGTATCTCGACCAAGGTAAAGCTATAATACTCCTTCTCCGCTCGGTATTGCCAACACACGTTTTCGTCTTGCACTTGTGAATAGAGATACACGTAGAGCGGAGTTATCGGTCGTGCTCGTAGTGGATGGCTCCAAAGGAGTGATACTGGAAGTCGATCTGCCGTGGCATTAAGAGCACAGCGACAATCGTGCTCAAATATGCCTCCTAAAACCATGAGTATTCCTCTAATGCGAATTGAAGAGCAATGTATAAGGTTCTGACATGAGTCTACCAAATGAAGCTGCGACTAATCAACAGGTTCCTTGATAGATTGGGTTGGTTCTCCGAGGCTCCTCACGTTGTGCGACCCTTCCCCGCCCGTAGTAACTTCGTCGCGCATTAATATCTTCCTGACTCTGCTCCTTCTATTCCAGAATAGAATCGCTGTGGCCAAAATTTTGGCGCAGAATCTCCCATACGTTGTTATAGACAATTCTTCTGCAGAGCAGTCCATCCCCAGAACTGGGTATATTATCCAGCGCGTCGTGCGGGGCTATAGCGCTGTTGCAATATCCCTTATGGTCAATTGTTGAAGATCGCTGACCTCCAGGAGCTTTTGCTCTTCTTCCGTTATTTCCTCGTTATCTGGATCTAATTCTTCCGCTTGTAATAAGGTTGCAGCTATTCGCTGCGCCGATAGTAAATCCATATGATTACCGGTCCGCATCTCAACAAGTATTTTGAGCTGAGCCTCGAACAGCAAGAATTGGGCACGTATTTTGGGCCGACAGTCACCGAGAAAAGCCCTTACAGTGAAGTATGCGTGTGATACCATGTCTTTGAACCAGCGATCGGATGCGTGCGGCGGCGGAGATCGCAAGAGATCCAGGAAGCAGCGCACTCTACCAATAGAGCTGATCGCAAAAATACTGGCATAAATTTTGCTTAAGTCGGGGCTTGCAGTCACTTCCCGAATGGGAATCCATTGAGACTCGGAACTGAGATTTTCCCACAAAGCAAACGCCTCGAAAAGTTTTCCCTGGCCACGTACCCGTTCTACAAGCTGGCACTTCTCCTCCAGCTGCGAGAGCCACGCTGAGCGGTCTAACCATGGCTTTGTTGACACTTGGCTTTTGACCGATTTGCCAAAGTCAGCATGAACGAGCCCTTTTACCGTGAATGCTTCGATGCCGCGCAGATAAGCTCGGAGTGGTTCAAGGAGAAATTGTTGCGTCTTTTCCATGAATGATATATCGATGGAAGACCTGTAGCCACTCTGGTCTATCATACAGGACGGATCAAACTCTAGATGAAAACTTGTCCCGTCAAGTGCGCTATGTAGATAAGAGACAGCTTGACAGAGGTGTTTCCAGTGCAGTCCAAGTATCATGACTGTAATGTATATTAGTTGTTGCTGATTTTCATTCATCATGTCGAGTCTTTTCTATTTCCAATATCCTGATACCACGCGATAGCAGCTGAAGACTTACAGTCAAACAAAACTAAGGGCCTATTCTCGTCCTCGGAATCCAGTATATCTTCCTCGACTGCCATGCATAGCATATATCCGCGAAACTGCGAGACACGCTGGCGATCCATGGTAACGACAGGTATTCTGGCCCGAGGCAGAAGCTCCGACCAGTTGAAGTCGTGACCTTTTACACGAATGAACTGATTCGTCTTGATCATGACATCGTACGCTTCTCGGTGTATGTCTCGGCTGACTAGTAAAATAGAGGTCTTGGCTGTGCTCGTTGCTTCATTGATGTGGAATTGTTGTCCCTGATCCTGATCCATGATCCGAATAAGTGTGTTGTCAGGAAGCCCCGTCGGTTCATCGTGAAAAGTGAAGCGGCACAACAATTCTTTATAAATCTTGTTGCGTAGCTCTGCAGGCAAGTCCATGAAGCGGAAGATTGCATTGAAGTCTGCCATGGTACACTTGATGTGCTGCGATGCACTGTTCAGATGGATAACTTGAAAGAAGACGAAGTTTGACTAGCAGGTGAGAAGGTGGGATGTGATGTCAAGTGCTTGCGCTAGCCATTTCTAGATAGGACCCTACGCAACGTACTCGCTGCAAACTGGTATCGTCAATGCAGGTGCACAAAGAAGAGTATGATTGGTGCGCTATCATCCGACAAGACCATTGATTAATCTGTCGTATCGTGTTAGCGTGATAACCCCTCATTTTCCGTGCTCTTGGTGTACTTTGGCGTATCCCTTGGTTTGGAGATGGAGACAGAAAAGCGTGAGATGAACACATCAGCTATAGACCATGTTCGCTGACTTATGGCAATTACCTCCACTAATCAAGCACATAGAAACCCATCATGCCCCCTCACCTCCTTCCACCACCACCAATATCCTGTCCCAACCTATACCCACTAATCTTCTCCCACTCAATCTTCTGCCTCGTAATCGGCAACTGCCTCCTCAACCCTTTGAACGCGCCCTCACTCAACTGTCCAAACGCTTTATTCAGATCCTCCTGGTACTTCTTCTCCGCCGTCGCAATCTGCCTTATGACATCCTTCTCACTCACCCCACTCAGGCTAATGTCCTTGTTGGTGAGCAGCCGCACGTTGCCATCCTCATAGTAGTGCACGTCGACTTTGATAGTGCCAGTGAGGGAGTTGGAGGAGGGATTGTAGACATAGGAGGAGCGCCATCGGCCGTTCCAGTAGTTTGTGGGCGAGTACTTATTTGCGACGGTTATGATGGCGAGGGCGGAGTCGTCGGAGGTGGGGAAAACGCCATGGGAGGATCTGGGGTAGTGTTCTGAGGTGTGCGTGTTGAGTGACTTGACGAGGCTCTTCCTATATCGCAATTGTCAGCACTGGCTACCTCACGGGCTGCTAGGACAGCGTTAGCCTTGCGTTAAGAGTGAACGTACACTAGATCCTCCTGCTGACTCTCCAGTACGAAGCTCTGCACCGCGCTTGCTTTGCCTGTCGCATGGTCGAAGTCGAACGAACTTTGGGTTTCTACGTCATAGTATCGTCCGTCGCCTAGACTGTTGTATTCGCTAACCAGCACTTCGGTGGCTCCGCCTGGCAGCTTCGTTGTTGTGAATTGTTCTTCGTTGTATTGTTGGAAGGCTGGGGCGAGCTTCGATTCGACACTACTGTCTTCGACGATCGATTTGATGGCTTTGGTGACATCTGCAAGCTGTGCAAAGTCAGGATAGTGGTCATGAGAGAGCGGGTGGCTTGTTTGAGGCCTACCTCGCCAGGCGGTGCGCTTTGTATGAAAGAGCCAAGGGCCTTCTCTGCGGACATGACGGGTGAGAGCTTTTGTGTGCTACACTGTCGTGTATAGATGTAGCTTCAATTGTTGATTCCAGGCAGCGTCCCGGGAAATGTTGTGGAGTTGGGGTTGGAGTTGTTGGTCGCGCTTGGCGTCTGGCGACGAGGGGTCCATTGGCGGCGGGAGCGTGCAGGGATGCAGCATCACCAAGTCACAGGTTCATGTTTCGGATCTCATCGCTCTCGTTTGAATGAAAAAGTGTTGAAAGCAGTTACGCTTGGGGTATCTATTGCATATGCTATTGCATGTTGGTGGTAGCCGTTATAATACCAGCAACAAATCCCGAACGCCGCGCTGAATCATGCAAATCAATATAAAGTCATTCCATACGACGACAAGCAAAGACCGGTCCCGCCTGCTTCTTTACTCGATGCTCATCTTCATAAATCCGTCATGTGCGTTCTCCATGCCCATCAGCCCGACTCTTTTGGGCCCCAGAGTTGGTGTCATGCTCATGCTTCCTCCGCTGTTGGAGCGTTCGCTGTTCGAGGGTCCGCTGATGGAAGCATCCCTACCTGTCTTGTTTGCGGAACCCCACAAACTACCGTCACGTTGTGCAGGCGACTGTGAAATGACCGGGCTGTTATGCACGCTCACACCTGGACTGACAGCGCGACGCTTCATTGAAATTTCGTCAAAGTCATCATCGCGTCGGCGCTTGTTCGACTTCTTGAGGCCTTCGGCAGCAGTCGGTGGGTACATAGGCCCTGGTGTCGAGGCTCTAGACGTCCATCCCGCCCCATTACCGTGGTCTGGTGCAGCGGCACCATGTGATGACGAGATGATCGGGGAATCAATGCTCATATCCTCGCTGATTGCAGATGAGGCCGCTCGAGGAAATGAAGGCGGTGGTGGAGTATGGGTACCGCGCTGACCCCAGAAATCGTTACTGATAGAGTTGCGGCCGGCGGTATGCAATGAACCAAATGCGCCAAAAAGCCCTTTTGTCGTGGAACCATCCAGAATCATGTTACCTTCGCTCTCTTCCTCTGGCACACCCTCAAGCATACCGTCCAGATCGGGAGCCGACGGTAGTAAACTCGGTGATGACTGTGCTGTGACTGATGGTCCCTCATCGGCCTCTCGTACTTGTCGTATGATCTCCGCTTCCCGTCGAAACTCGCTGTCTACAGGTGCTGCTTCCTCAAAAAGCTCTGCCTTGATACGGCCGAACTGCCTTGACTTTGGCTAGTATGGTTATTAGTGTAATAATGCAGACTTGATCTTAAATACCTACCAGTAGATTGCCTCGTCGTACCACTGGCCGTCGCACCACACCCGGAGTCTGTGGCAGGGCTGCAGCTTCATCGCCGCTGTCGTTGCCAGAAGAAATATGAAGGTCGTTTGCGAATAGTGAGAGACTTTCGCGTCGTGATCCAGCTTTGCGCATGGCAGCCTCTCGCGCAAAGTAATTGTCGTTCTTCCCGCTGCCGTTGGGTGGTGATGCTGGGCCAGGACTAGCCATGGAGCTGTGTCCTGAGCTTGAGCTCTTGCGACTTCGGCCTTTGCGCAGTCTTGCCCGTTGAATACTCATAAAATTCGGTAGCGCACCTACTACCGGCGAGAAGATGTTGGCTGCCCAGCCGACATTGCCCCCCGGCGCACCCAAACTCATCTTTGCTTGAGGCGTGCCCATCATAGGGTCGTCGTTGTCTTCGGGATCCAAAGGGTCGATCTCATCAGAGGAGCTGCTCGAATCCTCAGATCCAAGCATGTTTATGCTGCCCACTGAGCTCGATGCCCCTGTTCTATCACCATGGTTCCAGCTACCATGCATGTTTACGCTCGGTGAGTTCATCAACATCGAGTTCGAGCGTGGTCTTCGGGAGGGTATCCGGATACTCTTCTGGGTGATAGTCGGTGAAGAGTCGGGTGAGGATTGCTCGGGGAGGGTGGAGTGATGGAGGTGGGTGCACGCTCGTGAGAACTCGACGCGTCGTGGGAGAAGTGAAGCAGGCGATGCGTATGTGTTGTGTGCGTCTAGTTGGGGTGAAAGAGGCACACGCGCTGCGAAGTGTGCGGGACTGGGCATAGGAGCTTCTCGCGGCGGCATCTGCAGCGAGAGCCCTCTCGTGAGGAAATCGGGTCGCCGCGGAGTACTAGGACTCGGAACGATGTTGTGGTCATCCTTAGATATGCGAGAGGATTCACGGAACTTCGGAGATGGCTCTAATCGCGGCGTGCTATCCGAGAGAGACCGTACTTTGGGTGACCTCGACTTCTGAGGTGTTTGGTTGCGTGGAGCGTCCATGGCGCCTTCTTGATCCTCAAGCCTGCTAGCTTCTGGTGCCATTGCCGCGCTTAGCATCGTGAATGGTGTCTTTGTGGGCTGCGCAGCCGTGGAGATCGAACATGTCAGAACTTATGTGCATAGACGATTCCGAAGCGCGGAGATCAGGGTGCACGTTGAAGCTTGTAGTCAGAAAAGCGGGGCGGTTGATTGCTACATCACGTGTGAAGCCCAATCGCATGTGCGGCCAACAATTGCCTCGCAGTTCGGGAGCCATAATTAAAGGTCCCCTGCATCATCGATTTATTTATTACATGTCACACTAAACAAAAAGCGCCCATCATCTAGTCGCATTAGTTTGCCCTGGACTGCTCATGTGCACGTCGTCGTGTCCCTTTCGCCCCTGAGCACCTTAACTTCATTACCTCACGCATTGACAATACCTTCGACCCATTTGATATCGTCCCATGCGGCCTCCCAGATGCTCGACAAATTCATGACCCAGTTCTTGCCATCCCGTTTCATTGTTCCCATGCACCGACAGATCCGTCCTTGTCGCAGAAGGCGTTGACCATCATAGTTGAAGAGTCGCACTGACTGCCATTTCGCGCCATCATAGAGTCCCTTGATGTAAGGTGGCTTGCCATGGAACAGATCGCAGAACGTGAAACTTTGTTTCGTATCGGTACGGGACGATTCGAGGATTCTGGCATAAAGCTCGAACACAATATGTTTGCCATTCTTGGACGACTGATGAGCTTGATTGATTGCTTCTCCAACACGAAAGCATGTTCTGAGTAGCGTGTCAGATGATAGTCCGATAATTGGTGAACGGTCGCGAACTCCTTCGGGAAACGGCGCCCTGGCTATTGGCTTCCGCGCCTCCGCACAGTCGATATTGCCAGTTGATGCAAGCAAGCGGGATGTCAGGGTCATTGGTGAAACAAACTTCTTTGAGCTGCTTTGATTATTGCCCATGTCTGTCTTTGGCGAGACCGGTAGCTTCGCAGCTGGGCCTGGATATTCTTCGCCAACATATACAGTATGTGTTGAATCAGAATGGCACGGTGAGCTCGGCAAGTCTGCGATATTGCCGCTTGGGTCCATGACCTGGGAGGTCAGCTCGAGGAAGTCTTCGTCGTTCAGATTATCATTGAACTCTTCTTCGTTGTCGTCGAAAATCCATTTATTGTCGCTAGGTTTGATACGGTCAATCTGATCAGGGACATCAATGTCATTTCCGATCTCATTGGAATGGACAGGTGTCACTAGACGATCTTCGGGAGTGTACAGCCATGGTGTGACCTCTACTGGATACTCGACGCATGAGGCAGTACTCGACTGAAGAGCAGTGTTGTGGCAAGAATACTGTGATAAAGCTTCCGAATGTTTACTTCCCCAACGCAGGGAAGTATTTGCCACAGCGTTCGGCCCTGATTCAGCATCAGAAATCAACGGCTCATCATAGCATACATTCGAGCTGGTAGCAGAACTGCGCCGCGGCTTCATCACGCGTAGGCTCTCAGAGACTCGCGTCTGGAACGAGCAGGTTTGACTGCTTGATTGTGACTGGGGATGCGTCGCGTCATTTTTGTTGCCTAGCTCACGACGCTTCGATGTAGATGCGGACGAAGTGCTACGTGTGCGTTCTGAGGCGCACACGTTCTGTTCGAGATGGTTGGATTCACTCGATGGCCCTAGACCCAGGTACTGGGCAACGGTAGGATTTCTCCTCCTCCGCTTAGCGATCACAACTCTTCGGCGAGCTTGTGTTTGTTGAGCTTGAAGCGAGGCTGACGACTGCGGCGGCGTGCAGAGTTGGGTATGAGGGTCATTGATAGCGGTGAAGCTGGATAACAACGGCGCAATTAAAGGGCGCCTGTTCAGGCAGCATCAGTATGTGCTGGAAGCAGAACGGTGTTACATGAAAACATGAAAGAGCAGATGAGCAGATGCACTTGGTGATCTCACTGTTCGATACCATGTTCACCCGTCGTACCCTCTTCGCCATTGCGACAATTTCCGCTAGTTGCTCTCATGGAAGTCATGGCTTCCGGTGTATGACGCTTGAAGATCAGAGGCTTGGTGAAGGAAGCTATGGCGAGGCGACGCGAGGCGAGAGCGGCTGGCTGCATTGACCAGGGTAGCTCCTGCTTAATCAGCCCCCACCACCTCCCTCCGACGTCACGCGGGGCGCAGCAGGCGGCTCTTTCGGGCAGATACAATCAAGGCAGCTCCCGTTCACATTCCGCGTGCTCTTTCGGAACCACATGCGACATCTCTACCATTGTCTGGCGACCGTCAATGTTATTATTCCTAGGCAACACTACATACAAAGAACTACAATCTGGACTGTTTAACTATCGATAATTCTACCCATTGCGCGTATCAACAGCTCATCCGCAGGTCGAGATAAAGCGGCACGCGTGGCACACCGCACCACACTTTGTGTTGATCTGGACCCCTCCTTTTGCGGTTCCGAAACCTTACCATCTCCTACCCTCCCCTTCGGATATCCGACGTATTCAAAGCAGAGGACTTGGACCATAACGACGTGTAAGAGGATTGTGTCATCATGCCGGTAAGATTTCTCGTGGGCGATCAGTCTGCTTGGATGTTGCTTCCCGTACTCTCTATGTCACCTTCCTGTGGACCCTTTCCAACCATACTAAATTTTCAGCTTTTGCTATGGCGCCTCTAGCTTGACACATCTACTCCGTAGCATCGTCAGTAATTTGCGAGTTGTCGATTGGAGATGACATGGTTCAATCCTGTTCGAAGACATTCTAACGCAGTTGATAGAAACACGCCTTCTCGGCCGTCACCGTTCAGGTCGAGCGTTTGACAAGCGAACAATATGAAGAGGATGTAAGGCGTCAACAATTCCACGAAAAAACCCATATTCTGAACTAGTCTCTTAGGACATCGTCGGTGTAGTTGATCTCATCGAAGTCATCCGTATACAGTCATCAGGTCCAACGGAAGCAGCTCGAGCGCTCCGTAAGAAGCTGTCAGCATAGCTTCCATGCCTCGTATATGCACAGCTAACATGCCTCCAGGAAATATGGGAACGTACATCGTCAAGTCCGAGCGCTGGTCATCTTGGATGCACTAATTCAAAATGCGGGTACAAGGTTCCAAAAAGCATTTGCCGACGAGCCACTTCTCGAACGTCTGCGCATTCTTGCAAGGGACGACATGGTTGACTCCGAAGTGCGACAAAAGGTGAACATTTTGTTCCGACAGTGGGCTGTCGCATACAAGGGAACTCCAGGACTTGAGCGAATCGCAGCGTTGCATAAGGAATTACCCCGAACGAAGCGTCCGCAGCCACAGCAATCACGGATTGTCCGACAGCAAGATCTCGAAGCAGCTCGTGAGCGAGAAGAGCACTCGCCTCCTCCCTCGCCTCCTCACGCCAGACGACCTGAAACTCACCATGCTCCGGCTTCCTCGTCAAGTAGACCGGTTGCATTGGGCAACGCGACACCGTCGCAAAGCTCGACATCCATCTTCAAGAGGGACAAGAAGGATAAGAAGAGTCGCGGAAAGCCCTTTAACCTCGAAAAGGAGAAGGGCCAGCTTCTTGAAACGATCGCCTCCGCCAATGTCGCCAGCACCAATCTACTAAATGGCCTACAACTGATCAATCGAGAGCAGCAGCGGGTTAGCGAGAACCCAGAAGTCATGCGTCGTTTCGAAACTTGCAAACAACTACGTCGCCAAGTTCTGCGGTATATCCATCTCGTCGAGTCTGAGCAGTATATCGGTGGTCTACTGAATGCCAATGACGAGCTAGTCAAAGGTCTCATGGCTTTCGAGCTCATGGACAAGAGCATCGATGATGATAGTGACAGCGATAATGAAGCGACTTCTTCACCAACCACCGAATCAGCTATGCCCGGCCTACGGATTCAAGAACAAGCACCAGCAAAGCCACCTAGGCCAACGAGTATACCCATACCTCCTGCGTCTGCTCCAAGCAAACAAAAGGTACCAGAGATCGATCCAGAAGAGGATGACGACGATCCGTTTAGTGATAACAATGGTAAGTCGAAAATTGCGGAATTTTTAGGAGAGTGACGACTGATCATCTGCAGCCGTCAAAACCCCATGGCAGGAAAAGGGTCAGCCAACATGGCGCGATGTGTGACGTGCATGAGTTTGCCTTGATCAAGTTTCTCATTTCTAAGCCTAGCAATACCCAATGCTACAATTCACGATCATGAACTCAATTCCAATCCATCAAACACCAACGCCATTCACATATTTTCATTAGGCGTGAGGATGTGCCCATGTCCTATTTCCGTCTCGACGACGCCACACACGGCCACGAATCGCTACGTCATTGCGTTTCAGCGCTAAGCCTCCCATTCGCCAGCGCCTCGCGCATCTATGAAGCAGGGCCGCTGCAACGCCCTCCCGCCCTGCTATTTATCCCCTCGACCCTCGAACAAGCTTTGCTGCCAACTCTACAGTCCTTCGATTCACGATTCCTGCAAACTCTACTTTGTAAGTGCCCAAATCGTATCGATGATGGCAAGAGCATACCACGGGATTCGAGGCTAACAACGTCACAGCGCTTCACATTGCACTTTCGCGCCACCTGTACGAACCTCGAATAGCTACAAAAGCCAACATGCCCGCTTCCACCACCTCATCCGTTGCAAGCTCGATCGTAAAGCCTCAGGGCGGCAAATGCTCGTGCCTCAGCACGGATGACTGCTCGTGCTGCATTATTCCTTGCACGGTCATGTAAAGCGCAAGACGGTGGAGATGGGACAAGATGATTATAAGGGATTTTGGTTGGCGGATTGAGAATACCAGATATGTCGCGGGCTTGGAGTGGAAATGGAATTGAGCGAGGATGATTTTCGGACACATGGAGTTACTGATTAGCGATGGATATACTCAGAATGAATTCTTTCGATTCTATGCCTGCGATCCAATCTGATTGTTAGTGTTATCGCAAGAATCCTCTACATGCCTAGCTCAGGTGCAAATGCTACTTTCAGGACTTCGGCACAAACCGTGCTGGCTTCCTTAAGTGTTCGCTGCCAACTTCCTCCTCTACCGACTCCTATACCCCTCCAAGAATCTTATCCTCTCCGTAATCCCACCCCATCCATCCAACGTATGTTTCTTCTGCAACTTCGCCAGCGCCAAGCCATCTCCGCTCTCGACCGCCTCATCATCCTCTAGACTCCATATACCACGCTGGTCGGGCAGCGGTCTACCTTTGCGCCAGGCTTCGAGGACCTCCTTGGCAAGTTCAGGTCGGAAACGCGTGCGCATAAGGGCTTTGATGATGAAGTCGTTGTGGAAACCTTCCTCCATTGCCTCGGCGAAGAAGTCGTCCATCTCTGCTGCAGTGAGGGGAAGGTCTGGGTCGCCCGATGTATTGGAGTTGTCTGAGGGTGTGGGGGAAGAAGAAGGACCGCGGCCAGGAGCGGGGAGAGTGGGATAGGCCGGCTGAGCGATGTCTTCGTCGTTGAGGGAGTGACGGAATTCTTGGAGAGACTGGGTGGTTGAGGCATCTGATTCTGCGTGTGGAGCGAGTGATGAGCTCCGGGCGGGTTCATCGTGTAGAACTTGAGTGAGGCCAACAGGGCGGGGGAGTCTGCCGATGCCGATACCCTGGGACGGTGATGACAGGATGGCTTGAGTGTCGAAATTGCTCCTCGGAGGTCTTCGTGAGGCTCGTGGTGTCGGTGTGTTAGGTGGTAATTCGTCGTCGGACACCTCACCCAGCCCTTCTGATGGCGGTGTTCCTTGGTCAAACTCGAGCAAGTCATTAGTCTCTATGCTTTCTATGCTTTCGACCTCTTCGTCCATCTCCTCGGCGTCGTCGATGACCTTGGCCACGCGTTGCGAGCGTTCTATGTCTTGCATGATCTGCTCATTGACTTGAGCGTTTTCGACTTCGTCCTCCGAGCTTCCGCTCTCACTACTGAAAACTTCTATCGTGTGCTTGTTCGTGTCTTGAACAACACTGGGATGGTTGAGGTCGTCCCGCGTAGGCGACTGACTTTTCTGACGTTTTAACGGCCGTGGCTGTACCTGTGTATTGTTGCCATGTAGTTCCTCTTGCTCTGCTTCGGCTCCACGCACTCGCTTGAGCGCATTTGGATACAGATTCGAGATGTACTTTGGCGACTCATACTGAGCTGTGGACGAAGACATCAACTGAACGTCCGAGGTAGGCTTGTTCGGTCGCGTGGCCTGCACTTCAGCCGTGGCTTGATTATATCTGTGCTCATTAATGGTTGGCTCCTCAGGCGGCTCAGCCTCCTCCTTAGCGTCCTCTTGTTGTGAGCCAGCACTCTCGTTCCGCCTCTTCTCCACCTTTGCTCTGATGTGTTCTCTCTTCTCCACAGGATCGCTCAACCAAGATGGCCGAACGACCTTCTCGTAGTACTGCCGCCATTGCTCGACTGTCTGGTTGTCTTGTGTCTCGGCCCACCTTTCCCAAGCAGTGTCTCTCTCCTTGCCTCCAGTATTATCGATATGCTCGACAGCAGCGTACAGCTCTTCCCAATCTTCAGCGCTAAAGGTCGCATTCAGCTGTTCGATGGTATAGTCTGGCGGAGCGTCTGTCTTAGTGGCTCGGATTTTGCCCTGGCCACTGACTTGGGAGGGAGCTTGCTTGGGGCCAGCTACAGTGGGCTGTGCTGGCGGCGTGGGGGATTGAGTTGCATCGGTGGGAAGGTTGAAGGAAGATGGATCACGAAGTTGCAACTTTTTTATGTAGCGGTCGCGCCATGATTGCCAGGTGTGTCGTGCATTCTGCGTCGAGTCAATTGATGTCCTTGGCCGTGGTGCTCGTGTGGGTGCCTACCACTTTCTCTAGCTCCTCGTACATTGAATTACCATTTGGCAGCATGCCTCTGGCCATGCAGTCGCGCACCCATTTGTAGAGGACATTGTCATCCTCGGCGGTAAATGGTGTACGGCCAAATTTGGTAGGCCGGTCTATCGCGCCGGGCTCACGCGCCTCTCCCAAAGGTGGCCCTGCGAGGTGATCCTGAGGATCGTGTAACTGGCCATCTTTGATAGACTTGTCGATGAAAGTATACGATATTGAGCCAGGAGGACAGAGTTTGGGACGAAAGTGGTCGGCAATCAGATAGTCGGCCTTCTTCTCTAGCTTTACAACTTCTCCGCCGTTCGCAGTGATGTTGTCCAACAGTTGATTGCGGAGGGGCACGCGCTGTGCAACCCAGAATTTCCTGCCGGCAAAAAGCTGGTCCATTCCATCGAGGGCAAGGTCTTGGGCAACGTCTTCGAAAATTGTGGGCGCCGCCATGCTGAGGTGGATGTTCGGTCGTGGGTACGCGATGGGTTCGACGCGCTGGCTAGCTTGGAACGCGTACTCACATGCCTTCCAGGGTTCACGCGGGGTGTCTTGGCATCGATTCGACTTCCAATCCACCACTGGCGTCGAAACCACCTCGACGTGTTCAGCGCAAGTCTGTCGAGATGCGCTGAACCGCCTTTGATCATTTCTTCTAGTATGCGCTCCATAGCCAGTGAGCCAATAGACACTCATCTACCATGACTCTCGCGCGCAACATCATCATCTTCACGGTGACAGTGTCGCTAGTAACATTCATAGCTTTCTTCGGACGCTTACCTGCCTTTCGGTATGCACAGAGTCCCCTCCCCCTAGTCAATTGAAATCTGACCGACCAGGAACACGCCCATTGGCTTCCTGCACTCCCTCCTCGTCGACCGCATTCCCTCGGCGCTCCGAAAGCTCGATATCAAGCTCACCAATGGCCGCATCACCAACGGTGGCTCCCGCTTGGGCCACCATCTCATGTACGAAAAACATGTTGCAGTCGTCGTCTTCTTCCTCGGTCTCGTAACCGCCTGCGCTACGCTGTTCCTGCCAGCCGTTTGGCATCTGCTCCGGTTGCACCATATACTCGTCGTATGCTTGCTGCTCCCGCAACCTTATACCTTCTTGTACTTGAGCGCAAAGAGGAACAACGAAACATACATAACCACAATCAACCATGCCGACCAAATGCGACATTACCCGTATGACAGGATACTGTACTATCCTGGTAACAAATGTACAACCTGCAAGTTTCTGAAGCCGGCCAGGAGCAAGCACTGTAGCATATGCAAGACATGTGTGTCGAGAGCAGATCACCACTGTATATGGGTCAACAATTGCTTGGGAAGGGCCAACTACAAATGGTTCCTGGCACTGCTGCTCTCCACAACTCTCCTCCTCGCGTATGGCGCATACCTGGCATACGTTACCTTGTCGCCCTTGGCATTGAAACACTACACAAAATACCAGCGCTGGTACATGTACAAGCCCAAAGCCGGATCAGTCCCATCAAGCTGGACAACATACTTTGACATGAGGTGGCACAACTTCTTCAATTACGTGGGCATCTACCTTGACGTAGGCGGCCTACGTGCCTCTGGCGTCGGTCTCCTCGCGCTTCTTACGTGGCCACTCCCCTTCGGCCTCTTAGCGTACCACGTCTACCTCATATGGGCAGGCATGACCACCAACGAGAGCGGGAAATGGTCCGACTGGCAAGACGACATGGCAGATGGTGTTGTCTTCCTTGGTCAGCGCAGAGAAGACACGATGCGTGAGAATAAATTTGTTCCGCAAGGATCACCAATGATGTCTCGAGGTTCAGCGCAGTCGTCGTCTTCGACTTCACCAATAATCACACCGCCGCAGACCCCGCCGGAAGAAGAAGAGCCGCCTACGATGTGGCCGTTGGAGAGCCGACATATACTGCTACGCACAGCAAGTGGACAGGCTCCGCGCACGCTTCCTTCGCGGATCAAATCTGTTGCAAAAGAAGATAGCTTCGAGCGTGTGTGGAGTCTTGCGGCTGTGGAGAATGTTTATGATCTAGGGTTCTGGGATAATCTACGCGAAGCTCTTTTGAACTAAACAGATGTATATAATACAACAAACATGCTCATATTTGTCCGACAATGCTTTAGAGAGGAACGCAATCCCTGTATCGGACCCTTGACCAGTTCACGTCCTCGTTTCGTTCCACCCCAGAAAACCTGTTGATCGCGCTCACGTCTTCGGGTATGATGTCATACCCGTCCAATCCCAAACCTCGACCACAACTCAGCTTACCTACAAGAGTGCGCTATGTACCTTCTCTTCCGCGGACACTTTTGACTACTTACTAGCAAGTCCAGATCCAGAGCTGTCTATTATACTTTTCACACAACTGTCCAACCTTGAGATTTCGCAATGTCTTCCAAATCCCAACTCACCAAGCAAGAAGCCGCGCAGCAACAAGTCCAGCGCTCATCGCAGCATGCGAGAGATGTTGAGACGCAGGAACACAGCGCTAGCGCTAGTGCTTCTGTACGTAGCCCCCTCTTCATCATGCATGCCTCTTCCTGAACGCGCCGTGTGCTGCTATGGCATAACCATGAAGTGGACGTAGCTGATTCGACATGCCAGGCCGGTCTGAACCTCAATCTCTTCGGCGCTCTTTCAGGCGCGTTCAGTTCAAAGAGTAAGAAGACTACACATACGAATGCGGACGGATCGAGCACTTCGGTTGAAGATCGACATGATCAAGGTGAGATTATTATTCCCTTCCTTGTACAAGCCTCGTCTACCTGGCGCTGCTTCCCCTTCACCACTACCACGTTGCATTTCCCGTGTCCAACCTCTGCTTTTCAATTCACAAACAATTGCCTACTACTCCGACTTGTTCTCGCTGTGCTCATTTCGCTCGTGCTGACGAATATTTCTACGACAGGCATGGCCAACGCCGCAGCCCGTGGCCACGGCAGTGCATATGGACAGGCTAATGCGCAGGAAAGGAGCTTGAAAGCAAAGGGAAGAGAGGCGGGACAGGAAGCAGTGCAGGGCAAGAAGTTGGAGGGGAAGAAGGTTGATCATTTGGGTATCGAAGCGTGAGTCCTCATCTACTCGAGGGTAATTTACAGCGTATTCATAAATGTGTATTTTTGTTTTGGATGGATTGATGGATGAAACCATGCTATTATCTAAAGAACTATAAACCCCCTAGGACATGTGATGTTGTGTAACCCCACGACCCTGTCCAGAACGCCAATCGAGAATTATTTCTCAAACTCCAAATGCCAAAACTAAATTCAAACTCCACGAGAACTCCTTCATCCTTTTCGTACAACTACGATCCACCTGCAACTCTACTCAACCCCTCAACCCCCCTCTTGGCCGCCACAACATGCCACGGCAAACTCCCGTGCCTCGTTCCCCTCATCCCCCTCAACTTTGCCAACAACCCCAACGCCCTAAACTGCCCCAACACCTCCTTTAACAAGTTTTCCGCCGTCGACCGCGTCTGCAACGTTGGCGTCCACATCAGGCTACTCGTGCTTCGTTCTTGGACCGGACTTGGATTGGGACTTGCGCTACTGCCTCCCACTGCTCCTGCTGCTGAGTATCCACCAGGACTGACACCGTCGCTGGCGGGTGGGAACGGCGAAGTGGCCGCGCGTGTGGAGCCCACGGCGCCGATCCAGAGGATGTTGACTGCGATGGTGATGGGTCCAGGGGAGGGGTCCGGGATGTGATGGTGGATCGAGTTGCTCGTTGAGTGCGTCTCCCCACGTTTGACTAGGAGGCCCGAGATAAGGGCCGGATTGAATTGATTCGTTGAGGGAGAGTTGTGTAGACGGTGCGCGAGGATGATGCCCCAAGTTTCGTCAGTCACGTCGACGAGACGGGCTTCGGGGTCGGCGGAAAGATCGGGGACGTTATCTGCTGAGGGTGTGGCCGCGGGGGTCAGGCCACTCGCAGGATCTGGTGAGACGCCCGCTTGTGGTGTAGAGCCAGGTGTGTTTACGGGTTGTGAGGTGGTGCTGCTGCTTGTGTTGGACGTGGCAGGTATGAACTGGTATGGAGAATCTTCGACGACGGTGAGCAGGGTCAAGAACAAATTGACCTGTGTGGGACAAGTAATGAGCAGAACCCATGTCTCCAGCTCTTCTCTGTCTAGGGGTCCGGCTTTGGCAATGCACACACGCCACTGTACTCTTCGAGACTGGAGGAATTCAATGGTAGTCTGCCATATTTCCTTGGCTACTTCTCCGAAGGCTCGCGTACCCAAGTGGTATGAGACGACTGCCTGGGACTTGCCACAACTGTCTGTCCACGCTGCAGTAACCCAGCACCCATCTAAGCTTATGGCGTAAGCAAGATGCATGTACGAGTTCTCGCGGAGCAGATCCTGAGGCGGCTCTGACATGAGCTTGAACTGTATATTGCGAGGCAAGCTCTCCTCGAGCTGGAACGCCGGCGCCTTGTATATACTGAGAGGTGTCTTATCTGTACTCGAAGCACTGGGTGGGCATCGATCGTACACCTCTCGTGCCAATTTGACGTAGGTGCTGGCATCTAGTATGACGGGATTGTCAAATGAAGCTAGATATTTGATGGGAATGATTTGAAGTACAACATCAGGCTTCTGGACTGCATCTGGTCGCCCAGGTGGTCCTTGACCATAGGCCTGGAAGAGCGCCCAGAAAGCCGAGCATAGTTCCCAGAGTGCCGCAGGGTTATCAAACGGATCGACGATGTATACGACAAAGGCATCGATCTTCGCATCCTGCTGCTCGGCGATTTGAGTATGTTGTAGGGCGAGTAGTTTGCCCAACTGTATGCAAGTATCTCGTAGCGCTCTGAAGGCACACTTGGACGAGATTTGTGAATCAAGAATGACCGGCACCAAGCCACCTTGGAATTCTTGAACTGTCTCCACACGAGCATGCGAGCCAAGCTTACATGTATCGTAAGCAAGCTGAAGGTTGAGTAAGAAACGATCTAATATCGGCTTGAGGGAATCGCTGTCGGGATAGACGCAGAATGCTACGACATTTTTTGCAGAACTAGCGGGTGCAAGCCCTAGAGGTTCCCAAAAGGCGATGGATGGCGGCAGAAGATCCCAATGCATTTCAGCTCTTCGCACCCGGATGAAAGGAGGGTTCATCTGATACATGTGGTTGCCTGGAGTGGCATTACTTTCGTTTGCCTTGCGCGGTGGAGGCCTCTGCTGTCCTTTTGCTTGAGCGGAGATGTCCGGGAAAACATCATGAATTGCAATGAGGCTTGGGAGGCTACAATCCACGGCTTTCGGAAATAGATCCTTGAGCATCGTTTGCCAGCGAGATTCTGTAAAAGACATACTGGTTAACTTTGATCCTAATCGATCATAATAGTTGAGCAAATCCAAAGTCGCAGAGACGAGCTGGTCGGTAATGATCTGGGTTATGAAAATGTTCTCCTTCCCATTTAGCGGCTTCTCATCAGGGATGTCCATTTCGAAATCGGGCTGAGACGTGGGTGTATCTGGTAACTGGACAAGAGAGCGCGGCAGCGACGGTATGGCGTACCTAGTTCCTGCTGCACGGCGCTCGAGGGGGGCCGGAAGATCTTTCATGACCCAATCCACAGTGTTTGGCTCGAATAGCGCGAGAGAAGCTTCTTCGAGTTGCAAGCCGTTGTGATCCTGCCAGTCTCCCGCGAAGGAATCTGCGAAGGACGTAACAGAGAGTGGTGTACCGTGACTCTCAGTAGGCACCTTTCGTTTTGCCGGTATCACAAGCCGACCTAAGAATGGTGGTGGTCTACTATCTGCCACAATCTGAGTTTGCTCAGCCGACGCATCCGACACTACACTTTCAGTGTCAGAATCGGAGTCGTCACTCATAGCACGAGCCAAAGACAGTATCTCAGGCGTTTTGGATGTTGATGCTGCACCTACGGCATAACGTAGTTTACTGAGAAGCGGCAGGTCCAGTAGACTTTTGATGCGCGTTGGATGTGTCGAGCTAGAGGCACGCTCGTTGTCGTTCCCAGAAACTTGCTTGACCCTCGCGAACCGCCCGTCCTGGTATTTCGCATCGACTAAGCTCATTCTACGACTGAAGTCTAACGAGTGAAATGAACTCTCGGCACCATCAGCGGAAGTGTTGACAGACTTTCGCGGAGTGGACCGTTGAGCGGGAGACGGTTGTAAAGCATGTGCGATGACACCAGGACTGAGGGGCGGAGTAGGGTCTTTTCTTTCGGGGGCATCATCAAGCACCTGCGAGGAAATCTTGGGAGCTGACATCTCAGATTTCGCCTGGCTTTGCGGTACGTCTTTGGAAATCTCTTGTACAAACCCAGTACTATGCACTTCGCCCTTGACCGACTCAAATGGCATCGAAAGAGCTTTCTCAAGAGCGGACAAAGGGTCAGACATCTCTTCTTTCACGGCTGATTCAGAAGCGGCTTTTGTGGGCAGATCGTGTTCGTCCTGCGTAGAAGGCTGCGCATCGTCCTGTGGCATACTGGGAGCATCAGCCATGGTAACATCTTCTCCGTCAGGTCCATCAAAGAAATCAAAGTCGGCGTCTTCAATTCCATCTCCAGCGTAGCCATCTCCCTCCGCATCCTCGAAGAGGTCATCAGTCTCGCCTGAAGTCTGAAAAGGTTCCATCGCAGGAAAGGCGGGAGACGTGGCTGGATGCTGTTGCTCGTCGGTGGAGGGATGATCTTGAGGTGCTGACAGATTAATGGTTGGGTTATTACCGCCCGATGCCAGAATCACATTCGTGGCTCCACCCGCCATACTTGCGGCATCAGTGGAGGAGAAACCAGCCCCAGGTGCTACCCCATCCGGTGGCGTAGGATATACTCCACCTACAGCCTGCAAATCACCATAGGCGCCATTTCGGGTAGTGAATGGAGAGGATGGAAAAAGTCCTGTGGGCTCATCCTTACGGCGCACGGCATCTTCATCCGCCTTCTTGGCCTTGCGTTGGGCATCCAACGACTTATCGCGTTCCAATTTGCCTACAAACCAATCTTGGGCAACGTCTATCGGATCTCGGAACCCAAGAGAGCCTTCGCCTTCGAACCATTTCATGTCATCTTCGAAAGCAGGCGGGCTCGGCACACCGTATGCCTCAGTGACAAGGGGTCCTATCTGGGCGAAACAGGAAACAAAACAAAGTGCCCTTGGCCAAAGAATATCCCGATCGAGAGTGGACAAGCCAGGGCTTAGTATCGGGAGTTGCACTACATGGCCAATACGAATTCTGACCCAAGCAGCGGGCTGATCAAGACCTTGGAGCGAGTACCCACGCCAAGACAACCAGCGCTCCACGGCTGACTTCCACCTCCCCATATTGTGTTCCAAAGATGCTATTCGCTTTTTCTTTGGTCCTCGGCGTATATCTTCTTTTGCGTCTCCCACGGGGCTCTCCAGCGGATCATCGAAGCTCGATATTCTGGCGAGCATGGAATTGGGGGCCACGCGAATACAATGACCGATCAGGTGCTTCTCATCGCTATCGGAAATGCTATCCAAGCAGCGCAGTGTGTTAGATTGCTCAGTTGAGGTGGATACAAGGAGCGTGCCAGAGCTGAACCACTGTACGTGTATATAGACAAGCCAATGCAAGTTTGCAACATGGTTGCGGTATCGTTGTTTGTCCAACGTCACTGCTTTCAATAATAAGGTTCGGTAATTGAGCGCGACCAGCCCACAGGTCTTGATCATGAAGAAAGTGACAAGAGCAGTCACCGAAGAGATGAAGAGCTCATAGATGACGAAATAATCAAGAGCCTGAGGTTGGTCTGTGGCGCTGACTTGGTTCGCTTGCGGCTGTCGTGCACTAGCGCTCTGCGGTGCCTTGGAGGTATTGGAGTGTGAGGCCGAGGTGGCAGGGTGAGAGAAGGGGTGGGGATTACCAGGGCGCAGGGGAGGGCGGGCCATTTCAGCAGCCTTGATGAAGCCAGCTTGTTCACCTGGATGATGTCAATAAGGTAGCATACAGATCATGACGGAGGCCTACGGTGCAAGTTGTAGCCTTCCACCACTGGTAGTTCTACGCTATCCTGGCCAACCGTGTCGACCGTGACAGGCTTGAAATGCCATAGCCACGGTCTCGAGGCATCTTGGGTGACGAGGTGGTGGGCGTGACGCAGCTCTGCCTCAACAGCGCGGATGTCATCAGCAGAGGTCCAGTCGCGCTGGAGAGTGGTGGGAGAAGCGGTATCGCGCGATATGGAGAAGGCTTGATATGCGATGGCGTCGTAGTCTCCCTAGGCCAGGTTAGCTCGTCGCATGGTGAATGAGGTGGAGGAGCGTACAATAGCTTGCGCATTCGTGCTACACGTCTTGAGAAATTCCATTAGAGAGAAGGCTGCCCTCTATGGAACACGCAGATGGTAGCCGCGTCGTAGGTACACTCCGAGTAACGCGCTGAAGACCTTCATCAACTCGGCAGTGGCCGGGCGCGCGCGTCGGTGGTGGCTACGGCCAGGCCGGAGGGGTCGAGTATGGAGCTGAAGACGTGGCCAGAGAGGCTATCTGTGTTGCATGGTAGGTGGATGTGGTTTGCGACTGGAGCATGGTTGACGCTGGCCCAGCTGGCGGCAGCGTGGGAGAGTGGAGACTGGGGCTCGTGTGTGGGATGCGTCAGCACGTGTCGCCGTCACGCACTTCTTACGGCAGGTCGCGTGATTCAAGACTCGGTCGCAGCGATGGCGAGATGCGACGCCAAAGCGGAGGTCTGGTAGCACAGGCTGGAAGATGCGGCAGCGCGCGCGAGGCCGGACGAGTGTGAGAGGGACGACGTTGGACGGCTGACAAGGGCCGAGAGTGGGTCCTAGGGTAGCAGACGGCATGACGGCGCGCGCATCGACTTAGCGGAACTTTTTTTTGGAGAGCGACTTTGTCGTCAAGAGACTTCCACGACGCCGCCGCAACGCTTCACTTCGTCGCCACAATGAAGATCTCCAACTCTGCGGTGCCCGTGTACACCATTAGCGGCAGTGAAGCTCGCCCGCTACCAGAATGGCTGATACGCCGGAGGAAACGGTGCGCCTCCATACTACTACCACTGCAGCACACGAGCTAATGCTGGGTTTCTTAGGAGCTTGAAAAACGATCCCGAGTTCGCGAATCGAGTCGAACTGCTGCAGGATTTCGACTTTGAGGAGGCCAGCCAGTGTGTCCGCGCCAGCGAAGATGGCGACTGGGTCATGTCCACTGGCACATACAAGGTTTGCTATGCGCCGGCACCCTCCACGAGTCCTACTAACAACGACCAGCCGCAAATCCATGTCCACTACCTTCCCCATCTGTCCCTCTCCTTCGCGCGACACACCAACAGCCTGAACCAGACGTTCCGACTCCTGTCCGGCGACTACACCAAAAGCGTGCACCTGCAGTCCGACCGCGTGATCGAATTCCACACCGGTGGCGGCCTGCACTACTCGACCCGCATCCCTCGGTACGGCAGAGACCTCATCTACGATAGACGATCCGCGGAATGTCTGGTGCCGTCGGTCGGCGTCAACGCCGAGGGACTTGGAGAGTGCTACAGGCTCAACCTTGAAGTCGGGCGATTTATGAGAAGCTACGAAGTCGACGTGGGTGGAGACGACTCTGCTTTGGGCGGTGTCGGCACCTTGCAAGGCGGGATCGATGCCGGTGCAGTCAACACGGGCGCAATTGCAGAAGAGAGCCACAATCTCTTAGCGTTCGGAACGTCACTGGGGACGGTCGAATTTTGGGACTCACGATCACGAAACAGAGTGGGCATACTTTCTGCACCGCAAGACTCCTTCGAGGGTCGGGCGGAAATCAGCGCCATGACCTACAACCAATCGGGCCTGGAGCTGGCTGTTGGAAACTCCAATGGCTTGGTGCATCTCTACGATCTGCGATCGCCGCAGCCTCTCCTGAAGAAGGACCAAGGATACGGCTTTCCTATCAAGAACATCATCTACCTTGACTCGAACACTTCGTCTCGAGCACAAACCGCCGAATCCAAGATTTTGACCGCAGACAAACGTATTATCAAAATCTGGGATCCCCGAGACGGCGCGGCCTGGACCTCGGTAGAGCCTGCAGTCGACCTTAACCACGTGGAATGGGTCAGAGACAGTGGCATGCTCCTTACTGCCAACGAAGGCAAGCAGCAGCACTCGTTCTTCATCCCGCAACTTGGGCCTGCGCCGAAATGGTGCTCTTTCTTGGACAATATTGTAGAAGAGATGGCCGAGGACCCCAACGACCCCAATGCATTCGGAAAGGGCTCAGCTGGAGAAGTGTACGACAACTTCAAGTTCTTGACCATGCAACAACTACAGCAGCTCAACCTGGATCACCTTGTTGGCACTACAAGCTTACTGAGACCGTACATGCATGGTTTCTTTGTCGCACAGAAGCTATATGAGGAGGCACGATTGATATCCAACCCTGACGTGTGGCAAGAGCAGCGGGCAAAGAGCATCTCAGAAAAGATCAACAAGGAGCGGGAGAGCAGAATTCGTGGCAACAAGAAGGTGGCAGTCAAGGTCAACAGGAAGCTTGCTGAGAAACTACTCGAGCGGCAGGACAAGGAAGAGCGGCGACGAGCGAAGAGGGTGCTCAAGAAGGGTGGTGACGATGATATGGTCGATGTCGAGAAAGCACCGGCTGTTGGGGAGGTCGAAGCAGAGAAGAAGCCTGCTGGAGGGATCCTTACTAACCCTCGATTCGCAAGACTGTTCGAGGACGAAGACTTTGAGGTTGATGAGCTGTCACACGAGTTCCAGTCTCTCAATCCCAGCACGAAGATTCCCAAGGGTCTCACAGCGGCTGAGCAGGAAGAACTCGAGCCGCGCAAAGGCTCTTCGGATGAGGACTCATCCGGTTCCGAAGCGGAGCAAGTTCGGCCGGTCAAGAAGGCACAGAACGAAGACAACAACCGGATTTCATCCTCGAGTTACCGCAAGGCTGGGCACAAGTCACAGCGCGGACCGGAGATGGTGGTCTCCACGTCAAATACGAGGAAAGCTGGGCCGACACGGGACAAGTCGTTTGGGTCGCGTGTATGGAAGCTCAAGGACAGAGCGCCGGCATCGCAACGCAGTACGACGACTGTGGTGGGAGAGCGAGAAATCACATTTGCGCCTGAGAAGAAACAGAGGAAACGCGCCGATGATGCAGGCGGTCAACGTCACGATCGAAGGAAGGATAAGGACAGGCGCAGCGCCAGTAACAATGCGTTCAGAGGCATGTAGGGCAGAGGACATAGCATGGTGCAGGATGAAGATAATGATACCCTTGATCAAGTAAAAATTCTTTCGACTCGTCTGTATCAAGCAGTTATCCGTGATATGTTCTACAATCAGATAAGCATCGCGGGGCAGGTCGCCCCACGGCGTTGAACGAGTGAAAGTCCGCCCCACCGCAGAGGAAGGGGTCTGGTTACCCGTTATGGTGCGAAGGGGAGAGGCGAGAGACAGGAGGCTGTCGCGGACCAATAATGATTGTCCAATTACCGGTGTACCGAGCGCCTCGCCGGCTCCCGTTGTTGAAGAACACCGAATGTTTCTGAACCATTTCCATCTCACCTCAGCAATTCAGTGATTTTCTCCCAGCTCGACGCGCGACCTTCGGCCCGTTTCTCTACTCCATCACAGCACTCTCGTCCACCACTTGTCCTCCTACAACTCGCCTTTGCGACCTCAACCAATTCTTCGATCCACACACATCTGCTACCATGGCCGACAAGGAATTCACCTACTCTGACGTTTCAGAGCACAACACCAAGAAGGACCTCTACATTGTCGTCCACGACAAGGTCTACAACGCATCCAGCTTCGTCGACGAGCACCCGTATGTTGGCACCCCTTATCTGCGCGCCCGCAAGCCCCACAGGTTCACGTCGAGTGTTTCGAAACACCCCCGCATCTACGTCTACAGCATTGCGTGTTCATAGACCACAATCAGCTAACGTGTACACAACAGAGGTGGTGAGGAAGTTCTCCTCGACGTCGGTGGCCAGGACTCGACCGAGGCCTTTGAGGACGTGGGTCACTCAGACGAGGCTCGCGAGATCCTCGATGGACTGCTCGTCGGAAATCTGAAGCGTCAGGTATGTTGATGATTCCCGAGATTCCGCCCCCAGACACACGTGTACACACCACAACGCAGTGCAGTTGCAGCATTTTGCGGACAGACAACTCCCGATTTCCTCCCCTGCCTGCTCCCTCGACCAAAAAGCCGAGAGCGACTAGGGATATTCTCGGAACCGTTCCGTTAGCCGCAGCACGCAGCGCATGCGAACAACATTTCCGCCCCGCGCCCGGCAGACAATACTGGCACATTTGGGCATTAGGCTAATGCAGATACAGGACGGCGACCCCAAGCCCAAGAGCTACTCGCAATCGTCTCCCGCAGCCACCACCTCGGACGGTGCGTCCACGGGCGTCGGCCTCTACGCCATCCTCCTCCTCGGCGGCGCCCTTGCCTTTGGTGCCTACAAGTATCTGCAAGGTCAGTCCCAGCAGGAAGTCAGCATCTGAGGTGTTGGTCTGCTTTCTTTCGGAATTTTGACACGTGTGTCTGAAAAGGTTGAGCGGATGGCCTTGCGACGACGACAACGACGACAACCCGTGACGACGACGCATTACCTCCGTTCCTCCACGTTCAAACGTTTTCCGGTGCGGCATCTACGGTTGGTTGGGGGGAGGGGCGGAAGTGGCAACGTGTAATTGGGAACATGTGTACATGTGGAGTGGATATGTACTAGGCGTAACTTTGTGACAAATATGTCCTTTTCTTGGCCATGTGGCGTAAGTTGAATAGACCAATTCGACTCTTTTTACACTTGTGTTTTTGCTGCATCATCTTCTCTGTCTTGTTTCCACGACAGCCTTTGATCTGTTGCGTGCTTGGACAGGCCTGAACAAGGATGTAATCTATTTCCTCGTTTTCGATTCGAACCATGCTGTGGAAAAGTATCACACGTGCAGACACCGGGAATTATGCAGACAGGATCTACTGGTGGGCAATGTTTGCATATACATTTCATCTATTTTGTAATTCATGCCAACTTACCAATCATCCTCACCAACTCCCCAACACCTTGACCCTCATCCACTCACTCGTCCCCACCCCCAGATTCAACCCATTCGTTGCCCACCACCGCCTGACCGCCTCGCCCCTCTCGCCCTCGACCCCATCCTCGAGCGCCTCTTCGATATCACATGTCTTGTACTCGACTTTCAACCCACTGCGCTTCCACCACTCAAGCACATGTGCGTGGCCCATTTTCGTGGGACCCACGAGGACTTGGTTATCAAAGAGGATCTTCTCGCCGCGCAAGTTGCGCCAGTAGTCGAGGATGGGCGTGTGTCCGTGGGTAGATGCGATTTTGGCAACGGTGTCTTCGTGGGCAAAGGGGATTTGCGAGTCGGCCCAGAAGTGGATGGCAGGGAGGCAGCCGGATTGCGCAGCGTACGTGATTGATTTGCCGACTTTGAGCTTGAGGAGTTGGTCGCGCGCGTGGGCTTTGTGCTCTGGCTTCTCGTCACCTGGTGAGGGGGGCGTGGTGTCTGGTGTTTGGCGGTGGCGGGAGTGCTCTTTCCACCATTTGAGGACTTCGATGTGGCCTTGGGAACTGGCTTGTTCGAGGGCGGCTTCAGTGTATTTGAGAGGCAGGCCGGACTCGTACCACCACTGCAGCACCTGGAGTGAGTTTGTGCGGCTCGCGTTGTCGATTGCTTGACTCGAGTATTCTTTGGTGAGAAAGGTGGGTGAGGTGCGCCAGTATTCAAGGATTTCGGTCATGCCAAAGACAGAAGCTTTGTGGGGCAGGAAAGTGTGCCCGAATGTACCCCAGAAGAGGTCTTTGTGATAATGTTCGAGGTGCGTGAGGACGGGCACCATGGCGAAGCGCATGATGAGCTCAATGCACATGCGGGATATTCGAGTAGGAGTCTCTGCGTCGAACAGATTTTGTATTTCGCTGTAGGGATAGGTAAGGAGGGCCCACTCGAGCTTCTGCATCTGTGTCTTGGGGCCTTCGTCGCTTGCTGCTTGTCGCCACTCGGGAGGCACGGGCAGATTGGTGTGGACATTGAGTGTGGTGGCTAGCTCCCAGTCTTGGGTGAACTCGAGCACCATAGACCATAGCTCCGGTGGTAGTCGGGGTCCTTTGCTCTTGGTTGGTGTTAGTGTAGGCATGTGTGCGGTTGGGAGAGGTATAGTGCGGTAGCCGACGGCCATAAGATCGAGTTGGGTTTGAATAGATTCATTGAAGTCCTTGTGTCCTCCCCAAGACTGATACTTGCGGCCAGCCTGATCAAACGACCACAGGAAGGGAGGGAGGACGCGTATCCAATTCCACTTTCTTCGAATTTTGCTAATCTGTTTCCGCGACACGGGGTTCTCCCACATGAGGGTGGACATTGCAGGGATGAGCATGACCTTCTTGGACACATCCCAGCTGCGCAGTATGTGCAGATGCAGGTTGGTGGTCAAGCCATGCAGCATGCGCGCCATGTTTTCAGCATCGAGTGGAGCGAGAACCAGCAGGTCTGCCCACGAGCAGTACTCGGCCACCTTCTCCTCGAGGAAGTCGGCATGTTGCCATGCGGGGGTAGCATCGCTGGCTACATCATAGGTGTGCCACAGGGGTTCTAGGTGTGGAGGAACGTTGTAGTGCGCCGCCGTGGGGAAGTCATTGCAGGCGACGATGCGGAGAGACACTTGGTGGAGGCGATTCAGGCGCGCAACGACTGCGCAGCCAAACTTGAAGGCAGAGGGGTCGGTGAGTGCGACGAGGACGTTGAGCGAGCGCGCGGAGGATTGCGAGGGCATATGGGCGTCGCGGTGAGGTTGTGGGAGAGATGTGGTGGGCTGCTCAGGGTAGGATCTGCAATGCGTTGGATGTCGAAGTGTTGAACCGCGATTGGCCGAGCATTCACCATGTCTCCGATCAGCCCCGCACCCGCAAGCTGGCGTGACAGGACGCAGGCATTGACAATGACGACCACGACGACGTGGAGGCGCGCGTCAGCGAGGGAGCGATGATTCTGCCATGTCAACGCTCTTACGCCTATTTCTGTGGAGACGGAAGGAACCGACGGAAATCGAGTAGAGGTCGCATGTACTGTACCATGGCACCCGACCTGTGGCGAGTGGAGGGCCCACCACTTAAGTGGACACGGCGGGCGAGGCCTCAGCCACAACATGTGCGGTAGCCGTGTCACAGTCAGCGCAACCAGTGTGTGCATACACGATGACGTAGACCGGGCTGGAAGCAGTTACCGAAGACGGTGCACAATTCGAGATTCCCATCATGTTCCACATTCGCATCTTGGGCGCAGCAGCGGACAGCGGCACCAGCCTTTGGTCTTGGGCGCAAGAAGCTTTCAAAGGCCCGTCTGCTGGCGAGATGCAACAGCCACTAGCAAATGCGCATCTCAGTCTAATCGACCGATCTGCCTGGGCCGCTAGACGGTTCTGCTCCGTGATCGCCGTTCTGCGCGTCCATCAAGCCGCACCCACGGTAGGTGGGTGTATCTGAGCACGAGTAGTGCGCCTGTCCGGCCTCGAGATGGGGTCATTCATCTGTTGCTGCTGCGTGACTGCGAGATTGCTGCTGCTGTGCCAGACCCTCGACCTCGACTACACTTGCGGCTTGCACTCGACTGTCGTCGCCGTCCAAGAAACATGCTTTGACCCTCTTTGAGTTGCCTGCCTTTCCCCACCACGCACCGCTCCTCACCCCTTCCCCTCTGCCTCGTCACCGGCCTTCACGCGGCTGCCAGGCCGACGAGACACAGAGCCACAGCCAGCCCGCCGTGACGCTTCGAAAGACGTGTCTCAGCGCTGCAGCTGCCCCCGCGGACCGTCGCCGTCACACATCCTCGAGCCAGAGTCAAGACTCGCGAGCGGAGTCGCCACCCGCCTCCTGCTTCTTCCCTGCATCTCCACCAACTTTTGCCAACGCTCCCCATATTCTGTACGCTAGGAAAACGCCAACCACCGACTGCACACTGCCACCGACTGCACGCCGCTGCGAGCGCACTGCAGCCCTATGGATGATCGCGAGGCGGCTGCTGTGTGCCCTCCTGCTCAGATTCTCTCTACGTGGCTGTCGTTGACACCCTGCCCTGCTCAACACGCGCGTTGACCCCCACCACCTCTCCATGGCCGAACCACAGCACAACTCCGACGCTCAACACCACGTCGTGTCGCCCATCCCAGAAGAGCCCACCTCGCCCGTGGAGCCTCCCCCCAATGGCGCCGATGTCTTCTCGCCCGGCCCGGCCTCCGGTCCCATGTCTCCTTCTACAGATCGTGTCTACCCCATCCGCTCAGTCGTCTCCGTAGACCCCACGCCCACCCCCAAGCCCTCGTCCCAATCGCCCGCCGACTACTTCCACCCCTGGAGTCGAGCAAACGATACTCGCACTGCAGACGCACGCCGCCCGTCCCAGGGTTCGACGGCATCTCAGACCTCACAGTCTTCGGCACTCAGGCAGCGCAACGCCCCAGCTACCACACCAAAAGCCGAGCGCCCTTCGACTTCTGGCCGCGCGCCCAACAAGCCGCCGCCGCCGCCAGCGCCAGCTTCGGACGCCTCCTCCAACAAACGAGCCCCGCCCCATTTATCTGCGCAGCTGTTCAACGATGTGGCGTCGAACAAGTCGACAGAAGAAAACAGCCGATCTCCATCCCTGAAGCCCGATGTGCCACGTTCGCCAGGGGCAGCATCGGTAGCAAGCAAAGTCAGCAGTCTGGGTGATATAGGCCTGGTTACACATCGCTTCAAGCACGCCACCAGCGAAGGGGGCCACATGATCATCACTGGAAGAGACGGGGACATACTACAGCGCTGCGAAGACGAACCAATCCATATCCCGGGCGCTGTGCAGGGTTTTGGTCTTATCGTTGCATTGTCAGAGGACGCGAATGAAAATGGCAACCTGGTCGTGAGAATCGTTAGCGAAAATTCAAAACGCATCATTGGCTATTCGCCAAAGGAGCTCTTCGCCCTTGACAGTTTTACTGATATTCTTTCAGACGAGCAGGCCGACAATTTGCTGGATCACATTGACTTCATCAAAGATGAAGATTCCGATGTCATATCTAACGGACCCGAGGTCTTTACACTCGGAGTCAAAGTACCAGGTGTGACACGCACACGCAAGCTTTGGTGTGCTATGCACGTCGCGCACGCCAATCCTGGATTGGTCATTTGCGAGTTCGAGCTCGAGGACGATCCCCAGTATCCTCTGGTACCGCCAAACGACATGACGCCCGAGCTTCCAGAAGATACGTTGAGTAGCAATCCTACCGAGGAGGAGCTCTTGGAGAGTACAGAAATCAAAAGCAAGCCTCTGCGAGTGCTACGAAGCGCGCGAAAGAGAAAAGGAGAGGCAGCAGCTATGGAAGTCTTCAACATCATGTCACAAGTGCAAGAACAACTTGCCGCAGCGCCCAACCTCGATAGATTCCTCAAAGTGTTGGTGGGAGTCGTCAAAGAACTGACTGGCTTTCACCGTGTCATGATTTATCAATTTGATCAATCTTTCAATGGCCGAGTGGTGACCGAGCTCGTCGATCCTCGCGCCACCAAGGACTTGTTCAAGGGACTCAATTTCCCGGCATCGGACATTCCCAAGCAAGCAAGAGAGCTATACAAGCTCAACAAGGTGCGCATGCTCTACGACAGGGACCAGGAAACGGCCCGCCTGGTTTGTCGAACTACCGAAGATCTCGAAAACCCTCTCGATCTAACTCACTCTTATCTCCGTGCGATGTCACCTATACATCTCAAGTACCTTGCGAATATGGCCGTAAGGTCCTCCATGTCCATTTCCATCAATTCTTTCAACGAACTGTGGGGCCTGATAGCCTGCCATTCTTACGGGCCCCGCGGAATGCGAGTTTCATTTCCAATCCGTAAGATGTGCCGAATGGTTGGGGACTCAGCATCAAGGAATATTGAGCGCCTGTCCTACGCGTCACGATTGCAAGCTCGAAAACTCATCAATACTGTTCCTACCGAGCACAATCCATCTGGATACATCATCGCTTCCTCCGACGATCTGCTCAAACTGTTCGATGCCGATTTTGGCCTGTTATCCATTCGAGATGAGACCAAGGTTTTGGGCGAGCTCGAAAACTCACAGGAAGCCTTGGCTATGTTGGAGTATCTCCGCATGCGGCAGATCCAATCAGTCATGACATCCACGGACATAGTACAAGACTTTCCAGATCTGCGTTACCCGCCTGGTTTTCACATAGTAGCCGGATTGCTAATCGTACCATTGTCTGTGAGTGGAACCGATTTCATCGTCTTCCTGCGCAAGGGTCAACTCAAAGAAGTCAAATGGGCTGGCAATCCGTACGAGAAGTTTATCAAAGAGGGCACCGAAGGCTACCTCGAGCCAAGAAAGAGCTTCAAGACGTGGTCAGAAACGGTGGTTGGGAAATGTCGAGAATGGACTGAAGAAGAGATTGAGACTGCCTCCGTCTTGTGTCTGGTGTATGGAAAGTTCATTGAAGTCTGGAGACAGAAAGAAGCTGCATTGCAGAACAGCCAATTGACTCGGCTTTTGCTTGCGAATTCCGCGCATGAGGTCCGGACACCGTTGAACGCTATCATCAACTATCTCGAAATCGCTCTCGAAGGGTCCCTGGACACGGAAACGAGAGAGAACCTATCAAGATCACATTCGGCATCAAAATCGTTGATCTATGTGATCAACGACCTACTCGATCTCACCAAGACTGAAGAAGGTGGCTCCCTGATCAAGGGCGAGTCGTTCGAGCTCAGTGCTACGGTCAAAGAGGCAACAGACATGTTTCGCAATGACGCCAAAAGGAAGAACATTGGATATGAAGTTGTCGAGCATCCGGGACTGCCAACGCTTTGCATTGGCGATCAGCGTCGTGTGCGTCAGGCTATATCAAACATCACCGCCAACGCCATCCAGAATACCACACAAGGCAGTGTCAAGGTTGATGTTTATGTGGCGTCACGACCTGCAAAGGATCATGCTGACGTTGAAGTTGCCATCACTGATACGGGCAGTGGCATGAATGCGAAAAAGCTCGATCAACTTTTCTATGATTTGGAACAGGTACAGTTGGAGTCTGTATCGATGCTTGAAGACGCGCTAGTTCCGGATCCCAAGCAGATCGCGGAGAAAGAAGACAAAACAGCGCTCGGTCTTGGCTTGGCAGTAGTGGCGCGCATCATCAAAAACATGGATGGTCAACTGAGAATTCGATCCGAAAATGGTAAGGGTACGAGATTTGTTCTACAATTTCCATTCGACCTCCCAGACTCTGAGAGCAAGGACGATACACCCGCCACCTCACCCGATGAGGAAGGCAGCATAACGCCGCAAGCAGGCAGTCCTCTCCCAACCTTCTCTGAAGCAGAACGTACTCTGATTGCTCCATCCTTATCGCGACATACATCTGACGACAAGGGCAAGGAGAGCACAATCGGGCGGAGGTCAAGTGCGGATAGCTTAACTGGCAAAACGAGTCTTCGAAGTTTCAAGAGCGGCTCGAGTCAGCGCAGTCAAAGAAGTGACGTGGACAGGCTCATCGAAGCGATGCAGGAGCCGCACCTTGTATCGACCCGGCCTTCAGGTTCCCGAAGTCCTATCTCGTCGCGGTCATTGAGACAAACAACTTCTAAGCGTAACAGTTTGGAGCCTGGAGAGACTCGATTGAGATCTAGGAGTTTTGAGCATATCCAAGGACCACTCAATACACCACCACATCACCGAAGCATGGACACTATCATACCTGGTGAAGAGCGCATCGCTTCATCTGCGCAATCTTTGAAAGCTATAAAGATGCCTGATGAGGGGGGATCATCGCCAATAGACACACAGCCTAAGAGTGGCTCTATTCTTGGAGAAATGCACGAGGAGCCAAAACCAATGGCGTCAAAACCTGAGAAGCTCACAGGCGAACACATGCGGGTTTTGGTTGCTGAGGACGATCCTGTCAATAGTCGAATTGTGAAGAAGCGACTCGAGAGACTCGGACATGACGTTTTGCTTACAGTGAATGGAGAAGAGTGTGCATCTGCATTCGGGGACAGACCTCGAGACTTTGATGTAGTCTTGATGGACATGCAGGTGAGTTAATCACACAACGGTCACGGTCACCACACTAACGTTTAGACAAGATGCCAATCGTTGATGGTCTTACATCGACGAAAATGATTCGCTCCTACGAGAAAACACACACGAACATTTACTCCCCTCGCGCTGCGCTTTGTGGTCGCGTCCCCATCATTGCTGTCTCGGCCTCCTTGGTTGAAAGAGATCGCCAGCAGTACATCGATGCCGGCTTTGATGCATGGATTTTAAAGCCAATTCCCTTTGACCGATTGAACAAACTCATGGGCGGTATCGTCGATACGGAATCTCGACGAGAATGCCTTTATCAAACTGGTCAGTGGGAGCGTGGAGGTTGGTTTCACCAGGGGCAAAAGGGCTCTGAGGAAGCCAACACGAAGCCTTCAGGGCATGTACTCGTCTCCAATCCTTCAGAGGAGACTCAAAAGGCTGCACATGAAGTTGGGCCTACCACTGGGCAAGAAGAATCTAGCGACCAAGCGAAGGAGAATCTGGAAGAAGGAAACCAGGGAGTAGCGTCCGGAGAACAACCCGCGAAGGAAGGATTCGAAGAGCAACCACCAGCCTGAAGATCGGAGCAACAAGCTACTCACTACTTTCCGCAGTATGCAATAACGACACGAAAGTCAACGCCAACGCCAACGAAGTATCGATGACAAGAACATTCGTCTTGCCATGTATCTGCAATGGCGCTCATTACAGTGTACCACCGTGTCTTTTCGTTATGGATCTATGCCCACGACGTCATGATAATTACAGCATAGCGATTGGTTTCCACTCAGGGCGCATTCAAAGCACATGTACGGCGTAGGCTTCTACTTTCCAAACATCTGCGCCGCGAACACCTTCAGCTGGCGGTACTATCTTTCTGTAAAGGCTTTTAGTGGTTTAGAGGGATTGAAAGCACGAATACGGTCGTCACTGAGGGCACCAGCGACATCACTGCACGCTTTGACAGTGGACGTGGTAGTGTTAAGGAAAGGCTGTTAATACCCCTGCGATGAAGAGAAAATTGGGAAGCATTCGTGTACAATGAGCGCACAAGTGCGAATGATCTTGGATAGCCCTTGAGGTGGAAATGGTGTAGATGCGATGAGGCGATACAGAAGATACACAAGAGACCTATTTTTTGCCCCAAATTAGTACATCAGTATTTGTCCCCTTGTGAATATAAAAGAAAGTGAATGTACCGATATCACTATTCGAGCCTAGCATCATCCGTCCCGGGGTACATGATTCGCGCCCTACGCCCTATATACGACATGGTACACGACCGGCTTCAAAGATCAAAACGAAGCGTAGATTGTACATGGATAGCGCTTATTCCAGAACAAACTCTCTAAATTGTGCTTGACTTCGCTCGCGCATGCAAATCATCCACTTTGAAGCGAACCGTATTTACCTCTACCACGCGAAATCTCCATCTCTCACCCAAATCCGCCCAACAATGTCTAACCCCACGACGTCCAGCCGAGTCCCAGTCTCTGTCCCAACCACCCTCTCGAGCTTCACCTCAACATGGCAGCCCCACCTCGTCGCCAGCATAAACGACCACCACGTCAAAGTCGCCAAAATCTCTGGCTCGTTCATCTGGCACGCGCATCCTAATTCCGACGAATTGTTCTACGTCCTTGCGGGCGAGGTGCGCATGGAGTTGGAGGGCCAGGAGGCTGTGGATCTCAAGGAGGGAGATGTGTTTGTTGTGCCGAGGGGGGTGAGGCATCGGCCGAGTAGTGGGGAGGGTGGGGCGACGATTATGATGGTTGAGCATGAGAGTACGGTGAATACGGGGGATACGGAGGATGAGGCTGGGAGGGAGAGGAGGGCGGAGGTCAGGGATGTGAGGGGGTGAAGAGGAGGTCAAGTGCTGATCGAGCGTGCTGTTTCAAGATATTGGTGATGTTGGAGTGATGGAGAGAATGTGATCGGACTGTGTATGTCAAACTCGCGCGGTGATGTCGCAAATATAGGTACACGAATGGAAGAGGCTGCTGCACATTCAACACCATTTCGAATCCAAGGCTCATCAGTCTACCTAGGGTTACTGCGATGCGTTATAAGTGTACGAACAGCGTCTAAGATTAGAGTCTGATACACGTACACCAGGACAATTTGTTGTGAGCTCTCAAGTGGAGCTACATAGATAAGCCAGAAGGTTAATGCGAGCAAGGAAATGCGAGCTGTGATCTATTTACTGTATATTTATAAGCTTGCAACTACAAGAAAATCGCCAATAAAAATCGTCTACTGAGATGATGTGAAAGCGGATTTGTGCAGGTCAGAGAAATTTGACCTGGAGGCGACATTAGGTTTTATTTCTCGAATAAATTTCCCATCGATATACTTACCTCTTCCTACCTACCATTCAAATCGCTCAACTAGTGACATTCCATCTAGACTTTAAAAGGCTCAAAATGGCATTTCGACAAGGCTCGAGCAGACTAGGCCGTATGTATCTCGGACGACTACCTCGATATGTATTTTGCCCTGCAGGCCAATCAGACGAATTGTAACTAACCAGCTTTGGCTTAAGCCACATGAGCTTAAATGTGAACTATCCACATTACGCCCGGTGGTAACGTAGATAGGCATGCTGCCATGTTGGCACAAGCTCTGCCACGAAGACACATGCACAAACATAGGCACAATTTGCGCGGACTCCAACCGAGCCAAATGTCCGCAAAGTTCTAAGCGCAAACTGCCAATAAGTCCCCCGTGGATGTGTTCGTCCATTCCAAGTAAAACTTTAGGGTATTTATCAACTGCCCATTGAGCAGACAGTTCTTTTGTCTGCGCAGTGTTCGTCGCGATCCGGATAATTGGCTCATGCGGCTTACAACAGCTCCATCGGTGTAGTTGACCCCTGTACATTTTTATCCTCTAAATCATGGACAGCTGACGCAGCTTGGACGTGGTTCGATGCATCTGACCGTTGCCCCACAGAGCCTAATGCAAACCCCCGACCTGGGTTGCGATCCCGACCGCGTCAAGGCCGGGTTGGACTGTAGTAGGCTCTGAATGTCTGGGATGGGTTTCTATCTACAAACCTATGCTCATCTGAACGGGCTTTGATCAAGTCGTGTGTGTGTGTGTGTGCGTGGTGGACGATTGTGTGTTGACGGCGAGGATATATTGATGGGGCTATGTGATCACAGTCAGAACGTATAGTAGGACCACGAACATGTCTCGGCACATGCGGCCCAAGGCCTCGTAGACCCCAGTCCTGGAGCTGCTTTCCAGGTTAGACAGAAGCACGAGTGCGGGGATGACATAAGTGGCACATTGTTGATGGGAGTTACAGAGCGCACCGAAGTTTTGGAGGGCATATGTAATCTGCCATCGGCCCGTCGCAGCTCTCTTCACCACTTCACGATCTCCCGGCCGATGTGATCGACGTCGAAATGGAAGCTCCTCTACTCCCTTCGGCCGCCCCCCTCCTCCTCGACCACGAAGATCACAAACAGCCCTCGCCTTCCCAAAATCTCTGGACATCGCTCTCATCCTCGATCCACTTCTTCCGGAACCATGTTCTCCCATCACCACCGGCCCTAGTTTCCAAACTCCCCACAACCACAACGTCCACCCTTGATGATGACGCCACCTTCCTCAATTCCCTGAATCACCACCCTTCCCTCCCCCTCTCCACGGACGTCCTCGTCGTCGGCGCAGGAATCCACTCCCTAATCTACTCCATCCACCTGCGCCTGCGCTCACAATCCCTCTTCGCCTCCGATCCTTCCCTTAGTCCACCATCCATCACAGTCCTCGAGCGCCTTTCCTCTCCAGGATACAAGATTGGAGAATCGACCCTCACGACATTCGGGGTATGGCTCAAGTCTGTGGGGATCAGCACGTCGGTGCTGTGGCGGCTGTTTGGGGCAAAGGACGGGCTGGCGTTCTACTACCTGCCGCAGGATGGGAGTCTAGAAGGGGAAGGGCGATTTTGCGCGAATGGGCCGAGGGGCGATTTCGTGGCTACGTTGCAGATTGAGAGGAAGATTAGCGAGTTGTTGCTTACGATTTTTGCGCAGAGGTTAGGCGTGAGGGTGTTGCATGGTACGGGAGTTGATGTCAAGGGGACGACGATTGAGAGTGATTTGGACACGTCGAAGAATGAAGCTGCGAGTCCAAGTGCAGATGCAAAGTCTGTAAATGGGGGAACCGGGGGTGGAGGTGGTCAGGTGCGTTTGGAGAATGGTCAAGAAATCAAGACGAGGCTTTTGGTCGATGCGACGGGTCGATTTCGCCGGTTTGCGTCGAAGAAGAGTAAATCGAAGCGATTCGAGGGATTCAACACGGATTCTTTCTGGGCGTACTTCGAGATGACTGGAGACGAGTCGGACTTGCCTTTTGAGAATTACGAAAGTTGCCATACGAACCACATCTGTCTGGCCGAAGGGTATGTACCATGCTCCTATCCTAGTATACAGCAGCGAGGAGTCTACATTTCTATTTGTATACCTGAAAGATTGTTACTCTCATGGTTGAGCAACAGCAAGGAAAGGTATAATTTACATGGAATCGAGCTGACATGCATAATAGCTGGGCCTGGATCATCCGCCTCCCCACGTGGGAAGGCAGCTCCATCCCCAATCTCACAGCCATGATCAACCACCTGCTAGATCTCAACCAAGCCAACACCCCTTCAGACTCGTATCCATCCATGCTGGAATTGGCCCAGATGTTCGACTGCAAAGTCCGCTGGGTCACAAGCATCGGCTACGCACTTCGCAGCGATGTCGTCTACCCACCTTCAGAGGAATTGTTGAGCCATGGCACGTGTGAAGCTGAGCGAAAGTTCAATTGGATTACATCAAAGTACCCGCGCATGCGAGCGTTCATGGAACGCCATCGACTTGTGAAGGACTTGTATGGAAAGGGCACGACGTGGTATATACGTAAGCAACTTACATACAGCACGCCTATTGTGTCGGGCATTGCGAAGCAGGCTGGTAGCGACGACGGCATGGCGTGGGCAGCAATTGGTGATGCCTCTGGGTTCACGAACCCATTGTACTCTCCAGGTATCAACTGCAACATGGCAACCAGTGTCTTTTTGGCTGAGAAGACGCCTCTTTTGTTGTCCAGAGGCGTGACAGAGAAAGAGAAGACGTTGAATGAGTACAACGAATTTTGCGCAGGGCGAGTAGCCAACCTACATCTCATGAACAAGTTCAACTACGTGCTCATGCAATCACCACGGACCGGACCACTGGGGCCTCTATGGCAGTACCTTTCTGGAACAGGAAATGCCCTTTGGCGAAGATCTTCCGAGTTTGTCTCTGTCGATCGCGTTGCAGAGTTCGTGACCACATGGGAATGGGGAGCTCAACATCCAGAGTACATCATGTTTGCACAAGAGGCGGTCCGACTTCTTGGGAACAGTTTGAGTGATGGACCACCAGACGAGGCGCGAGTGGAAGAGGTCCTGCGCATCTCGGAGGAGATGATGGCTCGGGCTAAGCAGAGCGGCAAGTATGCGAACCGCTGGGCAGGGTTGTTTAGTTGGTATGATGATGAGTTGCGGTTCGACGCGAACAAGAAAGGGAGAGACAAGCTTGCTGTGCGCTGTGAGGGGTGCGGAAATTGGCGCATTTTGACCTGTGTATCGACAAGATGCTGCACGTGTGGGATCGTATGTGAGGAGGTGGGAATCGTAAAGTACGACCAAGATATGGACACATTGCAAGCACAGTGTCCAGTGGTTCAGCAGCCGTAGAGAACTTAAACCAGGCCTATCAGCCGATGCTTCCAACTTCAACCTCTAGCTTTGGATCGGAGGTCTGCTTCTGGTACGAAGAGGCAAAAAGGACTGATGGCATGGCTCCATTACCACCAAGCTGGAGAGTACGTCTATAAAACCCTCTGTGGTGCCTTAGCAGCTGATAAACAGAGTCTTGTATAATGGTAATGCGTCGTGATACTCCCGGATAGGATTCCAAACATGAGTTATTGGATGGCAGTTAATGCGGAGCAGATTGCCGGGCGACCCTGGAACTGTAGATACTAACCTCTTCAGGTGATTGTGCCACCAGACAATTCTCCAGGCCGACCTAGCCTAGTCGACGCATCCGTCATATCTTTCATATTCATACACCTTGACCTTACCCGGAACGACACCCAAAATCACTTAGCTTGCCGGATAGCGAGACCCGCTCTTGAACATCTTGCTTGCAGCAATAAGTGCATGTAAGTGATGAGATTTGTCCGATAATATAGCTTCTCTCACCAGGGCCGGAAAGCGCAAAGAATGCTTCGAGACCGCTTTCCTCCATCATCGGATCTCGAAAAGGGATGCAATTTTCCACAGTATTTGACGTCGCTGTCAAGGTGTATCTTTCCGTGGATGACCAGATTAGCGTATGCAAGGTACAAGGCGATGAGATGAACATGATCTGTCCGAGGATCGTTCGAAGTGTTTCAAGAAGGTCCACAGAACTGCAAGAATCCGGTAGCCGTGCAATATGACGTCGTTAAATGGCAATGTAGCTAAAAACGGAAGTGGACCGAGATGAAACCTTGACAAGCAGTCGGAACGCAGCATATTTAGGTGTGTACAAAACATTGTCCAGGCCCTCAGAGACCAGAGTGATCGGCACTGAAGATTTGCGATTTGGCGTGCTCACGTCGCGAGTTGATCAGCGAATCCAAGGCAACGGATCACGGCGCGTATTCCGTAGCGTGCGGTGCCACGCGTGAGGAACCGTTGCCGCGCCAGTAGGGCAGTGCCTGTTCGAGAAGCTAGTGTCGAACACAAGGGCTCGCAAGGAGGTGGTCTGCGGACCAAGTGTAGCGTGTCATGGAAGCCACGGGTGTTACGAGTAGGTTGGGGTGCGAGTTGATGCTGTTGGCCATGCTGTGTTTTTCACATGTGGAGGGGAGAGCATGATGCTTTTCAGATGACCTGTTGTCACTCTACATCTGGCTCGGCAGCGGAAGATGCAGACGCAGTGCAACGGTGGCACGCGCCGACCAGGTACGGGCAGCGGGAGTCGGCGTGGCGTGTTTCATGGAAGCGAGCGTTGAGGGTGGTGCTGCTTTTCCTGTCGTGCCTTGCAGGAGGTGTGCTGTTTGGTGGAGTCGAAAGCACATGCGCCGACTGCTTCGGAGCTCACAAAGTGTGGTGGTGAGACATTGCAGCGTTTCTAGACCTATCTAATGGCCTGGCAACGAATGCTCGGAGGCTGCAGTGTCATGGACTTGGGGGAAAGCAGAGACGCAGTGGTGGTGATGTAGGTGTTCGGAGCATAGATTGACGGAGTGGGGCAGTACATGAGGTGATGCCAAGAGAAGTGTGACGGAAGGAGAAAAAGAAGGCAGCAGAAGCAAATGCATTCAACAAACGAGGGCAGCGCTGGGCTCGACTTGGAGCAGCAAACGTTGCGCTGGACTGCACTCTGTGAAACATGGCGATGTCGCCATGGACGGCTGTGTCAGTGTGAGGGCATCAATGGCCGTGGTTGGCGTGCGTGCCTGGGGGGAGGTGGAGGTCAAACGCGAGTCGTCAAGCTTGGAGGATATGCTTTGCGGCAGGGCGGCTCTAGCACGGCGCGTGGCCGTTGCGCAGTGAGGGCCAGGAAAAGTGTTTCAGGCTATATCTCCTTTCATCTTGCACACCCTGGCAGCGTGGAGATTGACCAGCGTAAGACGACCGTCGAGGCTAGGTACTGAGGGCAGTGGGCAAAAGCAGGTCCTCGAGGTCGAGGGCGATGCGTGTCCGTGCAGCACGAAATCTTCAAGGCAGGGCGTCGAGCAGCGCCTGTGAACCTCTACTGTGTACTGTACCGTCTATCTGCGCGCTGTGTTGACGTTGTCGTGTCTGCTGCAGACGGCCTGCTGTCACCATCCTAGCGCATGCCCTACGTGCATTTTACAGCTGGTAGTGTATAGTCCGGCAAAACAGAGGAGCCACTGGGGAGCACAAGGCCAGGCATTCGTCACTCGTCACGCCCCTCTGCAGGAGCGCCTCTGACCGATAGGACAACAGCGTCCCCGGCAGCCAGCACCATGGACTCGCAGAAGGGCTCTCGTCGCTTGACCAAACGGCAGCACAACCCCCCGCCCGTCGCATACCTCAATAACAAGGCCAACACCGCCGGCACGACGCTGAAGCGGAGCCCTTCAGACGCGAGCTACTTCAACAACCACCACCCCGTCGCCCACGCCCACCAGCAGGCGGGGCTTGGCCTTGGACTACCGCCCGGCGCATCCTACTCCTCGCACGCCTCCAACGCCCAGCCGCTGCGTCGCTCGCCGTCGTTGCTCACGCCCGTCCATGAGCAGCAGCACCAGCAGCAGCACCCGCACCCGCAGCAGCACTCGCACTTCCAATCTCACGCCGTCTCGTCTGCCAATTATCCGGCCTCGGCAGCTTCCTTCGCGCACCTGCCCCCGGCGTCGGTTGGCGCGCCCTTCAACGCCTCCACAGTCGACGAGGCTCTGCACGCCTCGTCCGCAGCTCGCGCCCGTGGGAACGCGGGGCCACGCAGACCCTCGCCGCCGCAGCATTCCTACACCTTCAACGCCGACCAGCCCGCCCGCCTCAAGGCCCCCGCCCTGCGCCAGTCGGCCTCCTTCACTGCCCTTGCCCGCAACATGGACACCCCGCCGTCGGGCACCAAGAGCCCGCGCACCAACCGTTACAGCGACGAGGGCGATGCCGCGAAGAAGCGCCTCTCCGGCGGCGCGAAGAAGAAGGGCACCTTCTCGAGCTTTATGAGCAACCTCGTCAGCTCCCCGCGTCGGCCCACCATCTCCACGCCCACCAACCCCATGCACGTCACCCACGTCAGCATCGACAACGAGACGGGCGAGTTTACCGTATGACTCCTCCAGTTGTTGATTCCGCGATCCTTCCGCTAACAGTGCCCCAGGGTCTGCCAAAAGAATGGCAGCGTATGTTAACCAGCAACGGCATCACCGAGCAGGAACAGAAACAGCACCCCCAGGCCGCAGTCGATGTCGTCAACTTCTACAAAGACAACGCAGAAAAGGGCGACGACGACGCAGTATGGGACAAAATGGGTGCCGCCCATCCCCAAAGCTACGGCTACCAGTCCAACCACGCCTCCACCTACAGTCCAGCACAACCGCTCCTCAGCCCCCCGCAAAGCCCACGCTTCCCGCGCAATGGCGAAGACAGCTTCGAGAATCCTCGCGCGCCTCCGCCGATTCCCCGCAGTCTCACCTCGCCCATGCCCAACTCGCCACAAATGAACGGCTCGCTCGTCCCAGCTCGTCCAGCACCGAGGCCACCAGGCGCTCCTTCTGCCTCTGCCAACATCGTACCAAGTCGACAGGCACCGCCCGTACCCAGTCCGATAGTAACACAGCAGTCGTACCGCCAGGAGAACGACTATCCCCAGGCCGCATATGCACCACCATCTGCCAGCGACAGTCCTGTTGGCCCGTCATCAGCTCCCCGAAGTCGAGCGAATACCACCGGCGGCACACCTCCGCGCTACGACTCGCCGTCAAGTGCCTCTGCCATTTCCCCCGCACAGCAGTATCAGCAGCAGCAGCAACAAGCCCTTCATGCTGCCCAGCAAGCCATGTTGGCCAAGTCGCCGCAACCGCAGCAACAACCTCCGCTCCACCGGAGTGTCAGTGCCAGAGCGCCACAGCCGGCCCATCTTACACCTGCACCTCCCGCACCTTCACAGCCGTCGCCACAGCAGCAATTCGCCCAACAGACAGATCCACAAAACATCCCGCTACCCTCGCAGCAAGCCCGCGTGGGACCCGCCCCACGACCACGTCAGCGACCGAGGCAGAGCCAAGGCACCGATATTGTGGCTAAGCTTAACGCGATCTGCACGAATGCTGATCCTACATTGAGGTACAAGCAGTTCAACAAGATTGGCCAGGGAGCGTCTGGTGGTGTGTTCACCGCGTACGAAGTGGGCAGCAACAAGTGCGTGGCTATCAAGCAGATGAATCTCGAGCAGCAGCCCAAGAAGGACCTGATCATCAATGAAATTCTGGTCATGAAGGACAGTAAGCACAAGAATATTGTCAACTTCATGGACAGCTTCCTAGTCAAGGGGGACCTGTGGGTGGTCATGGAGTATATGGAAGGTGGCAGTTTGACCGATGTGGTTACTTTCAACATCATGTCAGAAGGTCAAATAGCTGCCGTTTGCAGAGAGGTGAGTCTCAGAGCCGCACATTGTTCTTGTACATGCTAATTTGGTAGACTCTCCACGGCTTGCAGCATCTCCATTCGAAGGGTGTCATTCATCGAGACATCAAGTCAGACAACATTCTTCTCTCTCTGGAAGGCAACATCAAGCTGAGTGGGTATTCCATATTTTTGCATATGAATTGCTCTAATGTAGTGAACAGCTGATTTCGGTTTCTGCGCGCAAATCAACGAGAACCACAACAAGCGAACGACCATGGTGGGCACACCCTACTGGATGGCCCCCGAAGTGGTGACGAGAAAAGAATACGGCCGCAAGGTCGACATTTGGTCACTTGGAATCATGGCTATCGAGATGATTGAAGGAGAGCCACCTTACCTGAACGAGAGCCCATTGCGCGCACTTTGGCTTATCGCAACCAACGGCACGCCAACGATCAAGGAGGAACACACCCTTACACCCATGTTCCGTGATTTCTTAGGCTTTTCTCTCAAGGTTGACCCCGACAAGAGGGCTAGTGCCCACGATCTTTTGGTGGTAAGTTCTGGAGATCATCAGCGTCTGAACCAAGCACTGACAATTATAGCACCCATTCATCAACACCGCTGAGCCACTCAACACCCTCGCGCCGCTCGTCATGTCGGCTAGGAAAGCAAGGGCTGAGGAGCGTCGCAAGAAGGGCGGTGTGTGATTTCTTTTCTTTGTCGCGTCTGGGATGTCTCTCATCGTAGAAACACAGGCCAGAAGACCGCGCAGAACGAGCTCATTGATGCCACGACTCCGAGCACCGGGTCGTTTGCCGAGTGGTATGGAAAGACAGGAACCCTCTAGTGGTTTTCAATGACGGACACTTCTTCTCGTCCGTGTGCAGGCAGTTGCGAAGCGCTTTGTCGTTCACGGGCCAGGCCTAGCCACATAGCCGCGACGCTCTGAAGGAGCCTTAGCTGTGTTTGAGCTGCGGTCTTATCCGCTTGGCTAAATTTGTGCCATGTCGGAGATCTGGTGCAAGATTCTTTTCAGTTCGGAGACTTTTATGAATACTAACCTTACATCACTCGCATATATTGGCGATCAGCGTGCTTCAAATCAGGGGGGCGTTCGACGAGGGACAGTGGCCACTTGCTTTCATCAATGGGTATCAGGTTATAAACTAGACATGCGGACTACTCGTCCAAAATCTCAGGATCAAGACGGCCGCAAGTCGTGTCTTCTTCAGCACTACTTTGTACTTTTGTGTTTATATAGGCTGCGTGCGACAGGGCGTATAGCGACATGCAAAAAGTCCAAATGCAATGAACATGTTAAGCCAACTGGAGTGCCAATTATTTGTCCAGGTGGCGCTGCTGCTCTTGGTGATGCGTCTTGGTGTGGCGCAGCACGGTGTTGGTGTTGGTGGAGCGCGCGCTTCGGCTTCGTCATTGCCCCGCTAACTTAAACCGCTTGGGCAGTTTACCCAACGGGCAAGGAGCTCCCAAGCCCTACGGCATACGACAGCGTTGACGCACCCTCGAGCCTATCTTCACCTACAACTCTCTCTCTCGCTGAGTTTGCCTCTCACCAGCATCCCCTCAACGATCGCCCTAAAGCCGTTTCCTACCCGCCTGTTTCTGCGCGAGCCTGATTTGAATCACCAGACGGAAGCTCGAGAATCGGCGAACAGGCAGACGCCATGTTTCGCGCGCAGTCTAATATCTTTGACGATGTCGTCGTGAAGTCGACTGATGAGAACCTTACCAGCGAGAACTGGGAATACATACTCGTACGGCCTCCTCGACCTCATACTTCTCGTGCGCGACGATGCTGCTGCCGCCTCGTGGCTTACCAAGATTTGGTCATATGAGCTGCCCTCATACGACGCACGAGGCTTCAAAGAACATGGCTAACAGAGACTGTCCAGGATGTATGCGACAAGGTTGGATCATCAGACACGGGAGCCAAAGATGCTGTCGCCGCCATGATCAAGCGGTTAGCACACCGCAATGCAAACGTCCAACTCTACACCCTCGAGCTCGCCAATGCGCTTAGCCAGAACTGTGGTCTACCCATGCACAAGGAGCTTGCATCGCGCAGCTTCACGGATGCTCTCTTGCGCCTGGCCAACGACCGCAACACACATCAAGCCGTCAAGGCGAAGATACTCGAGCGCATGGCCGAGTGGACCGAGATGTTTTCGCGAGACCCGGATCTCGGCATCATGGAGAGCGCTTACATGAAGCTCAAGACACAGAGTAGGTCCTGTCCGCATACTGCCGGACCATGCTAATCGAGGCAGACCCCAACCTCCGAGCACCGTCCAAACCACAAAAGACACAGATCTCCGACTCCGATCGCCAGAAAGAGGAAGAAGAGCTACAAATGGCGCTTGCAATGTCCATCAAGGAATCGAAAGGCGCCGCTCCCACAACCGCAAAAGCCAACGCGCCTCAGGGAAGCAGTGCAGGATCGAGTTCCCAGCCCGCGCAAGCTGTGCAGCCAGTTCAGTCTGGTACCACTGCGGCGACAGTTTCGCGCGTCAGAGCCTTGTTCGACTTCCAGCCGTCGGAGCCGGGTGAGCTGCAATTCAAGAAGGGTGACATTATTGCTGTCCTTGAGTCCGTATACAAGGACTGGTGGAAAGGATCGCTCAGAGGGCAAACGGGCATCTTTCCTCTCAACTACGTCGAGAAGCTGCAGGATCCAACACGCGAAGAGTTGGAAAAGGAGGCACAGACCGAGGCCGAAGTCTTTGCGCAAATACGAAATGTAGAGAAGCTGCTCGCTTTGTTGAGCACAAACACACAGGCTGGTGGAGGTAATGATCGCGACAACGAGGAAATTACTGAGCTCTATCACTCGACATTGGCTATCCGTCCGAAGTTGATCGAGCTTATTGGAAAGTACTCACAAAAGAAGGGTAAGCTTGCACTCAACCCTTGATCTCCTTGCGCTAATTATAGTCAGATGATTTCACGCAATTGAATGAGAAGTTCATCAAAGCTCGTCGAGACTACGAGTCACTACTGGAAGCATCCATGTCGCAACCACCGCAGCCAGCATATGGAGGCCGCCAACCCTATGGCGGTTACAACGCACCGCCGCCATCGAATTACACTGGCTATGCTGTCTCGTCGCCTCCACCACAGCAAGATCCACGTTATGGCTACGGTGGTGGAGCACCTCCTCCAGCGAACAACCCTCCATACCCTCCTGCAGGCTCAAACCCTGCGTTTTTCATGCTTCCCCCTTCTGGTGAGCAGAGGCCACCGCAACAGACACCACAACCGACACAAGTTTCGGATCCATATGCGGCACCTCCTGGTAGAGTGCCCGTAGGAGGCCGTCCGCAGAGCTGGGCTCCCCAAGAACTATCTACCGGCCACTACGACTCTCCCGTCGACAATCGCCATTCCTTTGCCGGACCCACCCAACCCCAGGGCGCCCCTTCCGCGCCACAAGGCTACGACTATCCTCCTCAACAACAAGCACAACAAAGCCAACCAAACCAACAAGGACCACCAGGCTATCCCCCACAACAAAGCGCTCCCCCTCCCCAAGCCCAGCAAAACCCATACGACCAAATTTCCTCCCCACCACCGCAACAACAACCCCCTTCTTCGGAATCTTACCCGCCACAACAGTCAGGTTATGCATACCCCCCGCAACAACCGGGCCATGCCCCGCCAGCGCCGCCGGGCGCAGCGTCGAGTAGTCCGCCCCCAGCGCAGGGGTATTTGCCGTATAGGCCGCCCGGTGCGCAGGCGCCGAGTGCGCCGCCGGTTGGTGGGGACGAGGGCTTTTATCGGTAGAGTCGAAGTTGGATGAGGGTGGAGGGGTGAGGTGAGCTGGGAAGAGAAGACGGAGAAGCCTGAAGGAAGAGAAGAAAGGGCTGTACATATATCGGTAGGATGAGATTGAAATGGATGAATAATGATTGAAGAAAGTCTTGAGGATGAGAGTGAAGTCTGTGGTGCTCATGTGACCTTTGATATTCTGTGAGTCTTGTGAACAGAGTGCGTGATTTCTGAAAATATGTACAGGTGTGCGTGATGTTGTCGAGGGAAAAACTTGGATCGAGGCGGCGATGAAGCGCGTAGTGAAGATGAAGAGGTAAAGGGAGGAGGACAAGGGGATTTGAAGTCTGATAAGCTGGATGTAGAGAGCCTCCCAGGCACATGATAGATTTCGATTCTGCTCCCTTGTGGGATCATTCAAGTAGCGTGATGATTGATTATTGTTGGGATTGGAAATTTGTTGACTCCAATGAGTGTCCTGGAGTTACTTGCAACGCTTGATTGAAAGATGGTCGTCTAGTCGTAGTATGTATCCCATATCCCTCTCTCGCAAGCGTGTCAGACGGTCGGAGTGTGTTTTTCGAGATGTGAGTTGACCATGTTTACGATATCGGTGTGACCGGATAGTGCCGCTTCATCAAGTACATATTCCAACGCTCTATCGCGAACGACTTCAATGTTGTCAACGGCAAGCAAGGTGCGGATAATCTCGCCGTTTCTCGCACGAACCGCTTCCGTCAGGGCCGTGTACCCATAGGTGTTCTTTGCATTGACGTTAGCCTTGCCAGTGTCAAGTAGTAGCTTAACTATCTCGGCACGTCCCCATGAGGCCGCCTTGATCAGCGCTGTGTGGTTTTTAATGTCCGTCGCATGAACATCAGCCTTGCTCGCAAGTAGAAGCTCAACTATCTTTGTATCTTCCCCACAGGCCGCCTGAATCAACGCTGTGGAATTTTCAAAGCCTTTCGTATTAACATCAGCCTTCCTCGCAAGTAGCAACTCAACTGTCTCTTTGCTTCCGAATTGAGCTGCTCCCCACAGTGCTGTACATCCCCACTTATCTCTTGCATTGACATCGACCTTGCCAGTATCTAGCAGCATTTTGACCACGCGTTCATGTCTCTTGAATGCTGCCAACATCAGTGGAGTCTCAAGAATATCGTTTGCATGATCTAAATCGATATCATCTATTTTTAGCAGCATTTCGACCACCCTCTCATGCCCACTCTGAGCTGCTAAAGATAAAGGAGTATTTCCGTCGCCATTTTGGGAACGAGACATTTCGACACCTCCCTTGCCCTCGAGAAGAAGCTCCTCGGACAGATGTAACAGGCCCAGGGAGGCTGTAAGGTGCAGTCCCGTCATCTTGCCTGTAAAATCTTGGCTGGAATTTGGAATTTGGCGAAGGGAAGAGTACTTTTTAAGAGAGGTCAATGATCGTGCTTGAATAATACAAGCGACCAAATTTCCCTGCTGAAGGAGGGATCCTGCCAATTCAGCCGTTTCCTCTTGCACATTGGCTATATGGCTTGCCCAATATTCTGCAAAGTATTCCAGAAGTGGGTGCTCTTCAGCCCTGGTCTCGAGCTCGGTGTCGCTCATGGCTGGCCCAGTTTGGAACGTTTTGAAGCAAAGATAGGTGATACATGTGGCCGCAATGCTGTATTGAGCTCCTGGAACCCAGTTCTCCAAAGTCGTCTCAAAGTACTCCTGCGTGGTGTAGTGGACGAGTCGCAAGATCTGGCCCTCTTCGTCGATTGTGACTAAACCGGCGCAAACAGACACAATGTCGTCGATGTCGGGAATGTTGTCTACGTTCAGTTCCTCGTCTTCTATCTCCACTGCTAAAGCATGACAGAGCTCGTTTACTGTAAATGGCCTTCGTGCGTAGAAGATCCATGAGAGAGTATTCTTCGCCAGTGTACTATCTTCGGGTAGCTGACTGTCAATCCTTATGATTGCTTCGTCATATGCACGTTCAAGTGCTTTGGTCCCTTTTGCCAGATTCTCTAGTGTCTGAACAACTTTGGCTTTGGTTCTTTTGTCCAGAAGAGAATCTATGTGCAGACGGGCGAGGAGAAACCTTGTGACATTATTAGTCAATTAGTCAAGGAAAGTTCGTAGAGGCCTAGCGCAATTACTTACATGCCGTCAGAAACTTCTGCGAATCTATCCTGGATACGTTCTTGAAGGCCAACATCGCGTTGGATACATTTGGGTAGCCTCCCAATCTGGCCTTTGACAAAACGTTTCACATCGGCCGGGTCGGCTCGTACTTCCAATTTGGGCACACCCGCAAACTTGCTTACTATGTTTGAGATGTGCCGCGACGTTGCCATCAAGTGCAGACTTGTTTGTTGCTGCAGGTTGAAACAGAACTCGAGCAGCTTGCTCCGATCAGTGTCTTTGTCAGAGCATTCATCCAGCGCGTCGATCACAACATATGTTCTTGTGAAGCTCGCAAGAACTAATTTCAGAGTATCAACGATCGCCGTCACTGACGGTCTTGTTTTTCGGACTTCATGAGTATCGTACAAGTCGTATACAGGCTTCGCAATCAAGGGATTGTCCTGCACCAGCTGTTTGAGCATTGCCTCAAGCAGGCTAGATGTAGTTTGCTGCTCTTGCCTCTTGTAGCTGCAATATAAGTAGGCAACTCCAATGTCAGGTGTCTGTACTGCCTTTTGGAGATGATCCACAGCAATTGCCGCCATCATTGTTTTGCCCGCCCCTGGAATACCAGGGCAAAATAGGGTCTGCTGCGAGCCCTTGATCCAATCCGTGAACTCAGGAGCGTTAAGAAACCAAAAACCTGTCTCTTCTTGTCTTCGTTGAATGTGGTCGAGTTGTTGGGCTGGGAAATCAGCTGAAGAAAGCCAATCCATGATCAAAAGATGTTTTGTATGATCTTGGTTCCGTTGCAACAAAGCCACGTTCGCGTGAATAACCTTGTTGTGGTCATCTATCGAAGCCAGAAGGTTGTTATTTGCTTGAGATAGTTTGCTGTAAATATCAGCGACTGCGTTCATTGAAAGGTGAGGAATCACCTACAAGTGATCCATCTCGAGAGCAATTCGCACGTGTGACTTGAGCCGCTCGATCCTTGTTAGAAGGTACTCAGCATCGTTCTTGACATACTTCCACAAGAGTGTCTTGGTAATCTTTCTGACGCCGTGCCCAATGGTAATCTTGTCCTTTAGCTGCTCTAGAGCGACGCGATACTGGTAAATCACCCCATCTCTACCTCCTAGCTCTTGTACTTGGACATTCCATGGATCCTGCGATTCTTCGTCGATACGGGATAGAAGCGTGACGAGGAGGTTTGACAGATTTGACATCTCGGCTGTAAAGTGGCTGCAATCTTTCGACGCATCCTGAGCATCACGTAGACCTTCCCCCAACTTGGTGGTAAATTGCAAGATTGCGATTATGCTGGCCGTGAGGCTTAGCGGATCCATGATACAGACAGGCTTCGAAGGAAAAGGTAATGCGGACGGTCACTTAGTTGTTTTTGGGTGACCAGGCTACCGCAAAGGAGGGGCAACGTGCATGTTGGCGAGGCTTGAAGTATGCAGGCACGACTGCGCCCCTCCGGCAGCCACCAATATCACACACAGCCTCGTTCCCAGCAAGTAACTCTTTCATTATACAACGTTCGAACTTGGCAAAATGTGTCCAGCCCTCAGAGAAGAGTTGAAGGCTCACTTTATGTTTCGAGATCCACAACAATCAGTACAATTGCGCGAACAAGCAAGTCAGCTAGGTGAGTACATTGTTACTCCTGTCCTACGCATGCACACCATGACACATCGATCTCTAGTTGCATACTCTTGAACTATTCAAAACCATACATTTATATCCTGGGTCGCATATGAGCTTCGTAGCTGACATCCTCGTGAAGTAACACCTCCAACATGTATACCATATACGAAGGAGCTACAGAAGTAGCTAGTAAGTGAGAACGCACCCTCAGGTGATCCCACTACTATCGACTCTAGCGTGTCGCCTACAGCGCAATGACAGCATAAAGATGGGGCTATTCGATATAAACCTCTGCAGTGCTTCATCAGCTAACAAGGAAAGTTCTCGGCCATTTTGCACGCTATAAGATATTTACACAATCGAAGCAGATCAAAAGGAAAGCAAATAACCTTTACGAATCTCTCCTATAACTCGAGAAGATCAACTTTGAACTCTTCGACCCACCCACCCATTCAAGCATCGTCTTTCCGCCCAACACACTCACAATTCCCTGTCCAGCCATCTCCTCCTTCCCATTTTTGTCGCCGCCCGTCCCATCCACCACACAGTACGCACTGCCTAGCCCACCTGCGGCATCTGATTCAAGGTGGCTGCGGAATTGATCCTTGCATGTTTGCTCATCGACAGCCACGGACTCGAGAATGTTATTTGCATAGCTAGAATCGATCTTGAAGACCCATTTGGCAATTTCACCGCTGGGTGTGCCGAGGTCAAAGGTGGCGACGAGGGGTGCGTTGTACGGGATCAAGTGCTGCTTATCGGAGGGTGGCAGGTAGGTAGAGCAGAATTGGTTATAACCTATGATCCACTGGGACTCAAGGGGATGGTTTGTATCGGGGCAGGAGCCAGGTAGGGTGCCGAGGTAGCGAGGAAAGAGATTGTTGGGGAAGGGACTGGCGGATGTGAGAATGGGGAGGAGGGTTATGAAGAAGGGTAGTGTGGTGAACATTGTTTGTTCGGTTAGCTGGTGTAATTGTTCTAAAGATTTATCGATTTGGTAAGTGGTTGTAATGAAGTGGAGACAATTATAAAGCCATTGAGGAATGGTTAAATACTTGGGCTCGGGAGTAGTAATATTGAAACTTTATCTGCTAAGGTACCTATGATGTTGTAATGCTATTTTTGTAGCGGCGGTGCATTGACATGAAGAACAAAGGCAGTTGTTGGGGAACAAGAACTCGATGGCCAATTTCCTTGTTCTTTGTCCGTCCATCAAGACTCCAACAGAGGTGGGATCTTTGAGATGATGCACGTGCTTTAGCTATAATATGAATCATGCTTCGAAGCAGATTTTATAACCGAAACACTGATAAATCCAGCGTTAGCAGCGTGCAGGGCACCTGAGGCTCGGATATGGTAACGATTGAGGAGCGTAGAGTACTGAAAATCCTGATGTATGCGCACGCAGCTTACAGTGTGAGGCTTGCTTGAAAAATCTCTTCAAAGAATACAAAGAATGCGATCTCGTCAGCAGTGCAAATGAAACCAAAATCAATTGATTCAGCCTGTCTTATCCAAAGCTATATCAATATCTGTATATTCTAAAATCCGCTATCGGAAATTCGCACAATCAGAGCATACAATGTTCGTGACATATATATGTATTCTCATACAGGCTAGAGGTAGTGCAGTGAGCCTGTCGGAGGTATTCTTGTGAAGGGATGTTTCGACCAGATTCGTGCATTTTAAGCATACGGGGAGGTGTTGACTGCGAACACCTGACAACATCGGCAAGCGTTGATGAGCGCCATTAGCAGAAGATTTTAAAGCGGCTCGCCCCGTTAGCTTCATGCTAAAGGGTTGGATAGATATAGTCGCAAACAGGGTCGGTTTCTGGGTCCATCTGATCTTGGCGCGCGGTCTACATGACGATTGTATACTGATTGGAATGCTGAAGTAAGGTGCTGCTATGGGATAACTTGCAACGATTTTACTGCACCAATCATCATTCAACAGTAGATGTGACCACCCTGACAGTAGGACGCTCTTTCAGATCATTTAATCTGGCTCTCTGCTAGTTGCTAGGTTTCTAGTTAAATTGTGTTGGAAAACGAGGTCTCACATCGAGATGCTGGCGGCAAAGCCCGGTGATAAACACTGTTGGACGCTATTGCATTGAGGAACAATGCTGTGTTACATTTTCAACTTTCAACAACCAGTCAATGCGTAGCACGTATGTCTTTGCTGTACAACCCCGCATCTTGTTCTTAAGTTTTCAAAATTGCGAATCACTTTAAGTCGAGAGCTGACTTTCTATTTCTTCACTTTATAGAAGCTAGCCTAAATCTGTTCTGCGAAAATGGCTTCAGCCTTCGAGGAGTAGGTTCCACTCCTAATGCAAAACCAGTTGAGCTAAAGCTCGGCAGCTTTGTCCAGTCACCTCAGTTTACCTTCTTCATCGGCCGAGAGGGCAAGCCTATCGTGGTGCATGCAGCTGCGATTGCTGCTACTAGCCAGCAACTAGATGCACTTATCAACGGTGGAATGGGAGAATCTGCTACGCACTGTGCGAGGATTGAGGATGTGAATGTCGAAGATTTCATCCGATTTTGCGAGTACGCGTACCGCGGTGACTATACCACGCCGTCGTGGAAAGAAGTTCTGCCCGAAACGAGCTCTCTGTCTAGCAACAGCCAGCAGAACGGGGACAGCGATCCCTGGGGCCTTCGGACGTTTGGGAAGAAGAAGAAGGGTAAGAACGGGACGGTGGCTCCTGTTCCAGAGGTAGATGAACCAATGCTGGACGAATATGATGGAACCCCAACCGCTACGGTGGCCCCTGTTCAAGAGGTAGATGAACCGATTCTGGACAAATTTGATGAAATCCCAGCCGACCCGGTTGCCCCTGATCCTTCATATGAAGCAGTACCTATCTCGAGAACCCCGTTACGGACTCAATTCAATAGCCGAGCCTACCTTAATGACGGCGGTCCCAAAGCTCAGATTCTGCAACAATTCGAGACCAAACCCAACACTGCCGTTGACCAAGACTTCACGCCAGTTCTCCTTGCCCACGCACGGCTCTACTGTTTCGCGCATCTACGCTTGATAGAGCCACTCAGAGCGCTCACACTTGAAAAGCTGCACAAGACACTCATGAATTTCAAGTTGTTCACAAGGCGCGTCAGAGACATCATTGAGCTCGCGAGGTGTGCATACTCGAATCCAGATCTGCCGGATAGAAAAGACGACGGAACCATCGACGACCTAAGGAAATTGGTGGTAGAGTACATTGTGTGCGAGATTGACACGATCGGAAAATGCGATGAATATGTCAAGTACATGGAAGAGGGTGGCGAATTTGCAGGGGATTTCTGGAGAATGGTTAGGGACTATGTGGTTTGATGTAGCGTACAGTGACGGGTCTGGTATGGTCGAGGGAAGAGGCGTTCTAGATGTCTAGATGTAATGAGCTACATCGCACGACTTGTGCAGGATCATGTTAAACATCAGCGTCTGCGAACTCAAAGTATCGAACAATTTTGTGCGCTACATGGGTCGTTCAGCTACAAAGCGATGGACATTAGTTGTAGACTATTGATGTAGCTCAGTCATATGATATGCTGCATGAACAGCCTTAGTCGTCTTCAGGGACCGAGAATGGCGGTATGCCGTTCGCTACCAGTTGGCCGGCGAGGTTATGTACCATGGACAGATCGTGCTGCTGGTACAGCATAACAGTGTTGAAGTCGGCATATAGCGACTAGGGCTGCGATATTTCGAGTTCTTAGTAGGGCGTCGACGAAAAGACGAAACCGAAGCACACATTCCAGATTAGCAACATGCGTGCGAAGTGTCGTGGTGGTGAATTGGCGTTCAAAGTGGATCGATGCGGGTGGTGACTGCGCTAATGCCGGCCCCCAGGACAGCCCCACTCAGTTTCCGCACGGGCCCGTGAGCTCCTTCGAGGACATTCTGGACGGTTGGCCTTTCGAGCAGCTCTCATCCATCATTGCTGCAACCTTCTCCCATTCTCTGCAGTTTCCGCAGTGCTTTTGACACACAATTGCACTCCCATCACCCGCTAGTAGTGTATGTATTGACGGTTCCACACAATATCGCCCAAGACCTTCTACCACCACTGCTCGCTATGCTGCATCAATCCCTGGTTCCAAACGCAGCAATGCCATGATTCTGTAGCTCAACTGCAGACGACGCTTCTCTTACCGCCGCTTCCTTTGCTGATACTCTTACCTTGTAGACTCTCTCGAATATCCGCATAATCCACGTCCCCAAGCGTTAAAGTGGCTCCGCAACTTTAACTCACCCATTCCGCCGTCTACGCAACACCCTTTGGTCAACTCGAAACGGTCTACACTGAACATGGCATCCGAAGCACCTACCAGCGCTGCCGCTGAGGGTCTTACCCCAGCGCAGAAGCTGATGCAGGAGCATGACCATCACGCCACGGTCGAGGAGGTGCCTGATGAGGAAGACATTGCTCATCCTCCACCCGCAGTCAAGTCTGCCGCCGATGAGCCCTTGAGCGAGAAGGCCGCCGGCAAGCAGAAGATGTCTGATGCCCCTGCTCCCAAGAAGCCTGCCTTGAACACCTCCTCTGAGGAGGCGTTCCCAGCTCTTGGTCCCGTCAAGCCCCGTGCTCAAGCTCCCATCGCGCCCACCTGGGGCAAGAAGCCCGCTTCTGTCACCGCCAATGGCGTCAACGGCGGTGCTGCGAGCAATGCTACCTCTGGCGCTTCCACTCCGGCGTCGCTCCCCATCGGCCGTGGCCCTGCCCTTCCCTCGATGAACATCCCTGGCAAGCACACGGAGCGCATCTCCTTTTCGCCTAACCAGCTCACCCCTCGCCAGCAGCTCAAGAAGCCTGTCAACGACATCATCCGCGATATCAACAGGCGCTCCAAGGCTAAGCTCGAGTACAAGTCTGGCCCTGGCGGCACCGTCATCTTCGAGTCCACTGGTCCCGTCGAGGCGGTGAGGCAGACCCTCAAGGAGATTGCAAACGAGGTTGGCTCCAAGGTAATATGTCCTCTCTGCATATCTGGGCTCTTACTGACGATACTTAGCAATCCGTCGATGTCCCCGTCCCCGCCTCCATCCGCGCGCACATCATTGGTCGTCAAGGTTCCAAGATCCAGGAGATCAGCAAGCGCACCGGCGCCCGCATTCAGGTCCCCAAGGCTGAGGCTGGCGAGGATGATGACACCGTTGTCAATGTTCACATCGAAGGCAATGCTCTGACAGCAGAGATGGCCCGTCGCGAGATCGACGCCATCGTGAACGAGCGTACTTCGACCGTCAACCTGCGCCTCAAGGATATTCCTGCCGAGTTCTACCCCTTCTTGGCCGGTCCACACAACGTTCACGTTGACAAGCTTTCTCAAGGGCGCGATGTCAACGTGCAGATCCCCCAGTACCACCAATGGCGCTCACAGGCACCACCCCAGGCTGTTCGCAACCAGCCGATTCCATTCGCACCACAGGCCAACTTTCCCATCCAGATCTCTGGTGACCGAGCCATTGCTCAACAGGTGCAGGCCGAGCTTGAGCGCCGTGCTCAGCAGCTACGCCAGCAACTTGCCCTCGAGCAGCGTTCGATCGAGCGCGGCCGCCACCAGTTCATTGTTGGCGACCGTGGCGGCTCTCTTCACGACTTCTTGGAAGAGACTGGCTGCAGCATTGTCCTTCCTCCCAGCTCTGACGACAGCGAGACTGTGTACATTGTGGGGCCGCCTAACAGGATCGAGCAGGGTATCAACAAGCTCGAGGATCTGGCTGCTAGCATGACTATGGCTACTGCGGATGCCGCTCGTGAGCACAAGGGAGCAAACTCTCAAGCGCATGCCCACAATCTCACACAGTACCTGCGCCAGCGTCAGGCACTAGCCGAGCTCGAGCGTCTCCATGAGGCTAGCATCGTCGCTCCTACTGATCGTGACGGCCCAACTGGCTGGGAGATCTATGCTCGCAACGGCAAGAACAGCATGAAGGCACGTGGCGATATCATGAGCGTCTTCGCTAGCCACCCGCCTAGCAGATTTGCAACCGTCGATGTCGACCCATTCTACCACTCTTTCCTGCAGCAGCGAAACGCCTCCAAGCTTCGCCAGGACACTGGTGTTCACGTCGTGTTCCCCAACGAGATCGACAATTCACCACAGCTGATCCTCGTTTACGAGGGCGATGCGGCTTACGACGATTATGCCATTCCCCGTGGCGCACCTTCCCCAGCGGAGGTGAAGTCTTACCAACAGTCTCTACAAAAGGCCCAGCAGTTCATCCAGGGTCTGACCAGCAACCAGCCCAAGATCGAGTCTCGTGGTCTTGAGTCCAACCCCAAGTTCCACCGCAAGATCGAGCAGTATATCAACGATGAACAAGAAGGTCTTGCCAGCCACGAGGTTCCAGTACAGGCGCTCTTCGGCCAACGCCGTCCCGAGGCACACAGCCGCTCGAACAACAACTTCGCCATTCGTGGCCCGGCAAACGCAGTCGACGAGCTCAATGCCAAGATCCTTGCCTTCATCGAGCAAGCCGAGAAGGATGAGCTTGAGCGCAACCACGTCACCACTTTCGACTACCCCCAGAAATATGCTAGCCACCTTGTCGGCAAGGGTGGTGAGAACATCCAGCGTTTGCGCCAGAAGTGGGATGTTGATGTTCAGATCAACGACGGCAAAGTTGAGTTGAAGGGTCCCTCAGCCAAGGCTCAACAGTGCAAGAAGGACATCCTTGACATGGCCAAGAAGCTTGAGGACGAAGCCACTCACACTCTCAAGGTCAAGCCACAATACCACCGTGATCTTATTGGAGCTGGAGGCAAGCAAGTCGAGCGTCTGCAAACTCGTTACGGTGTGCGCATCAACTTTCCACGCCGCGCAAACAACGATGAGGACGCGGATGCAACCTCGCAGCGCAATGCGCGCGGTCAGAACCAGGACGAGGTCGTCATTCGAGGTCCCAAGAAAGGCGCAGACGAAGCCCGCGATGAGGTTCTCAACCTTCTTCAGTACATCATGGACAACTCACACAGTGACACAGTCTCTGTTGCGCAGAGCCAGATTCCCCAGCTGATCGGATCCGGTGGTCGCGAAATGGAGCAGTTGCGTTTGGAGACTGGCTGCTCAATCGATGTTCCAGGAGCTCGCGAGGGTGCTGATCCTTCGGGTCGCGCCGAGATCCGCCTCAAGGGCACGAAGAAGCAGGTCGAGGAAGCAAAGAAGATCTTGCAACAGCGTGCGAAGGTCTTCGACGACACCACTGTGGAGACACTCGAGGTTGACAGGAAGCACCACAGAAACCTCATCGGAGGCAGTGGATCGAACATTCGCTCCATTGTCACTGCAGCTGGCGGACCCGATAACGCTCGCGATCTTGCACGCATGGTGCGCTTCCCACGCGCCGAGTCCGACGAAACGGCTATCCGCGTCGAAGGACCAAAGAGTGTCGTGGAGAAGATCATTGCGTCCCTCAAGGCACAGGCCTCGTCTCTGGAGAACCAGACTACCGAGACCATTGAGGTGTCGCCTGACAAGCACCGTCTGCTGATTGGCCGTGGTGGTGAGACTCGTCGCTCGCTCGAGTCGCAGCTCAACATCCAGCTTGACATTCCAAAGCAGACCACTACAGGCGCTGCTCGCAGCCAGATCAAGATCACTGGTGAGCCGGAGCAGGTTGAGAAGGCCAAGGAGCACATTCTTGAGCTTGTCAAGGGCCAAGAGGGTGAAACCATCCAGGTTCCTCGCCACCTTCATCACGTCGTCTCCGACAACGGACAATTCTTCCGTCAATTGCGCAATCAGCACAAGATCACTGTCGACCACGCTGGTCAGCAGCCCCCTTCGAAGCCCGCTTCCGCTGAGGCAGGCCGTTCGCGCAAAGGCGCCAACGGTGCTCTGCCTTTGATCACCGACGATGCTACTGGTGGAGCCGACGAGCACTCCTGGGAGATCGTTGACCACAATGCTCCTGAAGAGGGTGCTGACCTTTCTGCCACTATTCCTTGGGTTATCCGTGGTCCCGCGGAGAACCTGCCAAAGGCTCGCCAAAAGCTTGAGGCTGCTATTGAGGCGGCTTCCAAGCCCTCTTCCACCGGCTACCTGATCCTGCCGGACCCGCGAAGCTACAGGTATGTTCCCAACCTTTCTGATCAACTCCACGATGCTAATGAAGTCAGGCTTGTTGTCGGCTCCGGTGGTAGCACCATCAACGACCTTCGCAAGAAGACCGGTACGAAGATCCAAGTGCCGCGCGACCAGGCCAAGGATGAGGCCATCGAAATCGTTGGCACCAAGGAAGGTTGCGAGCAGGCCCGCCAGTTGATCCTCGACATTGTATCTAAGGGTGGCAATGGCGGTCGCAAGTAGGTTTTGCGCATGCCTCGGGAAGATGTGCGCGTGCAGGTTATGACTTAGCGCGGAGTTCTGTATGTGGTGCATTTACGCACCTTGATGAGCAGACTGTCATGATAGCATTTGATCTTCTTGTTATATGCAGTTTCACCCAAGTCTTTTCTTCCGACAAGTCAAAATTAGATATCAGGGAATAAAAGTTATTCATTTCTCCACAACAAAAAGATTGCACAAATGCATCAAAGCCAGAAACCAGCTCGACTATCTGCAGTGCTGGAAGTAACAACCATCTTCAAGCCAATGATTTAAGCTTTACGTTACAGCGCGCCAAACTATTTCATCCCAAAACCAGGTCACGCATCCAAACACTCCTCAGGATACGCACACTTCTCCACCCAATCCCAAACGTGCTCATTACTCGCTTCGACATCAATTTCCTCCTCTTCCTCTCCCTCATCGTTCTCTTCATCCCCATCTCCATCCATCACCTCGAACCAAAACGTCTCCATCTCATCTCCCATCTCCAATCCATCATCCACCTCCAACTCCACACCTGCACCAAGCAAATCCCTCACCAGCTCCAGATTCCCTTCAAGCACACGCAGCTGCTCGCGCTGGACCTTACTCCTATCCGCCAACGCAGCGATGTCCGCATCTATGTTGTTGAGGTTGGACGTAACATCTCCCTCGAGCCGGGCGGTCATATCTCGAACTTCGCCGCATAAAATGTCGACGGCCTCATCGCACACTGTTTGGGTCGTTTTTAGGGCGCGGATGATAGTGCGTTAGATGAGGATGTAGAGGAGCTGGGAGAAGATGATGCTGACTAGTAGTAGGACGGGGTGAGCGAGGAGGAATTGAAACCTGACCAGCAGGTCTAAGAGGATGGTGGAGGACTCGTAGGCCAGACCAGCTGGACCATATGAGATGGTGAGGAGGGGGGAGGAGAAGGCTGCGGTAGGGTAACCGTGGGTGGTGCTGATGTCGTTCATAGTGTCGGTTGTGAAGAACAGAAAGTGTCGTGGCAGAATACGGTGGTGTGTGACGTGGTGGATTGTGGGTAGATTGTGCGGTGGAGGTACGCACGATGTGTAATGAGGTGTTGGTTCTGGAGGGGAAAAGGACGGCAAGAATGAGGGGCGAAGACTTTTATACTTTACTACAGGATGGAAACTGCAGGATGCTATTGTGCTTATTGTGCTAGTGTAGTAGTATTGAGGTGACTGAAGACAATTTTGGTGGACATGTGAGAGTAGCTAAACTCACTTTCACTTCGGAAAAGGCTATTGTACCACCTTATTGTCCTTCAACTTGGTCTTTCCGTAGGCACCGCCGGCTAATTTTCGCATCTCAAGTGCTCTTCGGTATGGCGGCGCAGTAGGTGGCTGTACGGGATCGAGGCTCACGCGGTCCTTGGGGAGGTGGTATGTAGCGTCAGAATCGTATGCTGAGAGATCACCACATGCGAGAAACGGCGCTATCCATCGCTTCCCACCTTCTTCTATATCCTCCTCGTCTTCACTTTCCGAGCCCAGATCCACTTCGATGCACCCGTCTTCCCTGACTGTGCGTGTTGCTTCACTCTTCACCTTGGGCGCATCTTGCGGTTCGGGTATCTGCGTGCCAGCACCCAAGGGCTGATCAAGACTTGCAGCGAAACCTTCGGGCGGGCAAAAGCCCTCGCACACCACGAATGCCTCGATACTACTTGCTCGACTGCTTCGCGGCTTCGCCACGCGCACACGCTTGAAGACGATCTTGAGTTGTGCGAAGAGCAGATCGACATCCTTGCCTCGAAAAATCTTAGCGACGAACTTGCCGCCTGGCTTGAGAACGCAGAGGGCGAGATTGAGTGCAGCCCATAATAATTGACTTTGGACGTAAATGTCGAGGTCGTGCAGGCCAGTGACGTCGGGTGCACCATCTGAGATAACGAGGTCCACAGGCGACGCAGCATTTGCCACCTTGGGGTCGTATGTGTCTGGATCGAGAGCTTTGAGCATGAGTGGTATTGTCGACGGATGTGTAATGTCGGCGCGCAATGTGGTGACACCCTCTAGTGGACTCATGGGTTGTAGATCGATAGCAACAATTCTGACGCCCTCTCTGGGTCTTGGGCGCTCATCTTTGATCTTCAATCCTTCTAGTGACTCCTCCACCGGCTTCTCGCTCTTTAGTCCCAATACGTAGTTCCGTGTTGCTGCTTGCTTCTCTTGCCATCCTGCCCTTCCAAATTTCTCGCCTTTGATGAGCACTCTTGACAAGACTTGACTCCAACTTCCTGGTGCGGCACAAAGATCGACCACTCGTGTTACTCCTTCGAACAAGTTGAATTCCTCGTCCAGTTGTAGGAGCTTGTATGCGGACCTGGCACGCCACCCCTCTTCTTTCGCGAGGCGGTAGTAAGCGTCTCGCTTGTCCTTTGACGACTTTCCCATGATGGCAATTCGAATTTGGATACAGGGGGAAAATGGAGCGATGCGACTTCGTGGATACTGTCTGGCAGCCTGCCCCACTGTGATGTGCCAGATGTAATGCGCAGTTGTTCGCACAGAGTAGCTCTATTCAGGCGCCAAAAAGGTAGAGTGTATGCCGTTTGCAATGACTCTCAGTCTTCCTACTCTTTCAAGCTCCTCTGTTTGCTTGATTTCTGACTCGTGCTGAAAATCTAGCAAGACGTCCAGTTTTCACGTGGTTTGTGTGAAGGTTTGGACAAGGCAAGTCTAGCCGAGCGGAGACGATCGGACTCCCGAACGCCGACCAAAAGTCTCAGAGACGAGAAAAATTACGGCGCGAAAACCTCGGCCTTCCTCACGCGCATTTGCTGTCGTAACTCAATGAAGCGCCCACATACCGCCCAGAAGCCGGCGCATAAAGCGCACAAACGCCAGAAGGTCGAAAAGAAACCGCGACCCGAGATCCCCGTGCCCAAGCGCAAAATCCGCCTCGACGATCTAGGATGGACGCAGGTCTCGCTACCAGACCGGCTCGACGACTTCGAAGGGTTCTACGGGCTCGAAGAGATTGAAGATGTCTCGGTGGTCAAGGACCCTGTCACAGGCAACGTCTCATTTGAGACAATAAAGACCGACGAGCAGATTGAGCAGGATATCGAAAAGGCGTGGCAGCGACAAGAAGAAGAGGCGACGCGCCTCGAGGCATTTACATTTGGAGACGAACCTGGCCCAGGGGGTGCTGAAGTGGAGGACCAAGAGAAGGGACAAAAGCAAGACGACGCCGCCGACGCCGACGCCGACGCCGACTCGTGGGAGGGTTTCAGCGATGAGGAGACAGCGCCGGCAGACAACCCGACGGGTGATGCTCAAGCGCAGACGAACGAAGAAGCGAGCACAAAACCCAATGTCGCAGACGGTGAGGGTTTGCAGAAAGGGCCGAAACCTATGAACAAGAGGGAGAGGGCTGCAGAGAAGCGAAGGCAAGCCGCTGAAGCAACGAAGGGAAGTGAGCAGAATGGTGCGGCCGAGTCGGATGATGAGGATAAGAGCGAGGGAGAGACGTTCGGTGCGGGCGCCTTTGACATTCTGGCAAATCGAGCCGACGATGAAGACGACGAAGTGGACGTATCTGCATGGGAAGAGCTAGACTTGTCCGCCGATATGCTCGATGCGCTTGCGAAGCTAAAATTCTCCAAGCCAACGACAATCCAGGCTTCGACCATTCCTGAGATTATCGCTGGCCGAGACGTCATTGGCAAAGCTTCGACAGGATCTGGTAAAACGCTTGCGTTCGGTATTCCTATCATCGAGTCGTTCCTCGCTCGTAAACACGCTTCTAAGGACGCCAAGGAAAAGTTTCCGCTTGCATTGATCATTGCGCCCACCCGAGAACTGGCTCATCAGATAACCGATCATCTGAACGCTTTGTGTGCAAAGGGTGACTTCGAGGCGCCCAACATCGCATCTGTTACTGGTGGTCTGGCCGTGCAGAAGCAGCGGCGACAGCTAGACAAGGCCGACATCATCGTGGGTACGCCAGGACGCTTGTGGGAGGTCATAAGCAGCGGTCAAGGCCTGTTACACAAGATGAAGCAAATCCGCTTCCTAGTGGTGGATGAAGCTGATCGCTTGCTGAGTCAGGGTAACTATAAGGAGCTCGGTGAAATCCTGACAGTCCTAGAGAAGGATAACGTAGACGATGGCGCCGAGGAAGAGGATTCATCAGAGAACGAGAGGCAGACACTGGTGTTCTCGGCGACTTTCCAGAAGGGCCTACAGCAAAAGCTCGCTGGCAAAGTCAAGGGTGGCAGCGACAATCTGATGAGCAAACAACAGTCCATGGAGTATCTTTTGAAGAAGCTAAAATTCCGGGAAGAGAAGCCGAAGTTCATTGATGCCAATCCTGCATCGCAGATGGCCAGCAAGTTGAAAGAAGGGCTAATCGAGTGTGCCGGTACCGAGAAGGATCTATACTTGTACTCGCTATTAATGTTCTATCCGAACAAGCGCGCACTCATCTTCACGAACTCCATCTCAGCAGTACGACGCCTGACGCCGTTCCTCCAAAACCTCCAATTACCGGCAGTCCCACTTCATTCCAGTATGATCCAAAAAGCACGTTTGAGGTCTATCGAACGTTTCAAAGAGCGTCCAGGCTCCATTCTCGTGGCCACAGACGTTGCAGCAAGAGGTTTGGACATCCCGCGGGTTGAGCTGGTTATTCATTATCACTTGCCAAGAGCAGCGGATACGTATGTGCATCGCTCGGGACGTACTGCGCGTGCCGAAGCATCTGGTTCTAGTATCTTGATATGTGCCCCTGAAGAAGTCGGTGGTGTACGCCGTCTCATTGCAAAGGTCCACGCTCGTGCCGACGAGGCACCCAAATCAAAGAAGACAGCATACTTCATTCGAACACTTGACATCGACCGGCGTATTGTAGCTCGTCTAAAGCCTCGCGCCACCATCTCGAAAAAGCTTGCGGACACAGTCATTGCAAAAGAAAAGGCGCACAGCGAGAACAGCGTCATGCGACAAGCGGCCGAGGATCTGGGAGTCGATTATGATAGCGACGAGTTTGAGCAGGAGGCTAGGGGCAAGAAGGGGCGTGGAGCTGGAAGGAAGAAGAAGGAGAAGGAGGCAAGTCAGATGACCAAGGGCGAGCAGCAGGCACTGAGGGCAGAGCTGAAGAGCATGCTAAGCCAGAGGATCAATACTGGTGTCAGCGCAAGATATCTGACTAGTGGAGGCATTGATGTGGAAGCGTTAATGGCGGGTGAGGGCAACATGCAATTTTTGGGCAACGTCGATGCACTCGGCTTCGACGACGAAGAGTAGAGCGTTGTCTTAGAGTCGTCAACACTACTGTTTCGAATAACAGAATCAGGCGCACACTTCTTCGTACGCTCTAGGACCTGAAGCATTTGTCTCACAACTCTGATGCACGGTTGTTGCCTCTCGCCAGTTTGCTTGTCTTGCAGTTTACGGGAAAATCAAACATGTCTCACCCAGCATCGCCCATCATCCTATATCTTCTTATCCATCCTCTCCCTTCATTTTCATCAACACAAGAAACTTCCGTGTAACACTGTCATAAGCAACATGTCCATCACCGACCAGCGCAGTGTTGACACGGACACTACACACGTACCAGGCGCTTTTCCTACTAACACCCTTCAAGCAAACACCATCGCTCACATAGAAGCGCCTACGTGTGCTTTCGATGGCTTGAACTTATATGACTCCTCAGAAAGCGAAGGACATATCGAATTTGGACACCCTACATACGTCATACCAATCATGTTCGTACTCTTCTATCTCGACCTCGCCAAGTTCTCCATCTCAAAGCTCAACGAGCACTTCATCCTCTCTTTCATCTTCATCCTGCTCCTTTCATACTTGCTCAGCCAGCAGTATGTGCGCAGGCAGGTCCTGGAGGCCAAGGACTCCAAGATCAAAAAGTTGGCCAACAAGCTTCTCGATGCACTCTTGGCCAACACAGCAGCGGAAGAGGAGCTATGGGAAACACGACTAGATCTGATCCAGACGAGAAAACTCATCGTTGGGCTTGAGAAGCAGTTGCATGAGGACATCACCAAGGCGGCTTCTGAAGCGCACAATGTTGCGTCCTCGACGTTCGCTTGTCGGATGCAATAAGAGAATCGATTTCAACGTCGCCAGCGAGACGAAGCTGATGATCTGTAGATCTGGCAGGGAGGCCATGATTGGTATGGAGAAGTGAAAGGATATCATAGTTGCTCAGATAATTGCAAGATATGGGTTTCGTGGCTATGGATTCGCTGGGGTGGCGTCAGGCTGGTGAGCAAGTTATATGAAGGAATGACACATAGGCAAGACAGCTGCCCGGAAGGGCGAGTGAGAGATAACAGAAGAATGGAAAAAAATTGTAGCATTGATCATGTTTATACTGAAGATTGGACGTGTCGTGCCTGATGCTGGGCCCTCCTCGTTGAGAGCAGCAAACGCTTTTCTGTGTGGATTAGACTGTGGGATATGCTATGCAAGTTGGCTTATGAAATGGCATTGAATCAGAATCAAACATGAGCCAGATAACAAGAATACATGCAGTGAGGAATCATTAGCTCTCGATTCTCTCGTTGTATGAACGAAACTTGTCTTCACTGGTCTGCTTCAATCACACTGTGACTGAACCATTGGACGCTCAACCGTCGTTATTAAACAACCAATGAGTCTGCTCACCCAACCTCGATCGGCATTGGCTGCATGATACGAGTTTTGTCTTGGCATCTACCGAATCAAGTCTCGAACCCCTCCCAGCCTTGTTCATATTATTCACTCTTTACATTTGCAGAGTGATCTCGAGGATGACAATGGAAGAAGATCCAAGGCTTACTGATCTTCTCAGTCGCGCAGAATACTACAGCCACCCTAATCTGCACTCGGCCAAGGAATATTTCGACATCAGAGACATGACGAACCAAAATATGTTCCCAGAAAGATGGGGATCCCCCCTCACTCGCGAGAGTCCTCACACTATCTTGATAGTGTTGCATTCAGCGAAGAGTGATTTCTTGGTCGTTAAACGGGATTTTGAGACATGGATCGCTACCAGCCTCAGAATCTAGGGCTCTAGACATACCCATAGGCTAGAAGCACCGCTCAATAACCACGGGCCATATTTCTACCTCCGGGTTGATGATATGTGTAATGGTCACAGACGGGGCTTTTTGGTGCACGACATGGACACGTGTTATTTCGCTGAATTTTGGCGCGAAAACGATTTCGGGATGGAGTACTCAGAGAGATGTCTACTTTACCTCCAGGGCTGGCTTGCTGAGCACTATCTTAGGATCGTGCAAGCTCAAGCTGAACCAGTCGAGTCAGCAATCGAGCGCTTAACCGAAACCATTGACCATGGAACCACACAGAGCTTAGGCAGTCTCTTGAAACGACTGAACGACTGCAGCGACAATATCAGGAAGTCTGATCTTGAGCAGAACACTACATTCGGCCTGACTGCAGCGCATCAAGTCGGCAAAGCGCTCAGGGAATTGAATTGGCACACCAAAGCGAATGACCTGCTCGTTCTTTCAAAAGAATACCCTTCATCACGCCCTGCTAGATTGAGAGAGCGGATTGCAGAGCTTCGTGCAGCCGTCGCTGATACTGCAGCTCAGCAACAGCAAGAAAGAGAAGAGCAACGGCAACAACGAAATGAAGAGTTCCGCATCCTCAGAGACACACAGGAAGCGCAGCACCGTGTGCGGGAACAGATCTTGCAAGAATCGATACATGAACAGCAAAAACTGAGGGATCGACAAGAGAATGAATACCGTGCCCGGGAAGAGCGTTTGCAACAGCTCAGGGACGATATAATGGCAGAAACAAGACGCGATAGCCGCACGATGCGCGGTGTGGCATGGATGACTATGGCTTTCCTTCCTGCGACTTTCGTCTCGTCATTCTTTGGCATGAACTTCTTCGCCCCAGTTCCTGGCAGACCAGTTTTTGACGAATCGAGCTGGACCTTGTGGGTATTCTTTGCTGTGGCCTTGCCTATCAGCGCAGTCATCTTGACCGCTTTCTACTGGTGGGATAAGAAAGTCGAAGCCGACAGGGAAGCCAAAAGACCTAAGATATGAAAGAGCTGTTTGTCAGTGCTGCACCGCACATGCCGTCTGAAGTCTCACAATTCTACTAGAGGATAAAAATACGATTCTTAATACAGGTGTGATCATCAAGAGATAATTATGTTACACCTCAGACGTGTTTTGACAGAATTACATGCCACTACGATGCATTGAAGAACTCTTGGCGGAGTTGTAGGATTTTAGATGTCAGCTGCAATAGTAATGCAGTGCATCAATACATGCCAGCATCTTCGTATCGAACGTATTGGAAAAATAAAGCAACAAATCCGAGCGATCGCAGCGTGACACAAAGAAGATAAGCATCTTCAGGATACGAGATCGAGAAATGCAACACACCAAACCGGGACTTTCCGATCCCACAGAATCACCAATAGGCGCAAAGTACGCAACCCATCTCCAACTTCATCTCACATTCCCCACACCAAACCTCTAACCGATCTACTCCAAACTCTAAACTGATCTTCAATACGACCCTCGCCCCACAATCCTCACGCTCCCACCTCCATTCTTCAACTTGTCACTTCCGCCAGGCCCGTAATCCTAAATGGAATACGAAGTTAGCGGATTGCTCTTTGATGTGGAAGGAAGTCGGCGATGAAGGATATGATTTCGCTGTGATGCGGGCCAATCATTCACTTCTTCGCTGAGCCTTGACTTACGGTTCCGTTGGCAACATCAAACACAACCACCACATTCTTCATCCACGCATCCCCCAACACCAGCGTCCCGCCCATCGCATTTTGCACCGCGAGAACACACTCACCCGCCTTTGCGCCCGCATATGCCCCGCCAACTGCACCAGGTCCGCGGTTCATGAGGTCGTCCTCGGCAAGAAAGTACGATTGCGAACCAAAGCGCATACCGACGCGAGGTGCGCGCGCCGTGCATGGAACAAGATACGTGTTGTAGTTCGCATCATACCGAGCAGGTGGAATGAAAAGCGTGCCTATATACTGCGCAACCGCGTCGGGGAGGTACATGAGCGATGTGCCAGAATCAATAATCATGTTCTGCTTCGACGTTGCGTAGGGGTTGGCAGATGGGGTCGGAGCAGGCGTCACGGTAGGCACGGGAGGCGTGATGTCAAACCCGTCCATGTTGATGGAGTAGTATGCGTAGATGCCTGAAACAATAGGCGTAATGGGCGTGGTGACCCAGCGACCATCGTTGGGGACGTTTGGAATTCCGCCGATGGCGAGGAGACCGCCTGCACGAGGTGAGGTGGTTGTAGGGCGGTTGATTGCGAGGCTGAAGACGGGGGGAATGGAGGCATTCTGGAACCTTTTCGTCATATATTAGTCCCAAACTACGTCCAGTAAGTTGAAAGTAAAGGCCTTGTTGATCTTACATTGTATACATGACGCTTGTATAATTCAACGCCCGACTATTAACACCTTTCGCCAGCGCCGGATACGCCCTAAAGCCCGAGTTACGAAATTAGCAAAGTGTACCAAGTAGGCAATGGGAAGCGGGGGCGAGTTAGTAGATGGTGTTGCTCTTACGCTCGTCTGACAGTGTTAGACGACCGCGCTGAGCACAATCAACCTACTCCGTACTCAGGGCCTGACTTACAATCCCATCAAACCACTACTCACCCCATCCCCAGTCCAGTATCCACTAGTCACAACACCAATAGTCTGATTGACCTTGGCATACGGATTCTGCCCACTACTCACGCCCCCGATCCCGAGTATTTCCGTCCCCATATCGCCATTGAGGCTTTCACCTCCCTGATAATCTACCGTAAAGGGATAGTTGATAGATTTCCACGTGGTTGATGCCGCGCGATTATACAGTGTTCCGAATGCACACTGAGACTGAGCAACGTTGTTGCCGTTGTAATCCTTGCACTGGTAATTTATTGCCGCTGCCCAGGTATCACTACTACCTGAGTCAAGTACGAGCGAAAGACGCTGACCCCCGAGGGTGACGTTTGCAATATAGATCCTGCCGCCGATGCCGATGAGGCTCTCAGATGTTGGCGCGTTCCCGATAGTTTGGCGTTTGCGGATTGCTTCCACACGGCGGCGGGCAAGGTGTTGTGTGGATGGTGGACTTAATTGGTGTGGGTTTTCGTGAGCGGTTAGTTCGAAGACAGTGTCCACAACTGCGGATTGGAAGAGTTAGAAAAGCAGGATGGTATCAAAGATGTGCAGATAGTTCAGTAATTTACCTTGATCAACAGCATCTATGCTGACACCTGTAGTTGCCAGAGCAGCATAAGCCGAGATGCTGAGTGCTAGACTTGTCAAAACTATTGAATGCATTCTGAATCAAACAAACTGCATAAGCATTCCATCTTCTTCTTCGACGTTCTGCACGAGCATTTATACATCCACGTCCAATTCAAAATGATGTATGCGCCCTATGATGTATGCGTTCCTAATCAACGAGCGAAATGTGCCCAGGAAGGGAGTCAAGACACTCGAGTGCCACGTGAAAGACACAATGTTCCTCTTATGGTCGACTAATGTGTAAGACACGGGCACTATGTTTCTTGACATTCTTTGTATCATAGTTTCGGGTACGTTTCCGGACCCGCGTCCACGCTACATTCTTGAATTTCCCGTGTGACCCGACCTTGTCAAGATGCCTCGTATAGTTGCGAATTCGCGAAGATGTGTTACAGATTGATCTTTTGGGACGAGCTGCACGATTCCACATACGCATATTAAGTTGGCAAGGTCGTACAGTTTCGGAGGTTCAGTAGCGTCTCAAAAATTCTACTTACTTTGACGACTAGTACTGACCAGATATCGACACTATTGAAAGAGGCGTGTTTGTTTGTTGAAGAACGGTAGCGGTTCGACTTAATGACGACATCACAACGATCTACGGCAATGGCAAAGTCAAACAAAGCAAAAAGCGACTTACATGCAATTGAAGCGTCATCAAAATATGTTAGCACGGTATAGCCGGACCTGCTCGACATAGCACTGCAATCCCTTGAATGAGGTTAGAAGCAAGTCAGACGCAACTTGGAGAAAGCGTACAGATTTTATGATTGGACTAGGCAAAAACCTCCATGCCCCAATTGTGCCTAGGCGGCTTTCGTGTTGTACAGGTACTGCCGAAAATGATAGCTGGCGAACAGAGACACTGTCAATTACTGCCGATAGGACGGCCTTCGCAGAAACGCTGTGGTGAGTTGCACCTTTTTGGGAATCGTCAGAAACACACCTTGAACGCCATAGCCCATGAGTCTACCAGCCGCCTCGTCGACCGCGGCCACGACGTCCTCCTCGGCCGCCGTAGCCGCCACCCCCAAAACCACCTCCGCCCCACCCTCCCTGGCCTCCACGTGGACCGTTCATATCGTCAGCGCCGGGGCCATACGCGTCTCGTGGCGGAGCACGGCCTTTGAGCTCTTTTTGTAGGGCCTCGTAAGACTTGCGCATCTGAGCGTAGCCGAGATGCATCTTGCCATAAAAGTGATCGGCTAGACGTCGATCATTGTCAAGTCGACTGAGATACGCACCGCATACGTCGCAGACTTGGAGCTTTTGGTGGCCGGATGGTCCACCTGTGTCGGACAAAGCCCTTAGCTCTCGCTCTCGGTCCTCCTTCTCAACCTTCTTCATGCGCAGCTTGGTGAACTCCTGGACAGCCATGTTCACCATGCCTTCTTCGCCCATGATCTGGATCTCGAGCATGCCGGCTTCGATGGATTTGGTGAGTTCGTTGATCGCTTTGAGCTGTGCGCAAGTCAGTGGATACCTTCTGGGACGGGACTACTGCGGGATGTCTTACCAGCGCATTGGTCTGCCTGATTTCTTCAGGTGTTTTCTCCAGTCTTCGCTGCGCGGAGTCAATCTTACGATTGCAACTGTCAATATGGTGTTGCATATCCCTCATGTAGTCAAATTCGAAGCCCCAGGTGCGCTTCTGGGCCGCGTCGGCTTCCTGGTACTCGGTCTTGAGCGCCTCGTTGTGCACTTTGGGGCAGGGACCCAACTCATTCTTTGTGTTTGTAAACAGGTCGTGGGGACAGTTGCCGACCATATATGATCTGCAGGCCTTTGGGTCGGTGATGCTGAGCTGGGGCGCGCGCTGGTCGGAGCCGGACATGGACTGCTCGCCCATGAGCTGCTCTGAGTCGGGTTAGCATGGCAGCTCGTGGTCGCAGATGTTGTGAGGGTGACATACCGAGCAAGCGACGCGTCTCCGCTGCGGCCATGGTGTCTACTGTCCTTGTTGATGTTTATTGTTTGGTTGCGATAGTGAAGTAGTGAGCAGAGCTGCAGCCTCCGAAGAAATCGCGACCGCGGATGACGCCAAGCATCCAAGCTAGCAGCCAATCACAGGCACAGGGACCCTGCATCTCCGACAACAGCGACGTCTCCTTCAACTTCATCTCGGCGATTCATTGGGCAAAGAGTGGTGCAATGCGGAGATGCTTTCTTCACCTCTTTCGTTCCTGCTCACTGCCCTCTTGACGACATGTGCATTGGCGAGCACCGGCTACCATGAGCGCCTTCTCCTTCGCCCGCTTCCCCACGGCACCCTCCTGGCCTCTTTCAATTTCCTGAGCAACGAGACCCAGGCGGCATATGAACAACAGAACTTTGCCTATTTCCCACGCTCGTTTGGGCAAATACTACAACACGCACATGCCAAGGAGCTACACTTGCGCTTCAGTGTTGGACGGTGGGATGCAGAGAGCTGGGGGGAGCGGCCTTCGAATGGCGCACGAGAAGGAGGCACTGGAGTCGAGCTGTGGGCATGGGTAGAAGCAAACAATGAAGAAGAGTAGGGCATCGTATCATTCACTTCGAAATTGTACTAATGACTGCAGAGCATCGGCACGCTGGCTCACCCTTACGAACGCCCTCTCCGGTCTCTTTTGCGCCTCGATGAACTTCATCGACGCGACCAAGACGATACGGCCTGTCATGGCCTTTGAGCCTGAGGGACACCATAGCAACACATCGAATTTACATCTGCTCCATGGCACATTGCCCCACGAGGTCGTCTGCACCGAGAATTTGACACCTTTCCTCAAGCTCCTCCCCTGCAAGGGCAAGGCTGGTGTCTCGAGTTTACTAGATGGACACAAGCTCTTCGATGCCTCCTTCCAGACAATGGCCATCGACGTGCGCCCCGTCTGCCAAGGCCCAGACACGCAATGCTCCATTGAGATGGAACAGACCGTCGACATGGTCTTGGATGTAGCGCGATCGAAGCGACCACGCGATAACCCGATCCCCCGACCGCTGCCCATCGAACAGATCGAGTGCGACACTTCTAAAGGATATAATGGAGATGACACTTGCTACCCCTTGAACAAGGGTACCGAGCCTGCCTGGACACTAGAAGATGTTTTCGGAAGACCGCTTAGAGGGGCCTGTCCGCTCACTGAAGATAGTGGCGATGAAGCCAATGCTGTCTGCATCAACACACCACCAGAACGTACCATAGATGTCAAGTCTACGGGAAACTTCACCGAGTCAAGGCTGGCATCAGACACTCTGCGCTGTTACAAACTTCCAAATGGCGCCGACTTTGACCTCGTCCTGCCGGAGCAGCGCATGACGACCGGCCTCGTGTTCCCTGAGCCACCACTGTTTGCCGCCAGAACTATCAATGGACACGGCCAAGAACGTGGCAGTGCGCAGTCTGTCATTCGCAACCCTTCATCGACCGAAGCTGTTGAGTTTGTATACCTCGAGTCTCTGCCTTGGTTCATGAAGCCTTATCTGCACACACTGCGCGCTCATCTAGACACTACCACTGAGAGCCCGATCATGGAGACATACTACCAGCCTGCGATAGATCGAAAGCGAGGTACGCATCTTGAGCTGCGCATGATCATACCGCCCGCGTCTACTCTCACTTTGACATACGATTTTGAGAAGGCAATTCTGCGCTACACAGAGTACCCCCCGGATGCCAATCGTGGCTTTGATGCTGCACCAGCTATTATTCGCATCTTGTCGCCGCACTTCGGAAACAACAAGGGTGTCTACGTACGCACTACGTCACTGCTCCTACCATTGCCTACACCCGACTTCAGCATGCCATACAATGTGATCATCCTCACAAGTACGGTCATGGCAATCGGTTTCAGCAATGTTTTCAATCTGCTTGTTCGGCGCTTCGTTGGTGCAGATGAGGTTCCGGCTGGAAATGTCGGGGGTTTGAAAGGTATCTTGCTGGGCAAGGTCAATAGACTGAAAGCATTGCTAGGAAGGTAGCGCTTTTGTATATCAATAAAATGTGTATAATTTCCAAGGTGAAACCTGTTTGAAATGGATGCTCGCAATCGCACGGGTGTATGAAGGGGCTAGTCTATGTTGATGCACAGCATTGCTCACCATCTCACATTTCATCATGGCAACCAATACCAGCAGTACTACAACGTACTATGACTGTGTAAGACTCTTTCCATTAGCTGACGAGGCTGCAGGGCATTGTACTAAGAAACTACATCCCTAGGCGTTGTCGTGTTGTACTCTACACGTCAATGGTGGGACGGCATGTGCGGTGCATCACGAAAAACGAGTTCCTTGTAAGCGAGCAGCAGCGACTCACATAGTGCGCTTTCTCCTCGTCACCTACGTCCTACCTACACAATGGGATCACAAATATCCAAGCCCACCGTCTACGCTCAAATACCACTGCAAGGCCGTGAAATACGTCTCATTTCCCTGTGTCCCTCTGCAGATTTGCAGCGACAACTAGAGTGCTATTGCAGTGTATATAAGTTGGACGAAAGCCCTGAATTTGAGGCGCTGTCCTACGTCTGGGGCGCACCTGATCCGTCCACTGATGTGGTCATTCTCATCAACGGTGAATCTGTCTCGATTGGAGCTGCTCTTCCAAATGCTTTATTAAGATTGCGGCGCATCAACGAACCACGTGTGTTGTGGGCAGATGCTTTGTGCATTGACCAATCCAACACGAAGGAAAAGAGCCAACAGGTGCCCATGATGGGCGGCATATACTCACGCGCCAGGAGAACCGTCATATGGCTTGGCAACGGCGATGCATCCCAGATAAAACAAGTGATGCGGGCCGTGAGGCTCATTGCGCAGGCATGTGAGGAGTACGCAGGATCTCGAACCATCGGCACGACTCCAACCACTCGCTACAAATCGGTACATATTCCAGTCGAACTCTTCGGCTCTGAAGTGACACAAGGTCTGAGAACTCTTTATGATCTACCCTGGTTCTGGAGAGTGTGGTGGTGAGTGCTGGTGCCTTGGCTGCGATGCAGTACCTACTAATCACTCGTTGTCTATCATAGCATACAGGAGATCTGTCTCGCTCAAGATGGCATCGTGCTTTGGGGAGCGGAAGAAGTGTCTTGGTCCCGTCTCAAGACAGCAGCGCATTGGATATTCGACAAGTCAGTCATGCAGGATCCCAACGACCCTGTTGTTCCACTTGTCCAGGATATCGAATCTTCGCACGCAGACAGGTTGGTAGATGCACGCACGAGGCGATCGCCACTATTAGAGGTATTGCGAGACTTCCGTGAACGACAGAGTACAGATCCCAGAGACAAGGTCTATGGTCTACTCAGCCTTGCAGCTCCTCGAGAGGCGGCTGCTGTTGAAGTCGATTATGACAAATCTGTGGGACAAGTCTATGCTACTACAGTGCTAGCCACGATCCGACTACATTCACGTTTGACAGCATTGGCGTTTGTGTCTCATCAGCAGATCTACGAACCTTTCGAAGACAACCCTTCGTGGGCTCCACGTTGGGACGACTGGCGACTAGCAATGAACATGGGATATCCCGAAGCTGGGTGCCCCTTCGCTGCATCGGCTGGACAACTGATGCGAAGAGAAGATATCGAAAACGCTGGATCGCCAAGATTAGCCCTCGCAGGAATCTTGTTCGCCTCGGTATGCTTGGTACAAGATGTCATCTATCCCAACGAAAACAACCAACTTGGAATGATGCATCCCTTCTTAAACGCAGCCAGAACAGTTCTGAGCATGGAAAACTCCCAAGAGCAATTGCAAAAACTGGCTCGAACACTACATGCTGGAGAAGCGGATGATGGACGTTACGTTCAGGAACTCGATGCCGCAGCACAAGACGCTTTCTACGGATCGTTCAAGCACCTGATAGCCAAGATGAATAACGCAACCAAAGAAGAACTCGAAGCTTTGTCTGGTTATGAGCCGACATCTATCAATTTCCGCGCCGGGGCCTTCGTTACCAGTTTGTTCAGAAGGGTGTTCCTAACATCGAGAGGCGGTTTTGGCCTCGGTCCGCAGTGCATGGCACCCGGTGATGTCGTTGTCGTCCTGTACGGTGGAAACACGCCATACGTCCTGCGGCCGTGTGGCGACGACTTCCTGTTCATGGGCCAAGCATACATGGATGAGATCATGAACGGTGAGCTTGTCCGTGATGTTGAGGCCGGGAAGCGACAGGCCGAGCTTTTTCACCTCATCTAAACTTGTCAAGTCCGATCATGTGGGATGATTTTGCATTAGATTATAATAAACAAAGGGTATCAACGCAGCTTCTATCAGTCGACCTCAACCACTTCCATAACCCCGGAAGTTTTCGCACGGCAAGTAATTGTTCTCAATAAAGGCCGTGTCCATCCTCAGCCCATACACATCCTTCCATTCCATCTCGCTCTGGAATGGCGGTATCTTGACCTTGACGGTTCCCCGCACGCTCTCTATGCTGTTTGGTGCAACAGTAACACTTGTATCGAACAATCGTATCATGTTATCGCAAGACTTTCCATCCGCGAAAGTTGGCTGGTTTGTGACGTTCTTGAAGAACGATAGTGGGTAATTTGACTCGGCCAATGTGAACTGGGAGCGCACGCTGGCCTCAGAGCTCTTCGCGCTGAAGAATGTCGCATCTTTGGAGCCAGGAACGGCGCGATATGCGTCGCAAGGCGGGTCGAAGACGGATGCGAAGACGTTGGTGCCGTAGTCCATGGCGCCCTTGAGTGCAATCTCGTGACCGGCAGTCATGAGTAGCGACGGCGCCCACTTGAACGATGTGATGTTGTCACCGAGAAGGTCGAGGAAGGGGAATTCGATACCGGCACGCTGCAAGTTGCATTAGCCCTGGTGACGATGTCTCAAACAAAAATGAACTTACAGTGAAATCAGGGATCTTGTAGCCAAAAGCTTGCACTTCGTGATCATGCATAGCCTGCAAGACAGCAGGATACATGCCCTCCGGAAACCCAGGTAGCAGCGACCGCCACGCATGTTCGAGAATTCTATATTTTGCTGGGATCACACTTCTCGCCAGAGCCATGGATATCGGCACAATGGCCACCGTCCCGTTGAGTGTGCCCGTTGCGTTGTTGGGGTACAACTCAGCGATTGGATTTGGCTGGTCGTATGTCTGACATGCTTCTAGTAGCGGCGCGCTTGTCGGTTGTGAGAAGGAGAAGAACGAGCTGGAGTATCGTATGGCGAGGATGGAGAGGAAGCTGAAGAGGAAGTAAGGCGCGAATGTGGATTTTGTTTGCTGGACTTTTGGCCGTGACATTGTGAGGAAGGCCAGGACGGGGTGACAGAGGAGCGCGAGGTCGAGGTATGTTTTGATCATCTTCGTCTTCCTTGGATTTTCTTTCTTGCTGTATTCTGTTCTGTCCTCTGATCTTCTTTGTTTCTCTTTTGCGCGGAAATGGACAGGCTCGATTCAATTCCAAATTCCAGAAATGCACCAATTTCCCAGATATCAATGAACAGCGAGGAGTAGTCGGACTCGAACCAGCACAGCAAAGCAAAATGTCCAAAACTCGCAGAAGGAGCCGCAACGTGTACAAGCGCGTCCCGTCGCATCTTGTACCCTCGTCCGTAGCCTCCAACATTCACCCTACAGCCCGGAACGCATGACAGCCGCGCCACGTCCTGGAACGCTGCCGCCCGTCGACCCTTCAACTCCACCCGGCACCAGCTGCCCGCGACACGTTTTGCGTAGTGCCATGGAAGCTTGAGTTTCCGGACGCTGATCCTGCGCTAGGATGTGTGGGCGTTGTCGCGTGCACTTGCCTTGACGTCCAGGATGTGGCACGTGCGAGTGGCTTGGAGGCGCTTAGGGTCCCTGCCCCGCCAAAGAGCAGCCCGGGCGTTGGAGCTTCCGAAACGCCTCTTGACACACGCCCGGTTAGCCATGGGGTGGTGCGAAGGAGAGGGATGCAGGGGAACTGGACGGTGGGGCAGCTAGCCGTGGGCTGCTGAAGAGATGGAAGATTGAGAATCTCTTCTAAGTGCCTTCTCGAACATTACGTTGCAATTCATCTCGCAGAAGGCAGTCTAGAAGTATCGCTCAGCACCTTTGGCTGACCCCTTGAACAAAACGAGCGGAAACATTAATGTCATATTCGCAAGCTCCATCACGTGCTACCGTATCTACTTTGCAGGTACTTCTCCACCGTCGCATCGTCCATATCGTCCACGCGCGACTCCAACGATCGTCCTGAGCGCTGCGGTGATGGCTCTCGACTCTGTGCTTCGGATTCAGAAGAAGACGACGACGGCTCGTCCCATAGCCCCATTGCGACAAATGCTGCGTAGATATTGTTGCTGAGCGATGTGACTGCAGCAGAGGCTGAGTAGCCGCTGTCATCTTCGTCACTCTCCACTTCTGCAACACGAGGTTTTGGCTGCGTTTGAGGCCGCGCATCGATTCCACCATCCACATTCACATCCTGTACTGGCGCCCTATTTCCAGTCTCATCCGCACTCGCCTGCACACTCTCCATCCTCTGTCTTTCCACCTCCTCCTTCTCCCCTTTCCTCTCCTCCAGCGTCCGCTCCAACTCCTCGCCAAACAACAACTTGAAAAACACCACAAACAGTACATCCCCCGAGCTTCTATTCCTCAGCACATATCTCAAATGATGCGTCTTCTCATCAATATACTTGGCCACTGAAATGGAAAACCCCGGCAACCTCAGCGAAAAGTTCGCAAAATCCAGATGCGGATTGAAAAAGTCACAATGATACATGCGTCCCTTCTCAAACGTGAAGGCCGCCAATGCATCAGCGGAGAGGAAATGTTTACGCCGCTTCTTCCACTTTGACGGGATGTTTTGGTCCTTGCGAATCGTGGCGCCGGAGCCGGTTCCGCCCTCTTCCACGACGCCACCGGTCTGCTTCGCGAGGAGGGAGAGCTGGTCCGAGGCAGATACCTTGTCTGTTTTCTCGCCGACGTTGAGAGTAAACAAGCCTGACAGCGCAGGGCCATAGAGATATGGTTCGTCACAGTACGCGTCGGAATACAGCCCTGGATCAAGCATGCTCGTGGCAATCTTCATGGCATATTTGAAGCCAGGAGGTAGTTGGTGCTTGATGGAGTGGTCATAGTCGAATCCAATGACGAGATCCTGGCCTGAGAAATCCTGTTTAGGCACAAACGAGAAGGCGATGGAGTACCGATCTGAAGTGTGCAGGCTGTGCTCGAAGTAGGGCGACGAAGAGGGTGAGCCGTGGGGTAGGCCGTGGTAGTCTTTTATGCGCACTTTCAGGAAGCAGGTGACAAGGTCAGATTCTATAAGAGTCGAGTCTGGGCCGTTGACGGGGATGTCTTGGTGCGTGGAGGGGTCGTAGGTTGGGCCAGCGGTTACTGTGATTGTTAGGAGTTTTGAGGGTGGATGTGGAGTAAATGTACGGACCCTGGAGTAGGTATTTGTCTCGCGCTGCTGGGTCGATGACATTTCCTTTGCCCATGTTCGCATCAGAATGCCAACGTAGTGATAGTGATTGATAAAGTTCCTGCTGTAGATGCAAGATGGACGCCTATCAGTATGACTGGATTGGCGTTGGCGACCACAAATGTCTTATGAACGTGCAGCGCCTCGCGAATACTTGATCGCAAAGTGTACTCGTAGTCGTGTTGAGTAGTCTCGAGGCATGACGTCTTGCAACCCTTATCACCCAATCAGGGTCCATGTTGCTAGCCGTATTAGGTCGGGATGCCATCTCTAGATCGAAGTCTACGAAGGAGCTGGTTTTTAGTGTGCACCGCACTAGGTACTATTTGAACTTCGGAATGCTTCCAGGAGTACTATAACGCCCTACAACTCTACAGATCTCGTGTAAATTACGCTGGAGGTATTAGAGAGCGATTTATTACGATGTCTACAGCTATTTCTGTTCGTGTTGTAGTGGCCGTAGTAAAATTGCGAGTATGAGACTTCGAGCTATCTAGTGCAGTACATTACTGATACGCAGGTCAATTGTACATATATGTGTATTCTTCTTTATAAATTGTGGAAGTCGCTTCGTTCGCGAACCATATCGGCTCTACGAATGTCTATAGGAATCTTGTCTAATTGCGCCGGTGCTTGCAAACATTTCCCAAAGCCTCAAGCGCGGGTGCAGAGAACCATTGCAAGACGCTTATTTCTTGCCCCGACCTCCGAAACCCCATCTGATCTGGTTTGCCCATCGTCCCTCAACACCAAGGTCGTCAGCAAATTGCCAGACAAGACCAGGGTTCTTCTGGAACATGCGGCCAACAAAGGCAAGATCTAAATTGTCGTCCTCGAGGTAGCCGTTTGCTTGCTTTCCATTGGTGATGGAGCCCACAGTGCCAACAAACATCTTGTCGCCGACCTTATCCTTTACTGCCTTTGCGAATGGCTCTTGATAACCTGGACCGCCGTGGATGTGCTGCTTCTCGTGCAAACCGCCTGATGACACATCAAGCAGATCGACGCCGCGCTCCGCAAGGGTCTCGGAAAGCTTAACAGTCTGTTCAAGAGTCCAACCCTCGATTCCAGCCTCTTCAAGCCAGTCCGTCGCACTGATTCGGAGAATCAAAGGCATATCTTTGGGAATGGTTTGTCGGGCAATGTCAACAAGCTCGACAGTCAGACGTGTGCGGTTCTCAAAAGATCCACCGTACTTGTCCTTGCGGTGGTTGGAGGCGGGCGAAAGAAAACTGTGCAGCAGATATCCGTGGGCGTTGTGGATCTCGATAGTATCGAAGCCAACCTCAACAGCGCGCTCGATGGCTCGCTTGAAGTCAGTCTTTAGGGTCTCGATGTCCTGGAGAGTCATCTCCTTCGGCTGGCAATGGCTGTCATTATAGGCAATTGAGGAGGGGGCATGAACATTGTCCGGCCAGCCGTTCATATCCTTGCCAGCGATGTCACCCTTGCTCAACCACGGGGCTACCGTGCTCGCTTTCCTCCCTGCGTGTCCAAGCTGAATGCCAATCTTCTGGCCTTGAGAGTGAGCAAATTCGACAATCTTGCGGAGTGGCTCCATCTGCGAGTCCTTCCACAGACCGCAGTCCTCGGGGGTTATTCGACCATTGGCTTGTACAGCTGTAGCTTCAACGAAGCTAAGGCCAGGACCACGTTGAATTATACCGCCAAGATGCGTCATGTGCCACGCGGTTTGGTGGCCATCTTCGGCAGAGTACTGGCACAAGGGTGAGAGCGCAATGCGGTTCTGAAGTTGGAGGCCGCGGATCTTAAGTGGAGTGAAGAGCTTTGGAATTTTAGAGCTACCATCAAGCATGCCAATAGCAGTTCCAGCTGGAGGATCTTGTTCAGGAGTGAAGTATGAGATCTAGAGGAGTGAATAAGTGCATGGAGGCATCTGAGCATGATACATACACCAGGTGCAGCCTTATTTTTCAGACCCGCATCTGTTGGAATGTCTTTTGGCAGTGCGTGGTGCGCGTGCGGCTGATCAGAGTTGGCTTCGGAACCCATTTTTGCTTTGTGTGCGGGATAATTTGAAAAGTTATTGGTCTTCAGATAGTGGGATGCGATTGTTGCTGGAGATTGTTGCTGGATGAAAGAGTGGTTCCTCACTGTCCTTTTATATCCCATCCCACTTTCATAGTGACGTCCATGCGCGGCGACGCAGCGGACCCTTTCCGAAATAGCCCCGCCTATCTCCTTTAGGGAGAATGGGTTTTTCCAACCAAACAGCAAACTTTCGTTGATTTGTAAGATGTTATTGCACCACTGCACGTCACATGCGGCCGTGCAAGAGAGGAGATGCGTTTGAGTACGTGCTAGTGGGCGGTACAATTTGGAGTACACGATGACATTGGAGGTGGTGCGTGTCCGCGGGTTCACAGTAAGCAGAACGCCCGTTATTTGTACGCATATATTTGCTGACAGTGCGCACCCGCCTACAATTGGATGACTTGTTGACGCGTATGTGTAGCTGTAGAGCGACGCCATCAACGTAGTGGCTATTCCACAATGTTGACCAACTGTGCGAAGCGTGCATATCTAACGTTGGGAGGTAGATGATGTCAAAGCATGCATAAGGCATGCATCACGCGAACGCTAATGCTTTGCGTTATTTTCCTGTACGCAAGAGGCGTATTGCTAAGCAAGTCACACAGTGCGACGAGTTAAAGGTCATTGTACGGTGAATGTTCGGGCTAAGCCTGTAATTTTTCGCCGCGAAACTTTACGCCGAACCACGCCGTTCCAAGCCTCAAGCGCTGTGATCGATACTTTTCGATCTTGTGTGTACCCCATTGAGTAAGTCGATGGATGAGGCGTCCAAGATCGACATTCCTTGAGGTGCCTGTGTGTTGTACGCTGTTGAATTCGTGAGCCGGATTTGCTGCCGACTTGAATTAGTATCAAGATGTGGTAGCAACACAGCTATTCGCAAGCACCATGTTCAGACGTCAACATACACCTACCTCCGTTATGTTCGCCCTGAAAGACATCAGCGTGCCAATATTTAGTGCTGCAATCTACACTTCTCGCATAGTCCGAATGAAGCATACCAAGGCCGTCACCGCCCTCGAGCTCGCGATGCAGCGTTTACACTAAGCACTGTGTACGAGCCTGAGGTCTGGAAGTACACGGATGTTGCCACGCCAGGCACTTGAAAACGCCAACCCTTTAGTGCCGTACTCGATGGCTCAAATGATGTACCAGATGGAGCAAGTTGATGAGAGTGCAGGGGCGTGTGGTGGTAAATTAAGCATCATGGTTCTTAGCCAAAAGCGTTGATGACAGACGATGACGCATTGGAAACCCGCGAAGCTATACAGAGGTTGTGCGATTCGAGAGCTAACAGTCGACCCTGATCTACAACGATTCGTTCTCGGGGAAGGCGCCATGAAGCAGTCTATTGTCACAGCACCGTGAAGCATTGCAGACATTGGCTCTCGCGCCGCGCAAAGAGGCGGGGGTAAATGGCGTCCGAACCAACCAAGAACACCAATGTTCTGCCCCAGAACCAAGTAGCAATGCTCTTTCTTGGAGTGTTGTGGTGTAGTTCAACTCATGCTTGGTAGAGAAAATACAATGTCAAGAGCTTCGTATGCAGTCGCGCAGGTGATATTGATTATCCTACTTCGGGCAGTTTGCATGGCGCCAGATATTGGATCTTCATGTTGAAGTGCCAAGTTCAGTTGTGCCCAGTGCGGTGTGCGAAGCAGGGTCTTGGTGTCGAGAGCTCTGGAAGGTTCGCCGAGCATGATGGCATAACAATGGTAATGAAATATCCAAATACGCTGTGGTAACGTGTCAACTTGCAACGGAGTCATATTCTTTGGGGTTCTTAGAGGTCTGTGTGAGGCTCTGAGGAGTCGTCGCATGTCAGCGAGGAGTCACTGAACGTGGACTTTGGGCCAGTTGCGGGAGGCGGCTAAGATTGGCACACTCAGATTAAGGACACTTGGATAGAGGAACGGACACATGGTCGTTGATGGAGGCTGATTTCGCATGCGATACGTAAGACTTAATACGAGACATGGCTGAGGCATCCGCCGTGGAGTAGTTAGCGAGCATTGAGGACAGATTGCCACCCCTGCCGAAAAGTTTAGCGAGCCTCGATACAGTCGAAATGTACACAGTAAATGATAACCCGCGGTAGCACAGGCGCCAGCCTGCGAGGCGTCCCGCGGTACCATCAAGAATAGCAAGAGTCATCGGGATCACTGAAACTAATTCACACGTGTCCAGTACATGGTTGCAGGGTCAATGGGTGATATTGCGGCTCCAAGCAGGTGCCAGAGAACACCGTGGCGTTATTCGGCGCACCCGCGCTAGTGCCCGATTCGGAAGTGTGATCAAGAAATAGGTGTTCTTTAGAATGGTCCAGCAACCGCTCGCCATAACTTATAACACCCGCCCCTCGCTGGTGACCACTCTTCCTCCTCATCCCTCACTCCACTCGAAGGACCACCGCAACCCAAGCCTTCTTCTGCTCTTTTCCGTTTAGATACCCGGAGCTTCTGAGAAGCCCACCCCCACCGCACAGCGAGCTCACACCGAGTTTCGCTACCGCTTGCACCCCACCCTCCAGGCATTCGAGCCTTCCCAGTCGCAAGACTGCCCACAACACACACAATGGCACGAAGCTCGCGGACCTCGAGCAAACGCTCAACATGGTCCATCGCCTTCTACCTTCTTCTCGTCCTCGTCGGCGGCTTGATGCTGGCGAAGACCGCACACGCCCAAGACCAGGAGCCCCTCAAGGACGACTCCAACGCCGTCTCGGGCCCTGTCATCGGTATTGATCTGGGAACCACCTACTCTTGTGTCGGTATCATGAAGAACGGAAAGGTTGAGATTATGGTCAACGACCAGGGTAAGTGTGCTCGACGTTGCTATGCCGGCCACCAGCTAAACAACCACCTCCAGGTAACCGTATCACTCCCTCTTGGGTCGCCTTCACCGACGACGAGCGTCTTGTTGGAGACGCCGCCAAGAACCAGTACGCCAGCAACCCCCACCGAACCGTCTTCGACATCGTAAGCAGCTTTCTCTCTTGGCGATATGCATCCTGTACTTACTATTTCACAGAAACGTCTTATTGGCCAAAAGTTCACCGACAAGGCCGTCCAGAATGATATCAAGCACTTCCCCTTCAAGGTCGTCAACAAGGGTGGCCAGCCACGCGTCAGCGTCGAGGTTCACGGCAAGGACACCACCTTTACACCTGAGGAAATCTCGGCTATGGTTCTGGGCAAGATGAAGGAGATTGCTGAGAGCTATCTCGGCGAGCCTGTGAAGAACGCCGTTGTTACCGTCCCCGCCTACTTCAACGACGCTCAGCGTGCGGCCACCAAGGACGCTGGAACCATCGCCGGTCTCAACGTTCTCCGTGTCGTCAACGAGCCCACCGCTGCCGCTCTGGCTTACGGTCTTGATAAGATTGGCGAGACCAAGGAGCGCCAGGTTCTTGTCTACGATCTCGGTGGTGGTACTTTCGATGTGTCCATCCTTACCATTGAGGACGGCGTTTTCGAGGTCCAATCTACCGCTGGTGATACTCATCTTGGTGGTGAAGATTTCGACAACCGTGTCATCAGCCACTTCGCCAAGAAGTACAACAAGGAGAACGACGTCGATATCACCAAGGACGCTAAGACCATGGGTAAGCTGAAGCGCGAGGTTGAGAAGGCCAAGCGCACGCTCTCTTCCCAGAAGACCACCAAGATCGAGATTGAGTCTTTCCACAAGGGCAAGGATTTCTCTGAGACTCTCACCCGCGCCAAGTTCGAGGAGCTTAACAACGACCTCTTCAAGAAGACCCTCAAGCCCGTTGAGCAGGTCCTCAAGGACGCCAAGCTGAAGAAGGCTGACATCGACGACATTGTTCTCGTTGGAGGTTCCACCCGTATCCCCAAGGTTCAAGCTATGCTTGAGGAGTACTTCGGAAAGAAGGCTCGCAAGGACGTCAACCCCGACGAGGCTGTCGCTTTCGGCGCTGCGGTTCAGGGTGGTGTTCTCGCTGGTGATGAGGCCACTGCTGAGATCATCCTCATGGATGTCAACCCGCTTACCCTCGGTATTGAGACCACTGGCGGTGTCATGACCACTCTCATCAAGCGTGGTACCAGCATCCCTACCAAGAAGAGCCAGATCTTCTCGACCGCCGCCGACAACCAGCCCGTAGTCCTCATTCAGGTATTCGAAGGCGAACGGGCTATGACAAAAGATAACAACAATCTTGGAAAGTTCGAGCTTACCAACATTCCGTAAGTCATTCACCTTGATCATGACAACTGACACAAGCTAACTCCGCTACAGTCCCGCTCCCCGTGGTGTTCCCCAGATCGAGGTCACCTTCGAGCTCGATGCCAACGGTATCCTCAAGGTCTCCGCTGTCGACAAGGGCACCGGCAAGGCTGAGAGCATCACCATCACCAACGACAAGGGCCGCCTTAGCGCTGAAGATATTGATCGCATGGTTGAGGAGGCTGAGAAGTATGCCGAGGAGGACAAGGCCAACCGTGAGCGCATCGAGTCTCGCAACAAGCTTGAGAACTACGCCTATAGCCTGAAGAACCAGATCAACGACGAGGAGGGTCTTGGTGGCAAGGTTGAGGACGAGGACAAGGAGACCATCAAGGACGCCGTCAAGGAGACCCAAGACTGGCTCGAGGAGAACGCCGCCACAGCCGCCTCTGAGGACTTCGACGAGCAGTTCCAGAAGCTGTCTGATGTCGCCTATCCCATTACCTCCAAGCTCTACGGCTCAGCCGGCGGACCTGGTGGGGATGATGCCGAGCCCGACCACGACGAGTTGTAGATGGTTGGCCGGAAGTAGTAAAAGTCGCTCTCCTTGTTGCATTCCCGGTGCTAGCCATATCTGGGGTCGCTTTGGTTCGACCATGTATAAGTACCATTTGTAAAAAATGGCTGGCTTAGAGATTCATGGGTCATAAGGAGTTTTATAGCCTTGATAGTATCTTCGTCTGAATGAATAACAAATTGAAACTCATCATGCGCTCTTTGCACCAAGTGTCGATGCGTTGATCTCTACATGCCGAGTCCCGTAGTCTGGTACCAAGGCATGCAGGGCTCGGGTTCGCGCTGCTTGGTACGTGATCTAACAGCACTTGCAAGATTACTTGCCCTTACGCATTCGTCCCTTCCTGTGGTTGATGGCATGTGCCTTGCCAACCGTGCCCATGGGTTCATGTACCCCGCCTGCCGCTGCCCACTCCATTGCATCCCTAACCTTTTCTTTCTGCTTATTCAATGACTGATCTCAGTCATGTCTTCCTGCTTCACCCTGGATAGCATCTCCGCCTACACATTCTCCCCCATCAGCACCGTGGTCCTTCTCTTGCCTCGTGCTCAAAGTACCCAAACGTCACTCGCGTTACAACGACATGCCAATACCGCAACGCTTCACACAACCAGCGCGCGAGACTGTTCTGAAAGAACCTGCGGAGGCGCCTGACCCTAAAATCGTGCGCTCCGCACGCCTACATGATGGTGCGAGCCGTCTCTTCTGCGACAGATGTGCCTATGCTCCATTGATCAGATGCACGCTGGCATTGAGAAGACGCCTGTTTCCGAAAGGTATACTCGATTCGTACCAAACGACATTTTTTAGATAAGTTTCACCAAAAGCCACACTACAGAAAGGCTGCAGACACCACAAGAGGTGGACCTCCCGCTTCGCCAGCATAAGCGCCGCCACGGATTTGGACAATCAATCAGAGCTCAGATGTGCCAGTATTCGAGCTCACAGCCCTCTGGACTACTTCTATACAACACATGGCGGATCTCTTGACGTCTAGTGGACCTGCCAATCAACTTGGACAATGGCAATCAAACAAAGCAAGCCACAGTTTCACCAAGCGACATGATGGGGTGTTCTTTTCAGATTCGATACTAATGATTCTAAACAATTATACACAAACACATTGGCCAATAGTAACCGATTTTGAAACGCCTTCTTCCGCGTGGACCATGACCGATGTCCAAGAACGACGGACATGATCTCATCGACAGCAGCGTGCCGTCGAGGAAATTGCCGGGTTGGACGAAAAGTTCCAAAGCAGCCAAGGTAATGGGGTATGGTGAAGAGGATATACAAAAGCGCAAGCGACCGAGGATGACGTTAAACTCCGACCAGAACAAAGCAAGGTTGTTTAGTTGAAAGCAACCTTGATCCATTCACCGCTTGAGCCCATGGCGCAGCCTCCACCAACACCGTCCATCTTGGGGTCGTAGCCACCGCCGCCACCGTTGCTGGCATCGCAGTTGTCGAGCTTGTAGCCCTTCTCGCAAGACTTTGCGTTTGCATCCTGGCACTTGAATACACAGGTGTTCATGTCAGACTTGCACTTGGAACCCTGCATGCTGATGTTGCAGCCGTTCATGTTGACGTTGCGGGAGACATCGAAAGCGCCCCACTGACCGAAGGTGACCTCGGCCCAGGTGTCATCAATACCACCGAACATGGCGAGCTTGCCAGTGGATGTGGCAGGAGCGCATGCAGCGGGGACGTTCTCGGCAAAGGAGAGCTTGACGGTCTGGCCCTTCTTCATGCCGACGGAAACGTCAGGCTTGAACTTGTTGACAGACATGCCGGTGTAGCCGTTGGATTGCCAGCAGTAGAAGACGGCGTCGGAGTTACCGTTGTTGGTGACCTCCAAGCCCCACTTGCTGTCGCTTCCGACCCAGATGCCGCCGTTGTTGGACTTGTCGTTCTTGCCAACCTGTGCGCCGAGGGCGCTGGCGATGCTGGCAACACCGGCAAAGACGTCGTCGACAATGTCGCCGATGGGGTTGCTGGAGTGGTCGTTCTTGGCTGATGGGGAGGCCTCGGCCGCCTTGGTGCTGGTAGGGGCAGCAGCGGCAGTCTCCTTCTTGGCCTCGGGGGTAGGGGTGACGATGGCAGCGGGCTTCTCCTGCTTGGCGGTTGGGGTCGCGGCGGCGGGAGAGTTCAAGACGGAGCTCCAGTTGATCTTCTCCCAGTTGACATCCTTCAGATCATAGGTGAGCTTGCTCCAGTCGAGGGCTGGGTCACCGCGCTTGGATCTGTGAGGTGTCAATACGGCGCAGCAAGAGACGGGTGGCAGAGAACGTACGCTTCACGACGGGCATGGAAGCTGGCGTGGCGGTTGTGGGAGTTGGAGGCAGCAGCCTGGCCGACGGCAAGGGTGCTCAGCACCACGGCGGAAGTGTAACGCATGTTGAGTTAGGACGGTTGATGGAAAAGCAAGGCGATCGTAACGTCGTTGGGCAGTAGAGAAGGGCGGGTAATAATGTGGGTGGGTGGTGAAAGGAGTGACTGGTGGCTGACAGCAGTACGGGCGTGAATGAGTGAACGCGCGAAACTTGCTGGTAATTCAGGGAAGGACAGTTGGATGATATAGCTGGGGCGGCAGCGAAAGACAGGAGGAAAAGGAACAGCAGCGCGCGGCCAGATGCATCAAGAGACACTTCAGCCGGGCTCGTCTCCTGAGGCCCCCAAGCAGGCTAGCACGCCGAGGGCAATCACCGCAGCTAATCTTGTCGCCGGGTGGGGCCCTTTGACAGCGTCTTTTGATTGGACACGTACCTGAGCCAGGATTCAGGAACAGCAAGTTTCAGACACGCCGTCGCTGCGCGCGCCAGCAAACTCGGCATCCGACGTCGACGTGGCGCTCAATGGCACCGTTGCGACCCCCATCACCACACGCTGCTGCCCGTCAACAAAGAGTGCTGGCTGCCAGCCATTGCGCACTGCACCTACAGCGTCCTCCATCCAAGCGCACGGTCGATCGCCGCCGGGGAGCGCAGATGATGGCCGCGCAATTGAGATCGTCCACTGAGTGGGCCCTTCTGCCGTGATTGGAAGAACGACTGCGTGGCCCTCTTGTCGCCGCGAGCTACCGTGGTAGGCCCAGTCATCCAGAACGTCTCTCCTCCGACTTGGTTCTTGGAGTCTCCACGAGTTGCCCACAACTCATTTCCCAACAGTTGTGCGCCATCGTGGCATCACTGACGAGGCAACGACAACGCCCATGGAAGGCACATGAGCGGACGCTGGCTTTGCGTGCTCCAATGTCGTGTCGGCTCCTCGCCCACTTGCCCGGTCGCATCGTGCTCAAAGTCCACAGCGTCACCTCCGCACTCCGGAATGACCTCCTGCGCAGTTGTGCCGCAAAGCAGCATGCGACCAATTTGATCTTTCTGCAGCTGCGCTCTTTTCGCTCCACTCACACCTCACACTGGCGCTCGACGTAACGTCTGTGGAGCGCCGGCGCATCCTACTGCAAGGCACGGCACGATAAGCCCTTATCGCAACGTGGCATGCGACTTGGTCAGCACCTCCCGAGGCCCGGTTTGTACTACTAGCCATTCAACACCACGAACACACACGACATGAACAGCACTAAGCGTAGTCCCATGCGACGTGGTGGGTTCCTGTTCGTCTAACCGTTGACGCATCGCATCGATCTGTCAAAACCCAACCGCGAGTCCAGAACCGGGCATGTGGATCTCTTCACTCTACGCTTTTCACCCGTCCACCCAATCACGATATTGCTTTACTAAAAGTCTTCTAGTTTTTCCATCAGTGGCTTTTTCTCGCTTCTCTTCCGTCTACACATGATGAAGCGGTTTTTCTCGGCACTTTACATATCGTGCTGTGGGACGGACAAGGTTCGCCCTTGCGTAGGCTAAGTCTGACGCCCGTAGCCCACAAACTCGCTACGACTTCGAGCATGAAACACACAAAGCGACACAAATAAACACGAAAATAAAAAGAAATAAAGACATGTGGCCCGTAAGCAGATTGAGAAACAAGTACCTGCAACAAGCACATGCAGCCAGCCAACCTCGACTCATCTCAACCTACAAAGGTAGTGTACCAAAGAAGAGCCCTAGTCCTCCATCTAGTTCCCAGCCACTGCAGATTCTTACACGCATACTATCTGTTACTGCTGTTTCCTGTTCCGGAATGTACGCGCACATCCACGCCATCGCGTACTCGAGCCAGCACTAGGCCCATCCTAGAGCGCGTCTAGATGCACGTCTTTTCGTAAGCTTATCGATACCTAGAGACGAAAGGTGGAGAAAGCGGGAAAGGATTGATGTCACCGCAATCTTAAAATTCGCTGTGACCTTGAACATGGTGAGGGGAAGTAGAGGTTATGGGTGGAGCCGAGTCGACTGTGGTTTTCTGAGCGACCATGTCTGCAACTAATGCTAGATGCGAGACTTGTAGTGACAACAAGTGCGAACGCCAGGCGAGATCTTGACTTGGAATAGGCTACGTCGCTGCAGAGAGGCGAAAAGTGGGAGTGGCTTTTCTTCTCGGCGAGTACCCGGCTTGAAGCCATGAGATGTGGAAGGTAATGCGTTGAGCGGCATAGCATATCCCGGACCGAAAATCGTAGGATCACGGCGAAGAATTCTTTGTGCGAGTCGAGAATATGACATCTTGAGGATGATGCTCGTTCAGCAGATCAACCTGCGGAGCAGGCATATGTTCGGATCGACAATTTCGATGAAGTCACGGGTGATGTAGAAGCAGCAATGCGTGGCCACCGGAATACATTGCTTGATTCCCAGCGTGGCATCCGTACATCTACCTCGGACGTCTGAATTTTCGCTTACTTGGATCCGGCAAGTCCTTTGGGACGACAGCATGCTCTCCTGCTATCAAACTGCCCGCATCACACACGCACTTATTCGATGCCTCGCACGCTGCTACATTGATCTTCTCAACCCTGCTCATACCACAACACTGCCGCTGCTTCGTTGGTCAACACATCCCCTCATCACGAATCTACATGTTTCACAAAATCAACATCTCCCACTGGCATGAATACCGCACATCCTGCTAGGGGTGTCAACATCTTGGACACGAGAACTGCAATTCTTGTGTCGAACTACAACATAGCACAGTACGCATCCACGCTATATCCTCGAGTGAGAGGGTATTGTCACTGCACAAGTTCTGTGTTGAGGAGATGTGTCGGTCGCTGTCGGGATGGTTTATTGACTGTGCCAAAGTGTAGCATAATGTGACTGGGTAAGGCGAGCACACCACTGTTGATGTCGTTTACGACAAATGATCCCAACAAGGGAGACCAGTCGTTTGTCTATGCACTTTATCGACGACGAGGCTGCGATGCTCGCCATCAATACACTAGCATCGAGCGGGGTAAACCTGGACCGATGTTTCCCCGTTCGAGGGCCATTCTTCTAGATGCAGAGATAAAACAAGTCAAGCTGTGGATATTTTGTTCTCTTTTGGAAAGGATTCACAATGCAATTCGACCGACTGCCTGCATGTAGATAATCGCTACTACACAATGTACCTCCCAATCCTCCCGGCCTCGCCATCTGTAGCGAATGTGTAACACACCACATACTGCGTGTACTCGCTCCAATTGACAATGCAGCGTTCCCTCTTCACTGACCCTTCTCTTCCCCACACCCCTCCCTCCCCCACCAGTTCCTCCCCCACCAGTTCCTCCACCTCCACCTCCACCTCCCCTTCCCCTTCCCCACCAAATCAGACTCTCGACATCCTCATCATCGGCGCCGGCTTCGCAGGCTGCTACGCCCTCTACAAATCCCGCCTGGCCGGCTTCACCGCCAAAGTCGTCGACTCTGGCTCCGACCTCGGGGGCGTCTGGCACTTCAACTCGTACCCTGGTGCGCGCGTCGACTCCCAATACCCCATCTACGCCCTCAACATCCCCCGCATCTACAGCTCATGGCGCTGGACAGAGCACTACCCGGGCCACGCGGAGATCAAGGCCTATTTCCGCTTTGTAGGCCAAGAGCTGGATCTGTACCGCGATGTGGAACTGCGCCAGACGGTGCGGGATGTCGTGTGGGATGAAGGGGCAAAGTGCTGGGATGTGCGATCAGCTAGCGGGGCTAGGTGGAGGGCGAGCCATGTGCTTGCCTGCACGGGATTTGCGGCGAAGCGGCATTTTCCTGACTGGCGGGGCCTAGATACGTTCAAGGGGGAGATGCATCATTCGAGCTTTTGGCCCGAGGCGGGCGTCGATGTCAGAGGGAAGAAGGTTGCCGTTGTTGGAACGGGGGCGACGGGCGTGCAGATTATCCAGGAGTGGGCAAAGGAAGTAGGGGAAGAGGGGAGTTTGACTGTTTTTCAGAGGACGCCACAGTTGGGGTTTCCGATGCGGCAGAGGAAGATTGACGACAAGGAGGATGAGGAAGTCAAGGCGAGGTTGGCGAGCATTATGGAAGAGAGCAGGTGGACGCATACGGGGTTTGCGTTCGACACGGAGAAGGTGCTCAAGACGTTTGATCATGGGGAGGAGGAGAGGGAAGCGTTTTATACGAGGTTATGGGATCAGGTAAGCAGAATTCGATGTTTAAAAGAAATGACGTTTGCGATTGAAGTATAGCTGATTACGATAGGGCGGCTTCAGATTCCATGGAATGACTTATAGCGACGTCCTGCTTGATGACAGAGCGAACGACGAAGCGTACAAGTTCTGGGCGAAGAAGGTCAGAGAACGAATTCGTGACCCTCGGAAGCGAGATCTCCTTGCTCCTTTGCAGAAACCTCATGCTCTTGGCGGGAAGCGTCCATGCATGGAGCAATGGTATTACGATATTTTTGACCAGCCAAACGTCGATATTGTTGATGTAAAGAAGAGTCCCATCCAGGAAGTGGGCCCGGAAGGCATACGGACAGAAGACGGGGTGGTACACGAGCTTGATATTATCTGCCTTGCAACTGGGTTCGACAGTGTCACGGGGGGACTCAATGCCATGAATATTCGAGGGACTAATGGATTGCTCTTGAGAGACAAATGGAAAGATGGCATATGGACCCACCTCGGCATGACAATGGCGGCCTTTCCAAATTTCTTCACAATATATGGACCGCAGGCGCCCACGGCGTTTGCAAATGGACCGAGCGCGGTTGAACCACAAGCCGATTGGATTGTCCAGGTGTTGCAGGATATGAGAAGAGAAGGGAAACAGCGGATCGAGGCTACCGAAGAAGCTGAGAGACAATGGAAAAAGTTGGTGATGGAATTCAGCGTAGGGACACTTCGACACAATGTACCGAGTGGCTGGAACGGTGGTAATATCCCTGGCAAGGTGCAAGAGCCACTGTCGTTTGCAGGTGGATTGCCAGACTACCGCAATAGAATAGATGAGGCGCGAAAGGGGGGCATGAGGGGCTTCGTGATGAGTTAATGCTGCGTGTGGGGTGTCGATCTGTTAGAAACACGAGTAAGTGGTACTTCTGCAGCGCCGTCTTGGGACAGGAATCAGGAAGCAGCATGGCATAATAGACTTTCTTTGGGACAGGTTGATGCCTGCCTGATTCAGTTTCATGCACACATCCAATGGCATGCGCCGATAGTGGTTGTTTCGAACGGGCCAGGGCACTGAGGCTGAAGCAGCCGACGTTCCCGAGCCAATGCGACTGACGACATGAGAGAGCTCTGGGAGCCCTTTCTGGCGGTGATGTTCTTGCCTGACACGTGGAATGTGGCACAAAGCATGGCTTGGCAGAGAAGAAAGGCCAGCCCCGGCGAGACATGCAGGCGAGCCGCCGGTGCCACGGAATTGGTGTCCTGCTCGAGTATCTTTTCCTGGACAGCGTGCTGACGGGTTGGGTTAAAAGGGTGCACAAGACGGTTGTGTCGAGTGCTGCGTGGTGAGACGGCGAGGGCGAGGGTGCTGTGATAGGTGTTGGGCTAAGATTAGCAGCTTACTCTATCCCAGCCGGTGCCGTAAATTGAAGCGAGGAACAGGCTAGACGGCTTCCGTTCGGGGCCAAGGGTGAACTTCTGAAGCATAGCGGTGGTTGATCAGGCCAATGGCGTGCGGGCGTGCGGCACATCAGCAGGCGCGAGCGGCAGGCAGGGTAGGAGCGACGCCGAACACCACCAGAAGCAGATCTCCAGACTTCGCCGCGGTCCCTTATCACCACTCGTGCTCGCCGTGTGCTCTCCATACAAACAACGTAGACGCTGGCGCTGCGTTCACTTTGTCGTCGCTCCTTAGCCCAACCCTCTCCATTCGCACTCGGCGTCTCCTGCGCCTGCTCTCTGCGCTCCACCGCGCCTGCCGCTCCCTTTGCGCCACGTCCTCTCCTTCACCACGGCTGCCGCTGTCACTGTCACTCTCACCGCGCGCGGGAGGGCACAATAGAAAAGTAAACAACTGCGACAACAGCGCCGCTCTTGGTATTCTTATACCGGCCCGTCTCTGTCGGATTCGCCCTATCCGCCGCTCGCTGCCCAAAAGAGGCCGCCAGCCTTGCGCTCCTCAGACACCAGGTGCACCACATCCGTCTGCGGATTATGCACTGCACGCCCACCTAGCACCCCAAGTCCCCACGCCCACCACCGTGGCCCCGACCCTGTCATCAGCCTCAGTGCTCCGCTGTGCTGTAAAGTAGCATCCTCCCCTGCCACTCTTTTGCTCTACTCGCTAGTGTTGAGAGCAGCCGGCCTGTCTCCACGCGACCACACTCTCTCGAGCCCCCCCGGCTACGCCTCTATCGTGACTATCTGGATCCGCCCAATGCTCCAATAGTCCACGCCTCACTCTTTGACCCGCCAGCTGGACTGCAGACGACCACCGTTGAGCGGATACATACCTACCTACACACCAACTAATACCGCACAACACCAACCATGGGGTGCTGTGGAGACCGCGAAAAGGGTCTCATTGTCTCCGAGGAGCAGAAATGGGACTTCATTGTGTGTACACCTGCGCCAGACGCCTCCCTCGCATGCTGACTGTACAGAACCTCTCCGATTTCAAGTCGACCTCGTGTCTCGCCCCCTTCTCCTACGCCTGGCTGTGGATCCTCGTCATTGTGTCCTGCGCCATCTACCTCGCCGACGCCTTCACTGCTGTCAATCTCCTCGCCTTCAACAATTGGTCCAGCCAAGTCAAGCCCACCATTCCCTTTGAAATCGCCAAATGGATCTTCGCCATCACCATCATCATCTCCTACGTCTTCCTCATCTACCGCTACTTCCGCGCCATTCGCGTCATCAAGTCCGGCAGTGTCACGGAATGCTATCTGGAGCCTGTTGCTGCTATCTGGCAGAGTATGCGCATCACCAAGCAGGGTCAGGGCTGGCGACGCTTCCTGGTCTTTGCCGAGTTGACAAAGAGTAAAAAGGGCGCCAACTACATTGCTCTATTCGTCTACTTCCAGTTCAAGAGTGCTCTGCTCGTCATTGTTGCCCAAGGTCCCCGCACTGCCATCAATGCCATGACCCTCTACGCTGTCATGCAAGCGCAACTGCTGCCCGTTGGCGAACACGCTTCTGACGGTCGCTCCGATTTTGAGCAATTCTTCGTCAACATCAAGCTCATGGTCGACAACGGCAACAAGCAGGAGACCGTCATCTACTTTGCTATGTTGTTCTCCCTCATCATCTGGGTCATCGCTGCCCTTGGCTTGATCATATCCGGCCTTTTCTACGTCCTCTTCCTCTGGCACTACATTCCCAAAGCCGACGGCACCTTGACCCAGTATTGTCGCCGAAAGGTCGAGACTCGTCTTGAGCGTATTGTAGGCAAGAAGGTAAAGAAGGCCATTGAGAAAGCCGACCAGAAGAGGAGAGAGGAAGAGCGCAGAGCTATCAAGAAGGGAAATCTCGACCCTGCGCAGACTCGTCCGACACTCCCAAAGCTCGAGCACGACGATGACACTTCCACTGTCTTTTCCCTGCAGCGCTCTGACACCATGACCACCAACACAACTTTGCCTCCGTACTCTGCCAACGGTCCCATCAGGACAAACACAATGTCCACCAACCGCACCGTTGCCCCATCCTTGCCACCTGTTGATGAGAGGCCTATGATTCCCACACGTTCAAACACACAAGGTACCAATTATTCCAACGCCAGCTATCGTTCCAATGCACCGCTGCTGGACCAAGCTGGCGGCATGGGGGCTGCAACACCTGCGGAGCCAATGCCAGCTCTCGATCGAAGGAATGATTATTTCCCTCAACAGCCAATGCGCCCCTATACACCTACCAGCAGGCCTTTCACGCCCACGTCTCAAGGAGGTCGCTCGACCCCTGGCCCACTGCGCGGCATCGGAGTGCTACCGCCAGTCAACACAAACTTCTCCAACAACCGTTTCGACCCCGAGCCTCGCGTGGTGTCGCCACTTCAGAATGATCTTCGAGGGCCGTCGCCACCACAAGCTACCCGACCATACCCCGAGTTCAGTCCTTTTGACAGTCGAGGACCACAGGTAGAGCAGTCCTATGAGCTCTCCCCTGTAGACACTAGTCCCACGGCTGGTAATGGCCAACAGCCGTACTACTCCAATTCAAGCATTCTCGATGAGTACGACGCGCCGCCGCCTGTTGTTCCAAGCATTCTGCGCGCCGGCTCACCAGCCATGTCGCAGCCTATGCAACCGCCGATTGGCCTGCCACAAGCTCCTCGCGCAGGGACGGCTCCTCCGCCTCGGTCTGGCACTGCCCCACCGCGGCCTGGCCTTCCTGCTTCACTACAATCGGCCATTCAGCGTCGGGAAGCATCGCAGCCTATGCCCAACCGTGGTATGAACGGCTCTGTGACACAGCAGCGAAGCGCAACCGCACCGATCCAGCAGCCATCATGGAATGCTGGAAACGTCGACCGCAGCTACACGCCCTCTGCGCCGCGTGGATACGACCAGGGCTACGATCAGTCCTACCGCTACTAGCCAATGGCTCTTTTCTATAGCGAAAGACACTTCTTGCATCTTAAAGCATTTGACGGCGTTTGCATCTTACACATAGTTGTATTGCATACTAAGATAACCCACCTTTTTTATATCCTATCCACGCGACGAGCTCTCAGCAGTAGCTGAGGGGGCTTGATGATTGATACTTTTTGTTTTTTCCTTTGATGTGTTTCGAGATACCCCGATGCTTACCGCTGGTCTCGGACGTCCATTCGCTTTCTTGATGAGGGGAGAAGAGGAGAGAGGATTGGAGGATTTGTAGGAATCTATGAGTTAGGATGGAGCGGATGAGGATGATTTGTAGTTATAGTGTGGAAGACTCCTTTTTTTTAGAGATCGATTGAATGAATGAAACTTTCACATAAAGGCGGTTTGATGAGCGGTGGAATTCGATGAAAGTGATGTGATTTTCTCTGTCAATTGATCTCAATCCTCGCCCCCTCCAAAAACCCTCCTCCACAGCTGGTAGTTCTCATGCGTCTTACTCGCATATCTCTCCTTCCCCCACTCATTCTTCCCTTGCATCTTTGCCGTCTCCGCCACCACCACCACCACCTCCTCGCCTCCCTCGTCTCTGTTCGCACTACCCAAGACCTGCCTCTCCTCGTAATCAAAAACATCGGCCCTACTCCCCGGTATCCTGCGGTCCGCCGTCGCCGTCAAAATCCCAACCAACGTCTTGATCCCCAACAGATCCCTCACGTTATCGCCTAACCGTGGCAATATGCGGTTAAGAATTGAAGTAAATGTGCGCGTAACACGCTGAATCGAGCCAATAACGACTCCCCCAGGCGCGTAATTGAGCACATCGCCATAGATGTCTCCACTCCCCGTGCTGCCTGGCGCGGGGTTCGCGATCCTCGCATCAAGCAGCGCAATCCTGCTCTCCACGTCTGGCACAATTGTCCCGTCATCCACGGCCTGGATGCCTTGTAACATGAACCTTAGCACGCAATCTGACAAGACTTCGTTGGGGTAGATAGTGCGTGAGAAGAGGTCAGGTACAGCGCCGAGCACGCCCTCGATCCAATTCGCGGGACTCTGCCGAATAAAGCGAAACGTCATGCGTCCAACGTCGTAATGCGTGCCGGGGAACCAGCGCTGTGTGATGCGCGCGGCGTTTGGGCCGGGGCTGGGGAAGACGAGGCAGGGCTGGAATGTCCAGAGCCGATCGTGTAGTGCTGGCGCGTGGTAGACTTCCTGGACAACGGACGAGATGTTTTGATCGAAAAATTCAAAGGGCGCCCAGTCGAAGCCTATCCCTGCGTTGAGCCGCGGGATACCTAGCGCGCCGACTGTGTCGATTATGCCCATGAACCGTATCGGGCGGCGGACTTGCCAGATATGTGATGCATCGCCTTTTAAATGCTCACAGTCCGTGCTGTGTGGTTTATCTTGCCCCAAGGGCGAGCGGTACGTGCGGAATATATCGTAGCATAGGCGCTGTACCTCATCATCCGTGTACGATGGGAGTCGCTTGATGATGCCGCAATTGTTGATCATGCCGGCCACACAGCGCACCGTGAAAGCGCCGCGCGAGAATCCGAAGAGCCAGATCTCGTGCTCGGACGTGTAGTTTTCGACAATAAACTTGTAGACAGAGATGCATTCTTCGCCAATGGCCGAGGCGGTGGCGCCGTCCCAGATGTACTCCAGGAACGTGCGGTTCAGCCCTACGCCTTCTTGGTAGCCGGCAATGATGTTGGAGGTGTCGGTAGAAGAGGCGAAGGGGTTGAAGTTGTTTGCATGGTTTGATAGAACATGTGGGTGGACGCGAACGGGGTGGACGGTGGACTCTTGAACTGTTGTCTCGTTGTACTCTACTTCGCCAACCATGTTTGCAAGTTGGCGAATGTTGCTTGGAGGTGCGTTTGCGACCTTGGTTTCGCGGCCGACCCATGTTCCATCGCAAAAGATGACCAACCGCTTGCGCGGTCGTACTGAGTCCATGGAGGGCAGAGTGTATATACGTTTGCGAGCTGGCGGTTACAGTCTAGGATATTGATATTGTATGTGAGGTCCTCAAGGTGGATGAGGTATAATGGAGAAGGTGTATTCGAGATTGCATAATCTTTCCCAGCTCTTCTTGCGCGTCCGACCGGTCGCCAGAGCTGAACTGTATTTCACCGGTGCGGCGCGTGGCTCTTGTGTGGCTGATGTCCGGATGATCGCGTGCCAATCTTTCTTGTGTCACACTCAACTTATCCGGCGGAATGTCCCGAGACACCACCCCAATATCGGTGCAGCTGACATGTGGAGGACTTGATAGTTTGAGCTCGCAGGTTGCTCCTGCTGTCTGTTTGACGTCATACTTGGCCCCTGATTCATGACGAATTGCTAGCGTGTTGGACGGCGCCAAGTCATAGTATACTTGCGAGATCCGGGTTGCTGGGCCGTACCAAATACTGTTGCTTGTCGAATATCTGAGCGCATAATTTCCAGAGGCCTCCCATATCATATAGGCAAGATCGTGTGGAGCATTTTACTGCGACTGAATGAATACTGCCTTAGCCCAAAATCTCTTCCATACCCTGCCACACTTGACTCTGCGCCTCACGTCTTCTGTCCTCTTCACTCAGAACTGTGATCTCTCCGTGTTTCTCATCGCTCTTCTCGCCCGGAATCTCCCTGCCAAAGCCCTCAAGCACTTCAGCAACCCTTTCTTTCATCTTCTTCACGCCCTCAATCTCCTTCCTTTTCCTCTCTACCTGTCTTTCCATCTCTCTAATCAGCGTCTCTCGTGCTTGGTGCGGTCGATACTCGTTGATCAGGGCATGCATATTCGTCACCATGGTCAATATATCCTTCAGCTTGTCGTCTTTGTGGTCGGAAGTTGGATTGACGGCTACAATGCCAAGAAGCTCGATGTATGCAATGAGGATACTGCGAAGGAAGCGGAATAGATAGCGTTGGCGATCGAGGGTGGACGAGGCGGAGGAAGACGCGTCGGTGGACGGGTAGAGCTGTTCGTACTCCCAGCCTGTGAGGGTGTAATCAGCAGCTAGGGTGCGACTAATCCATTCCATGGTTTTGGTGAAGGTATCGCTCCCTTTCGCTCTGGTGACTGCGCCAAAGACTTTGAACTCCTCATCGTCCTTTGGCGGCTCTGGTGGGATGAGATATCGCAATTCCGCAGGTAAAGCAAGAATCTGCTGAGCAGAGAGCGAGGCTGACGTGTCTGTGTCGGCTGCGATATCGAATCCAGCATCTTTCTTGACTGTTTGCAGCCGCTCTTGGTTCTCTGTAGTGAAATTCTGGTAAAATGGCGGGGGAGGGGGAAAGAAGGGAAGCTTCAATCCATCCTCCTCCATTCCTTGAGGTTGCCCTTCAGCCATCCTATCGGCCGCTGTGTTGATTATGATTCGTAGTAATCACGGTGAGGTCGTGATTGAGTGGCAGATGCGCGAATTACACGCGTATGAGTAAACAACGTTGTGAAGGTGGAGATCTGCAAACATCCCTCGGCGATTTCAGCTTGAGCACGGACCAAGCAAGGCAAGCGATCCACTCAAGGTGGCTATAACCGTGCGATGAATAATACAAAATCCTACGAGTGTCTACTGTCATTGATCTGGCCCAGTGGTTGTACGAGTCGAGGATGATCCGGCCCGAGTAATCCACCATCGTACAATGGTACGGCACAGATGACAAATTATGCCGGACTTACTACGTAGACACTGACTCTACGGACGATCTAACGGGGAGCGGACGTTGGTGCGTGTTGCATCATGGTGTAATCGGGTTTGGTATAAGAACAAGGGGGCCTTAAAGACGTTAAGTAATTCATTACATTTCGACATTCGCCAAGACTATCGGCAATTGCGACGTCATTCTCGAGTACATACGCCCATCACAAGATGTCTACACAAAAAGCTGTAATTCATGAGGCAAAGGATGTTGCAAAGTTTAGCACTGATGTCCCACTCCCCGAGCTTCCAGGAGATAATTGGCTGCTCGTGAAGACCAAAGCAGTTGCACTGAACCCCACAGACTGGAAAGCAATTGCCGCCAGGCCAGCACCAGGATCCATTGCTGGCTGCGATTACGCTGGTATCGTCGAAGAAGTTGGGAAAGACGTCACCGATCTGAAAGTGGGCGACCGTGTTGCTGGATTTGTTCGAGGAGGTAAGAGGACCAAATTGTGAATACTTATTTTTACTGACGCCGTTCAGGCGATGCAAACGACAAGTCGAACGGCGCTTTTGCCGAACATATCAAAGCAAAAGTAGGCTGCCACGCCAAGATTAGTGATAACCTCTCATTCGAAGATGCCGCAACTTTGGGTGTCGGCATCACGACCGTAGGTCAAGGCCTCTTCCAATCCCTCGGCCTCCCTCTACCACCCAACAAAGTGCAAGAGCCAACTCCAATCCTCATATACGGCGGATCTACTGCAACAGGGACTCTTGCAATCCAGTACGCCAAGCTTGTCGGCTGCGATGTCTACGCAACCGCCTCGCCACGCAACTTCGATCTTCTCCGCAAGCTAGGAGCTGACCACGTCTTCAACTACAACGACGCAGACGTTGGCGCCAAGATCCGTGAAGCAAGCGATGACAAGCTGAAGCTCGTCTTCGATTGCATTAGTGAAGGTGGTTCCTTCGAGATTGGCGCTGCGGCAATCAGCTCCAGCGGTGGGCACTTGTCTGCACTGCTGCCACCTCCGCAGGACTTCCCACGCAAGGACGTCAAGCTTAGCTTCACCCTTGGTTATACAGCGCTTGGTGAGGACTTCAGCGAGAACTTCCCAGCAAACCAGGCGGACTACGAGTTTGGAGCCAAGTTCTGGAAGATATCAGAGGGATTGCTCAACTCGGGCAAGATCAGGCCGCATCCAGTTGAGGTGCGCAAGGGGCTTGAGGGCGTGATACAGGGAATGCAGGACATGAAGGATGGTAAGGTGTCGGGAGTGAAGTTGGTCTGGACGATTGAGTAGATTCCTTCACTGGATGGGCCCATAACTTAATATGATCTGATCCCAAGCAAGATAGCCATGGGGATCTCCTGAGTAGCACAAATGATCGCTCGCATTGTCTTACACATCGTCATTACTTGTACGATTTGCTGTGCACTATGCCATTTCCACGTTGAGTGTTCCTTCTTCGGCCTTCCCAATCAGTAGGCGTGCTGTAATAGACTGGCATTCAAGTTAAACATAATATCTTTTCATATCCTAGTGACCGGTAGCCAATATGGTATCACTTTCTGCATCTCAAGCCACGTCAGGATCACTTGCTGCCGTTTTTTCCCTGGTGAGAGGATCGAATGGTATGTCTAGGATCGGGCGAGGTTGCTGTTCGGGCAACGACGAGCGGTTGTTACCCCGCGTTGCTTCGTAGCATTGTCCTGTCAGACGACGGCCTGCCCAGACTGCCGCAACTCTAACAGCGGAATACGCTTCTTCAAGCTTTCCGCACGTTCTCCAACGGTTCCGACGATAAGTCGTTTCCAGTTAGCGTGCTTTCGCGAACGATAGCGGCACGCCAGGGAGGTACCGAAGTTGACCAATGTTAGATCAGCCTCACCGCACATGCGCGCCATGCATATGCAGCCTCGAAGATCAACAGGTACTCCTCTGCACACTTACAAAGTCGTCCATGTGATTGGTGTCAGGCATTGCTCTCCGTGGGGAGCTATGAGATGCGGGAGCTTACATGCTTGGTATGATGTCGAGATACATGTCTACGAGGGTCAGGACGGGTCGCAACACAAGGCTTTGATGGTATAAAGACTCTTGCTTTTCGCCCAGATGATTGGTATCAGCATCACAGCTGCTCAATCCACTTTGCCATGATCTCGATATTGTTGGCTGCTGCCTGCCTCGGCTCTCTTACCGCAGCCTCATTTGATAGCAACATCAATTATCAGACCCCTTCACGTCGCCACGTTGGCCTCGGCATTGATGTTCCGAAGGTCGCAAAAAGGAGTCTCGTAAAGCGCGCAACTCCATGGGACCCAGCGCAGCTCAACTTCACGCATGGTGTGGCGTCCGGCGACCCATACCCTCATTCCGTGATACTCTGGACTCGTGTTGCACCCTCGCTTGAACACGACAGATCAAATGTAACTGTGTCTGGGTACGTGCCGTTTTACAGCCACGAGACGGAAAAGTACATCAAAGCATCACCGAACCCGATCTGTGTAGAGTACCGTGTTGGAACAGATGGCAACTTCTCCAGTGTAGTCGACAAAGGCACAGCTTACACTACCTCTGACATAGACTTTACAGTGAAGGTCAGTGGTTTCTCCAGCATGCAGCAACATGGAACTAAACTTTCCTAGGTTGAAGCGAAGAATTTGGCGCCTTTCAAGACCTACTACTACCAATTCAATGTTTGTGGTTCCAACAACAAGAGCCCACTTGGGAGGACCAAGACTAGCCCCGCTGAGAACGACAACGTGTCCAAAGTTGGTCTCGCTGTATTCTCTTGTAGCAACTACCCAAATGGCTACTTTAACGCTTACGGCAACGCGGCACGCAAAGACGATGTGGACTTCTTCGTAAGCCAGTCGCTGACTACTTCTTATGGAAAGTATGAAGTTGACGAGCACAGGTCCATCTCGGAGACTACATCTACGAATCTGGGAAAGGAACACAAGGAAAGGATCCTCGTGCTACTGCCCCTCGTGGAGAGATCTTCACTCTTTATGACTATCGGACACGCATCGGACAGTATCGCACCGACCTTGACCTTCGCCTTGCGCATCAGAACTTCGCTTGGGTAACAACCTGGGGTAAGTGACGATGAAAGAGCATTGCTTTCATACAAGCTGACCATGACAGATGACCACGAGGTCGCCAACAATGGTTACAGAGATGGCTTCAGTGGAATGAACAATACAGAAGCATCATTCCTGAAATTTGGCCGAATTAGCGTTGACGCAAGGAAGATGAACGCTGTTCGTGCTTATTTCGAGTGGATGCCCATTCGTCAAGTTGACTTAGACGACAATCTTCGTATCTGGAGAAGTTTCAAGATGGGCAAGCTCTTTGATCTCAGTACGTGACCTGACCGACGTCAACTTTGGAGGTGTTCACTGACAGTTAGTCTAGTCATGCTTGATACCCGTAACTACGATCGCAGCATCACGACCTTGGACTGGAACGATGACTACATTGAGGAACTCAAGGATGATGCTGGCCGTTCCCTCATGGGTAGCGCTCAAGAGAACTGGTTCTACAGAAGCTTGACAGAGTCTCAGAACCGTGGTGCTACCTGGAGAGTCATTGGCAACCAGATTATCTTCAGTCGGATGAACAACAGTGCAGTCTACTCCAACCCCTTGAATGCCGATCAATGGGATGTAAGTATACCTCGTCTCTTTCTGTTCGCCCCTTGCTGACAATATATCAGGGCTATACCGCTAATCGCAACCGCACCTTGAACCACTTGTACTCTAACAAGATTGGGAATACAGCCTTCCTAGCTGGTGACTCTCACGCCAACTGGGTATCCGACCTTGTGTGGCTAGATGAGACTCCATATGACCAAGTGACTGGTGCGGGCGCAATTGGTGTCGAGTTCGCCGGTACAGCTGTGTCTTCCAGCGGCTACGGAGCTGGTCGTACCATCGCCAACTCGAGTAGTCAATCAGCTGGGCTTGTTCGTGACAATAGGGAGCTCCAATGGGCGGAAGGTTACTACCGAGGCTACTATGAGCTTCACATTTCACCTGATGAGCTCAATGCGCGCTACTTTGGTAAGTTCTACCCCGAGCATTGCGCCTTGATCGCGCTTGTGCTAATGAACCTTTACAGGCTCTCCTTCCGTTGCTACGCGCAATCCATTCGAGGTCAGCCTGGCGAATTTCACGGTCAAGTCCGGCGCCAATCATCTGCAAAGGAATGTCGCTGGCGGAAAAGTGGAAAGCGGCGCGCTCCAGAGAGGTTCAACAGTGCCAACGAACTTGACGTTGAACACATTGACAGGCAAGTGGAACGTAACGGGGTTCAACCAGATGTTCGTGACGTATCCTGCCGCGAATAAGACGAGCGGTTAGCTTGCGGCTATAACGATCTCATGAACTCTGAATGAACGGGTTTGCCGGTTAGGGCGCCGCTGCACACCGAGAGCCTTCGACCAGCATCCTTTTGCTCAAGCGCTACTGATAAATATAAGTTGATTTCCTCACCCCTTCGTGCCTTTCAAGATTAGACCGTGATCCGTCCCGCTTGTCCGAATGTGGGTTCTGAAGTATCCGAATTGGCAGCAATTTTGCGGAATCGGAGGGATTTTCAGCCCGCTTCCCACCAGTCGCCCTGCGTGCGTTATGGTTGCGTAGTCGCCTCGCGGCGATCGAGATTTTGTATGTTGGAGCGCCGATCGTGACCATGAGATATCGTGACCAAAGGGCGAGCGTGGCGCTGAAGCGGGCTGCGGGACAGAGCAGAATGCCGCGTGTAGATTATTCGATCCAGCCTTGGCTGATGCCCGATCACCGTTGCGAATGTGTCGCAATATTGCTTGAGACGTGTGTATAAGGGAAGCAGCAGTCGCAATCATGTTGCCCACGAACCACTCGAACAATCGTGCTATCTAAGTTAGGTTAGCTAGTCAATCGAAGTCTGTTCGCCACCAGCCTGCCATCGAGAAGTCCACAACCTTCACCACTTTTCATCGACACGGTATCAACACGAACGACAGCCATGGCCAACACAATGAGAGCCTGGCAATACACGTCTGTCAAGGGAGGCATGGAGAAGAACCTGCACATTAATGAAAATGCGCCTCGACCTGTCCCTGCCGACGACGAGATCCTTATCCAAGTCCATGCAATGGCACTCAATCCAGTAGACTACAAAATCACAGAAACTGCACCATTGCGATTGCTCGGGTCCGTATTCACCCCGGGCTCTGATTTTTGCGGCAAAGTCGTCGAACTTGGGAAGAACGTACAAGGCTTCACGAAAGGCCAGGACGTCTTTGGCTCGAAAATGGGCGAGGCTGTCAAAGGGACGCTCGCCCAATATGTCGCTGTGAAGAAAGAGTGCGCAGCAGCTCTACCACAGGGCGTGGACCCATACGAGGCAGCGACAATCGGAATCGTGGGCTTGACAGAGCTCAAAGCTCTCAAGGACAACGTCAAGGCGGGCGACAAAGTCTTCATCAACGGCGGCTCGGGCGGCACTGGTATCATCGGTATCCAAATCGCAAAAGCCCTCGGCTGCCACGTCACAACGACATGCTCAACAACGAACATCGACCTCTGCAAAAGCGTTGGCGCGGATGAGGTCATCGACTACAAAACCACTGATGTCGCAAAAGCCCTGTCTGACAAAGGTCGTGTCTACCAGCTCGCAATCGACAACATCGGCACGCCGGCCAATCTCTACCGCGCTTCCAACGCGTTCATTCTCTCGGGCGGCATGTTTGCGCAAATCGGCATGACGCCAAGTTTGGGTGCACTTGCGCAGGTTGGCAGCAATATGTTGCGACCCGGTCTGCTTGGTGGTGGGAAGGCGAAGTATTCGATGGTTATGGGAGAGGTTTCGAATAGCGGTCTAGAGCAGATCGGCGAGTGGATGAAGGAGGGGAAAGTAAAACCTGTGTTGGACGGCGTATTTGAATGGGAGGATGCCCCCAAGGCGTACGAGAAGATCAAGTCGGGGAGGACGAAGGGCAAGATTGTTGTCAAAGTGCCGCAAGAGAAGGCCTGAATATTCGGGCCGAATGACGACTGAAGACTTCGCGTGATATGTCGATGTCTCATTATGTTCTTATATACCCACTGCTGTCCAGGGGGGAGCGGTAATTGATATATGCATCCTTTTTGTTCAGCGAGATCTTCCATTAGAGGTCATACATGAGGTCAAATTGAGAATGTTCGAGATAGTGCATGCCAGATTTACCCTGGCCCATTCTACGACCCAGAGGCAAAAATCAACTCGACACATTTGTGGTGAAATGTGGGATGTGTGCAAAACGGAATGAAGAGTATGGGAAGAAGCATGGCATAGGGCTCTTCTACAATAGAGCACGTTTTGCGAAACTATATTGAAGAACCATTTGGTTTCAACACACAATGGCAGCAGTAATGAGACAATCCTTGCCACAGTCACTTTGAGCAAGTCTCATCATCAACACATCATGATCATAAGGCAATACATTTGCGGGCAGTCTTGGTTTACCATCTCCTTCGCTATAGTTGGCATTGCAGCTCATAGTAGCAAAACTTATATTTGACAGGAATGGGAGACTTTCTACGGCCCAATGAATGACTGCCACCTTTCCAACCACACTTCCTTTTGAATCGCACTGTGGTAGTCTTAGGCGCAAATAACATTGGTGCTTACGAAGCCCAAGGCCTGATTGGTAGCAACGCATTGATTGAGCGGCGCATCATATTCAGTTCCGGTGCAACCAGCACCAGTGTAAAGTTGGACTGCAAGATCAGTCAATCACTCGCAAATCACCACAATCTTGAGAATATTCACATACCCTTGCACCCAGAGTTCACGGCAGTTGTGTTGAAGCTGAAGATCTTTGGTCCGGTGCCGGAGCGGTCGAGTGGCTGGCACTGATTGCCGTTACCAAAGATGGGATCGGCAAAGATGAGGTCGCCCTGGGCACAGCCCGTCTTGGAGTACTTATTGCCGACAGCGACAAAGGTACCTCCTTGGCGGGGAGAAAGGGAGGGAGCGGCCGTTGCAAAAGCCGCAAGAACTGCGAGGGCGATGGCGGAGGTGAACATTGTTGCTGATGGAATGAAGCTGAAAGGTTGCTGGAGATGTGTATGAGGGAAATGTGTGATGCATCTCAAACCTGGAGATGAGACAGGTCTTTATACCTCACCTGCGCTCCATTCAGACTCAAAGTTCGGGCTGCTGTCGATTTGCGGTGTGTCTTACGCAAGTCAAAGAGTTCGTGGTCACCTATCATCGTTCGCTGAGGTATCTCGTGTCTGGGTGAAAGAAGCCACCAACAAAATCTAACACTCTGCTGAGGTCGTCGCATTTGCTGTTTTTGGATGATTCTGCTCAAGTGCTTCAAATATATCCACAGCAAAGGACAAGCGCGTTGTACTATGATGTATCGAGCCAAGCATGTTCGTATTGCTTGTAGTTTGAGTGGAGCATGTCTATTATGAACGCGCAAACATCTATCGTCAATAGCGCCTACTTGTAGCTGTAGATCTGTTTGCGAAATGTATACAAGGGTGCGCCATTTGAAGTGCATGTTCGCCTTCCACGTTAACAATATGATACATTCTCGTAGTGTGCTGCAATGGCACAGTGTACCTGCATGTCACTTCAATGGATGCTGTAGACAGAACTAAGGTGTCAGCATAAGCTTTGGTTAGTGAGATAGGCGGTTACAAATGCAATCGACAGCTTCCTGGTCAGCGGGCCAGCCGTTGCATCCACTGCAGGACGGCCCGTCGTGCGCCTATCGCCCTACACTATACACGCTTTGGGACGAGCAGCTGACGATGTCTGACATGGCTGATGCTTGAGCCGCGACGATAAGCTGCTCTGTCAGCACGTACTTGGTCCACATGACTGAGAGGCTTGAGCAGCAACATCAGCATGCTCGTGTTGGTTGTACAGGTGAGCATGAACTGTGATGGAGGGTAAGTACAAATTGTCTCGTGAGTATGCAGTTGCACTGAACATGATTGTATACCCCGCTACATGATATTTCAGTTCAATATATCCTCAAGAGGTGGTCTGACGTTGAGAAACCGTGGCAAGTTGTGGCAATCTTGGATAATAAAATGACATCGCTTGTCAAGATCCACGTAGATCTCCACTCGGAATCGACTGCCAACAAAGGCCCAGTCCAGGGAATATGGGACTCCTTCATGCACTAAGCCCTTTGTATCTAGAAGGCGGTAGAGTTTATCTGATGGTGTAGCATACATGATCCCCTCGAATAGGCACATAGGTAGTGTGATAGCACTATATCCTCCTACTTACACCGCCTACACACCTCCTAGGAGGTTCGATAGTGACATTGCATACATCAATCAATGTCATCGTTCTGCAATACCACAACGACAAACACGGAAATTGACACTCACAAAGACTTCAAGAAGACCTCCTGCTGCCGAGTCATTGAGTCAAAATCATTTGACTCCGACATTACCGTTCTTCGTTCCATGCCGCGGAAGACATTACAGCAAACCACCGCTCCAATCCTTATCAGCGAAACACGCAGAACGCTTCCCTATGTGTCGCCGCATTCTCTTGCCGCCATTGTGCCTTGGATGCCAGGCATTTGACACACACGAGATCGGTGTTCGGACATTCTGCAGTAGAATGGATGTAGCTGCTGCACCTCGAGCAATACATTGTTACTCCGAATGGTGGCGCAGGTGTTGGCCTTTCCATCAACCACTGCATAACGCTTTGGGCAGATTTCGATGATGAAATGCCGGACTGACCAGGTTTCGCCCTCGGGTTGCTTTCTGCTCCGTACAAGTCGTCGCGCAGCACGGAAAGGAACGCGATGGTTGCGATGTAGGTAGCTGCATTCCCTGCATTTCCGACGTCAAAAGCAGTGATCTTGAAGATAGACAAGACGTAGTCAATCGTGGCGTTTACGGAACTGGTGATCTTGGCTTGCACGGCGATGTCTTGCGCATTAAGAATAGCGATGTTCGTCTAAAGCCCATAGTGTGCGAAGTTAGTAAAGTCTTACTTCCAGATCGTATAACTTGCCTGCATCAAGCCTGGCACGAACTCGATATCAGAGACTCGAATTTTTCCGATTGAATCATTGTCGCCGTATGATAGGCAAATGACTGGGCGGTAGCCTCTATCCAAATTCATTGAGTCTATTGGCTGGTGCCAGATCTGGTGTAATAAATCCGTCGCCTCTTGGTGCGTTACAAATACGCTCGAGCCAAAGTGAAAGGCGTCGGGACTTGCGTTGTCGGAAGGAAGGTGGGCGTGCGAACGCAAGCGCAGGTGAATCGACCAAACATTCTGAAGAAGATCTTCGGCATGCGGGCCTGGAGGACATGGAAAGCCACAATTGACTTGCTGGCGGTCGTATGTGGCGATGCCTATCTCAGTAAGACCGTATGGCGGGCGGGAAGACCATTTGCGATATAGGGTAACAAGTACAGCTTGCTGGAGGAGGTTGTTTTGTTTCGAATGAAGATACAGTCGCAAAGCCTCTTGCTGCTGTCTTGCTGCAAGGAGACGGCGCAGGTTGCTGAGCCGCGCTGTCGTGGAGTTCATCGTCTTGCACGGAACAACGAAGTAATGCGGTTGCAAGGCAAGGAAGAAATTCGTAAGATGATGTGCTGCGACAGCAAGATACGCGAAAGTAGCTAGCGTCGCGGTGACAGTGAAAGCGACATCGTACGCTCCCCTCGATCTGCCGTTTGCACAATTAAAAATACTACATTGCAAGTAAAATTAGCGACGAATGGCTCAGGGCCAGCGTCGCATTCGTTGTACTGAAGGTGGGACGTAGCTCGCTTCAGGTCGTTTGCTGATTGTCGTTCCTAAGGCGGCCAAGGACGACACGAAGATGTGTGTTAGCCTGAAATGTACTTTATACGCACTCAAGTGAGATGAGAACTATTGATCACGGTTTGTTTTAGTTTCACTATAATCTTACACCCTTCCAATCTTCCTTCGTGTACGTTAGCCTTGTGTATGCCGTTGAGCAAGTCGCGCTCAACATGAGACTCAAAGATAATGTTGAGAAGTTCATCAGATACCGATGACTAGAACATGAATGTGATTGATCAGGGTCAGTCGTTATGTCTACCCTACCATTACTCATAGCCTTCGTACAATGCTTACTGAGCACCACGCTTCACACGACTGACACCACTGGGTGTGCTGGTCGGTGGGAGCGACACATAGCTCTCAGTATGCGTAGCCTTAGCTGAACCATTTGTTCCATAAGTGTCCGTGACGACCTTACTCCCATCCGCAATGACAACGTGGTCTAGCACGCGTCTAAAATGCTCCAAACTGGCCTCAGGCTGGTAATAGGGTACTTCGTGACCAGCCTCGTAGATCCTGACAAAGCTGAAGTTGCCGTATTCACGGACCTCGCCATACTCAACCCCATCGACGAGGAACGGGGTGTATCCAGCTGTGCGGAAAGCCTCAGCATCGGTGTAGTTGACAGCTAACGAAACAGCTTCTCCACCAAACCAGTTGCAGATGTAGTCAGCATCACCGTACAGGAGGGCGACACGCACACCGTACTCAAGAATTTCCTCGAGGTCTTCAACAAAATTCGGGAAGACAAAATCGCCAGTGGATGCGAAGCCACGCGAAACATTGCGTGCGTTGGTCGTTGTATAGTTGATGTTGACACCAAGAGCTTCCTGGGTCGAGGCCAGATTCAGGAAATCCATGAAGTAGTCAGGTGGTGTGGGATCATCGTACGGGTGGCGAATGTCGTACACTCCGCGACCACCGAACGCATAATACGGCTCCTCGACTAGTGATCGGCAGAGATTGGTAGCCGATGAGCAAGTAAGCTGACCTTGCTCGGTATCACGATCAGACTGCTTGCAGTACTCAATCTGGTCGTGACAGCCTTCGGGCATGTAGTACGCCTGTTTCATGAAAGTGTAAATAGTATCGTTGACAGACTTGATGCCATAAGTGTTGTTGACTGCGAATTCCGGATAGTAGGGTGCCTGAATCTGTTCGTCGATGATGCCGTTGATTATGCCAAGAGTGTCCATTTGTAGCTCAATCCCCTTAACGGACCCGTTCTTGATACCCTCGTTTTGTTGGTAGAAGTAGTTGTAGAAGGCAGGGCCATAATGTCCTCCGTAGCTGTTGTAACGGTCAGCTCGTGTAATTTCCTGTCAGGGACAAAGCGCTCACCTTTCCGTCCACAGGTTGAAAGTGAAATTCGTGATATCCGCATCGAGCTGAGGTGAAAGTTCCAAAAAGGCTTGCAAAATGTGCCATGCACCGATGGCTGCGGCATCAGTGGTGTTCGCTTTGTCTGCATCGACTAGCGAGTATCGACCGTCCTTGTCTGTCATTGTTGTCTCGTAAGAAAACCCAACACCGACAGGCTGACTAAGATACAGCATGTTCGAGTGCTCGTTCCATGAGTATGGATTCCATTGTGTCTTCAGCTCCTCAGTCACATTGCAAGGTCCATGCTCTTGGAAGAGACCGATTAGCGAGTCACTTCCTGGGCCTGATGCGAAATTAATGACATTTCGCGTCCGGTTTGTGTGTACAACTCACCTCCATTCAACCAAAGGGTCAATGGCTTTTCTGATGGATTTTCTCGGGCTTCGAAAAACCAGAAGAACATGTTTGTCGTGGGATTGAGGCTGATGTAGCCGGCATAGTCGTCGACGCCCTCTTTTGTCTCGCAGATGCCCTGTTTTCCAGGCTGCTTGAAGCGAACAGACGCACCCTGAGGCGATGTGATAGTCATCACACCAGCGGGATCTGCTGGTATCTGCCGTTCCTCGAGGGTTGGCTTAAGAGCACTACATACGGAAGCCGCTGCCAAGATGGCAGTCAATTGTGAAAAGGGTGCCATGGTGCAAATTTGACGCGAACGAGAATGGACAAGGCGCCTGCCAATGTTCCTTGGAAGTCCAAGCGACCTTTATACCTCTAGCGACGAAAATCACCCAAGAACCATAAATCCTCTTGTTCACCCGGCATGCGAATCGTACACTAGAGGCACAGGTGCCATCCTGCTCTGGGCCTGTGTTATGCCTGAACAGGAAACTGGCTCATTACCCAGTAACTATCACGAAAAGTGATTGGATAGATAGCGTCAGTGACTGCATCGATAGTAGGCTGACGCTGGTCCGTCGTTGAGCGGGTATTGTGATCGCTCACATTCATCACGTCACCGGAGAAACGTCGTAAGGCTTGGTACCTGTCGCAATGATAAGATACAACCTTTGTGCTTTGCTGCTACCCTATACGTAGTCTCTTTGCACATGTGGTAGGCTGTTTTGTGGTTGTGTTCCCAAACTCCGGTCACCGAACACTTTACAGATATGTCAATTCGTTGTAACGATTCGCACATCATTAGCCAGTTCTATTCCCTTTTGAGCAGGTCACAATGCACAAGCACAGGATAAGAGCCGGCTGCACAGCTTGGCGAGCTTGGCATACGGTCTTGCGAAGCTTATGTACGTCATCCATTGTCGATGTTGGTGAAGTGCTTGCGGCGTGGATGAAGCTGGGACGAAGATCGAGTGGGGGAGGCGGAGGGGAAGCTCGTGTCTCCACGCGACGCGGAAGCTTCGAGCCGACTCAGCGCTAACGTGATACAGAAGGTCAGATTGTGGATTTACCTACGGCCATCACGGTGCGCAAAACTTCGAGGTTATCGAAGTAGTGCAAGAACATACCGCTCGACGGAGGTTCAGAAGGGAGGACTCGCCCAATATGATGAGACGTGCTGAGCCTACTATAGCTCAAAGGAACATCTACGTTAACCCTTGTTGTGTGCGCCAGATTACAGCACGGTGGACATGAGACAAGATCTAGAGTCCTGCATGGAGTCGTACGCAACTTGACAATAATTTTGAAGAATAATTAAGTATAAAATTAGTCGACCAAAGAAAAATGCCCACATTCTGAATCCCAATAACTCAGGTTACGTGCGCTCAACCTTGGCTGTCCAAACGAATTTCCAATCCGCATCGTTATCATCGTGTCTTCTACTAATGGTGATCATCAGGTCTCGATCCGGCTTAGGCATCGCATTCCATATATCTGCATTGCGCGTAGTCGGCGCTTTCCACTGACCTTCGACTGGACTGAAGTCATACTGTACCACCACCATAGCAACCAGACCGAGAATGACGTTGGTAGAGAAGTGTCTGCCAGGACACATTGTTGCACCGGCACCAAATGGTCGAAAGGCAGAAGTGGTCGATAGGTTTCGCTTGCTTTGAGGATCTAGAAAGCGCAAATGATCGAAGGCATCCGCGCGTGAACCCCAGATCTCCTTGTCGTGGTGAATGCTCTGGCCGGGAATCATAACGATACCGTTCTTCTTCAAAAGATACTCGTCCGCTAGTGTAGTGTCATGCTGTACCTGCTTGATGTTGATGACGCTGCTGTGAAAGCGAAGCGTCTCGTTGAGTATGGCGACCAAGGTTGGGCATTCCGTTTTGACGAGGCTGAGATCAATGGTGCGACAGACTGGACGAACTTCCGTGCAATCTGTCTTTGACACTGCAAGAAGCTCTTCGCGAATGTCTTGCAAGGCGCTGGGATTGGAAAAGATATGGTAAAGGACCCAAAATGTTGTATTTGCGCCGCTGCTGAGCATCGCGAGAGACGTTGCCATCTCCATTTTTGCAGATTCGCTAGGAGCGAGACCACGGCTGTTGTTGGCTTCATACATCTCTGGTATCATTGGGAAAGCTTGAAGGTGTCCACCGGTCTCAAAGTATTTTCGGAAAGCATTGATGATTCGAGCTCGGGCTTGCATGGCTTTACGGGCTGTGAAGTACGGGAATGGGCTGTACAGTAGATGGCTAATCCCTGGAACAAATTCACTGTTGATGGTCAACACCTCTTGTTCGGCGCATGGGTGAAGAATGAAACTTACTACCAACTTGCTTCGATGTGAATATCATCGTACGGGTTTTCTGGACCGTATATGGCACCGGTGAGTGCCATAGTGAGCTCATGACGGACAAGCTCCATCAAACCCCGTTTACCGTCGCCAGTCAAGGTGTTTGGTAAGCTTGAACTTAGCTTATCCAGAGCAGTGGATGTCACAGCCGCAAGAGACGGTCCGGATAAAAGGTACTTGTGCACACTCATCGTGAACGCGTTCCTTTTGCTGAAACTTTTCCCCAATATCGCCTGAGATCTGCTGTTGAGCCCACTAAAGAGCATGCCGAAGTCCAAGAGGTTCGGAACAAAAGTTGCGGCATTGGCCTTGCTTTGAATAGTCTGAATCAGGCTTGGTGTATGTACAACGTAAAGTCGCTGAAAGGGCACGCGTAGAGTGTGTATAGACGCTCCATGTTTGCGTCTGAGATTATGATTAGTGAGAGTCTTAAAAGAAGGGTTCCAAGTTATTTACCTTAGTTGGGCCATATAACCTGCACGGTGCTTCAAAATTCCCAAGGCAAAGTCCATGAAGGGGATGCTCGACTCCAGGACTGGAGGTTCGCGCTCACTTTGTGTAAGGTAGAGTATAGTCTGCAACAAAGCGTATAAGCATACTGCGACTATGATGATAATGGCGAGGACAGGATGCATGTTGGCTTCCTCTTTCTGAATGCCGAGTTTAGTAGATAGCCCAGTACGGTTGAGGAAGACCGGAGACCCAATCTCTTCCGAAAGAGAAGCAAGAGATTGCCACAAGAGAGGAGGGCTGTTATCCAACACCTCACTTAAACCTTTATACTTGTGGGCCCTTGCGGTTTTGTTACAAATGTGAACTTGAGTTAGAATCTGTGACACTGGTGGACGCCACACGGGACGTTTTATACGCCATACCCGTCACCGGACTCCAGACGATGCAGAAGCTTGAGTATGATAATCGTTATTGCCTAGCCTAGGCAGGATAGAGTAATATCCGACCCAAGTATGTCTGACTGGCATCTTACCGGGATGAGACCATTGTTACCTCCCAAATGCTTGGAGAAGGGTTGGAATAAGCAGCCTCGCCGAGCAGAATCTGGGCAACCGTTCCAAGAGGGATGAAGGATTCAATGACATTGCCAGTATGGGGCGGTCGTACAGCCGCATTCGTAGAAATCGCTTACATGCGTATGCAAAGCGTGATCTCAGGGTCATGATCAGGACCGGGCCATGTCTTGCTTTTCGCGAGAAAACGCTGCCACTGAGCTGATCGGGCGAGCTACCGTGAAACCGGAGCCTAAGGCTTCTCTCATGGTAGGCTAAGGATGACGCATTACGCCTATGCTCCGATCTTCTACCATTGGTTTTGCTCAAAGCCGAGAGAGATTGCATGAAACGGATGTTGAAGGTCAGAAGATACATATCGCCGACCACTAGAGAATAGCTAATTGCTCATGGAAGAATTGCGCACGTGGTTAGAGGAAGATTGGAATGTGGGCAGCGCTCGGCTCCACGAAGCCGGAAAGCGACGACGGCGATCGAGAACAAAGACGGCATCGAAGCGAGGTTGAAGCGAGGAGAAACACAGCTGCTAGGCGTTAGAATAAACATAGCTGTTCTTGAATGTGAGCCCGCGATCCTGGATATAGGTACGGAATACCCGTCTCCGAGCCAGAAAATGAAACGATGACATGGGATACATGCGAACCAGCAGCACATGATCGCAACATTGGTCCGCAATGGGAAAGTAAGCTCGCATAACCCTGTAATAGAAGTTTCAATGTACGCTGGAGAAACAACTCGTTTGTTCACTACGTTAAAAGTTCGAAGACGTTGGAGGATTGTTCTGGCCTCAGTAAGGCTGAATCGAACGCACGCCAAGACACTAGAATCTGACGACGTTAGAGGAACCACCGACAGCTCATTGGAGGAGCGCAATGGGGCGGCAATCCTTCGTGCCAGCTCTTTCACTTTGCATCCAACCACGAGCGCAGTCTGGTATCACCACAGCCACCACCATCGCACATGCTTCTGAACAACTCTGTAGTCTCAGTCAGATGCATTATTCATAGCATTTACCCGTTTCTCGGTTCATCATGCACGAGGCGGTGACTTATGCACTGCCATATAGCCGCATTTCGTATTGTAGTGGCCGCAGCCACGATTGCCAATCTCCGACACAGTTGCAGCACATACGATGTTGTACCTCTACTTGGGCTAGGTCCACCCTCCTTACCCTCTAACAAAACACTCACAAACTGTGGGGAAGAGTATCGCGGAAGCAGGCAAGCTGAGAAAATACCTGGCTGTGGTGATCCTACTAAAGACCGGTCGCATATATCACACAATGTTGCAAATTTTTGAATAAGAGCACAAAATTTTGGAAAAAGTTCGAAGAGGTAAAGCATCATCGAAATCGCGGTGCAACAGCGCAGAGCCGACAAGTATTCAGCATGAGTCAATAAGTTGTTCATCAGTGCCCTGATCATATCTTGCTTTGATGACTTTTCACTCATCCAGTCATTCTCTGCTCGCTCAGATTGCACCTTTCGACATGGACGATCATGGAAATTGCAAGCAAAGAGCTTTCACGATGTTGCCTCGGGCTCCTTTCTCGTATGTCCCAGCAATTTCCCTCCACTCTCGACATTCTGCTCACCTCTTCGGTATTGGCAGCGGATATAAAGGGTCCCGCAGGCTGTACTATCGGTCCGAAATATCTGCTGGAGCACTGCCACCTGTACATCAAAACCCTTCACACTGGTGAGTTTTTCAACCTCGAACACCTTGACTGCCTTGCCAACACAACTTTACAGCTGGCACAGATGCTGCCCGTACCATGGTAGTTGCAATATTTCTCGCGCTCAAGGACGTATTGTAACCCGTTGGTAATCATATGTCGTTGCCAGCTGTTGTGTGAGGTTGCAACATACAAAGATGTTATCCACCACATTAGGGCACTTGGAAATTCGTTGTATCCACCTCCTCCATGGGGTCGCATCCGCTTCTGCAGCCGCTGCGATCGAGGAAACCACGTCCGCGCAGACAGTCGCGCTGTGTTCAAATGTGATATCTGTCATGAATCAGGCATCGTCAGTCCCTAACAGCCTACGGGACAGGTTCGACATCCAAGTGTCTGTAAAACTACTGGCAGCTTTCTCATGAGGAATCATCTCCACGCGACAGCCTTGCTCGCAGTCCACTGATCGTCTCAGCCAACGCCACCTGCCGCCGCCATCTGAAGGTGATCACCAGGAGCAGGGCGCTTACTTCTCGCCACTGCTCTGATAGTTGCTCACATCGAGTCGGATTCAGGAAATGCCTCGGCGGATTATGAAAACAGGACTGGGAATGCATATCTATCAAGTTAGTTGGAGAGATCGAATGACACAGCAGTTCGGAATAGCGCAACATGCGCACTCGCAAACTTCATTCTCTTCATGGAATTCATGCCATCTTTTGCACCTACACATTACTGGCAATCTCGATTCTGGTGTTTAGCTGGCTCCATGATCGTGGTTGCTACGTGCCGTTGATGTTGCGGTTTGCCCAGGGTTTGTTTCAGAATTTCGTGACGATGAAACGTGGAACGCAACACCATATCCTGGTAGCGCAGTAACCTTCTTCGCGACCGACTCTCTTTTAACATTACACACTCGTTTGTACAACTCAATGTCGTAAGCATGGCACTCACCCAGCGCATCACCATTGTGGTGACCTCTGTTTTTCTACTTCTCGTCATCGCACTCTCGCTCGCGACCGCAATCGAGGTCCGTGGAACTCCAAACAAGATCGTACAAGTCAAAATTGCGCAAGCAGCACAGATAGGACAATCCGACAGACCCGTGGGCCTAAAAGCCAAGCTCAATGGTACCGACTTCGATCGCGTGGATGTCTGGTCTGGAATCTCCCTTGTGCCAGGCACGTCGCTCACGACACCACCATCTGCGATGACAAACACCGAAGAGGGCATGCTTGGAGTCACTCCGACACCCCATCGCAGCGCGAGTTGGGACGAAGAAGGCGAGATTGGACCCATCGTAACACCCACGCCGTCGCCTAAGCCAGTTCCCTCGCCGCGACCCCAACCACCGCCAGCATCGCCTCAACTTCCGGTCGTTGCGCTCTCTTACTCGGGCGCAGGCGGCCCCAAACACTGTCGCGGCAGAGTCATCCAGCAAATGCGCTTCGAGCTGCCGCTGGAACGATGGAAGAATGGAACATGCGTCGATCTCCCAAGTGAGGCGCGTTGTGGGATTTTCGTCTCGAGCAAGGGCGACAATTGCGAGGCGCAGCTCTTCAATATGCCCAACTGCCTCAACACAACCAAAACATTCGTGAATACAGTGGTATTCATGCCAGAAGAGCGCCCCGTGGGCGCATTGTGGAGCAGCATGTGGGTGAGGTGTGGGGTTGAGGTGCCCGAGGCAAAGATGATTGATCCAGCTGTACTTGGGGGCGCGCTGAAGCCGAAGCCGAAGCCGGGCGGTGGATGAAGCCACCAAGACCTTAGCTACCTAGGTGTCGACAAACACAACATCTTCACGCCATGCGTACAAGGAAACCCAGATCATTGCATATTACAAGATTTGTCGTTTGATCGACATGTGCAGCTGGCGACAAAAGCCTTGCTCGCCACTGTGGGCGAAGACCAGACGTCAATACTCCAAGAAATACGACGACAATATCTCATCGGATCCGTGAACAACGGCAATCGAGGTTGAAAACCTCACAATAACTGTTCAAGGCCATTTCATACGATGGTCTTTGACCTACCAGACATTGTTGAACAAGCAAGGAGAGCCACCACTTACTGCAAACAGTTGCAAAACACACAAGTACAATGTCGAGATCTTTACTAGTCTTCTGGTCATGGAGCGTTTCTCTCATAGAGTCTACAACGGCCATATTGTCATTATAACGATAATCCCGAAATCTCGGCTTAGCTAAATCATGAGCGTCCCCGCTCAGCCAGAACCATTCGAGATGCAACGGACCGGTGTGCCAGTTGACTTCCACGACCCCAACGACCCTCACTTCCCCGGCGATCTCGAAACCCAAGCTCCAAGCCGCCCATTTCTGAGCAAAAAAGCAAGATGGATCACAGCCGCCTCCGGCATCCTTGTTCTATCCATCGTGACTGCGATTCTCGTGGACGGTAAGCTTGGTATGAATTCAGCCAAGAGACCAGTTCCAGCTCCAGTCTATTCTACACTAGCAGCGGACACCAGAACGGTATACATGACTCCCATAGAGATCTTGACAACCGTCGTGACCCAAACTACCACGTCAAACGCAACAACCACTACGGCGACCTCCACACCAAGTCCCTCTTCTTCGTCCTTCTCGGCGCCGGTACCAGCTCCGACACTAGAGTCCGGGGACGACACAGGAAGGCATAATGCGAACTGCTTCACCAAAGGCGAAGATTATGCGTCCCGCTCTGAATGCGAGGCAAAATGCTCGAGTATCAGTTCGGGACCAGGAACTTCGGCGAAATGTTCGACATTTTCTTTCAAGCATACTATAAGTTGTTTAGTATGCAAGAACGTTTAGGGCCCTGTTCGGAGACAGTGTAGACAGCAAATGAAGTAGAATACTAGCTAAGCCCCGGACCTTACGACTAATGTTCAGCGAGCATAAATTGATGATACATATTTTCCACGTCTATGTTCAGATCGTTCTCTACGTCAAGTTTGTCTGGTGCTGAACGTATTGCTAAATCGAAGTAATGGTACCTTGTTATAGCTGTCTCACGTATAGGACCAACGGCCAAGGCTAGTGGGTTTGGAGGACCTACATTTCAGCGTTTAATTCAAACACTCGTGCTGACTTTATGTTCAATGTATAGTGATCTTCTCCATTTCCGTGTCGTCAAAAAATACCGCAGCCTCTGTGTGTCCTTCATCGTCACCTGCAAGTAGACCGTACACGCCGATGCGACACATGATTCCTCGTTCTTCATCATGCGTCAGAATCAAGCCCCGAGGTCCGCCCGTCTTGTGTGCCCCTGAAAGAATCTCAAGACACCAAACGTCTGCTCTACCGAAATAAGCTGCGCCGATGGTTTGTGCGTCGGCCTCTGTGTCGGCAATGTACCTTATTGCGAATGCGTCTAGTACGATAGGGTTGGGACACTTGCGCAAGAATGAGCTGGTCATCTCTTCATCACCGGAAAGTTCGTTCCATTCTTCCCACGATGCTGGAATCGGCTCGTCTAGCACAGATCGAATCTGGTCAGGAAATTGCTCGTGGCTGAGGCCCCATTGCGAAGTCTCTGACTCGATTCCGCTATCGGAAGTCAACGTCAGTAGCTCCTGGTTGAAGCTTGTTGTTGGCAAGAGACCTCGTCCGTGTAGGGTTCTATATCGAGCTGTCCTGGATCGATGCTCAGAGGCCGTTGGCCAGCGTTTCATGCGACATTTTAGAGATATGTAACCGCCCGTCACACGTCCATATGGCGCGTCTGCAGAGGCAAAGTGTGTCTCGCACGCCGTCACGCATGCTCTAGTCCGACTGACCTCTAGGCGATCACTGACTTCATCAACCTCAAGTAACGGGAAAGATATCGGTCCCTCAAAGGCGGCCCACGACCAGGAAGGTGCCCGATATCTGAGCGGTCGACACCCACTTCTACCTTGCGAGTACCAGAGAAGCTGTGTGACAATGTCGAATATCTCTGGCCGAAAGTCGTCGATGAGTATATTCTCTCTTATCCAAAGTCCAGCAGCGTATTCGAGATGCTTCTGATGACATCGCTTGCTGCCACATGTTATTTTATGGTCGCGTGCAAGCCAGCTCGCTAGCCCTGAGATGGCAGGTAGACAGTCATCTGAATTCGACATCTCGCGTAACATGTATTCCGTCACCAGGTTTTGCCAAAGGGAACGGTGCTCAAACCCACTCTTGTTACTCTTTATTATCATGTCTATGCCTGCCCTCAGTCCGTGTTGAGTACGCCCGCATTTCCAGTGTACAGTGTGTGTTGCGAAGTGAAGGGTTCTTTTCGGCAGCAGTTGTTCTTGTAATGTCCATGCACGGGTATCTATCGGCTCTCCAGTCCTGATGCGCTCTTTAAGCTTGACGGCTCCTAGACCACCTTTAGGCATGCGAATAGGGAGATAAAAGCCGTTGGAATGCCATGTTGACTTTGGGCGCAAGAATCCTTGGTTACATCGAGTGGCGCTACCCGCAACTATGGTCAATGTTGAATTGCTATAATACTGTTGCATATTCGCACAGTTACTTGTCCAGTCATCAGGGCTATCCTGTATGATACAGAGTGAGTCGATCCAAAGATAGCGCAAGTTCACGAACTTAGCTATCTCGATGGCATCCTTTATAGTCTGTGGAAGATCAAGTATTGCGATCCCCAATTTGTGGGCAGCAATATTGGCCAATGTGGTCTGCAATTGTGTATCGGCACCCCAGCAATAAGACAATGCTGCATACTCAATGAATCCCATCTTGTCGTCTACATCCCGCAGCTTGATCGCGTTGCATTTGCCTCCATTACCGAGATCCAAAATCCGAGGTGGGAGTGTAGTAGCACTGTCTTGTTCCATGAAGCACATGGGGTGTGTGGCACGATTGCAGCCCCGCAACCACTTTTTGATCTGCTCTCTGCTCGATGCTGAGTTTACATCACCGTCAATCATCCTTGAGTGCGATATTGACGCCGCGGGATCATCTGCCACCTGTTAGGACGAGTGCATTTATGCGAAAGGTTGCATGAGATCGTCACCAAAATCAACAACCACGTCAAATATCTTAGCTGGCCACACATAATGTCCAGTCCAGATACGGACTTCTACTATATTGACATCTAGGGCATTGTTGCTAGGCGCACGGAAGATCAGTTCAAAAGTCTGGTCTCGTCGCGGATCACCCGAGGTGTTAACCTGTGACACAAGCCACAGGAAAAATGAACATCCTGATTCTGCTGCTTCTACAGCTCCGTTGTAATCCCGGTGGAGCCATACTCTCCAGGCTTGATTGAAGTGCGATGGGGGCTCCAACGTCTCTTGCGCGCAAAACCTACAACGGTGGCCTCGTACTCTTTGTTCTAAATAGTTCAGAACGTCTGACATATTGCGTAGGTAACTCGTGGCAGCTTTTCAGAGAGGCGATCTGAAAACCGCAGATCGACAAATAGGCTGCAGCTGCGGTACTTTCCTCACCCAATTTCATATGTCAGCTCCAACACTTCTCCGTAAGTATTACAGATGTATGTTAGTTGATATAAAGTCCTGTGCGATGCGAGGCGGTGTTTGTGTGTAGGAGCAAGGTAAGTTGCTCGGAGCCAACGCGATGAGGGGCAGCGTATTAGCACGTGACGAGTTAGCCTATCACAATCTCCGGCTACTTCTGTCCGTAGAACAAAAAGCCAAATGTTGTCTTGCTTCAAATATAGCAAATTCCATTGATAAGCTACTTACATATTGCTACTTATGGCTTGAAAATCTGATTGCCTTGCGAGCAGCAGTTCACTACTCTTGCACGGTGCCCATCCACGTTACCCAATCTACAGTTGTGTGATGTACAAACAAACTTCAGAACGTGGAATAAAGATTGCATCAGGACTTGCAAGATGAAGGAGATACATGATCTTCGTATTGGCATGATTAACAGCACAATGTCCCAGCCCAAATATTGTGTAAGGATCCTTCCTTTCATCCTGAGATAAACCTCTTTCGTCTCTCTTTACAAGCAATTCCACCTCATGATTCTCTCCTCTCTTCCGTTATATCACACAGTATCAATGCATCGTGCCTTCCAAGAACCGCAACATTCCGAACACAGGTTTGAAGACATCGAACTCAGTTCCTTCCCAAAACACCTTCCCCTAAGACCGGACAAGCCCTCCCACCTACGCAAAACCTGGCTCAAGACATCCAACCGCATCGCTCTCGCTGTCTCTATCTCCATAATCATAATCGTCTGCGCCGCTGTCGCAGCATTCTCCATTGGTAAATCGCTGCAAAACTCACAATACAGAAAGCATTCAGATCATACACCAACGCGAATAGTTACGCCAAATCCAGTAACTCTTTTGCATGTCACGCAGACTAGTGTCGTAACGAGCACGGCGGAGACACTTGTGTCAAGTTGGCAGTCGATGGAGGTTGCTACAGCGCCTGCAAGTGCGAGTGCGACAGCAGCGTATAAGGCTCTCTAGCATTGATCTTTCCTGAGTCAGGAGAGGCTTGTGGGGACGGGGGGAATATTTAGCTGTGCTGTAAGATCCGTGGATGATGTGTTTTATGGGTGGATAGTCCAGAAAGTAGAGGCTACCCACAATTATGTGGTTCTTGGACCCTTTTGTCCTCGATGCAAGAATGCCTATGCACGAAGTAAGAAGATAAATTCAGATGTGAACAACATGTGGATATCAGACTATCCAAATTAATTGCTTATGATGCCGCTTTGCTTGCTAGGCTTTGCTTCACTTCTCCACTGCCTTCGACACCATTCGACCAATTTGTTGTAGTCCCATTGTTCTTGCTCTTGAAATATTGCGTGAAGTCATGTCGCACTTGATGTATCGATTCTGCGACGGACTTGCCCCACACAGGGTCAGCACTCGCCTTATCACACATCTTGAAGAACTCGTCGCGCTTCTTCTCGTAGGCTGGGTCCCAGAGGCGGTGGAAATTCTCCCTCGACATGGGGTCGATCATGTCGCGCCAGATTTTGATACGTATTTCGCTGTACTTGTCGAGAATATCCTCGTCGAGCTCGTTTTGGTGAATGCCCATGAAGCAGTCATACAGTGAACCGACATCTGCAAATCCACCGGTAAGACCGAGACCGCCGAATGGATTGCAAAGATGGGCAGCGTCAGCTACTAGCACGACTCTATCCTTTCGGAAGCTTGGTGCACAACGCTGTTGGAGCTTATATGGGCTCATGCTTTTAAGCTGGTACTCAGAGGGCTTGGGGTGTCCTGGCAGGATTTGCTCGAAACGCATAGGTTGGCGCTTGATGATTTCCTCACGCGAAAGACCGTCATCTTCTCCGTAGGTAACTCGCCATAAGCCGTCGTTAGTGATCTTGGCGGCCATGTACCAGTCTGAAGGGTGGACGATGAAATTTGAGTCCCAGTAGTTGTAACGCTCATCGAATGGCAAATACACCTTAACTCGTCAGTGAGGGCCTCTATCGGGGACGTGCAGCAGCTCACATTTGTGGCAACAATCTGCTTGCTCAATGTTTCCCCGGGGTATTCCTTTCCAAACAATGTGGTCCTCACAGCACTCGAAGCACCATCAGCACCAACAACGTAATCTCCGGTGATCTTCTTGGTCTGTCCATCCTGGGTCTCCACTACAGCCGTCACACTGTCAGAGTCTTGATCGATGTTCACTAGCTTGTGACCCCACAAAATCTCGGTGTTTGGGTAGCTTTCAAAATGCTTGATGATGAGTGGTCCCAACTGGTCTAGTGGCAGGACCACCATGGCATATTTCGAATCTTCAGGCTCCCTCCCCATACCGGCTAGGAAAGTTGTGTCCTGGAGACGCCAACAGACGCCACGGGGCGTTAGTCCAACCTTGCGAATATCATCAATGATGCCGGCACGGTGAAAGTCAAACACTGCCGAAGGAGCATAATGCGCAGCACGCGGATTGTCGTTCACTTTGGTGTCTGCGTCAAGGATGGTGACTTTGATCTTGAGATTCCGGGCAAGGAGAGTACCCAGCAACAGACCAGATGGGCCTGCGCCGACGATGACGATCTTTTCTTGTTAAATCGAACTCCGTTGTAGAGAAATACACCTACATGTTGGATCTCGGGCATGCTTGTGTTCTAAATTGCTGCTGTTGGGCTGGTCGAAACCATTGTTACGTGGTCATGGTACGGATGCTTAAAATGACATCTCATCAGAGGTGGGGCACTTGTAGCCCCTTGGGGACGGCTTGCCTTCTCCAGTTTCTCAGCACACCACCCGCACTCCCACAAGTACGCTGCGGGGACGACGACTTGATTGCCCCACATTCATCTGGCATCGGCTGATCGTAAAACCGGGCCCGACAGTCATGCGATGATCTGCTTAGTCATCGCATCTTGGCGCTGAGACTTGGACGATGCGTCTCTCGTTAAAGGAACAAGGTACGACGTCATCGGGTCCGCTTGCGGTGGACCAACTGTGACAATTGCGAGTCAATGAGCACGACGGATCCTCTTTCGCCTTTTCGATAGTAGACGAGACGGATAGCACTCTGCCGAACCGTGTTGGAGACAAAGACATGAGATAGACGGTGAAGACCTACATGCCCATATCTCTGGATTTCAGAGTGGTACAAGGATAGCTCGGTCATGGTCGATAGCTTCGCGCTGTTGAGGCGGTGCGTTTCTATTCTTGGCGAGCAATGGCATTGAAACTCGAAGTGAACGTCATGTCCACGCCCAAGGGGATGCATGTGAAGGTGGCGCCGAAACAGTAGCCAGCTCGTGTCGGTGGTTGTTGGGATGCGCAGGGACTCCCGCCGAAAACAAGCTTCGGTGCGTCAAGGGTTTTCAGCCTCTCGCCACCATGTCAACCACAACTCATCCGATTGTAATCTGCAGTGCCATATTATCAGCACTTTATCAGTCCCAGCAGATCTTGCACGAGTCCTCGCCGCTGCTGACCGTGAGTCAAGCTGTGCAAGCGGGATCGTTCTCGATCACACCGCGACCTGCTACCTGCTGCTCCACCAAGCCTATCATGCCGAATCGTCCGCACGATGCCCCTTTGACGCCCACTATTGGAAGCTGCGCACAGAGACGCTTGGGTGACCCAATTATACCCACTCTGTTCTTATCGTGAATCCCTCGACCAACATCCACCAAGCCTATGAAGCAGCCTGTCCACTTTTCTCGCGCATGTGCTGCCCACCACGGAATGGCAGCCGCAAATCTTGTGCGTATCAGGTATGCTGAGTCCGGAACGTGTCGTCAGTCAAGATTATTCTCCTGCTTGTGTTGGCAAAATGTTGCAACAGTATTTGTGTCTTGGTGTTCGCCCAAATGCGGCTTCCGAATGAACCGCTGAAAATTCTTCTTTCGGCGAACACAGGACGGTCTGTCCATGTTGTATCAACCCTTCGGCTGACTTGCGGAATACCATATTCGGCCCTCGCGGCATCCTAGAACATATCAACGCCCTAATAGCCACTGCCGCTGCCCCCGACGCAGTTGCACAGCGCTAACGGTTTCGCTTGCGTCTGTCGTTCTCCAAAAGTCGATATTCCCTGCAACAAAGGCTCCACCTCGTCTTTGTTTAAGCTGACGAACCTCCTGCCGAACATTCTGGCCACCCGAGACGCGAGACGAAAATTGGAGCTTCTTGCCGCCACAGGCCTTGTGTTTGACCTACCCGTCTGTCTGTCGCACACGTGTGCAGTGCGCCAAATCACGCAACACTGTCCCTCGTTCAATCCATCACTACTGGTACACCTGGATAGTTCAGTGAAGTACCTTCTATCACTTTAATTCTCCAGGCATCCAAGGTCGGGCATTTTTCGCAACATTGTTATCGGACCCGAGCTTGTATCAATTAAGTTTCATCGTTGATCATCGCGCTCAAGACCCATTCATACCCGATCACTAGCCACCAGTAACGGACCGTACGGTAGGCACACGTGCGTCTCCTGAACCTCCGAGTCATCAGAGCCCAAACCGATAAGACATCGACTACGCTTCGGTCCATCGTGCACTTTTAGTGTCCAGGAGCTGGCGGGCTCTATATCACAAGTATGGAGCCGTCCCACGATGCTGGTCCTTCTCGGTACTACCCTCACGACTCCGACGAGCACATGGCTGCTACCCCAGGCGCGGGGCGGAAGCGTGTAGGCTTCACATCGAGTGCTCCACAGCCTCCTTCAATACAATCACCTGAGGGCCAGGATACTGGATCCAATGGCCATAATACTCCTCTTCAATCTCTCCACAGGCCAGATGTGTCGCCAGCCGAACTACAAAGAATACGCGAATCTCTTCAGATTGCTCTCTCCGAGGAGTTTACTGAGGCTCCAGAGGCTCCTCAAGCCGTGACTGCCGAAGCTAGTAACGCACCCCGAGATGTACAAAAGCCACGACCTGCCATTCGGAAAGGGCCCCGTACACCACCTGAGTTCTATCTCAACGACCTACCGAACCCTTTCGACGACCCTGACGATGCCCCGCCTTCAGCTGTCACTGAAATCAAGCAACGTTCAGGTCTCGAAGCTCACCGGCGTGCGGCCCGTCTCTCGAAGTCGGTGGGTACATATTCAGCACCTGTCAGTCGACGAGGCTCAAAGGAGCTCATGTCGCCACCAGTTGAGCTGCAGAACATGGCCAAAGGTTACGATTATGTAGCTGAGGCAACTGACGAAGAAGATGACCCGCAGTTCATGAAGCGCGCTTCGATGATCTTGCGCCATCACACTATGCGTGGTGCAGGATCTGGCCCTATCACACCAGAAGACCTGTATCACACGGATGCGCCACTTCGCTCTGGCCAAGTAACTCCAGATACCATCGAAGTCGAAGATGAGCGTGTGTCCAGGCCTACAAAATATCGCACGGGTGTACTCGGAACTTTGTTGAGGGCAAACAACAGTGATGTGCGGATGCCCTCCAAACCTGCACACGTCCGCACACTCAGTGCCGGCACATTCAGTGGCGCATCGACGGCAGCTAACTCTCCACATTCTTCGCCACCAGCGTCTGGATACAGTACACCCCGCGCTGGCCGGCCGTGGTTCCGCCAGCACAACAACCAGTCCGCAACATCAATATCTCAATTGGTAGGATCATCTGCGCGCAGTCTTGCGACTCCGGCGCAACATGAGCTTGGCCACGAGTTCAATGAGCAGTACAAGAAGACTCGCCCTGTTATGGGCAAGCGATCGAAGTCGGACGAGTCGATACTTCCGTTCAAGAAGCCAAAGAAGCGTGACAACGAAATCAAGATCAAGATCCATCTTGCTGGGACTCTTGCGCGACAGAACTACCTTCGCAAGCTCTGTAAAGCATTGATGATGTACGGCGCGCCAACCCATCGACTGGAAGAGTACCTCAACATGTCTGCCCGTGTTCTCGAAATTGAGGCCCAATTTTTATACATGCCTGGATGCATGATCATCGCTTTCGACGACTCCTCCGTACACACCAGCGAGGTCAAGCTTGTTCGGACTAGTCAAGGTGTCGACCTCGGCAAATTACGCGACACCCATGAAATTTACAAAGACGTCGTGCATGATCGTATTGGTGTCGAGGAAGCAACGCCTCGTTTGGACGAAATCATCGGCCGCAAGGACAAATTTCGGCGCTGGCTTCGCGTTTTCATGTATGGCTTGGCGTCCGCCACCGTCGGGCCCTTCGCTTTCCAGGCTCGATTCATTGACCTCCCATTCTGCTTCCTACTCGGATGTATCATTGGATGGTTGCAGCTCATTGTAGCCCCCGGGAACGACCTAATCAGCAACGTGTTCGAAATTGGCGCTTCCGTCATCACCAGCTTTGCTGCGCGGGCTCTCGGATCTATCAGGGGAAGCGATGGCAAGGAGATTTTCTGCTTTAGTGCAATGGCACAGTCATCTATTGCCTTGATTCTACCTGGTTTTATGGTGCTGTGTGCTTCACTCGAACTCCAGAGTAAACACATCGTTGCTGGCTCCGTGAGAATGGTGTACGCCATTATTTATTCGCTATTCCTTGGCTTCGGAATTACGATTGGTACCGTTCTTTATGGCATGATGGACAAGAACGCCACCTCGCGAACAAAGTGTCACGACCCCATGTCGACCAATTTCTATTACCTCTTCGTGCCAGCGTTTGCCTTGTGCTTGATGGTCGTCAACCAAGCCAAATACAAGCAGATGCCGTCGATGACTATCATTGCCTTCATTGGATGGATCATCAACTTCCACAGCTCTGCCTACTTCAAAAGCAATGCTCAGATCAGTAACACCCTTGGTGCTCTCGGTATCGGCATCGCTGCCAACATCCATGCGCGCTTCGGACGGCACATCGAGAACTGGAGTCTCGGTGTCTGGGAAGATACTATTCGTCCTCGACTTGTCAAGACCCGCAAGATGTGGCGCAGGCGACAACACGGCCCTATTCGTACCCACAAGGTTGAGCGTTCCGAGTATGACCCAACACATGCCGGCAGTCATCCTACCTCGCGTGCTAGCTCTGTCAGCGAGTTTGTCCCACATACGCGAAAGATTGGCTATGGCCTTGCAGCAGCTGCCATGTTGCCTGCCATCTTTGTTCAGGTGCCGTCTGGCCTTAGTGTTCAAGGCTCGCTTGTGTCTGGAGTCACTTCAGCTGATCAGATCATTCGCAACAGCACCGCCAACGCTACTACAATCAGTGCAGCCGATGTGGGTGGGAGTGCTACCATCAATTCTGTTGCGCTCAACGTTGGATTCTCGGTCATTCAGATTGCTATTGGGATCACTGTCGGGCTTTTTCTCGCTGCGCTCATCGTGTATCCTCTAGGAAAGAGGAGGAGTGGTTTGTTCAGTTTCTAATGTCTAGTCAGTTTTGCAAACGATCAGGGCCTATACAGGGTTTGTTGACGTGGCATAAGTGGATGCTTTGACTATGCGTCAATAATTGAGCGTTTTTCAGGTATGCATAGCGTGGCGCAGCATTCAAAGGAGTTATTTCAATGAACAGACATGTAAATACAAGTCAATTGTTTCAATACTGGGTACGCAAGGTTTTCTCTTCAGATACAACTTGCTTGAATGAAAATGTTAAATATGCGTAAATTTTAGTGGTTTCATGGCTGTAGGCGTTTAGTGGCATATTACACTCCGCTTAAGGACATGCTGCATTTTTAGTGAGATCACGCTAGTCTGCGTGCGGAGCATACTGGAACGAGGAATAGAACATGGGGATGTTTCGAGACTGGATCATCTTCCTAGAGGACCTCATTCAGCAACATATTCATGCTCCTTCCAACTGCAACGCCTCCTGCCGCCAGTATTTACGAAGGTACGCGTACGCTGACCAGAGCCAAATGGACTTTGATAGAAAAAATCATGAACCGAAAGTAGAATCATTCCGGCTGACCCGGCACCTTCGGCTGACGATAGTCAACAGGGAGATCTGGATCGGATCGCCACGACGCCAAGTCGATCGGCGCCAACCTTATTCTAGACCTGCCATCGTAACGTCTATTGGATATCCTGAAGACGGCGCCACTGAAATCACGTTTTCGCGACATGTTCCACAAACATCCCACATCCTAATGCGGTGGACAGCATGGCTATTTGTCTCCACACACATTAGCCGACGCCTAAACCATATGCTACGGAACGACCCGCCCATCATTATCATCATCTGCAATGAAGACACCCATCTGTGAGGGCCCGCTGTCGCAATTCGGAATATCGCAGTGCATAGATAGCGAAGGTGTATCTTCCTGGTCTATTGAGATTTTTGATGAAGCGGACGGACGGTTGCGCACAGCTTGCTTTGAACAAAAGTTGCAAAGATGGAAGCTCAGTCTCCCTACCCAGGACTCGGCCTTCCATCTGGGTCCGAAAGCTCACAGCCAAGACTCTACCGGCAGCTTACAAGGGTCGGACTGGATGAGCTCCCTTCCTCGATCTGACCAAGTCGATTTATTTCGTGGTCGCGACTGGTCATTGACCCCTTTGGGCCCTTGCAGCACATGGCCTCTATCTCTGCGGCTGTACACGCATATGGTATTTTCGGACAACCGTGTGGCCGCCATCTACTGGGGACCTCAACACATAACCATATATAATGAGCATATGGCAGCTCTTGGTGGCGACCTGCATCCTGGGCTAATGAGCAGCTCTTTCGGAGAAGCACTTCCAGAGCTGTGGGCGATCTTTGCTCCACTGGTCGGTACAATCGAAGAGAATCAGGGCGGATCCTTTGCACAGAAAGGTCTGGAACTTCCGATACTTCGATATGGCTTCGTTGAGGAGACTTGGTGGGATGGGGGTCTTGTATCGCTCAAGAACGATCAAGGCGGTCACGGCGGTGTGTATTTCACGTGGGAGGAATCGACGCGGACAGTCCTGCGAGATAGAAGGACTTCTCTGATCAACAAGCTGATACTTCCCCCATCCGCGAGCAGTAGCCTTCTATGGCAGCATATCCACAAGGTGTTCACAGAGTACCCCAGAGATGTACCGATGGCCATCATCTATTGTGTGGACGAAGGAGTTTCGCAAGAAGAAACCCTGAAATTGGAGCATACGATTGGTATTGCGTCGAAGTACACGGCTGCTCCAAGCACCATTAAGGTGAGTTCATATAGTAGCTTCTTCATTCACCGAGAGACCTCCCAAATTAATGAAGGCGCTAGATGAACATGTCCACCGAAGATGCTGTGCTTAAACCTCTTCTCAAGCGTGCCATCAATCTTCCTGCTCAGTACCTTATCATAGTAAGCCCTTCTATTCATTCAATGTCCTCAAGTAAAATAATTCGGCGCTGATCACGATAGGACTCTGCCAATGAGGAAATTGACCCTAGCATTGTTCAAAATGTGCATTGGCAAGGCTTCGACGAGCCAAGTCGACATTTTGCGATTATACCACTAAGAGCCGGAGACACGAACAAGGGCTTCGTCTTCATGGGGTTGAATCCTCGCTGCGCCTTTGATGCTGACCACGAACAATACATCGCGGATCTTTCACGCCAACTGCGAGAGATCATAACTCGTGCAAGCTCCGAGGAAGGTCACTGGCTGAGGGAACGCAAACTGTTGACCGAGTTGAACGATACTGCGCGACGAGTTAGTCGATTCGCAGCAATAGCTCCAGTTGGTGTCTACGAGCAAGGTGCTGACGGTACCGTGCTGTGGGCAAACGATCATTTCTACGACATTCTTGGAGTTCCGCAGGAGAAGCGGGACTCCAGCTTCGCATGGAAAGACTATATCCATCCCGTTGACCATGACAGAGCTGAGGAGAAGATGATTAAGTGCATGACTGAGGCAGTAGAAATCTCGGATAGTCTGCGTCTGAACAGACTTTACATCCCTCCGCCTATTGGTTATCGCTCGCATTCTACTGATGAACCCTTTTGGATAATGTACTCAGCATCCCCCGATTTAGGTTCGGACGGGTCGATTCATTCGCTCATGGGATGTTTGACTGATATCTCTCATCTCAAATGGACGGAGAGGCTGCATATCCACGATGCTGAGGTGGCTCGTAAAGATCGAAAGAGACAAGAAGAGTTTATCGATATCACAAGTCATGAGATGCGCAATCCTTTGTCTGCTATAACGCAATGTGCAGATGGTATCATGTCTTCACTACAAGATGCACAGGCCGCTAAGGACGCTCAGTCACTTATGGAAATCATCGAGCTCAACGTCGAAGCCGCGGAGTCAATTCTGTTCTGTGCTGCACACCAACGTCGTATCATTGATGACGTTCTGACACTGGGCAAACTGGGCTCTGAGCTCCTGACTATATCTCCTTCTGCCTTCCGCCCAATGAGTTTGCTGGACCAAGCGCTACAAATGTTCAATACCGAGTTCAGTGTAAACATGATCAAAGCTACGGTTGCAGTCGACGCAGCTTCCACACTCACAGCAACATCAAAAATCTATGGGGATCCTTCGCGGTTGATGCAGATCCTGGTCAACTTGCTCACGAATGCCATCAAGTTTACACGGACGCAGAAAGATAGAAATATCTCAATACGATTTGGATCCATTCACCATACACCTTCGACTGATATATTTGGGCCTGACTTCGCATGGCATTACACGGGAAATGACCGACCGGACTTGACAACCGATCCAGAATATGGACTAGGAAAGCCAATATATGTGTTCTTCGTGGTAGCCGATAGTGGCACGGGCGTCCCCCGTGGCTCCGTAGACAAAGTCTTCTCCAAGTTTGAGCAAGCAGACAGAAGGACACACACACAATACGGAGGCTCCGGACTTGGCCTCTACATCTCCCGAGAACTGACTGAAATGCAAGGTGGCCGCATCGGCATAAGCTCACAAGACGGCATTGGCAGCACATTCGCATTCTACACAAAAGCTCGCATGGTTGAAGAATCAAGCACGGCGCACATCGAGCCGAAAGTGCACAGTACAGAGCTAGCTGCACAAGTCGCAGAGGCTCTCGAAACACCACTCCAACCCAGACTCATCCCCGTCCCAAAATCCCTACCCTTACGCACCAACTACAACGTCCTCCTAGTCGAAGACAATCTCCTCAACCAAAAAGTCCTTGCCAAACAACTCTCAAAACTAGGATGCACAGTGCGCGTTAGCAACAACGGTGCCGAAGCCATCGACACCATTCTACGCATGCACAACGAACCTGACGAGTACGACACCCCTATATCGAAAGAAGAGCCGTTGGACCACTTCGACTGCATACTCATGGACTGGGAGATGCCTGTCTGCGATGGCCTGCGTGCAACGAGAAGTATACGAGATATGGAGGTGCGGCTCAAGTGCAAGAGAAACGTAATTATAGGAGTCACGGCGAATGCGCGAGCGGAGCAGTTGGCGATAGCGATGGATGCAGGCATGGATACCGTGTTGCCGAAACCGTTTCGTGCTGTGGAGGTGTTGACGAAAATTGGTGAGCTGGTGGACAAGGAAGCAAGAAAATAGGATGTCGATTAGTCATCACACGATGTCTCGTTGTTTTCTTTACTGTTTGCGCTGTAATTGAATAACGCGTAGAGAACTTAGCTGGTGGCGTTTGGGTATATGTCTGTACAGGAACCTGATATCGAAGATTGCAATTTCTGGATCAAAGCGTGGAGTAGAATCGGTTTATTCAATCGTGGTATTGGTAAGACCTCGGTAATTTCTAACTCAGAGTGCTGGTTCTGTATGGTAGCAATGGCCGGCCTTTGCTTGGACGCATAGCTGCACGAGCATAGTATATGGGATGAGTCCGTGCCCTGGGATTCGGATAAGAAGGCACTACGTGTCACAAGTGAGTGCGATCTTAATGTGTCATAGTACAACAAAGAGAGCATGTATCACTGAATTAATGCTGACTTGATGGGACTCAATGTGCTGGAGGTGTTATGTTATCTACCTGCTGACAGTGTCAGTCAGCCAAGGATTAATGAAGCCGCGGACCTCGTACCCTAAGCTTGATTACCCGTATTTAAGCATTTATTGCCGTCACATCTCCCTAAGCATATAGTGTATTCGCTCTTCTGGTTTCGATCTCTTCCTACTGTCGTAAGTCGTTCCCATAACGGCTCTCTCTAGGTCTCGTTCATGGTGCGCTCTCCGTCCTTCCATGATCCTAGATGTCAGATTGACGAAAAAGTCTTTTAATCCTGCACCTCCCAGCCTGCTAAAAGGCAACACAATCGTCTCCCACCAAATCCATGAAGAGCTGTCTGTTGGCAAACATCTCGATAGCGACATGTTGATCGTCAAAGTCAGCGCAGGCAAATTCATTGCGTTTTCCATCAGCAAGATCGTGTCCAGATAATCCTGCCAAGCTCGAGTGCCAGGCAGGAGATAACCTCGACCCGCACTCGGAAGCATCCATTCTAACCAGCGGATATGTTGAAGGGCGTGTCCAGAGATAGAGGACAGATATAGGCTTAGCTCGACTTGTGAGAGGCCACTGACTCCCCTCCACGAATACCTGAAGTCAGTCTCGTAATACAGATATCGATGTGACGCACTATTGAGGGGGGTAACGAAAATCTTGTTGCTTTGGTAATACACCGCCAGAGCATCGTAGCGGACCTGTCTGCTGACCCAGAAGAGAGTATGTCGATAATGGTGACAGGCACAGGATGAGGACCAGACAGCAGGGCGAGAAGAGCAGTAACAGATACCAGAATCATCATTGGGTGAGCATTGTTCGCAACAGCGAAACTGCATTGTGTTTTCGAAGTCGTTATTGCTGATGCGGCAACAAAAGTCCATATTATCGATCATGACGGGGTTGCCAGCATCATCGCAGTATCTGCAGGGTGGACCTTGGAGGCCTCTGTTACGAGGCCGCCATCGCACTGCATCTGGCGAGATGAGGTTTGTGTAACCAAGAATTGAGAGTCGAATTTCTTGAGGAAGATCGGGATACCTGAACGGTACGGAAATCGTGCTCTCGACCATGGTTACTTTCTTGATTATGTGCTGTGCAAGTCGAGAGATGTCGGTTTCGTCAGTATCAGCTCGTGCGAGTTGCCAGCACTCAATCTGACTGTACTGCAGCTTCAAGTAACGTTAGCGACATCATCGCCAAATATGCAATTAGTCCCAACAAGAAGACTGACCACTTCTTTCTTCCAGAAACGGTTTTGGCCGTATAGGTCGACACATATACCACAGCCCCGCAGCAGCGGTAACCGCACCAAAGGCTCAAGAATCGCTTTTGCGTCACGAAGTGCCCGGGCACGGAAAATAACGTTCAGCCTCAAGGTTTGAGGCCGAAGTGTGCGAACAAGCAGATCCAATTTCCGCATCCAATCTCGCAGGATTTTCTTGCTCCATCTCTTGGACAGATCGATGTGCTCGGGTGGATTTGGCCCCCAGGGATCGTCTTGCACCTCGTATCTGGTCTGATCCAGGCGAATGGTCAGTTTAGTGAGATGAGACAGCGCAGTCTCACTCATGCGCTCTAGTCTTGAAAATCCTAGAGGTTGGCCGAGGCAGACTCGGAAGATCGACGTGGAATGGATGTACGTTTCAACCTCTCGATGTACATCTCTACACACCAGATTCATGGCCTGCACCCCACCCCACGGTTTGTTCCATATGGATTTGCTAACAGAATTTTGCTCAAGCGAGTTCACGTCCATTTCCCATAACTCTTCCCAACCGACAACATCCAATTTTCTTAGCTCGGAGTAGGATTCAAAAGGCTGTACCTTACAACAACCTCGTGTTTCAGGATACTCTCCATGAGGATACACGAGGAGATTAGTGTAATTGAGGTCGATGAACTGGGATCCTAATTCCGCGTATTCATATACAAGCCTGCGTACATGTGGGGGTAGATCGAGAAAGCTGCGTCCTGATTGGATACATGGTGGCCTAGACGCCGTGAAGTAGTGCTCTAGTCGGAACTGTGGCATCGTGGTGAGGCTACGCGAGCTGGAGGTGTCTTAAGTAGGCCAAAACAAGTAGACTGGTGCCTAATTCGTGTCTTATATTTGGAGGAGGGGCTGACGCGCTAATCGCTTTTGGAACGCGCCAGCCAGATCTCAAGCTTCGCAACATGCACATAAGTGAACACCTGGTCAATTTTCTCTGATTGTCTGATCTTATTTGCGCATCAGATCTTCCAGGAGTGTGTGTCAGCTTCTTTCCGCCTGTCTCATCTACCAATCTGCACAATCAACTGCTGCACTGATTTAGCACTTCTTGGGCTCTGGCCTGCAACGCCATGGAGAAGCTGCCGCAGGAAATGATAAATCGTATCGTATGGTGGGCTGATCGATGGCCTAGCCGAGACAAGTTTCTCCGGAGTAAGGAAAAGAAGCAGATACGCCCGTACTTTCGCGGCCTCGCGACCCTGAGCCGCCCCTGGCAAGAAGCAGTAGAGGCGATCACATACAGCCATCTGCGCCTTGGCAGCGGTGAGCTTGAATCATTTCAGTCTATAGTTACAGGCAAGCGCCGGCGCCATCTCAAACACATCTACTATATGGTTGCACTACCAGAATATCGCCCCGAAGCACGCGGCCACGTCGAATCTGAGGAAGAACAGCGCAATAATGATATGGCATATTCAAAAGCAATATACGACCTGCTAGGCATCTTAGAAGCCTGGGAAGATGATGGCGTTAGCACTGCGTTGAAATTGGAGCTCCTACGACCACTGTCACCCATGGAGACAGGGATAAGGTATGCAAACGACCATAAGCGTTGGAAGGCATCAATGTTGCATTTAAATGTGCCTGCTATCCTGCCCATGCTCTCCAACGTCAAACATATCGACATGGTTAGCTGCTACCCGAGGAGATTAGCCCTAAGCTGCGCCCCAATTCTCTTAAGATCGCTGCCATGTCTTGAGCACCTGTCGTGGAATTTCCTGAACGACGAGCCGGAAAACTCAGATGGACTATCAGCGGACTCCACCGCCGCCGCGGATCTGGCGCTCACACGAATCGAACAGCGAATGAATTTTATCAAACCCTTGTCCAAGATTCCACTTCCTGCTTGTAGGACGGCACAGTTAGGGCTCATGAGCTGGCCCCCTGGCAACGAATCCTCTACAGGGCTTAGCATCATCCCCGCGGACTTCACATTCGACCCCTTCAGCGCAGCCCTCCGAACCTTCTCTCAGGGGCTCACCTCGCTGATACTAGTCGCATGTCTCTCCCCAGAGATATTCTGGCCCTCATCCGATGAAGATCACGCAGCAACGCCGACGTGGCCGAATCTCACTTCCCTGAGTGTCGCGTTCAGTATAATGGCGCCTGACGGCAAATGGTACTTCACCGGCTCGTTTCCCTCCCACTCTCCCATTGGGACGAAATTTCGGATCTACCCGGACTCTGAAACGTTTGATCCATTCCTCGCCGCGTTCGCCAGGGCAGTGCTCAATATGCCCAAACTTGATAATTTCTTCCTGTCAGCGGAGTTGATGCATGAGGTTGCTCACTTTCATGTTAGATACAATGGACCAGGACGAAAGAAGGATGAAGCCTCGTGGATTGAAGAGGTTGAGCCAAGGACAATTGAATACGCATATGAAGAGGGAAACTGGGCTCCTGAGGCAGAGACGGTAGGGCTTTTGCGGAGGTTAGGGAGGGAGAGATTTGAGGGGCCAGGCGTGGAGAAGTACATAGGAGGCCGGATTGGCGTGGTCGTTGACGAGCCAGATGAGTGAGTTGCGTCCAAAGTAGATGTGTGGAGAGGACTTGGCTTACTAGATGAAAAGATCAGACTGAAGCGTAACAGCGAGTTTTGAACAGTCGGGACACCGAATTTGCGCCAGTTTATCGATGCTACAGTTACTTCCTCCGGCAATTACTTGCCTACAACTACGCCAGACTCCTCATCACCCACCGTCCACCCTTTCCTCATCCTCGCCTCGCCACTCACCATTCGCCTCTCTTTTTCTCCCCTCCTCTCCTCCTCCTTCCTCTCTCTACTCTTCACGTACTTCTTCTTCCATAGACTCCCATACTCCCTCACATCCCCCACAATCCTCCACGGCCTCTTCCCATACACCAACACCAATGCAACCCCCACACAAAATGGCGGCCCAATCGCCCACAGTTTCCAAAACTCCTTTTCGCCCGGCAGATACGCTTCGCCCATGCTGAATATCGTCGCCACCAGCGTCAGCGGAAAGACAACCGATGCAAAGAGGCTGAGTCGCAGACCAAACTCGCCGTCGTGAACGCCACGAAAAGCAGCGCGCAGGTTGGCCAGGTCGTTTGAGACGGAGTTGAGCGCCTCGGCGCGGTCGCGCATGGGCTGCATGCGCGTGTGAATCGTGAGGAAATCTTTCTGTGCGCCGCGCAACGCCATGGAGAGGTTCTCGTTGACGGCTTCGGCGCCGAGTTGGACGCCCAGACGCTCGAGGTTGAGATACATTGCGCGCCAGAAGTGGTTCAAGTGTCTGCGCATGTAATTGATGTCCTTTGAGATGTTGTTGATCTTGACGAGGTCGTTCTTCCATTTTTGCCGCGAGAGGTTGTCGTCGATGGAGGCTTGGTAGTCGTCGGAGAACCATTCTGCCTTTGCGATTGTTGTGTTCATGAGTTCGAGGTGGTTGACCCAGTGTTGGGCAACATGTTTTAGTAAGTAATAGGCGGCGTTTGACGACATCTTGTTGGTATCTGCGATCAATTCGGGACGTGCGAGCTGTGTCCAGTAAAAGACCATCTCGTCCATGGGGCTATTGAGGTTTCGCCTGGACCTGAAGTGTTGTATGGCGGTCTCACAAGCGTCAATGCCGATTTGGGAGAAGAGGAGAGGAGCGAGGGTTGAGCAGCCGTCGTGGTAGGGCCAGGATTTGTGAGGAGTGGGGACGAGGGTTTGGGCTGCGCCGTAGCCTTGGGCATCCCAGAGGCCTGTCCTGTCTGTATAGGTCTTATTGGCTTGAAGTATAGAGCATTCCTCTAAGTTGGCCCTTGCAGCTTCATCGAGCTTGGTACCATCACCCATGACAACTTCGGCTTCTTCTCTGCGGATTCCCGTATTCGTTGTATTGGAGATGATGGAAGCTGAGCGAGCAGCAGCAAATGCTGGATCGACCATGATGACCGCTGGACAAAGCATTTAGCACTAAATTCGATGACCATTGTTCAAGACGTACCATCCCATCCCTCCTCGCCCTCATCCGCCATATCCTGCGACGTCCAAAACGACGCACATCTCCTCACAAATGCATGTCTCCTATCCGGTTTCCCCACACTTGGCACATCAATATCCCTCCACCGCTCATATCTCCTCCTATTGATCGCAAACGACATCTGCAGACTCAGCACATCCACCGACTTCGGATCAAACAGTGTCCGGAGCTCATAATACCGTAGCGTAAACGACTGTCCTGGCACAGACATGGAAGGCAATCCCCGATGTGGTATCGACCAGGAGTCTGTGAAGTTCCACGTATTCATCTGCTCGCTGAACACAAGCGGATCGACACCAAGATGGTGGCCGAGAGCATCGACGTAGTCTGGTTCCATATCCTCGAGAATGAACAAGCGACGCTGTTTCGCTGTGCGGCTCTGTGTAGCCGGATTGTCCTTGAGGTATTTCCGCAGCGCGTCCGAGGTCGCGAAACATGCATTATTCACAACCTCGACACTGTTTTCGTTGAACTTTAGACAATAACATCGCCCTGGCGTCTTTTGAGGCAATCGTTCGAAATGCTCTTGAACAGCAGCGCGGCCCGGTTCCTTCTCATTTGCGAGTTTTTCCAGAAATGATTTGAGCGCTGGGAACGCATGGTGTAGGGACTGGAGGCGTTGTAAATACGGTTGGTCAGTGAAGCTCATCGGTCCCATTGTCGGTGTTGTCGCTTGAGTTGCGTCGCGCATATGCTCCATACTTGGAACGAGGCTTTCGCCAACACATCTCCAGCCTGGGCGCATCGGCCCTTAAATGAACGATCATGTTGCAACGAGGCTGGACAACACGAGAAATTAATCCTTGACCGGTGCTGACATTCGAAATCCAGAGTGTGGCTTAGCGCCGGGCCTGCCCCTCTTTCGTACAGTGGCTTGCCCTATCTGCCTATGGTGCACCTTCAATATCGGTGGCTAGTCTGGGATGTAAGTCAGCCCCCAAACCTTAGGTGGGCTGAGTAGGGATGCTTTCTATGACGTTGCTCCCAGACAGACGACGCCGTCTTTACTCCGGGAAATCTCCCCACAGCGCAATACAGCCCTTGTATACCTGGGTCTCATACGCGAATCTCAGCTAGGCATGTAAACCTTCGCTCCCGTATCGAAGCACGTAGGTTAAATGAGTTTAACGTTACACGATAGATGTATGATGTTGGAATGCCAACCATGATATGCAAAGCTTGTACACGCACATGGAAAGTAGCGCAAGAAATAAGGCATATAAACAATCGCATAGGACTTTCAAACTTGAAAGGAATCGCAAATCTGTTCATATAGTACAAGGTCCCTATGTATGCATTTCGGTCGTTGACATGGAAAGAATGACGCTTACATAAGGACAATGAAGCAAAGATGCTATGCGGATTTAGAGGCGAAGCTGTCCAATATTGCTCACGACTGCTCGGGAGCTCGATTGACAGTTCCGGTATCTGTTCACGCTATTGTCGGTGATGTGGTATGTAGTACTGTGGATTGGGGTCACAGGTACAGTCAAGCGCTGCGGCACATCTTTGGTAGCAACTTGCCCCTGATTCAGTGGTGCTTGCTGTCGTTGTATCTCAGGTTGCATCAAGACGAATCCTTCGATCTCATCTTGTGTGGGCAAACCCAGCGCATAATCCCAATGCGCACGCCGAGCTTTATGGTCTCCGTTGCTGAACCGCGGACTGGGGCGACGGCCTTTCCAGAGCAGGTGTCTCCAAAGAGGCTTGATTGATCCATCTACCTCGTAAGGCTTTTGCTCGAGCCAGTCCACCCACATTTGTAGGATTCTCTTCGCCTGTTCTTCATCGATCCTAAACCACTCCTGATGTTCGCGACCACACTTTTGACATTGCCATGGTTCGTTGAGATCACGCAGGTCGAGCTTGACCAACGCTTCGATGCGTTCGACGCCATGCAGTAGGTCCACATTGTCAATCGTGTCCATGATTTGTCCACATCGACTTTTGAATTGCGTCTTACGGTTCGCGATGCTCCCTGTCATACCAACCTTGACCAGCCCAGGCAAGTCAGGGCTGCGGAGGAGGTACACAGATGCCTCCCTGGGTTTCTTCGTGTACACGGCACATGCTTTTCTCAATAGACTGGAGTGTATGTCTATGGCAGATACCTGCTTCGAAATTGCGAGTCCGTCAGCGTTAGTGTCGATGGTTGCAGCTGCTGCCACGGGAGACGCCGGGACGCTTCTTTCTTTGTCCTCTTTTTGGGTGGATCTGACTGGGCTGGACGTTTCATGGTTTGCAACTTGATCTTGTAGTGTCATCGATGGCTCAGTTCGTGTCAATGTTGCAACACGGTCAGTATCCGGCACCTCTGCATTGCTGTCCTCGTATTGGACACATTTCTCCAAGTGCTTATTATAAGACGCTCGTTCGACGTATACCATGCCGCAGAGACATTGAAGGATAATCCGCGATGGGGTCGTTTGAGCGGCTGCGTCGACTCGCTTAGACAGTCTTTCGACTTCAGGATCAGTTTGTGCCATCCTGGGGATGGGCGGCCGAATCCTTTCGGGAGTTGATGGTGGATGCAGTAGCTGTGATTCGGATTTAGAACGCAGAGACAAGAGCTGATCCGCCCTTTGCCGTGTTCGCAGCTTGTTCTGTGAATTCTGCTGTTTGTCCGTCGTCGCTTTGGTGCCATTAATCACATCATTTTCATCATCAGAAGGTATGACTATTGGTTGATCCTGAGTTTCTCCCAACGGAAGATGCTTTGATGCAGCTGTTTTACTCGTTCTAGCATCCGTGCGGAGAAGTCGATCATCTGCACTCCGTCGACGGCTTCGCGTCGTGGGAGGATGCTGTGAGGCTGCGAGAAAAGAAGGTCGGCGATCCATGATGGATGAAATGTGATGGATGAAATGTAAATAAAAAAAGGCAAATTTGGACACTTCAGAAAGATACTGCGAGATGAGAATAGAGTAGATTGTGAATCGAAGTTCGCTCCAAGGGTACGCCAGCAACGAGTCGCGACTATATACGCGTTTGCACAGTACCCTGAGCTCCGCGATGCCTTGAACTCGCGGACATTTGTCCATAAGCGTACACTTGTAGCGTGGCCGCAAGGCTTCGAATGAAGGCAGCAGAGTACCTACCATGTTCATCGGCTGTTCAGAGCCGGGCATTGCTCGAGTGAGGATCCATGTCGGGCCCGTGTGTTGCGTTTGTTGCATTGGGGGCCATAACGTGAGACGCCAAATCTGCGGTATCCCACACCCATGCCTTCGGAAATCCACGATAGTATATTACAGCCGCAAGAGTGTGGCATATGTTTCGAGTGTACGCGCGTGAGTTTCGGACCTGAAAACACAAGTGTAAGATGTGAATGTGAGAGCGAGATGCAAGCTCGGACGACTGAATACAATCAAGTCAATAGCTTCTTCGGAGAGTATACGGCGGTTGTACAGGCGGCTTCTTAGGACGAAGTGCTACTAACAGGTCAGTAAATGTTTCAGCAATCTGAAAGGGGTCGCTCAGAGGCACCCACCAACAGACTACCTTGCCCAGACATGGTCCACGGTACTAGTGCCAGGGACCCAAAAAGCTGGGTAAATATGAGAGCCTCACAAAAGCCAAATAATGAAAGCATGATGTGAACGAAAAGAGCCTTGATGCAATTTACAGAATGTCAAGAATACCACATTTGCGTGCAATCACACAGAATACTTATCCAGCTTCTGCAACAGGGCTTTTTCACATTGGTCCTCCTCAATCAAGAGACTCCCAGTAAAGACTCTCCAGCGGCTCATCATATCCGCATAGCTCGTAGCCATGCGCTTTGAGTTTGCAGAAGCCGCCGTGCCGTCGGAAGCAGTACAGGCAGAGAGAGTTTTGCTTCCATTCGTCTCCATGAACCTTGTGGTAGATTGAAACTTCAGTATCAACAAGATGCAGGCTTCTCGCGTAGATTGGTGTCTCAGCCAGCTCTGGAGTATGATCACGTGCTGTAGTCCAAGAGTTTCTGCGCGAGATGGGTGTCACCAATTTCAGCGGAATGCCCTGCGGGTCTACGGCTTCCGGTCGAAACGAAGAGAGCTCTGGAAGGTCATGCTCTATGTCGGGGTCCGTGTATTCCCACTCTCCGTGCGACCTTTCTATAAACGTTGGAGTGCGTGTAAGGTATCTGTTGTCTCCACCAATGCTCCTTCTCCCCGAAGACGACTCTGTCGCATGCTCCATGGTAGGTTGACTTGTGTTCACTGGTACAGTCATCGACCGCATCTTCTTGCTCAGCAACTCGGGAGACAATGAACGACTGAGAGCTCGTTTTCCGGCTGGACCTGATATTAGTACTCAATTCCTATAGAGGGTAAAACTGCAGGCCTACGACTGTGGCTTCCAGACTGCCTGTGTGTATGTCGACCGCAGCCTGACACACTTGTAGCATTTGTCGATGTAGCAGAGATAGCCGAAGTGGGTGGCTCTGCAGGCGAGGGTGTTGATGATATGTCAGAGTCGATGTCGCAGAAGATGAGTGGCGACTCGGTTCCCAAGACAACGCCGGCAGTGGTTGGCTGCGACACGTATATGGTCGAGACCGTGAGACACAGGTTGCCAGTAGGAGATCTGTTTGGAGCTGACTTTACCGGGTGAGGAATTGGGGGTGGCCCTATTGCACTGTCGCTTTCACCGCATGCTTGATCGAAACAGGACGTATCGTGCGGGCTTCTTGAGGTGCTGCCCGCGTTTGGATCGGAACAGGCAAAGTCTGGCACATACAAGCGCAATGCTGGTGGCATTTCCACGGACGCTTTGCTGTCGCCAACAGTCGAAGCTCGGCGCAATCGTGCTTCATCTGCAGCCCGCAATTTTTGCCGGGCATCCTGAGCGATAGGACCCCCGCCTGACCAGATCGATGAGGCGCGCCGACTGGGCTGGCTAATAAGTCTAGCTGTTGACATGCCACTGGAGGTAGCTTGATGCTGAGGAGGAGCACTCGATGGGCGTGTGCCATTGATTTCCTCAAGCAGCTGCTGTAGAAAGGGAACAGAAGGGCCGAGGTTCTGGAGAGGATCACCACTAGACGGACGGATAGGAGTAGCCATGCTGTTATGGAATGTTCATATGACTTGTGCCGCGAAGCGATGCAGGATAGTTGATGTGATGGAACAATCTGTACGAAGTCGCATAGATACAGGAGAAGAGGCGGATGAGAGCATGACCACGGTGAGTGCAGTGCTAGTATGACAGAAATAGAAAGGGCAGGGACGCTCACTTATCTGTCGCACTTACCTGTGAGCAGCTCACTGAAGAAGGCACGAACCAGGGAACCTAGAAAGGGCACACTAGGCACGAAAAGACACACGAGTTTGTTTGGAGACGCATTACAGCGCTCACCTAGCATTGTTTACTGCATGCCTCTGTCTATCATGTCGAGGCTTGTCCGTTGCGCCGTGTCGTGTCGTCTAAGCTCGTGGTTCTCATGTTTCGGACATCTCCGTGTCCTCGGCCTTTGCCAGGCCATGCTCCTTCAATAGGGCATCAATCTCTTCCGCGCTCCACAGGTGGTGGTAAATCTTGCCCGACTTGGTCTTTCCTACCGTCGCGAACTCGACTATCGCAGATTAGTATGCATGTATGAGTATTGCGAGACTAGACGTACTCTTCTCGCTGCTGAGCTTGGTCGAGTCCATGGTCTTGCTGAGAACCTTGACTGCCAGCCCGCATGCCTCCTTCAGATCACACTCCTCTTTGTAGTCTTGCTTCAACAGGCTCTGAGCCGATGCATTGTTTGCGCCGACGCTCGTGGCCTTCCAGCCACCGTAGTTGCCGCTGGGGTTGCTCTGGTACAGCTGGAACTGTCGCTGGGGGTCCCATCCGGCGTAGATGAAGGACACTCCGAACGGCCGCAGACCACCGTGCTGCGTGTAGCCCTGCTTGAGATCGCATAGACGGCGCACGAGCTGCTCGCAGGGAATGTCTTCGTTGTAGGTGAGGAGGTAGCGCTGGGCGGCTTGGCGGGCGTAGTTGATGAGGATGTTGGCGTCGGCGGTCATACCTGCTACTGCGCAGATCATGTTGCTGTCAAATGGTTAGTACGTAGCGATTGCGACCGTGGCGGTGACGCACTCGTTCAGGATGTACAGCTTCTCGGCGGATGTGTCCTGCTCCAACAGCTTGCTCGTCACCTTCCTCTCCGCAGCAAGGACGATGCCATCCTGCGCCAGTATGCCGAGGGCGGTTCCGGCGTGGGAGATGGCTTCGAGGGCATATTCGACTTGGTACAGGCGGCCTTCTGGGGAGAAGATGGTCGTCTGCGCCTGCGGTTAGCTATTGCTGGGGACTGGCAGGAACGGCAGCTCACCCGTGAATCGTATCGCCGTGACATGATTGCTGCTTATGTCCGAGGTGTGAGGGCGATATGGGAAGCTGGGCAGGAGGGCAGGTCTGGTGGGAGATTATGGTGGGGAGCTGGGGTCGTGTTGTCGAGCTCCAGGCACAAGCTCTACGCGTCGGCCAAGTCAGTGTCTTGGCACCGATCACTTTTTGGCCAGTCTGCGCGCAACACCAACGCTTCAATCGACAACGCCATATCGGCTGATATTCGGGCAGCTGGGCGGCTTCCAGCGTGCGTCATGTCTGATATCCCCACACGACCGCCTGCGCCTGCGCCACCCCTCCCCGCGGGCTGGACAGAGCACAAGGCGCCTTCAGGTAGCTACTGGAAGCTCTGCTGCGTCATTGCGCCATTGCTAATATACATCAGGACATAGCTACTACTACAACAAGGAGACGAAAAAGTCGACATACACGCGACCGGTAGCTGAGATTGCCCAAGTCCACAACCCTACCTCGTCACTTGGTCCAGCCTCGTTCAATGAACCCTTAGACGGCAGCTACAAGCCCCAGCCGGCGCAAGACACATTCAATCCGCAACGACAAATACAAAACCTCATCTTTGGCGGCGCCCCGCAACAACATCCACGACAACATGGCGCACATCAACACCCTGAAAGAGGCGGACATCGGGGCGGCTTTCGCGGTGGTCAAAACAACTTCACAGACCGGCGACGGGAGCGAGATGACAGACCCAAGCACCGCAACGACATACCCAATTGCGCGCCGTGGGTGCTAGTGAAGACCAAGTTTGGCCGGCGCTTCGTATGGAACAAGGACACAAATGAAAGCTTCTGGAAATTCCCGCAGGACGTGATGAAGGCTGTTGTCGAGTACGACCGCAAGGAGCGCGAGAAGAAGCAGCGGAGGGATCGTGGCGAGCCCAGTGATGTCGAGGAAGATGATGCTATGGCCGAGATTGAGGCCGAGCTTGCTGCAGCCGAAGAGGAGGTCGAAATCGTCGAAGTCGATGGCGATGCTGGAATGGAGGATGATGAGGAGTACGAGGAGGTGGAAGTCACAGACGACGAAGGCGAGGAACCAAACAATGCGCCAAAACGACAAAGAACAGACGAACCCAGCGGAGATCACCAAGCAGAGGCAGAAGACGATGACCTCGCATGGCAATTGGCCCAGATGGAAGAGATGGAGCTGCAGGGAGGCGACGACGAGGAATACTACGAGGATGACGATCCGGTGCTGAGTGAAGAAGATTGCAAAGCCCTGTTCAAGGAGCTGCTGGACGACACTCGAATAAGTCCCTACACTCCATGGGACAAGATCCTGGAAGATGGCGTACTCTACGATGACGATCGGTACAAAGCTCTTCCAAACATGAAAGCTCGGCAAGATTGTTTCAACCAATGGGCGAGAGACAAGATGCAACAACTCAAAGAAGAGAAAGCAAAACAGCAGAAGCGCGACCCGAGGATACCGTACCTTGCTCTCCTCGACCGACACGCGACACCAAAGCTATACTGGCCAGAGTTCCGCCGCAAATACAAGAAAGAGCCAGAGATGAAGGACGGCAAGGTCTCCGACAAAGAGAAGGAGAACCTCTACCGCGACCACATCAAACGCTTAGGCATGCGTTCCTCGGACCTCAAATCCGACCTTACCGCTCTCCTCCGAGCTCAGCAACTTGCCTTCCTCAACCGCTCCTCCACAATCGAAACGCTCCCAACAGCCGTGCTCACCGACTTGCGCTACATCTCACTTCCCCCATCTACCCGCAATTCCATGATCGAAGCGTACATCTCTACCCTACCACCCGCACCTGAAGGCGCTCTTCTCTCAGCAGAGGAGGAAGCAGCACGCGCAAAGCAGTGGGCTGAACGTGAAAGGAGAGAGAAGGCGCTTGCAGATCGTGAGAGACGGGTGAGGGATGAGAAGAGGAAGCAAGAGCGGGATCTGGCTTATGGTAAAGGAAGGTTGAGGCAAGAAGAGGCCGAAATTGAGAGGGCGATGAAGGTGGGAAAGGAGGGGCTAAAGGGACATTTAGATGCGTGATTATACCCATAGCGTCGATCAGGAATCCATTCGAAGACATTCTTAGCTCATCATTTTCAAATTGCTCATGCTATAACTTCAGTGACACATGTAGTCGACTGGTATGTCACATACTGATTCGACCATCTGGGAAGCTGGGCTGCATCTACTTGGTTTCGGCGCCCCGACAACATAAGCAGAAATGAATCTGCCAGCGTTCCTCTCTTTCTCCTTGATTTTGCCACAAAATTGCGATCTTCCATCCCTACCATGTCTTCGAACACATACGGCAACGCAAAGTCTCGCCACCAATTCCAGCGACACATTTGTGCATTATGTACCGCCTGGATGACCGGTGAGGTATTTTGCATCACCCTGCCTTGGCGATAAACATGTCCCGACAATTGGAGGTATTTTCATTGCAAGGAAATTGAAATTGAGAGTATCCAATAAGAGGGGATAATGGTACTACTCTCGATGACTTGTTACTATCTCAGTACACTCGATTTCAAACTTTTCCAAACGCTGCAACTAAGGGTAAACTTGAAGTTTCTATGGCAAAACATTCCGTCCGTTTCTGTTGGATGTTCTGTCTGCAACGTTGGAGTCCTTGGATTCATAGAAACACAAAGTACACGCCGCCTGACTTGTCAAGTCATGCACTCCATACATGGTCCGATTTTCGACGGGGAGAACACCAATGTTCTCGAATACGCTGTCAATGAGTCTAGTAGCACACCGAAGGTTGAGTTCTGCCGTTGCCATGAGGACGTCGGTAGCCATCAGAGCAATGACCTCCAGATCGACCAAATTAACTTCCACTGGTTTTCCACGCCCAGTGAGGACGTCTACTACCTGGACACAGGAAGCGCCGCGAAATGACTGAAGAACTCTGGACGTCTGAAATCGTGGAAAGGATAAAATTTCAAACAGATATGCAAATCTCTAATAGAAAACGAATAAAAAAGTTCTCCACCCCTGACCATCCCAGCACTTTTAAATCAACGAAGATGTGCCGTTCGCATCGTAGAGGAATTTGAAATATTCCCAGCAGCACGTAAAGCGAATCGAGAGGATCTCGATTCTTATGGTAGAAATTCCATCTTGCCAAAGATACAGCAAGCTCGTGGAACCATACTTGGACCGTCAGGCTTGGGTGGACTTTCAAAGGCGGACTTTGAATTATCTCGCTGGAGCAGTTTTAATGATTCCGCAATCCGCCAGTGTCGACATCTAGCCACTTCCCACCCTTATCTGTTCCACAAAAATGTCATGTGCATTGACTGCATCGATTATGGTACGGATATCCGTCGCTTCTTTGTGCGCTTATAGGAGGTAGGCAGCGCCGTGACAGATGATACACCAACCAGAGATACAAGGGTAGTGTAAAGCCCTGCAGCTTCGATGCGAGCCTGCAAAAGTCTTTAATCTTCGCGGTAATAATTCATGTCTCGGAATCTCAACTTATGATTCTCCGTTTTTCTGGTTAATAAACGTTCATCAACCGTACTTTGTCTAGCGACGAAGCGAGACGATATAATCAGTATGCTTGTTTCCTTCTTTACTCTTGAACGTCCATATTAGGGCGCCTCGATGAAGTCGGTTTTCATGGTAGTGTGGGCACATGGTAGTTTGGGCATCAATAGCCGTTTTTAAAATCGAGATAGCAGCTTGGTGGGACTGTAGAGAAGACGAAGTAGAAGAGAGTGTATTTGAAAGTCTCATTCAAGGCCAGCATGCGATGTACAGCCTCCCTCACTGGCAGTAGTGTGATGTGAACCCGGTCAGCTAGTTTGACGTCACTGACACACTTGTGGTGGTGGTCTAGTTTTTGCAAGATCAGGTTCTCAGCGTACATGTTTCACCGTATGTTCAATGAAAGGAACCACAAAACAGTTCCTAGTGCAAATAGCGGTAGTGAGCATAGTCAAAGAAGAGAGATGTGTCAAGAACGTGGTGCTCTGTTCAAACATATTGATAACAGTTTCCGGCTCTCACGATATGAATCACATTGCCGATATGTTCATGGATCACTGTGTAAAGGCGGCATCACATCGCAGTATCACTGAAAAATAATTTCCTCATCGTTCAATTCTCATCTACCTCCTAGTCTCTCCCACACTTCAGCCCCCAAACCTCCATCAACCCCCCAAAAAGATACCATCGTTCCAGAATATACATTACACAATTATTTACTCTAAGAAATCAAAAGACATGACATATCATCCATAAACCACCACCACAGCCTTGCACATTCTTACAAGAACATGGCAGCCGCAACAGCAACGACGGCAACGAAGCCACCGGCCTGGACACCAGCAGCAGCGCCGGTGAACTGGGCAGGGGGAACGTAGCCAGTCTTGGATGGGGTGGGCTTAACGCCAGTGCCGATGCTCATGGTGTTGTTGGTCTTGCCGGGAGGGCCAGTTGGGACGGTAGGCTTGCTGACAACAGGCGACGAAGCAGGGACGACGGGCTTGCTGGCTGGCGACGAGACCGGGGTGTAGACGATAGGGGTGTTGGGCTTGCTGCTGGGCACCGAGGGCTTGGAGATGGGGGTGTTGGGCTTGCTCTGGATGGGAGTCGACATGGGGGGCTGGGGAACGGGGGTCTTGGTGATGGTGACGACCTTGGTGGAGTAAACCTTGGTGGTCGTGTAGACGCAGTCGTAGCCATTGCAGACTGGCTTGCTCTGAGCCGGGGGAGTTGGCTTAGCGTAGTTGCAGTTCTTGCAGGGAACGGTGACGGTGACAGTCTTGGGGCCCTCGCCGCATCCCTTGTTGCAGACCTTGGTCTCGTAGTCCCAGCCGTAGTTGGTGGGGGTCTTCTTGGGGCCGCCGGGGGTGGGGGTGGCAGTTGGTGGGCAGTAGGTCACAGCGAAGGTGGTGGTCTTGGTGATGTAGCCAGTCTCGCAGATGTCGACGTAAGTGGTGGTGTAGGTGGTGGTGATGGTGGTCTTGGACGAAGGAGTCTTGTAGTTGTCGCCGTACGAAGGCTTGGAGCTCGTCATTGGGTACGAGGGGTAGTCGTTCTTGGGGGTGCTAGCAGGGTACGATGGGTAATCGTTCTTGGGGGTGCTGGCAGGGTACGAGCCATAGTCGTTGTAGACGGGGGTGGACGAAGCCTTCTTGACGGTGGAGCTGGTGCAAGGAGTGCTCTTGGGGACGTCGTAGACGGGGACAGACACGGAGCTCTGGTACGCCGGGGGGTTGGAGTAGTTGATCGGCTGGCTGTAGTTGCCGGCTGGGTAAGCGCCGTAGGGGGAGGCCAGGACGGCGGGGAGGGCAGCAGCAAGGCTGAGAATGATGGATGTGGAAGGCATCTTGATTAGATTATTAAGTTGTAATGAGTGACTGTATTAAATACGATCGGACAAAAGAGTGAACGGCTACAGGGTAGTCTGTTAGGCCACGAACAAGTTGATGAAGTTGTTGAAGAAAGGAAAACTGTAGAGGGCACACTGCCAGCTTTATGTTGATGCCCCTGGCCGTTAGCATCCTGAAGCCATGTATTGATTTTGGCTTGATACGGCGGTACCTGGCTGCCGACAACATGGCAGCCAAGAGACGCAAGCCACGAATGTCGAGGTATCCCACACTATGTGGGTATCATTGTGCTCTATCGGCCCCTAGAAAGACCTTTTCCATCGCCACGCTGCAGGTACGCGCTTTGACATTTCCGATACAGTGATGGCGTCTGCCAAACATCGTTAGCAGTGCGCTCGACCTAGTGAAAATCGTGCCATCAAATTGCGCCGCGCTGAAGCTTGACTCGCCAAGGGTTCCGTCACTGGCGTCGCCAGCTGAGAGCATTGCGCGTGGCTGTGTGATATGATGGGGATAGTTGATGGTGAGTGGTTCGTTGAGAGTCGGGACGGGCCCTCCGCACGACGCTAGAGGTTTGTGGCGTGTGCCCAGGGGTACCGAGGCCTAGATTTGATGGTGGAAATAGCACGCCGAGCGATGGCTACCTGGAAGCTGGAAAACTAAACGAAAGCCTCGCGCGCTTGGGAGTTGTGGAAATGATGTTTTGCACGTTATGCTTTTGGCACGTCGCGTTTGCCTTGGGTAGGATTCCCATCAGACCGGAGTCTAAGGACCAGGAAAATATGATCGCATCCACAGAATCCACGGCATGACCTCCTGCTGCATGTATATTTACAGAATCGAAACATGTTATTCATGATGTTTTTGTGCAGCAATGTACAATGTTGTCCATCCAAACGCGCTACTCAATCGCTAGCGCTAACGGTAAGGGGAAGCTTAAATGAAAGCGACGCCGAATGTTCTTCTTTTCGCTAATTTTACATCGTTCTGACCGTCATATTGCCGGGTCTCGTTCGTTGGCCTTTCGCAATGACAGGGATATGCACGTGGGAACGCTCGTGCGATTCCAAGGTGGGTGTCGCTATGAGGTAGCGAGCCCCTGGGCTGTCCAATCGTGTCTTCATCAAGACCGGAGTTCACCACAAACCATCTTTGCCATCCATCGCTAGAATTCGATAGTTTCTTCCTTGTTTTGACGGTTGTGGGACTGTGACTCTCAAAGTACCGTAATTTCACGTCTGATCAGCTCATCGGAATTGTTATGGCGTATACACACGCAATGTCCTTTTTGAAATTCTACCTTCCGAACGCATCCTCCTGGATCGACCTTCTGGTGAACACCGTTTATTTTGGCCATGGTAATGTCGAACTGGAAAATTGCAGTAACATACACCTGATGGAATTGCTGTTCTGCTCACGCTCTCCCATAAGTACCATCATCCCGAACTCTGACTCCAAAGAACTACATCTCCCATCAGACGTCGCCCACCAATCGAACCTGCTTACAGGAGTCCCACGCCGGACCAGAGCGCCGTCAATAGTACTTCTTCAACAGCTCGCGTCCATCTTTGAGTTTGCCCTACCCCACCGCCGTTCTTCTTCCCCACCCAACCTTCCCAAAGCAGTAATATCCTCTTCCCCACCCATCGATTGCAGCAATTTCCCACATCCCACATACTCGCGCTACTTTCCTCTCCACTGTTTGTGTGACGCGAAACGTCCCACATGGCTGTTGAAGTCGGAGTGCGAACACTCTTTGTGGAGATGCACACACTTCAGTTTTGCACTCAAGTATCTGGTCGAGAGGCATCACGAGGTGGGGATGTGTAGCTGGTAGATGGACGGGAGAATAGATACAAGGTCATTTCATTTTGGTTGCTGGGTCGAATGCTACCGAAGACTCGATGTGCTTGCGCGTAACCATACAAGGAAGTGAGAAGAAGAACAAGAAGAGAGAGATAGAGAGGGAACCACCCAAGACGCGCCTAAAAGTTCCGCGAGACGGGTATTGAATTGTACAAAGAACACCTGCTGCAAGTTGCAACCACCAGAGAATCATATTCCACCCATCCATCGAGGTCCCGGCCATGGCCTCGGCAAGCGCCGCGAACGCCAGAACATTGTCTCATTTACCACCCACAGCTTAAGCAGCACCGACAAACAGACCCTTCTCTTATTGTTGCGCTGCCGCTGCCTCCGCCTTCCTGCGCAAGTGCTCAGTCAATACACCAAAGTCAGTTCTTGCCTCCGGATTCTCCTCAACAATGTGACGGAGATTGTGCATCTGCAATTCCGAGACATTCTGATGCTTGGATATGTTATCAACCAAGATTGCCATGATGACGGGCTCGTCAATGTACGGTCCCATAATCTCCATAGCCCTGGGAATCTGATGATGGGCTGGGATAGTGGCGTTTGGTAGCGGTGGTGGCACATTGTTGGCAGCAGCTGGCGGGTAAGCATGGCTATATGGATGCTGTGGGAAGGACGGCGCCATGGGCGAGTATGATGGAGCGTGGGGGTTAGTGACAGGAGATGGACTGGGTCCGTTTTGTGAACCGAGCATTGATGGGGCTGGCGCTGCGACCTGGCTTGACGCAATCTCCTGGGCAGGATAACGCTCAAAGTGCTTTGTCGCAGGCAGCTCTGGCTTGACTTCTGGAAGCTTAGCCACGAGTGCCAATAATACCATGTGCTCCTTGCGGGGAGTCTCAATCGTGCAGTACTCGAGCATGTCGATGAAAGGCGGCAAGTTACTGCCTCCTGCTTCAATTGGGATGATGTAGAGATCGCGCATGATGTCGTCGCCGCTGTTCTCTACAGGGACCACACCCCAGCGACCACGCGACTGAAAGTAGGTGTAGAAATGATCCATGACTCCTCTTCCTTCAGTGTTCACCGGGCTGAGGGCAAGGACAGCCACGTCGTATGTTTCAGAGTGGCCAATGCCGCGAATATATTCATCGCCCTTTGCGCTCTCAATGCGTCCCTGCACTGAAAGCACATTGGCTAAAAGCTTGTTCCACGGCACGACTTGGCCAAAGTCGCCACCTGCAACGAAGCGCGCGACGGCATCAAAAGGCTGCAGCGACTGCATGTTGATCGAGCCTTGCCAGCAGACGGTAGGATCAGATGAGTAGCCTGTCATTTCCACATCGTTGTCCTCATCTTTGAGGAGGCGATCGACGTCGGCATCATCAACAGGAAGCTGCGATCTATCTTGGGTCTGCATGGAGCTTTGTCGCCGGAGCATGAACGTTTGCTGGTCGTGTTGTGGAGATCGGACCTTGTCAAAGACGGAAGTGATGTCAAAGTTGGCGGAAGGACGTCGCGTGCTGTCTGTAGGGGTGCCCGATGTGTCGATTGGTGGTGGATGCGCAGCACCCGCCGGACTCTCTGGCGGCCGTTGGGTCACAGGTGACTGCATAGGTGCTTCATCCGCAACGCTCTCGCGCTGAGCGGGCTGCTTGAAATCGTGGTCAAAGTTATCTTCACCGACAATCTCCTCACCCTTGTGTGTCTTGCGCAAACGTGGCCCGGCCTCTTCCGTCAAGATCATCTGCTTCTCAGCTGCTTCGCGCATGGCGGCAAACTCTTTCTGCTTGTCCTCGCTAGCCATCTCCTCAGTGGGCATGGTGACAAGCTCTTGTGGATTCAGGCTGCCAGACAGTATGCGGTCGATCAAGATGGCGTTCTTCTTAACATTGAACATTATGGCACGCAGGCGAGCAGAAAACGGTGAGTCTCCTCCAGTTGGCTCGCCGTAGTGACCAACAGCTGCAAGGCTGACCTGGAGAGACAGCCTTTCTGCAAGCGATTTGGCCGTCTCGCCATCGGGAATGCGGAAGCCTCTGGCATCTGATGCGGTCTTGATAAGGGGACCGAGTACGTCCCGAAGCTTCTCTGCAAAGGGCTTCTGTGTAGGCGGCAGTCCGTCAAGACCGGTAGCCGGCGCGGCCTGTTGCGATGCCGCCTTGTCGTGGTGCTGGCTAGACTTTCTGCGCTTCTTACTGGCGTTGGCCTTCTCTGCTGGAGCTTCGTGGCGGCGCTTCTCGCCAACAGGAGACTGTGGCTGGCTATGGGTGACCTTTGGCGATGTTAGCTGACGAGGGTTGTGAGGCTGCGGGGGGATCGTCGGTACCTTTGCATCTTCGTGTCCGTTGGGGGTGTCCTCTGTTTCCACGGGGGCAGGAGGGGTAGGAGTAGGCGCTTTGGCGGACTGTGTAGGAGCTGGGGAGGGCGGGACGCTGGAGTGCTGTGGCGTAGTGGGCTTCTCTTCCAGCTTGACGTCGCTGGGGCGCGGCTTTGGCTTGGAGCCCTTCTTGCGCGCCCAGGGCTTCTCTCCGCGGGCCATGGCGGCGAGCAGTTCTGTGTGGTCCTGAGGCCTGCATTGTTCGCAGTAGTACGTCTTGTCCTCCCAGTAGTCGCCCTCTGGCAGACTCAAGCATTTGTTGTGCTGCCATGCCTCGCAAGAGTCGCAGCATATCATCTGCCGACCACGGATGTCGCGCTGGTCACCGCACACGCAGCGGATGATGGCGTTGTCCTCGTCGTCATCCTGCTCTTCTGACTGCGCGGACTGCGCGCGAGGCGTCTCAGCCTTTGCCTTGGCCGTGCCCTTCTTATCGGCCTTTGGCGGCGGCGGCGGCGCCTTTGGTTTGGGCGCGGACGGCTCCTCGAGCAGGTCGTGGTTCTTGGTGTGCTGGCCCTTGTTGGCGCGCCCAGAGCGCCGTGTTTCATCTGCAGCAGCGACATCAGCATCATTTGGTCGTCGGGAGGATGTGGAGCGGTCGTCTGCGCGGTCGAGGTTGCGCAGCGGGCGTGGTGCCGCTGTACGTGTGGGTGGTGTCTGCTTACCGGTCATGGTGACGGACACGGGACGAAGGGCTCAAATATGTAGATGCAACGACAGATGCAGCTTATTCAATGTGCGCAGCAAGTTCAAAAATGTCTCTACGGAAAGCCACAGATCGCCCGCCAGGCCCCAGCGCGGACGAGCGGATTGACTGAGGGACAGCCTCTAACTAGACACCAAGCGCAGCGAAATACTTCCTGCCGCTGCGGTCGATCAGATGCAGAAGGCGCGATGCGACTGTGCGCGATACCCGGCGCAGAGCTGCCTGAGCAGGCGTTGCGTGCGCGCAGCGGGCAATGGGGGGTGGGCAATCAGCAGTGAGATGCGCCGTGAGAGCGCGAGGGCAGGGAGATGTCAAAAGTGGTGGCGCGTGGTGGGGAGGGGAGGCACCGAGTGTCGTGTGGGTGGTGTTGACGTGAAGTGAGGAGAAGGTGGGAAGCTATGACTATTCCGCGCCAATGCACGGCCGGCCACCCTGCTAAGCGGCTGAACTGAACAAGAACTAAGCGGCAAATGCAACCGGGGCGGAACCCTGCGCGCGTCATTCCTAGGAAGCCAACGCGTGCCAATTGACCCGGAACATCAATCAGCAGGCCGACACGACACAGTATAAATTTCTTTCTCGAACCTTCCAGCGTCCACCCCATCGACATGGCCGACGTTCGCTCCCTGCTTCGTCAGCAACGCGCTGCACGGCAACAGACGCAAAAGCCGCAGAAGCAGTCGGCAGCTCCCGCAGCAGCGCCGACCTCAAAGAAGCGCAAGGCGGTAGACGACACTGTAGAGGAGCGGAAGAGGACGCGTACCGAGGAGGAAGCTGGCGTCCCAGCGGGCTTCTTCGATGGCGGAGCTGCAGACGCTGTCGAGGAAGCAGCAAACGAGCTCTCAGCTGCAGAAGCAGAAGAAGACGGTGCAACAACAGAAGAAGCACTAATACCCAAGCCCGCACCTCCGCAAGCTGCACCCAAAGCTGCGCCTCTCGATGCCGCCGCCGAGGCTGAGCTCGATGCTTTCATGGACGAAATGAGCAAAAAACCTCCACGACCCGCCCCAGCTGCCACCTCCGTCTATGCGTCGGGCGCGGTCATAGAAGCGAAGCCAATGACTGCCGCTGAGCTTGCTGCACAAGCCCGGGAGGAGCAGAGTGCGCAGCGAGCGAGAAAAGACGAGGAAATGGAGGGTGAGAAGGAGGACGCGGCACGAGCTCTGGAGGACGAGTTCGAGGAGATGGAAGGGCTGGAGGAGCGGGTCAAGAAGCTGCGAGAACAGAGGGAAGCACTGCGAACACAACGCGTACAAGAAGCGGCGAGCGTCACCACTGCGCCAGAAACTACGCTGGCCGAGGACAGTGAAGGCAGCGAGTCGGATGATGGAGACTGGGACGACTGGAGGTTCCGTCCAGCGTGAGCATGGCCCTGATGGGTGCCGACTCTTGTATAACATGTACCATATTGCACTGATACCCGGACTGGCGTTGCACAGCGAGAGAGTCTGACGCGCTTCCTTGCATTTCTGGCTATTTTTATTGCGCAACCAGGCACTGACTGCGATCTGATTCATTATGGCAGTAGTATCATGGCCAGCCAATACAACCAGATTGAGTGCGAGCAATTCATGTCGCTGATGAATAGTGTGGTGGTACATAACCACGCTTCGAGGTGTGCCAAGCCAACGTCAATGGGGAGGCACCTCGAACGTTAGACGGCTTCGGCACGAATAAAGTGAGCCTGCAACTTACCCTCACCACCCACGCCCCACATTCGACCCTGCGCATTGGAGCCCACTCTCCATACGCCTTCTAAAAAGCGCTGCACCTGCCCACGCCAACAGACCAGCAGCCACGAGCACACGACAGTACCCCACCATGTCACGGCGGCCCAACCCTGCCGCGGATCGAGCCGAACAGAATCGCGCGACCTTGAAGAACCTCGTAAAGCTCGAGGGTAACAAGACATGCTCCGACTGCAAGAGGAACAAGCGTATGTATGCATGCACTTATCTCGATTATTCTTCTGACATTGGGCGTAGACCCACGATGGGCGAGCTGGAACTTGGGCGTCTTTATATGCATCCGCTGCTCTGGCATACACCGTGGCATGGGAACACACATCAGTAAAGTCAAGTCGGTTGACCTCGATACCTGGACCGATGAACAGCTGCAGAGTGTGCTCAAGTGGGGCAATGCGCGTGCGAACAAGTACTGGGAGGCGAAGCTGGCTCCAGGACACGTTCCCTCAGAAGCAAAGATTGAGAACTTCATACGCACAAAATATGAGTCGAAGCGTTGGACAATGGACGGCCCCATACCCGACCCTTCGACTCTAGAGACAGACGACGACGACTTGGTACGTTACGGTTCGATTGTGTCTGAGGGCATGGCTAACACTGGGCAGCCTCTATCAAAGGTGCAGGAGAAGGTACAGCTCGAGCGCTCAGCTTCCCAACGCCTTGGTTCGAGTTCAAGCCAGCCGCCTCGACCACCACCGCAAGCAAGACCGCAGCCCACCATCGACCTCTTTGGCGACGACCCTGTCCCTCAGCGCCCAAGTACCGGACCCCCTGCAGCTGTCCGAACAGCCCCGCCTAAAGCTGAGCCAGCTCCCCCAAAGCAGAACAAGGCAGGCGATTCGCTGCTTGGGCTGGACTTCTTGGGTGGAGGGCCTACAGCACAACCCCCTCGACCGTCAAGCACGGGGCCTGCTGCCTCTGCTGCGCCATCGCGGCCAGATCTGAAACAGTCAATTTTGTCGCTGTATGCATCCAAGCCAGCTGCAGCTCCTCAGCCTCAACAGCATGCGCGCCAAGAATCATTTGGGGGGCTTGCATCGCCTCAAGGTCAGACTTCGCCACAGCAGTCTGCTTTTGGTGGAATGAATGACGCCTTTGGCAGCTTGTCATTCAACCAAGCCGCACAGCCAGCTCCTAAGCCCTCACCCTTCTCTGGTCTGGACAGCTTCAGCAGCGTGAAATCGCCCCCTACCACATCCTCGTCGAACATGTTTGGTGGTGGAGGGAACTTCTTTGACTCGAAACCCAAAGCTCCGCCATACACGCAGGCGCAAAACCGGACGACAAGCCCGCAAGGTGATTTCGGTGGGGACTTTTCCTCATTCTCCACACCAGCACCCTCCAAGCCGGCCGCATCATCGTCTGGTCTTGGCGATCTCCTCGACCTGTCCATGCCATCTGCACCCGCACCAGCACCAAAAGCTGCCTCCCCTCCCATGGCATCACCGCCGATGAACTCCGCCTTCAACCTTTCTTCGCCTGCAGCACCATCAGCTCCTGCAGCATCGCAGGCTCAGGCCACTCCCGCGCCCGTGAACTACGGCGGATTCTCCAACATGGATGCGTGGGGCAGCAACGATGTATGGGCAACCTCAGCACCGAGCCAGCCTGCTGCCACCACTGCCACCACGCACGCGGCGCCAAAGAGTCCTGGCTGGGGTGCCCCACAAGTAGCACAGGACGATGACTTTGGTGGCTGGAGCAGCGCTGCGCCGACTACCACATCTCAAACCAATACGACAAGCCATACGAATACGACGTCCAAGCCGTCTGGCGGATTTGGAGGAAGCGATGACTTGTTTTCGAATGTCTGGGAATAAGCGAGCCCGCCTCGTCGCCTCTGCTTTTCCTCAGTCGAATCGCGCAAGTACTCGTAGTCTCCTCCTTTCCTTGCTGTAGAGCTACAAGTCCTGCTTTCGTCGTGGGCTTGGATCGTAATAGGTCTATTTTACTGTTCCTTTGCTTCTGGAGAGACGTAGACTGGCAGCAAAGGGGACATCGAATTATACTTCTCACGATTCAATCCCTATGAGAAGCGGAACTTATGGCTCTGCGTGGGGAAAAAGAGAGCAACGGTACTTGCGCGCACTCGACTAGTCGAGCTAGCAAATCGCAGAGGCAGTTGTGTCATTAGAGCGACTGTCAAGAATTTGCATGATTGGATAGTGAAGGTGTAGAGCGCTGTATATGATATAGACAGATTTTCCAAGACGACAAATATGAATGCAAATTGACAACACCTCCAAATAACTATTCGCATCTGTATAAATTCTGAAGTCTTGACAAGCCTACTTGATGGACATGAACGGCAAATGGTACTCCAAACGCCTCGCAAAGCTCAACATATGTACATATACACACGCATCCATCCATCCTCACATCTCTTCCTTCCTCGCCCCTAGTCTCACACCCTGCCAATCTTATGGTACATTAATGCCCCTCATCCGCCATCTCCCTCACTCCCCACCATCTAGACAGGTCGTCTAGAAAATCAAATGCCAGATCCAATACAGCACCACCACCCCAGCAATCAACATGCCCGACAGCTTCAAGATGGCCACTTTATTCCCGCTCTGCGCCATCCGCGTGAGGCGTTGCGCGCTGCCCTTCATCGACGTGCTGAAGTTGGAAAAAGTCTCGCTCTGTCATGGCTCTGAATTAGCACCTCCTTGCGAAGATATTGTGTAGATGGAATATGTGTAAGCGGGACAAGAGGGCGAAGAGAGGCGAGGGTAGTGAGAATGCTACATGTGAGAGAATCCCAGGTAGCGAGGCATGCGTACAGTCGAGTCAATAACATGTTGATCTCGTGCGCTGTCGTAGATGTCGATTGTGACGCCGCGGAGCGCAGAGACTTTGGACGCGAGCTCGTCGAGGCGCGAGTCGTTTTGTCTGGACACTAATTGTCAGTCTATTCTCCTTGCAGCATTCCTGGTCGGCATATGCCATGGTATTAAGTGGGTTGGCGTACTGTTCGCGATCGTATGCTTGGGACATGGTTGCGGTGGGTGCGCCTCAGGGGCGGCTGTGTAGTATGTGGATGCGCGTGGGAGCTTTTCAGTTGTTGCAAAGGTATATGTAGACCCGGGAGTGTGCGGGTGGTGCGATAGGACGTGGACGAGATGTTTGGATATGTAGATCGGAGGCGTGTTCGCGATGCATGTGGCTGTGACGTTGTAAATGCCAAGAGACCCTGCATGGCAGATGGGGTTAGCGCGAGCCCGCGAATCTGGGGCAGCAGGGGTGATCTCGTGGCTTCCCGTATCGCTCTCTGATCGACATGGTATTCATCGTATGCATGACACAGTAGGATATCTTGCTGCGTAGGACTACACCGATGTTCTTGGATAATCACACACATCTCATGCTCTTCAAGACTCTCCATCTCGTTGCTCGCTTGAGAGCAGCATAATGTTGCGCACTCTCTCATCATTGAATGCGCGATCACGGGTCTTTTCGACATAATGCCCTTGAGTATTGGTTACATAATCTGTAGTAATGACTGGAACCCAAGTTCGACCCAAGCAGAAAAACTGTCATAACGCCTTCCCAACCTACGCAACCATTACCGCCCCCATTGTCCAAACGCCCAGCAGTCGTCAACATTCCCGCCATGTGCCGCAACTGCGACTTCCAAGGTCCATCGCCTCCTGTTACTCAGCATGTCAACAATGGGTCCTCAAGATTCAATAATTGTGCGTGGATGAAAAGAACTGTACTTACAAATGCACTGGTACGCCTTGCAATAGCGGGTGTCAAGTTCGGCCTCGCGAGCGTCAAGCTTGTCCCAAGCTGGGGGCTACCCATTTTGGGGAGCCGCCTCGCGAGCATCAAGTTTGTCCCAAGCTGGGGGCTGCCCATTCTGAGGAGCCGCCTCGCGAGCATCGAGTCGGTTCCAAGCTGGAGGCTGTCCATTCTGGGCGGCAGGTAGGGCGTAGGCACTCACGGTGAATGCTACAACAAGCAGGTTGGAGAAATGCATTGTACGATCGGTTTTGAAGTGTCAGTGAAGGTAATGTATAGATTGGCTGTCGAAGTGATGACCACCAAAGGACAACAACGTCCGTCTTCTTACACAACATCTCGTCGTCTTTACATTGCTCTTCATCATGGCCCTCGACCCAAAGTAAGTTAAAATAACGAGATACGAGCATTCGTGAAACATTCGGTGATCGGATATGCGTTCGAGAGTGTGGGGCGTGAAAGGCTGCATCTCACACGTCGGTGTTCCTCGGTCATACACGCCTACCTTACACCATCTGGAGAACAAGCGAACAGGCTCTAAATATGTCACGACTTGTCTCACAACAACTCTTTCGTTTCGACCAAAGATGAGAATTATCTCGCTTAAAAGCAACCTCTCATTGGGTCGTGACAGGTTTCCATTGGCCCATACAAGATCGACTCATCCCGAGCACACATTGGGCCGTTCAGCTTGCGGGCCGTGGCGTGCTTTCGGCTATGAGTAAGCTACCACTTGGCAGATCGATCGAAAACTTTCACGATGCGTCCTCATATCACTCTCGCTGATTTGTCGAATCACCACACCACACACATTTTCTGGTTGCAGGATGAGACCTTAGCATGACATCCAGCCTTTGGCCCCATGTAAGATACAATGGAGTAATTGTATGACGCGAGCATGGGTGCATACCATTATGGTCACAGATGCAGGGTATGACCTCGAATGATAGCCTTTGATAGAATGACGTTGAAAACCTTTTATGTAATTCATGCCAGTGACAGTGACCCCTGATTCGCAGGAGCAATAAGGCTGAGACTTGGTACCCCAGAATTCGGCATCTTCCACCTCTGTAACAAGCCACTTGTACAATGTCCCTGTGTGACCGTCTTAGCAACAGTTGTTATTAGCTATGAATCAGCCAGGCGAGCGCCTAGAGAATTGACTAGTTGTTACTGCTTACCACTTATCTCAAAGCAGTTCATTTTCGCGCCTTCTGCGAATCCTTTGTTTGAGAACCTAGAGATATGAGCACGCTAAGCAACCGAAAGCGGTGCACGTACTCGCTGGTGGACTTAGTAAACTTTCGAAGCATTAAGTGTAACAGCTTTGCAGTATGGCCAGTTCGCTAGGATTGAACCTCAAAGAAATAACTCTTGATGGAGATATCCCTTGGAGAAGAACATGTCTCGCCTGTTGTACGGGTAGACGTGATTCGTCAGCATGTACAGCTTGCATGCCTGCCGAACCTTGTGGGGGCTTCTATCATCAGATGATCAGTTCCTCTGTCACACATGGATGGAATTACTTCTTCCTGCGAACAGTTTCACTGTCGGCGTGATCATCGAGACAAGTGCTTTCATCGGATACAACAAAGCTGACAGTGACTGTACCAATCGCCTGATACACAAGCAGTACCTATGTCTGAGTCAAAAGAATTTTAAGGCTATTCTATCTAAAGTGAACGCAAATTCTGTGGTGTTGGGGGCCTAGTCCCAGCGAGGTGCAATTTGATTGGATTCAGCCCACAAAGATTGCTTCATATACTGGATATAAGCTTCTCAGGTTGATTGTGCGCCGATTCCACAATTTTGTTGGGTGTTGGCGAAGAACACAATCGATGTGGTGCCGCAGAAAGGAAGGCTGGGTGAGAACATCCCTGAAGCATGATTGGGAAATCGCACACATTTGAACTCCTCACAACCTGAGAGCTTTGTGAGGATGTACGAAGAGATACAAGAACATCTAAAGAGATTTGCGAGGAACGGTGATGGATGGGTTTGCGGGCTAAAATTGTGTGGTTTTGGCGGGATGAGTTGTAGGGCTAGAATGCAGCTGCGATGAGCACCACCCATCACGTTGTATGGTATAAGGGTGATCAAGTTCATCGAGCATGACCGGTTACAGCCAGTTAACTATGGAGCAAACTGGTCGTGAAGCTTCGATTACGTGATACAGGATATAGAATGAACAGCCTTTGGCAAAATGTTATTGTACAGCACTGGGAGCTACTAATCAACACATATCTTTGTAATTCGTTGCACCTTTTGCTATATCTCTAGTTGAGAGCATCTTCGGAGATTTTCTCAGTAAATAAGGGTGATGAATCTATGCTCCGCCTTTGCCGTCAAATGTGACGAACGAGCTTTCCACACAGCGCGATAGAGAAATGTAACGCTTGTCGGTCGTATGGTCTAATAGTACATCGAACAACGCAGAAAGAAATTGTAAAACCTCTCGTGTGAACGTCGACTGGGAACGACCTGCAAGCATCCAACGATGATCACAAATGCTTGTACAGCCAATCAATTGTTGGACTCGTGTGTTATTTGGACCGATGTGTAGCAAGCACAATCTGAGCACATATTTCGGTCTTTTAGGTCACTATCACCCTACTTTATGGTTAATCCATCAAAGTTCATACTATAATTGTACTAAAGTAGCAAGGCTTTTGCTTAGCCATCATAAATCTCGCACGAAACACCCCCTCTTAGAAACCCATTTCATACATCTCTGATCCATGAAATGTCCGAAGTATGCCCCGTACGGCCGGTACTTTCGACTATCGCACTCATCCTGCATCTTTGGTGTTAGCAAACCCAATGTGGTATTCACCAACTTTGGCCCGACCTCACCATCACTTTCACGAGAAATCTCTTTCCTTTCACTGACCACGACGTCATTCTTTAGGAGGGAAAGAGGAATCCCCCCTCCTACTAATATATAGCCCCGCCATGGAATTTACTTAGTTTTAAGACCCGCCGCCTGCTTCCTACACTTCCATCCCCGCTACCGCTCAGCGACTCTCATAACGTGACCACCTCAACTCAGCGGCACCACATTCTCAAATACACGAGGATCATTACGAGTCTCGAATTCCGATTCTTTCGAGCGCCATTGGCGATTTTCCGAATTTCGCACATCCAGCGATACAGCCACACGGGTTGCTCGACTACAGCTATCAATCTCTACGACACAGCTAAGTCATCAGCAATACCGTGCACCTCGACTGGAAACCTCGGTTGTTATGTCTTCGAATCCAAGAAACAATGCCGAGTCTCCACTTGAGCGGGCGGCAGCATCAGCCATAATGGTGTCGAGTTCTCCCTCCCCGGCCGGTCCCACATACTGCCCAAAGTCTACCGACTTCTTCGATTCTCCTGCAACAGAAACTGCCATGCAGCTCATCAAGGATAGCGCCGAGGCGTGCCGTAAGCTGCGAAGGCTCAAGAAGGAGCACAAGCCTGCCATAGCGACGGCTCAGCGCGATATGGCCAAGTACAAGCAAGTCATGGCAGACTACGACAATAAAATGCAGCAAGCTAGGGCGGACTTCGCGGCCGCACCCGAGTTCCCTAGCTTTGACAACATGGAATTGTGGGCAGATTGGCGTGCCAAGTTCAATGAAGCTCGGGACTACCACGACCACTTTCATCAGAATCTGGTTGTGTTCAAGTCGGAGATACAGGAGGCGCGAGATGCTTGCACCAACGTTGCGCGCGCTCAAGATGCGTTCATGGTCGCCCAAGGTAACATGGACCCGATTGACGCTTCCACCTGGGACGACTCGGACGATGGTGAAGACCACATCGAGTCTTTGCTTGACATCGCATCAACCAAGACACCAGAACTTGTTGCCAATGCTCATGGACCTGTGCAACCTGCTCGAAACATCCAGCAGCCCGTACAACCTTCTACCAAAGTCCAACACGCCGCTGAACCCGCTGCTAAAGTGCAAAAGCCCACTCAACCCCAAGCAGTCGAACACAACAACCAAGACAACCTTCCCGTCACATTCGACGACCCTGACGTCGACACACGCTTCAATGCCCACCGCATCCTCACCCTCTCTCTCGAAATTGCCTACACGAAGCATGACTCCCACCGCATCGCATACCGTAAGCGTCTCGAGGCATATATCGAGTCCCATGCCCACTCCCACCCTGGCCTATCCCAAAACGACCACGCAAACGCCTTCGGTCCCATCTGGCAGGCCGAGTGCATGGCGCTGAATGCGAAGATCAACGAGGCTGAGATCGCACTTGATGGGTTTGAGAAGGGGCTTTGGGATGCGGGTTTGCCAATTATGACGAAGTGGGATTGGCCGACGGAGAGGGAACATGAAGAGAAGATTGCGGAGGAAGATTATGCGGCCATCTACTGGGAGAAGAAGGATGGATTGGACCAGAAGATTGAGAAGTGGATGGAGTGTAGATTCAACTGGGCTACGACGCCTGGTGATGGCATGGAAGGGAGCGAAGTGTGGCGCGACGATGAGGCGGACACGCTTGTTGATGCGGTAAGTCACCATCACCTCCACTTGTTGATCATGGTCCTAATCCTTCCAGGAGCAAGAGGATGTCGCCACAGACGACGACGTGGCTCCAGCCAAAGCCTCTCGAAAGCGCAAGGCCATCGAGGCCGCAGATTTCAACGCTTCTAAGAAGCGTACTCGGCGACCAACCGCTGACCGCAAAGCCAAGTGCGACGCCACTGTCGAGGAAGACTTCATCCCACTGGAGCAGAGCGATACCAAGCGCAAGCGGAAGATCCCCACTGGCGCTCGAGGCTCCAAGAAGGAAGCTGCTGCTCCACCCACTCCCCAAGATCCCCCTCGTTTCATCAAGAACAAGAACCAACGCGCTCCACCGCGTCCAGGCAAGCGCCCGTTCCCTCCACCCTTCTCCTCCTCCTCCAGCGCTGATGCCAAAACACCCCGCCGCAAGAGGCGCGTTTGCTTCCCACACAACGTCGTCACCATCGATGTCTCCGGGCCTGCTCCGCCGCAGCGTTCACTCAAGAACGGGGACGTGGTGCGGGATGATGATGGCTTGGCGTATCATGGTGCTCCGCTGAGGAGGGGGATGGTGAGGAGGTATTGCAGACGGGTCAGGGGTGGGTATCTCTAGACCTGGATGAGAGGAGAGTTCTGAATGTAGGGCAGTGGGAGGTATGTCTTTGTGACATTTTGAGTTGGCGGACTTTCATCTGGTAGGGCGGAGAGAAGCTGCGCATACTTGAATGCGGTAGCGGGAATGGCAGACGAGGGGGATGTACACGTCGTTGGTTCGTATAGATACAAAAGCTCTGAATGACAATGTCGCATTGCAAAAATCCATGGCCAAGTTGAGAGAATATACAAACATGTCATTGCTAGCTAAATCGCAGCGAATCGAGACTTTGAAAAGATAACGACAGATATGGGTATTAAGGCTCGCTCAGTAACAACAAGCAACCTCACCTGGAACGCCGCGCTCATTAAGCCGCAAAAGAAAACAGTCAAGGCCCAGAAGACAATCTAAATAGCGTAAATCCCTGTGATCTCAAGACAAAGTCCCTTGTCGACTTCGTTCATTCCCAGCTGGAGCACTGCCAACCTGATCAACCAATTCCTGCTCCTGTGCTCTCGTCTTCAACTCGTCTTCGAGGCCCGTGGTCCTCGTGCGCATGGGGCTCGTAGCATCGGCGGCGCTGTCATCAACGTCGAGCTCCTTGTGCTTGCGCCGGACAGTCGATATGCTGATGATGCTGGCATCGTCGCCCTCTTTCTTCTTGTCTGTCTCGCTGTTGACGACCTCGATGGCAACATCCGAATTGTTCTGAGAGAACACACGCAGGCCAACAACGGCGACAGCGTTCCATGGATCGCGCTCGAATTCATCTTCGTCCTCGACATACGGATAGCGTGCGCCGTTGTACCATACGTAGCGTGTGTGGTGTCGGTCCGATCGGCGACGGAGAAGGCCGTCTTCGTCGTCGGACGACATGTCGGTGTCGAGCGAGCATGGCCCATCGATTTCAGAATCCCAGGAAGAGTCGTCGGAGAAGTCTTCGGGCGAGTACATGCCGTGATGAGCACGGTTGGAGCTGATGCTAATGCCACGGCCACGTGTAACTTGAATGCCCGGCCGTAGACCTGGGATTGGGGTCAACGTTGCCCTACGCGATGGAGCTGGCGATTTACGCTCGGGTCGCGGGCTGTAGGGGCGCTGCGATGGCGTGCCGGGGCGGAATTCATCAGTCATCGGAGTAGGAATCGGCGAGTCGGTGGTCGCGCCATCGTTATAGCCATCACGGCCATTAAACGCATCTGGTCTGTTGTACCCATCTCGGCCCTGGTACGTTCCGGGTAGTTCGTTGTAACCGCCTCGGCCCTGCAAGTCGCCAGGCATGTTTTGATTGTACCCTCCACGACCTGTGAGCTCACCCGGTAGGTTCTGATTGTACCCACCTCGGCCTTGGAAGCCATGTTTTGTAGCAGGGGTGCTTTGAGTGCTATGATTGTAGCCGCCACGACCTTGCAGGGCTTCACTCATTGCAGAGCCTGGCACATCACGATTGTGGCTGTCACGTCCCTGTAGAGCTCCTGGAATGGCATTATAGCCATCGCGACCTCGGTTATATCCACCTCGACCAGTGAAGCCGCCGCTCGGGCTGGAAGAGCGTGAGCCGATAGCACCCGTGCTGGAAGCACGATTATGCCTAGATACAGCCGGATGCGTAGGCTTGTCTTCTTCTGCGGATTGCTGTTGGCCTTCTTCGACCTGGATGCCTAGGCCAGAGAGATCTCGCAGCTTGTCAACTGCTTCGCGTATGCTGCCACCATCACGGTTCATTTTGCGTGTCTCTTTCGCAGCTTTTCTCTGCTCGCGAAGTTTCGCCTTCTTGCGCAATTTCTTTCGCTGGTCATGGGAGTACTTCATCTCGGCCTTCTTTCGCTCGAGTTTGTGCTCCTTGTGCCGACGTGCCTTTTCTTTCTCCCGTTCCCGGAATTGACCCTTGGCATGAGCCAGGTCGTAAGATAGACCGATAGCAAGTAGCTTTTCTCGTCGCTTGGTGCACGTATCCCGAATGACTTCATCTGGCGTTGGGTTATCAACCCTCGTAGCCTTGATCTTAAGCAAGACGGTATAGTCACCCGCTTCCAGGGTGAGTTCAGTTGACACAGATCGCTTCATATAGTATGTTCCGTTGCTGCGTACAATGTACTCTTCTTCGTCGTCTTTGTGTAGTCGGAACTGCAAGTTGAACTCGTACTGTCCTTCGAGACCTTGGTAGTAGCGATCATCAAGCTGGCTAAGCACGATGACAACTGGACCTCCCTTGGCAAGAGTGATCTTGAACTTGGTGTCCAGATAATCGACGCTCCAAGGAACGTTAACACTAGTCCATTGCTGAGAGACTGTCCACTCTGGGCCGAATAGGCGCGTCCGATCAAAGTGTTGATAGTGGCGGAGCAGATCCCGATATGAGATCCAGAAGACGCCGTCATCGCCAAACTTGTGATTAAGCTTTTGCATCCATTCTGGAGTCCACTCTTCTGAGCCATCGCTCCAACGTCCAGTCCATTCGGTCCGACCCCAGGGATTTCGCAGCTTCAGCAGGCGCTGGCCGTCGATCTCTCGAGCCTCCATGATGGAGTAGGCATGTTTCTCCTGAATACCCTTCCGGGATCCGTAGATGCCGCCCATCTGGCCACAACCAAACAAGAATGTCTTGTTCACGTTCATGAGTTCTTCTCGCCAGAATTTGTCCTTATCGAGAATGTCAGTCGCGAAGACTTCTGATGTTACGCCACCAGTCAAATCTTCAATACCCTCACCGACAAAGCCTCCGTCGATGGAAGAGTAGTCGCCATGCGCCTTGGCGAATGCTTTCTCCAACAGTGGTAACCATGTCTCATTGGGATCGCTGCACTGTGCAAAGTATAGTGCCCTTGAGCCGGTCTGCATGACAGTGCGATACTCATCCTCTGGTGTCTTCCTATTTTGCAGTTCCAGCCAATGATACCGCTCAATCTTGGCTTCATCGAAGTCCTCCTTGATGAGGTATAGCTTGTCGTCGATAACTTCGGAGATCCACTCGCCATCTGTGCAACATAAGCTCGTGTCCCGCGTATGACAAATCAGTTCGCCTACCTCTGTGGAACACGAAGCCATATACGCCAACCTGCTCGTCGCGAGCCACGCAGACTCTTTGTATCAGCTCCTCCTTATTGCTTATGGTGGCTAGCGCTGCCATGAACCAGCAGTCGCCATCGTTGCCCTGTCGTACGTCGTTCGCGGTGGCGCCTCCGATATAGAATTGGGGTCTGTCAAAAATGTCCTAGCATCTTGTCAGCGATGATCGGTATGTGGGCCGAAGCAAACCTACCTCTACTCTCTTGACAGACATGGGCTGGAAGTCGGCTTGCTCCTTATCCAGCCCGGTCAAGCAATCAGCTGGTGTGTTGGGCAACAATTGTGATCGCTTGAAGTCTGCCTCAATGTCGAAGTGCGGGTCCCGGTACTTCTGGTTTAGACGCCGGCATTCTTTAACGATCTTGGCGACTTTGCTCCTGCACGAGTCGACAGCTTGCTCGTAGGAAGCCAGGGCATTGACACCAGGTATGGCGCCTTTCGGGGCATGTGCAGCTGCACGTTTTGCATATAGGTTGTCGGGAAGGATAGTAAAGATCTTGCCGGGATGTTTGGTGGTGAACTTGTCCCAAAAGTCATCGATGCTTCTCTGAGGCGCGTGGTGCTTCCGCGCGGGAAGTTGTGGGCGTGGTGTCATTGCTGTGGTCGGGACATGCGCGGGATGATCCTGCATTATACTTGGAGCTCTAGAAGGAGGCCTTGATCGTGGCTTGGTGATGTTTATGAAATCGTGGGTGCTCTGATGGGTGCTCTGAGACTCCATGTTCATGCCTCAGCCAGCTTGCTCAGGGGCCTGGAGATGTTCAGTGTGCGTAGAGACTCCATTGAGGGCTTAGAAGCGGATTATAAACTACGGTGGAGGGCGACAAGAGCTTTCAGCCCCCAGATGCATGCTTGACGAGCACATGGCTGTGGAGAGGTATGTTTAGAGCAGTAAGAAAAAGAGTGGGGCGGTCAGACACGAGGGCTTCGCTCGGCACAGCCGCTGGTGCTCAACCCCCGCTCAGCTGCTCCCGGCGCCCGCTAATCAGGATCCCGCGGACGTCCAGACCAGACCACGTTAGGGGAACGGTTCGCCGACAGTCGAAAGGGCGGACAGCAACAACAGCGTCCATCGACTTAAGCTGCATGGGCATGCATGTCGAGCTGCACGCTCGGTATAGCGACGAATGAGCTCGTGGTGTTGGACTGCAGTGTTGCAACGTGAGCGCGTCGTGGATCGTGGACAGGACTAGCAACCCATGCATCTGGCTGGATCCGACTGGGGACGTCAGGCTAGACTCGAAGAAGTTCGTTGTTGCCGATAGCCAGACCGACTTGACGTCCTCTTTTGCTTCTACCATGTATCTTCTCTCAAGTCGTCGTTGAGACCTAGTTTGCCTGCACATTGTGTTACAGCTCGACCATAGCACGTAGTCATACCCGCCAGCTCAGGCTTCAGGACAATAACCTATCGGCGGCGTGCCGAAGGGTAACAGCGCAGCCATGCACTCGTGAAATGATCAGTCCGTGGCACAATGTAATTAGCCTGTCGCGATGTCCTAATGCAGGTTTTCCCGATGTCCTGTGCGACGAAGATGTAGCTCCGAGTTTTGCTTGCACATATTATTGCAGAGAAAGAACCCGTTGCAACGATTGACGCTGTTATCGAGTTGGTCGTGTACAACATTGCTGTCTTGGTGCGTGTACAAATCAGATCGCGCATGCGCTTCGTATCTCGTGCGGATGATGTGTAATGATTAGGCAAGCCCTGCAGCGAATTCGCCGTCGCAATCATGAGCGCGTTCCTGCAGGTCCCATCGTGACAAACTCCATCCACGGCTCGAGGTCGTGGTACGAAATGTTTCCAAGAATGGACAATGTCTCACCTCACCCAAAGTGTTGGGAGATTGACGTACCAACTGGCCGGCACGGCTGTCTCCCTCGAAGTATCACCACAGCTAGCCACGGAATCGAGTAAAGTGGCGGTAAAGCTAGACCGAGTCTTGGAAAGCTCCCGAGCCATGTCCATTTCGGTGAAAGCCGCAATAACCATACCGAGTCGACCTTGACCACGGCCGGCGATATCATCCTAGAGGCTCAGCCCTATAGAACGGCATTGCATCTAGGATGCATGCACGATCCTTCCACCATAATCTCACCGTCCTTCTGCTGGTTTGGACGAATCATGGCGCCAGGCGTGAGATCAGTTCACCAGGCGTGGGCGAGGCTCAATTCGCGAGCACGGTGATTGGTTGCTTATTAGATTGACGTAGGAGAATGGTTGCAATGACCATGCATGCCCACGCGTATTTGATGCAACAGGCACCAACTGCAGCATCATCGCATCGCAATACCGCCTGCGCTGCTTCCAAATAGTGCGCCGTAAGAGGAGGCGGAGCACAGCCGACGTGGGTAAGAGCTTGTAGCTGGCGGACGTCTCATTGTCGAAGTCCAGACGACCTTTGAAGTGGTACATGGTGTCATCAGCGATAAGAATGTGTCAAATTTGTCGTCGATGAGATGACGAGCAACGGAGTTCGCGAGGCTGTCATTTGCAGGGGTGGAAGGATGAGCGGTGAGAACGGCGTCAGCCCCCACTGCGGGTAGTGCCCTTTTGTGGAGTCACCAAATATCTTCCTTCTTACGTCACCAGAATAGTTTTGGCAGTTGCGGTGCGTAGCAATGTTCTTCTAGAAACCGCCCCGGCTCAGTTGACCTCCAGAGTGAAATACACGCGGTTGTCACGTGCTATACTCTTTCACCTAGAAACTGGCAATGCTGCATACTACTTTTGATCTTCTATATCTGCTTTAACATCGGGGGATGAACAGTGAGTCCCTTCACACGCACATCCACCCTCAAATCTCAACCACAAATTTCCCCTCAACCTTAACCTCCAAACTAACATCCTCCGGCTCAAACCTCAACTCCTCCCTTCCCACCACCTCTCCATGACCCCTCCGCGTCTTTCCATAATGCAGCTGCGGCCTCGTCGACTGCTGATAATGTGAACTCTCTCTCACATCCACCGCTCTCACCTTCCTCGCCGCCTCCTCTGTACTCAAATCTGCAAACACCTCTGCATAGTCCCTCGCCCGCTGTAATGCGTTCTGCGCCGCCTTCTTGCGCGCTCCACCCTCAATAGAAGCGAGCGTCGCGTCGGTCAGTTTCCATTGTATGCCTTGAATCCGCACGTTGGGCATGGCAGAGAACTGCGTCGCGAGCTTGTCGAGCGCAGAGAAGTCGCTGAATTTGATGTTGAAGTCTGCGCGCGCGTTGTACAATGTGTCGTAGATGGCCTTTTCGTACTTGTCACCAGGATCCGGGCGCCGCTCGCGGTGGTTGCTGGTGTCGAGCGTGCTCATGGAGTAGTGCGAAATGGCGGCGTTTTCTTGGATGCTGCCGGTCAATTCGTCTTGGGGGCAATAGGGCGCGATGGCTTCGCGGAGCGCGTTGGCTGTCGAGACGACGGAGGCGGAGGCTTCTTCGGCTGTAGGCAGGTATTGGGATTGTGCTTGTAGGACGAGGATGCCGCGCTCTGCACGACGGATGGCTGAGCCCGTGCCTGTGACGTTAATTTCAATGCGTGCCATTGTCTTGAATGTGTTGTCTTTCGATACTAAGTGACGAATATTGAAAGCACTGCTCGCTGAGTGAAGTTTAAATACCTTTGCATTCATGTGGTTGCCTAAGTTCTGCTTGCTACATCATGGTTGCCTGTTCCTGCCGGGTCTTTCATTGCCAGCAGAGGCAAACAAGTGTGGGCTGCGCCCTTGTCGGATTCCAAAACAACGCAGGGAAACCAAAAGCGACTTTCGCTTCTCCTGCCGAGATCTCGCTGGAGCATAAGGGTAGGTGTTCAGAGTGCGCGAGCGATTTCCACAGGTAACTTAAACACTTGTTGCTTCTTGGTCAGTTGGTAACCATTTGTAATTCATATGCATATAACATCTGTTCTCGAACATAAACTTATTCTTCACTCGGCAGGTCGTAAACTTCTCTATGTGAGGACACCACACTTCGACCAGTGTACGATTTATTGGCATACTCAACTCGTTCCAGGATGTACTTCGCTGCTCATCCAGCATCGTCTTGACAGCCTTTGGATCAACGTGCATCATCTTGCACATTGGCAAGATGTACATTTCTAGCTGTTTTGCAGCCTCTGTTAGCAGGTAGGCGTCGATCTCATCGCGCTCAATGAGCGGAATTTCATGGCGGATTTGTCCAATGAGGTCATGCTGTTGCTGGACGTCGAGGTTTGCGGCTTTGTATTCCTCGAATGTTAAACCGTAGATCGAGCGCTCTATGGGTGCGGCAATTCTGGGAATGGTCGAAGTAGCTGGTCGTGACTCGGCGGGAGTGGATGGTATGGCCGTTACGCGGCGCCCTGTGTCGGGCTCGAAACCGAGCTGGATTTTGAGCTTCTTGTTGCGAATGCGTGAATCTGTCATCTTATGGGCGGTCGAGAATATGTTCCTTATTGTGTCGAATTGAAGCGGGTGTCGGAGAGATCAGTTGTCAGATTAAGAAAGTGGCGTAATATGTGATCGGGCGACCCTTGGTGGGGAGGCTGTGAGGTCATCGATGCTTTCACTTTTTGTTATTCTGTCGCGTGACTGTGCATGATATCGCCAGCAAGGACGATCTCTGTCCGTTTATTGACCGCTTGACATCTCCGGGTCATCGAGCAGGAGATCACTTTGGAGTTCAAACACAACGCGAGACTGTTTTCGGCTAACGATACTACATATCGCTATCATCGGATTCTTTATACAGCGATTTTCTGTTTCTCTTAAGCTATACAATATCCTGGTCGTTGGCTTCGCTGTGTATGATCTTGGAACGTCTCAGTGGCGATGCCTCGCCATCGAAATGTTTATCGATGCCTCAGAACTGCATCGACGCAACGGCCAGCTGTTGCCTGCGGAGGAAACAATCGCATCTGTAAGATGCCTCTATTGCCTTCTGTTGAACTTATAAATCATCTTTGCCAAGCATGCCCAGTCTCATCGATGTCTAGAAAAGCTCAACCTGTCTGCCGCAACTCTACCTTGGAAGCGCCCATGCATCCTAGCAACCATCGCCGCCTCTTATTTGGGCTCAGCCACTTAGAGCCGGAAGACATATTGCTGTGATTATTGTATTCAGCGCCGCAGTGTTTCATATAGCCTGTTAGTCTATTAGGATGTCAAGTAAAAGCTTGCAATAGTCTTCAACAGGTAAAGAACGATCTTTGTCGAATTTGAGCATATCATTATTATTCTATAATCAATTTTCTTAAACGTGAGGTATTGTACATCTTGCCGCGCAGTATGAACTCATCACTTTTTAAAGCATGAAAAGACTGGTGAGCGCGCCGAGCATGCCGACACCAATGGCTGCAGGGCCAAAGTGTGCTGCAGCACCTGTAGAAACAGGCTTGGACGGGTTTGCGGAGGATCCCGTACCATTCGTGGTGCCATTACCACCTCCCGGAGTGCTAGGTCGTTGGCGATCGACGGCCTCAATACGCTTGTCGAGCTTGATGTCGACCGGGCTTTGCGATTTGATGTATTGCGTAAGGACCTCATCCTGGGTATCAAGAGTGATGAAGTCCGTGACTGGAGTAAAGAAGTTGTCGCCTCCTCCAGCAATGAAGTCTAGCGTGACGACTTGGTATGTGGTGCTGTTTGACAAAGGCTTGTCGCCGATTGTGACGGACACCAAACGAGTGCCGTTGGAAGCTTTAGGATTGTACTCAACCTTGATGCCCTTGCTGACCTGGAAGAAGGACGTGACAGGCTTGCCATTGGTGACGCTGACACCAGTGACGATACCCTCAAGAGATTCCCAAAGCTGCTTGCCGGTCAAAGCAATTTGTACGATCGCATTACCAAAGGGGAAAGAAGTTAGGACCTCTCCGCGCGTGATGTCGCCTTCGTCAATCGTGGCACGAACACCACCAGCATTGATGATAGCAAAGTCCACATCCTGGGTGTTGTTCTTGCGATAGGCCAGCATAGCATCCGACATGAAGTCGCCGAGTAAGCACTCTCCCTGCTGGCACTTGGTTTGATCAAGCTCGACCTTGCTTGTTCCAAGGACTTCGGCAGCAAATGCTTCAAACGGACCACGCCACTCCTTGATTTTTGCCTGAAGCTCCGGCTCTTGTTTGGTGGTGTTGGTAAGGTGAATGGGAGCTCCGTGGTAAGCCAGAATTTTGCCCTCGGTGTCGTAGGTGACGTCGATGTAGCCAACATACTCGCCCCAGCGGTATGCAGTGACGATGAAGACCTCATCTCCGGCCTTGTTCTCTACGATCGTGGGGTACTTGCCCTTCGCATTGTTCATATCGCCAAGCAGCGTGTGAGAGTGGCCGCCCATGATGAGGTGCAAACCGGTCGTGGCCTTAGCTAGCTTTTGGTCTTCTTCATAGCCAATGTGAGTGATTGCTGCGATCCTGGTAATGTTGGTGGTTGACTTGATCTCGTCAATTGCGTTTTGAACCGCCTAGAATCTTGTTTAGTCGGCCGTCACATGTGGGCAGCAGTCGTAACATACCTCCACAACATCGGAGAAGATGGTGCCATCATCCGGATTCGCAATGCTAGGCGTCTCCTCAGTCGTAACACCAATGAGAGCCAAACCCTTGTCTTGGAAGATATGGTATGGCTTGACCACGCTTGCCACTTTCTCATTGGCCGATTTAAGGTTGGCGCAGACAATGGGGAAGGTCAGGTTCTTCAAAAATGCGCCCAGCTTCTCTTCGCCGCCATCAAACTCGTGATTACCAAGAGTCATAGCGTCAAATTCAAGGTCGTTGAGGGTCTGGGCAATCTTTTCTCCGCCGTAGAAGGAGTAGAACAAAGTTCCTTGAAATTCGTCGCCCACGTTCAGCCACAAGCTGTCGTTGTACTTGGGGCGCTGCTCTTCAATGACAGTCTTAACACGTGAGTAGCCACCAAAGCAACCACGTTCTGGCTTGGTGCAGTCTGTTCCAGAGGAGCTGAATTCGTCAAGATGCGCGTGCACATCGTTGATGTGGAAGAAGGCTTTAGTCACGTGAGCAGATGATCTCTAGTAAATTCCGAGAGTCGTCTTACAAACGTTGTAATTGCCCTGAGCATCGATTCCACGCTTCGTCATCCGTCGACTATACAGAGACTCTTCCGCAGAAGCGACCGCGGCCAACGCAGTCAGCGCCACGGGTAGGGTTGATCGCATGGGGAACTTCATCGTGGCGTTCCGGTGTTGTGCTCAATGTAACGACTGAAGGCTCAGGAAGCAGGCGACAACGATCGTCTGACTTTCTTGCAACGGCGGACATGTTATATGCATGCCGTAGAGGACCCTTGCAACGGTGTACTCCGCGCCGTTTGCCTTGGCGGTGGCTGACGCGCAACCTTGGCGCCAAGCCCACATGCCTCTTCAGGACTAACCTTCACCACGTTCCTGATAACACCCATCCAATCAACAGTCTCACGTGTCACATCCAAGGTTGATTCGCCGCATGCGACGCAGGTCAATGAGGCGAACCTGGATTTCGGGGTCTTCTCCAATTCTGGAGACATTCCTGTTCCTGAGCTGCACGTGGGCTTGGTACGCAGAGCAGCCAATCTGGATCGGAGCCAAAGTCCATTTGAGGGGAGTTTTCAATGCCGGAATTCCGGTGTTGTGGTAGCGGTGGTAAAGAAGTTGAATTAGTGTTGGTGGTAATGATGATGGTGTGGGAACGTTTGATCGTCCCTCGGATACACCGAACTTTGTAAGACCTTCAAACAGCCCACTTTGCTCAGACCTCATCTCAAGATCCTTTCAATGACGAGATGAACAGGTTCAGTTGAAAAGTTCATGTATACGATCGAGTGTCACAGACATGTTCCAAACAACAAGCTGGAAAGAAGCAGAACATGCAGTGGCGCGAGAACAAGATAGGTCATACAAGAGACTCCTCCCCACTTCCACCTGTGAAGATACTCCTTCAGATGCCTTTGCACGGATTTCATCATCCGTGATCAGAACTGACTGTTGCGCAAAGCAGCTGTGGCTTGCGAGGTCCCACCACTTACCCCGCCCTGTCGACAAGGACGCCTCGCTTTATTCGAATTGATCAAAACCTGTGTTCCGGCTAGCGACAGTCTCTCGTTATGATCAGTGATACCTTGTCAAACGGGCAGGTGACACCATATTTCCTGTATGTCTAACAATGCTTCATCGTGTCCAGCCGAATCGTTCTTCCCTCGTCGCAGTAGCCTTCGTACATCAACCATTGTTCATATTCCATGCCAGAAGATAATCCATAGCAGCGACAGATTGATCGCCTTAACTTACATCTCTCCTTACAAGCAATGCTCTCACACTGCCCTTCGTGTCAACTTTCACTTGTTCATATCACCGGCGATCGCCTTCCTGGCTTGGCCGGCCGCTACTCCTTCAGATTGGCTTACTGTAGCACAGAAAATGCTGAAGGAATCCAACTTTTGAGAGCTTCTTGATAATTTGGAGCCTTGCGCCATTGAACCGGCATCTTATACCACAGCCGTCGCACGAGGAATGAACGTGTCTTCAAACGAGTAGCCAATGGCCTGCGCAAACCCACCAAAGTGCAATAAAGGTCCGTTGCAGATACTAGCCGGAAGGTTAAACTCGCTAGGGTCTACGAGGGTGCCGATATCATGAGCGGTGACTATATCCGCAACTTGGAGTGAGATCATGTAGTCTGCATTGCCGTACTCCAGCTGACCCAGAACGGGGCGTTCGCCGGCATCGATCGACTATTGTTGGTGACGTCTGTAGTAGTCTTGAACGGCTTTGAAGCGGATTGCAACGCCGCGTTTCAAACTGATGCTTTGCCTGTTGGTTTGAATGAACATGGTCTCGAAACCAGTAGCCTGCGAGCTCCCAGGATATGCGGTGTTAAGCTTGATTGGTGTCCAGTCATCACCCATCTCAAAGAAACTCTTGATGTCGTTAGCACAGGCCTCCCCATGGTACATCAGAGGCTTGACGGGGTCTTCGGCAAAGTGAACGGTCTTGCGCGATGGAATGGGCTCTGAGCTGTTGGTTTTACTGCTCTTCGGGGCAACATCGATGACGATGTCCATATGAGCCTTGGTGACACCAGAGATGATAGCTTTGCCGAGGATTGATCCAGGTTCAGTTGGCAGGGTTTGCTGCTTCTTGAGCTCAATGCACGACTCGAAGCCGAACCCAAAACGCTTTTCAGCCTTGATCTGCTCCAGAATGTTGGCTGATGCTGCTGATCCAGTAGGACTATGGCCGATCTCTGGGTCTTGTCAGCATCTCTTTACGACCTAACATGAGAGGTCGTCACTGACTACGATACTCCAGAGTCGTTCCGGGTTTCAGAGGGATTCCACGAATAACTCTGGGAGCTGGGAAAGCACGGGGACGCTTCCGACTAAGTTTGAACTGATTACCACCACCATAGGAGGAAATATGAGCGCCCGTGTATCGGCCAATGATGCCTTTCGTGTGATTCAGGACCTTGTGGAGCGCCTGGAAGCGATTGAAGATGGTCTGCGGGCGCGATTGCTCGTAGGGGTCGCGAGTCTCATCATAGCTCTCGTCATGGAGCAGGTCGGGATTGGCGTCCGATATGATCAAAGGGTCGCCTTCTTCTTCGCACTCCTGAATGTCGCTCTTCTGCTCCTTCACGTACAACTTATATTTGATAGCGCCGTACTTCCTCATCTTTGCGATCATCTTCAAGCCTGTCGGTCCAGGAATGCTTGTTTGCTGCTTGCTATCATGCTTCTTCTGGTCACGATTAGTAAAGCTGACATTCTTGGGGAGATTGTTACCCAGCGCCTGCATGACGCGTACATTAGTCCTTGAAGCCACAGCCGACGCATTATGCGCCAACTGCATGTGCTGCAGTGCCTTGAAGCCAGCACGCAGCGTAGTTCGTGAAGATGCTGAGATACCCAGCGAAGGTCGGGCAATGCTCGATTTAGGCGTAGAGGTCATCGACTGGCTCGGGGCACGCCGAGTAGAGGCGGGTATGGCGTATTTGCTGACGCTGGTAACGAGGTGGGTGGGGGTTTGAGCAAGTCCAGCCATTAGCGACGGATGTGTGTCGATAAATCGATTGTTTCAGTGTAGGCAAAAGTCTCAAGATAGTTGGGCAGAAAGGTATCTGGGATGTGCGGGAGCCTCTGAGCTTGCGCTTGAGCGTTTGCCCACGAGACGGCCATGGCAACCATTTGCAGGAAGTGAAAGATCCTGCTTGCAGTCGAGAATATTAGACATGAGTGAGAGCTTGGATAATCTTCAACATAAGTAGATCTAAAAGTGATGTACACCTGGGTGATGGCTGCCGTCAAAGTCAACCACTCCTGATACATAACTGTCGGAATTGGACCTGTGCAAGCATCGTACTCGAGTTGCAACTCTTCCAGGGGTAGATTATATTACCATTACACCGATTTTCGATCGGTTAAATAGCATCAATTCTATTCACACCATATCCTTGATCTAGTACATCTATGCTTGAATTGATCCTATGTCTTAATATCCCACACCTGTCAGAGGTTGTCACCTTAATCCCTGAGCACAACGCAGAGCTACTCTCGCGCTGTTTTTGAGAATAATGAGGGCGCACCAGTTGTTCCCATTCTCATGTTGCTTCAAATAGACATATGTACCCAGTGTGCCCAATTTCTGTCTGTGATGGTCCACTGAAACCCTTCATACTTTCTCCAATCACAAGTTGGGGTTCAATTACGGACCTACGAGGTCATGACGCCCGCCGTTGCCACGAGGCCCATCATTGCTACGGTCGAGAGTGTAAGAACCAAATGAGCCATAATGTCACCGTCAATCTCATCTTTAAAGCGGCACACGCAGCCAAGAAAAGGACCAAGCCTAACCTGGGGCGGTTCCACGTGCTCTGCCTGGCGTGGGATGTTTTTCGATTCCATGGACTGTGGCAATTGCTCTAGAAGAACCATAATACACTCTCCACACGAACAAGATGGATGATGTGGAAGTTTCTGTGAATGGCTTGACTTGAGGTTGGGCAGGGCGGCTTGACCAGAGGGGCCAACCATGTCTTCGTGTTGAGGCTGGCACGTTTCCCTGGTTGGGGAAGCTGTGGGTGAATCTACGAGGTGCAAATATCGTACAATATCACTAGGAAAATTATGGAACACTTCAGAAGGTAAGACGCGAGACTAGCGTGTCTAACGTGGCTCTGCGTGTGTCATTGTGCATGCACTTGTCTTCATCTGCTTATCATTGTGTCTCGCTAACGTATTGACGTGATTGACTTTTAGATTTCACACCTTACTTTTTGCCCATTGTGTTCTGTTTCGTCCCAAAGCATCTGAGATGCCTCAATTCACTCAATGGGCTCTAAATGGTAACTATGCTGTAGTTATTGATTCATTAATCTATCACTCATTCATTAGCTGGCTCGAATTCTATATCTAGTCCGAGATAGGTCAGTACGTTCAAGCGACCCATATTCAGCTCAACACCTCCTCAACTTAGAGCTTCTATTACTTTAATTCCAGATTTAAATTGCCTCAGAACCTTCTGCAAATGCCCACGGAGACTTTTACACACGCGGAAAGGTCCAAGTACTCCGCGGGTGTGGAGAACGTGGACGACTTGATCCAGAAATATGCCACACCGCTTGCGAGCTCCTCTCCAGCAAGCATTCACCACTCGATTAATAGCACCTCCCAAACCCAGCAAGGAATCACCGGGGCCAATATGATACCTTTCTCGTCACCAGTTTATACAAACGTTTGGGCGCCACAGCAACGTTGTACGTCCTCCAACAACTCTGGCTATTTGCGCCGCGGGCAGCTGTTCGGCCGTGAGGCAAGCGAGCCTTCCTTCAAGCCACATCCACCATCGCTTGGTCTTGAGCGAATCATAATGCGCCGTAGAAGGGGTATGTTATCACCACAATCAGTTTCTGGATCAAGTGTGCAAGCTCAATCGTCCGCACATGAATATGGCGCCTTGGTGGAACATAACTCAGTGCAAACTGCGCTATCTCCGGGCGACGCATTTCTACTCGATCTGGAGGGAGCCTCGTGCGGTGAGCCCCACGTGGATACATCGAGGAGAATGCAGGGCATAGAGAACAATTTTGCGATGGTGATCGTGAAAGAGCAGATATCACGCACGTGCGTAAAGTTTATACAGAATCTGAAGCTCTCAAATATTTCGACTATCTACGATCAGGCTCCAATACCAACTGGCGATGGGTTATCTGGCCCGGTCCCGGCTACCGCCATTAATGGAGAAACAGGAGTGACTTAATCGGTAAGGTAATCGAGATGATGAGTCAAAAGCCTATCTCCCCATCGAACTCGCGTGGCCTCTCTTTCGCTGCCGCGAACGCCATCGTGTTTGGCTTCATTACATTTGCAGCATTACGCTTCGCCTTCGTCAACATCGACGAATTCATGCAGAGTCATGACCTGGCAACAGACATAGCGATTCTATCGATTGTGGGACTGATCGTGTGTATATTTGTGCACGTCTTTTGGAACTAGTGTCATCAAACTCAGACAGTAGAACGTGTTGCAAGAACGATCAAAGTTCGACAGGGTTCAAAAGAAAGACATTCTGGCGTGGCTGGAGTAGTGTTGGCTACGTGTCTTTAAAAGATGACCTGGCTGTCGTGCGCTATGAAGACGCTTTCATGGAAGACACATTTAACACGGCAGTACAAGTAGCATTCCAGAAAACTTTCATATCTCTAACGCGTGGAACATGCCCTCTTTGACTTTCGGAATTTCGACGTGAAAGTTACACTCTCTCATGCGTCCAGTGTCGGAAAAGTCGATGTGGTGTTTGTAGAGCCTAGGAAATACTTCTGCCGCTAAGAGCTGAGGGCAAAGAAGGATATTAGACCCGCTAACGTGAGATAATTCGTTGAAAACAGGTACCTGTTTTTGCGCGTACAATCCCCTTCAAGTCAGCACACCACAGAAGGCTTCGTTCATCCTCCTGCTCATTCACATCTGTACTCTCCGAACGCTTCGTAGCGTACCCATTGTCTGGCATTGATGTGTCTATTCATCTTATGAGGGGCGACTCCGCTAGTTTACCCTCAGCACCCGGGCAAGCCCACGTTTATATACGTAGATTCCAAAGCCTCTCGTTCTCAAATGTACTTTCAAGCTTGGCACCCATTCTGGAAGCCTCTGTAGAAGGAAACAGCCGCGCGACCAACGCACCAACCTGCAACCTCAATGATCTTGCACAATGCCCAGCCGAGGAACTGTAAAGGTGTAAGAATCATCGCCACAATGCTACCAGGTCCGAAGTATAACAGTGAGTACGAGAGAAGGCACAAGCATCCCCCAACCGCTAGGATGACGTGCTGAGTTTCGACTATATGAATGCTTGGAGAACTGGGAGATGCTGATATATGATTGCGGGGAATTGATTTTCCTGAGTCGGACTGAAGATGTATCTGAGGCTTGGGCACAAATACCTTGAGTATGGTGATTGTCATGGAATGCCAGTCCGTCAGATTCAGGCTCAGAATGGCCCAGAATATCTGAGAAACACATGAACTCATTTCCTGCGAGGCATTGGTAAGTCTTACCAGGCGAGGACGAGCGTAGCGTACCATCTTGGAAACCGGAGAAGCGGCGCGCAGTACCAGCAGCCATGAGAACTCCCAAGCCTGCGTTACTAGGCATGAAAGGGACTGGGGCTGGTCCATGATTGCTGTAATGCATGTCTGTTGGGGGGCTGCTCGCTGCTACGCAGGCTTGAGACGACCATAACCTTGGAAAAGAGAGATCGAACATTTTTGTAAGCTGTGTTGGGAGTTGAGCTGGACGTGTATGAGAATCGAAAATTATCACTGCTTGATATGACAAGTGAGACGCAAAAGTAGCAAGCACGCTAGAACAAAGGAAGCAAGATCGAGTTGCATTTATCCCATTCTGATACTTAGATATCCTCCGATGTTGTTGCGAATTTACTTAGCTTAAGTCCTCATTACTGTCCAAGCTCCAACGACTCTCTTCAGGCTCTCACTCAATGCGCCTCTAGTTGGCCTTTACCATTGAGATTTTCAATCAGCCTTGCTATCAACATCCTGTACCTCCAAAATGTTACTTGGCATCGCAGCAAGTGCCTTTCCAGCCGTTTGTAACATGACCTGAACCGCATTACCGGCGCCCCTCGTCAACAGATTCTCCATATTACCCATCGGCGCTATGAAGATGTCATCGGAGCGGTAAACAGAGTTGGCTCGAACGAGAGTGGCCTTGTACAGCCGAAAGAGGACCCATACTTTGAGCGCTGTACCAATGAGACTGGTGAAGCTGGAAATAGATCGCATGATCGCAAGGACGAGTAGTCCGATCACAACAATGAGCTGGGAAGCAAACGCGATATGAGAGTTGGCAATATTGATGTTGACGATAGATGCCGAATCTCCGAACACTGGAGCACGCGGCGTAGCGTCAACCATCATTGTTTCGACCGAACCAATCTTGTCGAAGTGAGCAGTAATGTACACTGGCCTCTGTCGAAGGTGCCCGAGCATCTCAACATACTTGCGCTCTTGTTTTGCAAGCTTCTCGTTGTACATGAGGGCTTGCTGTCCAAACAAATCGGCATAATCGAGCTTCAGATCGACGACAGCTTGTGCAATCTTGCTCGCAACGTACTCGCGGATGCTCTGACTCAGTGGATCGTCGCTGTCAGAGATATTGTAGACCGAAGAGTGAGCACTTGACGGGTTATCTGCTCTGTCAGGGACCCCGTCTAGTGCGATTCTCATGTCTATGATTGTGCTGTTAGTTGATCCAGCGTTGGATCTGGGCCCAAGACTCATACCGTGGTCAGACATGTCGGAATTCAGATAGCTGTGCTCAAGATTTGTTTTTGCGGCCGTACATCGGTTGGTGAATCTAGTGCCAGTGCTTGCTCTGATTATAGATGCCGAATGCGTATAATCCGTGGGGCTGTAGGTTTCGTTACGGCGGTCCGTGTTGGTCTCGGTAACGGTCTGAAGGCTAGGGCTCGAAGTCAGACTGGGTTGGCAGGCTTGCTTGTGGTCAGCGCGTGTTGTGTCATGGGGCGTCTTGAACGTGCTATTCCTTAAAGAGGGTTCATCGTTCATCAAACCCTCCTTCAAATGCTGTCGGCTCATTGTGCGGCGAAGCTTGTGCAACAGAGCGCCATGCTCACTGTCCTCCTTCGCGAAACCCCGGCCACCCTTAGTTGGTCGTACATCATACTCCGAGGTTGATTCGCGAAAGGCTCCAGCTACGAGATCTGCTGCTTCTTCGAGTGATTTTCGAAGTGCGTCATTAGCAGCGTGATCCTGGCGACTCACGCCCGCATCATCCAGCGCAGTAACGATGTTATGTGGCACACTGACACCTGTTTGATCCTTGTCCTGCTTGTCGAGGACTTCGACGACATGGTGTCCGCCATGATTCTCAAGTTGACGCTTGGAATCAGTGAAAGATATGCGCTCGCTGGGCAGCAACCCGACTTGCTCGAAGCCAGGCTTCACTGTAGGCAATGTCGGTGAGGTAGGATGATCTTCGAGACCAGGATGCGGTTGAGATTTGCTGTCCGACTTGGTGACAGTGATTTTAGGACTCATACTGGAGCGTGATCTGAACATGTCTCGAAAGCGACTGTTCCTGCGGGTGTTTTCTGGAGTCATGACGGCGTACCATCTGCGTGTTTCCTAGTTGTCAGCACAAGTTGAGTCAGATTTCGAGTACGCGAGAAATCTTTCAAAAGGTTGCAGCAATGCCCGTTTGCTGGTGCGTTGTCGTAGCGATTGCTTTAGCCAACCAACAATGAAAGGAAAATCCTCACCGAACCACCAACTACAATCCCAAGTTTTTGGTTTTTTACAATTAACTACTCATCATTTCCCAACACTCAACTCAGTCATCAACCGTTCAGTCGCATATCCTGTCGTTCGCCATGACCTCCGATAACATCGAAGCTGCTGTCGATGAGGCAAGGAAGACTTCAAGCTCCCACCAGACCGCGACTCTAATCGGCCTCGCAACCGAATTGCGCCTTCAAATATACGAATCCTTGCCAATACACACGTTCGTTCAGAAGTCCGATATGTTGACGGGAAACCCGCAGAGCTACGAATTTAGCATATTTACCAGGGGAGTGACGGTTACAATTCTGGCTACCTGTCGTCAGATCCATGCTGCAGCTTCTGCAATCATGGAAAAGAAGATGGAGGACATCATACAGACTCCTCTAAGACTCCTCTAAGTGTTTTGATAGACCTTGATCACTTTCCCAAGCTTGTCGCACCTCACGGCCCCTTCTTACACATCGACGGCTACTTGTGCTTGGTGGCGCAAGCAAAAAAGTCCGGCAAATCGCTTTCGTTGTCACGTATACCGTTATATGCCCACGCGCCCTTGAGCCAAGTCCCTCGGATCTACACAGATTGACCATGTCGCTTCGCAAGCTCATATTGATTTCAAAGAAAGAACAGATCATGTCCAAGCCTCCTGGCGCCGAGCCATTGGGCTTAGCGATAGGCGTTGGGAACATTCTTCCCTTCGGTGTGATCGGCCGCGATATCTTTTGGTAGCACGAGAGCTTCGCTGCACATTTGAGGCATCCAAATGCGCACGGAGTACCATTTTGATGCACTCTCCAACTCATGGCGCAAGATTTTCCAGACGCATGTATCAATACTTATTACATCATGGGTGCAGCGAGGCAATGGGAGCGAGATACAGAGCGATTCTCTGTCGACGCAGTGTCTGGAGAAAGGATTACAGAGAAGGATTTTGAGGAGTATTGGTCTTTGTGAGCTGCTGTCGGGTGGTATTTGGAGCTTTTCTCCCACGCCTTTTTACATAGCGATGCGCAATCATGCATTGATGTCCATTGGCTGTGTGAGCAGGTGAGAGATGGATCTGTGACTCTTGACGTAGACTTCACGATCAGAAGTGCCGACGTGTCGTAAGTTTTGTGTGGGGAAAGGAGATGAGATAGGCTAAGTGGGGCACCAAGAAGGCAGGAAGACGTTCGCAGCACGTGAACATCACATCGCATTGGGACTAAATAAGAAAGCAACTCTATCAGGCGCAGAAATGTATTAAAGACTTTTCTTGATTCTCTACAATTTCGGACATACGTTTAGTTTCTTAGACTTTACATCACCGACGACCTTGATTGCAGTGACAATTTCCTTGAGGCTGAACACACTGTTTAGGGTATACCGATAAGTTCAGACTACCTCAAAAGCGCTTTCTGTCAGGAAATGCATGAAACCACTCATTCCAATTTTTGTCATCGCATGAATCCTGCATCTGCCCTGAAAATAATTCAAGGTAGTTCTTGTGGAAAATGGTGTACTGTTTAGCGATGGTAGCTTGTACCAATCACAAAATACCTTTGTGCGTGAGCAATTACCATATGCGTCTTGTGATACAGCATTGTTATTCTCTTCTGGTCATTGCGGATTCCATGCACAGCTACACCGAAGGCCAAGGAACCAGAATCTACTGGGTACTTGGCAGCCATCACGGTACTCAATCGCACAGATTAACATTTTCCATTACAATGCAGCAGAATTCTGCCGACCATATTTCAAGTTACCCGATCAATTTCTGTCCTTCATAACCAGTATGCGGCTCTTAATGCCCCTTGTCTCATGCTTGGCAATCGCTGTGGCAGCCGACGCTGTCACAACAAGTGAACATGACGACATTCCGACGATTGCACCAATTCTCGCTCAAGATGGAATACCAAATGCACAGGATCCGATGAATTTTGGAACAATGCCTGAACACAATGCGATGGCATCTGCTAGACACCGCCAAGAGAGAGCCCATTTAGTGAAGCGCATGGATCGCAAACATGGCAAATGGACCTCAAGCCATCCTCGTTACCGGCTGCTGGAATCTCTCTATGGGTATAGCAAGTATCGCGATACCAATATGGCGGAATTGGACAGGGTGCGAGGATTGTACAAAAATGTTGGCAAGGCGCAAAAGAAGGTGAGCGATGTTTGAAACTCTTTGAAGTTAAGTCTGATATCGTGGTAGACTTTAGAAAGCGTCGTAGATTACAAGAAGAAGTTGGACGACATGGAAGAGCTGATCTACGAAAATCTCATGATCTGTCGAAGCATTGTCGCCAATGCGATGCAATTTTATGGTGTCTCGCAAAAGGAACTAGACGATCATATCAAAGATGCCGAGAAGAATGGACGCAATGCAGATAGGATAAGTGTAGGTCAGACATTGAAACACTTTGTGCGTGACTGGGCGGAGGAGGGTGGGAAGGAGCGCAACGATGCGTTTCCCTGCATCCTCAGCACGCTTTCGAACCTTAAAAGGGAAGATACCACAGAAGAGTCGCTCAAAGTTCTCCTTCCAGGGTCAGGACTGGGCCGATTAGGTCATGAAGTGGTCAAGCTTGGAGGTAGGCAACTCTCGGAACTGCGCGAGCAGTACGTTGACTGAAGACAGGGTTCGAAGTCACTGCAAATGAATGGTCGATGTATATGAATGTGGCTTACCGATTTCTGGAAAATTCGACTTCGCAGCATCCATTCGCTCTACATCCGTTCATTGATGGGTTGTCGCATCACACTACCACGAACGACATGTTGCGAAAGGTGACAGTACCACATACTTCTCCAGAGCCCTCAGTCCTGCTTGTGGAAGGGGACTTCAACAATGCTTTCAACGACCAAGGCGGCTACTATGACATTATTGTCACCCATTTCTTCATCGACACAGCCCGCAACCTCATGTCGTACTTTGACACCATCCAATTCCTGCTCAAAACTGGTGGCATTTGGGTAAACTTTGGTCCACTGTTGTACGGTACCGCTCCATTTGTTCAGCTCAGCTTAGACGAGATCATTGCGGTGGTAGAGGAGATGGGCTTTGAATTCGGAGACATTGGCCAGACTTGTGGAGATTTGACTTTTGAAGGCAAGAAAGTACGAAGCACGGAGGCTGAGTACGGTTTCAATGTGAAAGCACTAACGAAGAATGCGTACGCGGCTCAAGCTTGGGTAGCGACGAAAAAATAGGGCGCAGTTACTGGACCCTATGTCACGGAGAGAAACATCTCTGCAACTTGCATGCTGTACAAATCTAAAAATATCAAGAACACGTCTATTGTAGTGATAGGAAGTTGCCTCATTGATTCTGTCTCGTGCCCCATACCCGAGTTCCCAATGCGGGGTACACCACAACATCGGCCGAGCCTAGACTTGCCGAGTGACGGCTATCTTCCACGTCTGGACTGTGCTGGCACCAGCATCATGAACTCCGAATAAAATAAAAAACTAATCATCAATTCTCTGTTCCTTGTATCACTCATCTTGTCCAACCTTCAATATGGACACCAGCATACTCATCCCCTCCATAATCGCTCTCATTGCAATCTATGTCGCAGTTACCATCATCCGGGATCCTCTCTCCCGCGTCCCTGGCCCGCCATCCGCTCGCTTCTCCCGACTATGGATGGTCAAACATTCAATGGCTGGTGACATGCACACGACCATGATCGAGCTGCACAAAAAGCACGGCAAACTCGTGCGCACTGCACATAATGAAGTCAGCATCTCCGATCCGACAGCTATTAAAACTATCTACGGTGCAGGCAACAAGTTTCGCAAAAGTGACTGGTATTCTGTTTGGCAAGGTCATCGGAAGTTCGACTTGTTCGGTGGACGCGATGAGAAGGTGCACGGCCAGCATCGGCGGCTGATCAGCTCGATCTATAGCTTGGACCAGCTCAAGAAGCTGGAGCCGTATATTGGTACGACTATTGAATTGCTTATTGGAAGGCTTCGTGAGGCTACTAAAGGCGGCAGAGCGGTGGACATGTCGAAGTGGGCGCAACTGTTTGCTTTTGACATCATCGGCGAAGTCACGTTCTCGAAGAACTTCGGCTTCTTGGACGCTGGGAAAGACGATGGTAGCTTCCGATACATCGATGAAGCTTTGATGAGCGCATCTTGGATCGGCCAGGTCCCGTGGTTGTACTGGCTGCATGATCGATTCATGCCGGTGATTGGGAACTGGTTGGGTGTCAACAGCCGGAATGGGAAGTTGAGACAAGTCGCAGCGCGAGAATGTCAAGCAAGGAAAGGGCGAAAGAGCGACCGCAAGGATATATTGAGCTCTCTACTTGGCGTCCAAGCAGCGAAGCCGCAGGAGTTTGACGATAATGGTGTCTTGTCTATGGCATCGAGCAACATCTTCGCGGGAAGCGATACGACCGGCATCTCTATTGGCGCGGTGCTCTACTACCTTTGCAAGAACCAGCGTTGCATGCAGAAACTAAGGGAGGAGATCAACTTTAAAAGGTCGGAGCTCGGAATAAGTACAAGCAACGAGTTTCCGTTCGAAGCGGGCTTCTCGATGCCGTACTTACAGGCCTGCATATACGAGGCGCTACGAATGCACCCGGCTGTTGGCATGAGTCTACCAAGAGTAGTACCTCCAGAAGGGTTTGAAGTTGAGAATGTCTTCCTGCCTGGTGGGGTAAGTCGCACGAGAGCCCTTGACAAATGCGTGCTGACGAACGCGTAGACTATCATCGGAGCTAATCCATGGGTTATACATCGTCAGAAAGAGATTTTTGGGGGTGACTGCGAGATATTCAGACCTGAGAGATGGCTGGAGGGAGATCGAGGAAAATTGGGTATGTGTTACATATGTTATTAGTTGCACATCTGACACGATTTAGACCGCTATTTTTTTGCTTTTGGGGCTGGAGCACGGATGTGTCTTGGGCGAAGTATGTTTCGGAATGCACAATGAACGTCCTGCATCGCTTACCACCTCTAGATCTGAGTTGGATCGAGATGACGAAGTTGATCCCAACATTGCTTGAGCGCTTCAGTATTGAGCTTGCGAGTTCAGATGAAGAACCTCCGCAACATTGTTGGTAAGTCATTATCAGCGGAGAGAATATGACGACCATGAGCTAATGTCGGTCAGGTGGTTCGTGAAGCAAGAGAATCTCAATATGAGTTTCACAGAAAGGACACATGCATCAATTATTCCTAGTCATTGACCTAGGTAGCCCTTGAGAGTGTACGCGCTCCAGTCATGTGCTTTTAGCTCCTGCAACCACTCCCTCTGCCAATAGCTCAACGAAGCATTTCCACGTGCCCCCACAAGTCCATGCTCATCCTGTTGGAGCGTCGTGAAGTGTGAATACACTCTGTACTGCCTTTGCTACGACGCCGATATTTGCAGAGCCGAACTTCCTCGGGTGGAGACCCGATAGCCATTATATATGCTCATATTCAGTCCCAATAACCAGAAAAGGGTCTGGGCTGGGCTTTGACAGCCTTCTCACGATTATCGCCCACCTGTGGCCTGTTAGTATCACAGCGTGCAGGACAGATATCTATGGACTTACAAAAGCACTGTCGTTCTTGATCTTCTTCACCCAGTCGCTTCGTGGAATGTCGTAGTTGAACATGGTAGCCGCCAAGTTGATCTCGGATTGGCTACGCGCATTCGCATCCTCGACCCTGACCGTCCATCCTTTAGCCTTCAGATCATACACGATGCGTACAAGAACCTCTGCAAACTTTTGTCGTCCATCATTATGCTCGTTGTGATCGACGCGTAGCACCAGAGTGTGCTTGACCTTTTTGTCAATGTCAAGAAGCTTCAAGGGTTTGAAGCCACGTAGAGCATGAACGTAGTGGTGTTGGAGCGGTGTACTGAACTTGGGGGACTGCCAACTGCGTTTACGGCCGGTCTTCGAACTGAGGATATCGAGTGATAGCTCGATGATGAGGTGGCGAACGTGAGTCGATGGGATACATGGAGTCTTGAAGCGATCCTTGCTCAAGAAGACTTCCAACTCGTCTGGATGCTGTAGAAGAAACTTCTTCGTGGAATGAAAGTACCTTGACAGCTCTGTTGCGAAGTCAGACCCCATGAAGACCACATCGAACCAGTGCGGATAGTCTGCCGTGGAAAGGAGGATAGTACGACCGACCGTAGCCCCGGAATATCGCTTTCGCTCACGCTCCACAGCACTCTCGCCGGGGTTTTGCAGCAAGACGAGCTCTCGATAGATCATATCTCGAAGCTCTTGGGGAAGCTTGCGCTGGATGTTTGCGGCTAAACCAAAGTTCCACCGTCGAGAATACGTCTCGGCCACGTTCCTGATGCTGCTTTGAGGTGTGAGTTGAGATATTCCAAGCATTTGTTGTGAGGATCATACGCTTGCAGATACCCAGCATAGTTCTTCAGACGTCGGGACACAAGGTCTCCGCTGGTGTTAGCCCTTGTCGCTGTCAGTAAGGTAATCCTGCTACTTCTTGCAACGCTGCTCACTCATCAATGCTCCTCTTCCAGTCTTTGACATTACTGCAGGACACCAGCAATGCTTTAGATGTCTCACAGATAAAGATACCTTAGCAAAAAACTCCAGTTGCTCCACACGCAGCAAGTCTAGGTTTGAGTGCGCCATGCTGTGTTTCGAGCTTGGTGATGTACCAAACTGGTAGGCGGATCTAGAAAAGGAAGGGTTTCGCACGGGGAGAGAAAGTCTTATTTTGGCTGCAAACGCGCTCTCGCGCTAACGGCCACCACATCGACCAGTCTATCAACATATGACGTCAACTCGAGGTGAAGTACAGTCGTTGTGGCGTTGATGCAGTTTGAGAGACGCCCATTACCCACACCTGGCCTCAATTCTCCGCCTCGCCTTCACCTTCGCACAACCTCTGCACCCACTCAACATCATTCTGAAATACTCCATGCTCACCTCACCTCTCTCCGGCATTGGCTTGAAATTCACTTCGCCAGCACACTCTGCCTGATAATTCTTACTACTGGCATCGCTCGTTCCATCACTCACACCCGGACTGCTTGCCCATACAAACGCATCGATGCTCGCTTCGTTTGTGACAGCCCTTGGCTTCAACCCAATACCAGCACTATTGAGATTGCACCAATCCGACCAGTTCTCACGGAGCCCCAACTGGCCATTACGTGACGTATCCATGATATTGTGAAATGGCATGCTTGAGTTGATGACTCGCAAGCCTGCTGTATAGAGGTAGTTCAGATAGCGCTTTTCGTTGCGACCCTTATTGTAGAGGTCATAGCAAGTATTTTCACCTTTGAATCTCTCTGGTGGCGTTAAGTCCCTACCCAAAGTCAGCATAGATGGTATGAAAGGAAAAACTGTGACAATCTCACCAAGCATTGTACCCTCTAACATTGACCGCCAGCCCACGAAATTGTGTCAGCGATCCAGCTGCCTTCCACGTCTCCGTCAACTCTGTCGCGCCTTGAATCGCCGTGCCCTCACTCTGATGAAACCATGATGGTGGCGTACTCGTACTGCCTTGCCACGATCGTCCTGTCCAGCCGAACACTCCTCCATTGGCGCCATCAAGATACGTGATCACGTTCGGAAGGTCAAGAGCCTTCAAAGCCAAGGGAACGTTACGATGCCATGAGTCTCTGACATGCTGACACGCGTTGGTCGTATCGAGCGCATACTTTTCCATAACGCCTGGTTCTAGAATGACTGCGAAAGCTGTATTTGGTCGTGCTTTGATCTTCGCCACGATAGGATTGATGAATGCTTGGGAATAGTACAATGAGTCGTCTGTCGGTAAGAGATCTAAATTTGTACATGTCTTGAACGGCAGTCCGGAAAGAACAAGCCCGACGATGTTTGCGCAGGGAACGTTGTCCGCCAGCTGATCGATGTCCTTGATGTATCTAGGGCCCTCACTTTCACATGTTAGAGCAAGATGATCAATTCCATGTAGTAGGTCTACGTACATCCAGGCAAAACTGCCAGTCTCTGCAACGTGTAGCGCCTTCAATCCTTCTGCTGTGTCGGTTATGTTCGAGATTGCTTCTCCGACTTTCTGGCGATAGATGTTGTTCTGATTTAAAGTATAGTTCAGCCATATGTTCGTACTTGTATTGAGGGCGACTGGTGTGGTACATGCTGTAGTGTTGAATGCTCGAAAATCTATTAGTGCTGAAGCTCCAACAAGTGCGTGCAACAACCACATTTGACAAGCAAAGAGGAACATGTTGACCGATTGTAACATTTACGCATCGAAACTCGGGATTGTTTGATTATGGTGCTGTATATAGGCTTGATGTAGACGTGTTCAAACGCATCGTGAATGTGGCCGTGGTCAGCCAATTAGAAGCATATTGCTGTACGAGCAGAAGTCGGGCGCATGTACTGGCTGATTGGTTGCTCCAATATGGGCTTTCCTGTGAGATATTAGCAGTAGCCAATCAACCCACACTCTGTAAAGACACTCTGCCTGAGCCGCAAGGGCCATTACGCCCCGTGTAATCAAGCATCTTGGTGGACTATCTGGAGCCACCTCCTGAATATTGACATTATGGAATCATTCGGATATCAGGATGGCTTGTGACCGCTTGTCAGAGTTGCAGAGCACACGTGCGTGTCAATACGCAGGCTGACAAGGATTCAACCCCACCTTCGACTCCCAACTTGCCAAGATTCCACATTCCCGTGCTACTTCTTGATGACTGATGAACGGACGCTGCGACAGGAATTCTGCCTATATTTTAAATACAACAATCATGTCAGTGCCGGCACAAATCGACTATCAGCCTCTGTCAACAGAGGAGGAACAGATCCGCACCCTTGTGCTCCATGCCGGCAAGGCCACTGATCCAATCAAGTGCTCACTACATGTGATATCGTTATCGGACGCGTCAGACTATGAAGCATTGTCCTATACTTGGGGAGACGTAAGCGTCACTCGACCGATTGAGGTTCAAGGTGCAATATTCGAAGCTACGGTGAATCTAGAACGCGCATTGCGGCATTTGCGAGATCCCACTCACGATCAGACTTTATGGGTGGATGCAGGTAAGTTATGCGGCTAGATTCATCTGTATTAAGAGCATTCTAAATTGACTTGATGGTCTGTAGTGTGCATCAACCAAAATGACATCGAAGAAAAGTCCAAACAAGTCGCTATGATGGGAACGATATACAAAGACTGCTCTCGCGTGCGAATTTGGCTTGGATGCGATGAGAATGGATGCGCTTTGCAGCAGCCCCTTCGGCGAGTCGACAGTATGTTTGACGACACACCCGAACAACAGGATCCCTTCGAGATCGTGCGATCATTAGCCAATGACGAGCATATCCTAGACTGGGCGTGCTTTCAGAAAGATGAGAAAGGACTGTATCCCGCGTATCGAAGCAACGCAAAGTTTGAAAGAGCGTGGAAAGGCTTTCTCAATATCGGACAGAGTGCCTGGTGGACACGAATGTGGACGTAAGCGCTGCAACCCGCCCATGGAACGACCTTTACAAACAACATTGACTCAAGACATTAGTATCCAAGAAGTAGTCCTTCCCACCTCTGGACTACTCACATATGACACCTTTAGTGTCTCCCTTGACGCAATCACTACCTGTGGCGTAAATTACTACAAGCACGTCTGGGACTGTTGCTCACGCGCGCCCGAAATGCTTCCCCACACCACGTCCACCGAACTCGACGAAGTATGCTCCAGCTTCTTCAGCCTCGACCGCGATCGAAACATGCTATCGGGCGACGAGTACTTCGACATTCAAGATCAGCACATCGCATATGGCTTTCGTCAATGTCAGAACCCGCGCGACAAAGTTTACGGCCTATTGGCGCTTGTGGGGGATATTTCCAAACTGGATCTTTGGCTTACACCGGATTATTCGAAGTCAGTGGGTGAAGTATTCCACGATGCGACTATTGCGATGTTGTATCGTGAAGTGAAGACTCTGAAGTGTCTGACTGGGACGCAATATGGACCTTCCAGCAAGAAGTGGGCATCGTGGGTGCGGGACTTTGGGACGATGACGCAGATAGTTTCGGATATCGAGTCGAATAGGACTATGATCTATGAACTCTTCGATGCATCAAAGGGAACGAAGGCGAGATACGAGTTGTTCCAGACGTGGCCACAGGAAGCGGACGAGCAGCCACATCAAGCTGGGTTGGGACTGATAGGGACGCGTGTTGGGACAGTAGCATCTGTATTTGCCGAGAACAAGGGGCGCGACTCTGATGAGGATTTGCTTGAGCAGAGACAAGTCTTTGGAGAGTGGCTGAAGGCTTCCGATATTGATCTTGAGCAGTACCGAGCAGGCCAGCAGGGTCCAGATACTACCATGAGATTTTGGAGAACCATTCTCGGAGGCGTCATGTCCGTGGGGCGGGATAGCGAAGAGTACTCTGATTGGCGGCGCTTCACCACCGAAGCAATGGGCTGGATGGATATATACATTGCTTGGGTATTTGATGGGGTGAGTATGAGTAATCAGGCTTTCGCCATGGATCGTACACTGCTCATCTCGACCGATGCAAGATGTTATTTCAGAACAGAGGATGGCGGACAGGGACTTTGCTACCCATCTGTGCAGAAAGAAGATGAGATCTGGGTGATGAACGGGAGCAAAGTTCCTTGTGTCATTCGCCGCATTAAGTTGAGCGATAACGAAAGTACTACACTCAGGCCGCAAGAAGCATATGGAGTCGGCGCTGATGGAGTGTACGGTCTGGAGCCTGACTACAAGGATCCAAGAGGCCCATATCAACACTACTATCTGATTGGCGATTGCTACCTCGATGGATGTATGGATGGCGAGGCCTCAGCAGGGGTGAAAGAGCTCGTGGTGCTTGTATAAACGTCGCAACAATAAGGCCCTCTCTTGAGACATTCGAGCACAAGGCTAGGACACTGTTGCAGTGACAGTGTGGTACAATGTAGAGGAGGCACAGGGCTGGGGCTCCTGGGTAAAGTGGACAAGTGCCGTACCGCACCCGGGAATGGCTCTGTTTCAGTAACGGGGCTATGTCTTTCCGGATCTCCACACATGCTCATCATGAAGAGGTTCACGTGCAGTTCGAATCGACACACGTCGGAGGTGAATCGGTACCATTCAATTAACTACAAAATCCATTGAATTTCGTACACATTTGACAGCGGCCGAAGATCCTCTAATGCTCAACACGAATCTTCACCCGCGCCATCTACCGAACTCCCTACACACTCCCCACACTTCTCCGTCTCGCCTCCTCCACATCGCCTCCAAAATGACGCGCAATCTCAATATCCAGCGCCCTTCCCTCTAACTTCGGCATCTTCCTGGATTGCTTGACAGGGTTGATCCCTTCCGCGTGCGCGCTTGCAAAGATGACATCCAGCTCTTCCAAACTCCTACCCTTGGGCTCAGGGAAGAAAAAGTATACGCAAGGAATGATGGCAGCATTGAAGACTGCAAACATCGTGTACGTGTTATATTGCAGGTTTTCGAAGGCGGGAGGCGTGATCATGACAATGAGGAAGTTAGAGATCCAGTTCGAACAGGTGGACAAAGCATTGGCTTGGATGCGGATGCGCAAATTCGTGATTTCGGCCGGGTAGAGCCAGGTCATGCCGAGCCAGCCTGTGATCGTATTAGCTTATGTTTTATTCTGGCTGAGATGGGATGGTAGCTTACCAATGGCGAAGAACGTGTTGAAGCCGAACAAGAAGATTGTGGCGATGACGCCGTAAAGCGTGGAAAGAACCGGAGCTCCCTGATCGTTGATGGTTGCGGTTGAACTCGAGCCTGCAAGAATGATCATGCTGGCCATCTGACCAAAAGCTCCGAAAAGCATGAGCTTGCGTCGACCGGCGCGTTCAATGAGTGGGATAGCGATAAGGCCAGCAATGAAGTACTCGGTCCCGTTACATGCTGCAAGAAGACGGGACATGTCTGGACCAAATCCCAGTGAGTTCTCAAAAACGTAGGTGGCGTAGTATGTCTGTTTGACAGGTCAATTATGGCATCGAGATGGACGGTTTCCTAGTACTTACGATCAGATTGATACCACAAATCTGCTGGAAGAATTGTGCGGCAATGCCAAGTAATGTACGACGCAAGTTTTGCGAAGGGCCATTGTGTAGGAGTTCTCGCATCCTAAAGGGACCATCTTTACTCTGCGCTTCCAGTGCATCTTTGATGTTGCTCAGTTCGACCTCGACTTCTTCCGACTCTACTGGTGCACCCGCCAGACGTCCTAGAAGTCGCCGGGCTTCCGTCTCGCGTCCGCGCATGAGCAACCAACGTGGCGAATCTGGCAAAAAGAAAAGAGCAATCATGACCAAGATCGTGAAGAATGACTGAAACATGACGGGGAATCTCCATCGAACGGAGCTGTAAGACATTCCAGCGGGTAAAAAGTAGAAGCCATAGCCGACCCAATACGAGATCATGATACCAGCAACAATGACGGCTCCGGAAGTAATGATAAGCTTTCCACGCTTTTCGGGTTTGGCACATTCAGATTGCCAAGTAGGAATTGCTAGCGCACAGTCAGTACATGTTGTATCCATACCCAGTGATTTAGGTGCATACTCGAAGTTACCATTCCATTGCCAATGCCACCAACGACACGGCCAACGATGAGCACCGCATACGCTCCAACATCCCCACCGTTGACACCACCTGCAGCGACCTGGAAAATTGTCCCAATGATCATGATGAGACTGCCCCAGAAGGTACTACTCTTACGGCCCCAAACCTCTCCATAGAACAGGATAAGTACGGCACCAAGGAAACAACCAATCTGGTACAATGCAACTGCAGCGGCTTGTGTGTTTGCGTCGCCAGTGCACATGCGCTCATTTCGAACCGTGTTGGTAGGCGAATCTGTCCAGCAAATGTTGTTGGATTGGGACAAGGGAGTCATAAGAGGGAAATGGCGTTGGAAGTCGTCCAGTGTGAGGAGACCACTCATCACTCCCTGGTCGTAACCGAACATGAGGAAGGCAAGGCACGAAGTCCATGCGATGGCGGTGTTGAGTTGTTTGCCTTGCAGTAGCCCAACTCCTGGAACATCCCATTCTGGAAGGTCGCCGAGTTTGGAAAACGCGCCTAGTACTCCAGTAGGACGGTCGGCAGCTTTCTCCTTTTCTACTGCCCTGAACGTATTCCGATGGCCGGTGCCGCTGCTGTGGTCAACATCATCGTAACGCGAGTCCGGAGAATGTTCGGAATGCTTCTTTTTTTCCTTGGAGGGGTCCATAGTGTCTGGGAGCATATCAGAGGGTATAGTGCCACCAGGTTGGGACTGTAGATCTGGGACTGCATCTTGTCTTATATGTTGTTGTCCGCAAAGCTCGGCAACCGTGACTGCAAGCAGGTGTAAAGCGGTCCGCATAAGCCAAGACTTCCCGCCTCCATGTTCTTGGCCACCCCAAATAAGACCCGCAGAAACCAATAACACATCGCAAACGTCGGAGACCAAGACGGTAAATCGTCCGGAAAGCCTGATTCGGTAATCCGGTGGTCGCTTGATGCATCGTGAGAAAGCGGTTCAAAGACAAGATGTGGTTGACGTCATACAATCAGGCTCAAGAGCAGATTTGTGCTGGCATTAGTGCTGTGCTAAGAGGATGCGACCGGGGAGGCAACCAGTCACGCAGTACGGGATTGGCTGTGATGTATGACGGCATCTTTGCTTGTGTCTTTGATGCGCGCTGTTATGAACCTCGAAATGAAGGAACCTTGTTCGGACAACATAAGGTCGAGATGGAACACTCGACTTCGTCAACTCGGCGAGTAACGAATTATCTCGACTGCGGAGTCATCGAGAATTACCTTCTGGGCGGCAATCCGCTGTTGGGCAAATTGCCTTGTCTTAGACCTGGTCTGTGATGTCGTTCCTGAGGACGCGAGGGTGGGCCAAGACGATAGTGAGCGTGGGAGCGGAGACATCATCTTGGCAGACACTGGTCTCGTCTCGATGTCACCAAGAATCCGATCATTTTGCGATGCTCTGCTCCTGGGGTGAGAGGATAGAGAGCGTAGGGAATACCATACACGATGGTCACATAAACTGGTTCGTGCCTGGCTGCTCATCAAAGCGAGCCGGATCAAGGTGTAGTTATTTGAGTATGTCATTTCATGGGCTCTTACCCTGTGTATATGAGACCCGAGAACGCCGAGTAATGCTATGCTAGTTGTATGGTACACATATGTACATATCTGAAGGCTCGTCGACGTGCAATACCGTCGGTCCCGCAGCGCATGTCAACCTGGGTGGGCATGGCGAAAGCGCCTACTCGCAGCTTTCCGAATCGTTCTCATCGATTGTTGTAGAATTCGAAGTGGCATCGAGTTCCAATAAAGTCGTTTCTTAACGGCGAAAAAGTTTATTTCTTGCCGCGCTTCGCTTCAAGGAACAGCACCTGTTTCCGGACTGAAGACTTGTCAGCCCAAATTTCTGAATAGCGTGTTCGGAGTATCGAGTCGGGGTTCCGGCGCTTGTTTATAACACTCTTGATGCTTATATACGTGCGCATGTAGAGGGCGTGGGGTGTGGAGGAAGGCATGGCGTCGTACCGATAGGGTCGTATTTGAGCATACTCAAAGGCTGGTGCACTCGAGGCCTTTGCATGGTACGATAGTATCCAGTCATGGCCATGGAGATCAGACGCACCATGATGGTGCGTGACTTCGCTATTCACACCTTGCTGTCAGCAAAATCCCGTAGCTCTTCGCACTGCGCATCTGCCATTAGGGCTCGCAGTGATGATACCGCTCCAGAAATACGCATGCGACGCAAAGAAGAATTATGGCTTACCTTTCTTGGCCATTGCGACGGCGATTGGCTGCTGACAGGGCGTGATAGCGAGCTACATCGCATCATGAGGTTGTCGCGATGCGAGAATCTGTCGGCAAAGCTTCGGCGCCTAATAACGACCAATGAGAGCGCGTTGCCATGCGCAATATGTCTGCACACATTTGTTCCACAACACGACGATTTGCCATCGCTTTGCCCTCGGATTCTTTCACTACACAGATATCATGGACAGGATACACACTAAGAGTTGCATGCACAATCCATAGAAAGTGTGGAATAGTGTGCACGGCTCAGAGACCTGTCCCATCCCTTACATCCCAGGTCGCTGATGTTCACTACTCTCGATGTATTGCAAGAAAATCTTGATGTTATCTACTCTCAACTCGCAAAAGCTACGCGGATAAGAGATTGATGTGGAGCTGATGATACAGTTTATGGTCGAGATTCTGGCTCCAGCCCGCCAAGTCATGTACTGACAGCTCGCCAACTGCGCCTTACTGACACGAGCCTCGTTCCTGCACAGGCACCTTTGCATCTCGTACTTGTTCGCACTGTATATACACAATGTCAGGGATAGGGGTGATGCGAGCGAGGGATGATATCTCGCTGGACCGGCCTCGAATGGAATATCAACGAATCTACCATATCTGCCTGCGTCAGTGGTTATCACTATACATCATTGGCCAGTAACACTGTACATGTACAACTCGATGGGGGCCCCGCTCTTCAACGTGCAACCATTACCACTTCAGACAATATAATTTCTACTCGAACTGTACCAAAGTATACTCCGACTATCACGACCCGAGCATTGCACAACTCTATCTCAACCCCGACAGCACAATCGTCAGCTAACGCCTCAGACCAAAAGTCCATCTAAGCGTACAGGTCAAACAGACAGACTATGAGCAGTCCACCTCTTGTGGCATTAGAAGTCGCCAATCTTGTCAAGGCCGTTCTCGAGCGTCGTGACCGGCCTTTGGCTCATGTTACGGGCTTCACGGACATTGGCGGTCACACATCGGTAGCGGCAACGGAGTGGGAGCATCTCGAGCTGCGGGGCAAAGCGTAAGCCATGTAACGTATCCTTTTATTGAAAGATACCCAGTTAATACGATATAGCATTAACGCACTGCGAGTCTTGCACAAAGTCGCTCTGAGCAAAGCAGAGGCACGTATCTTATACCTCAATAGCAAGCTAGCCGGTGTCCCCGACAAACCCTCCAGCTGGGTTTATTTTCGAGATCTCAACGGTAAAGAGCGACGCCATCGCCGTCACAATGTCGAGATCGAGCTTGCCCAGTGCAAAGACAACCTCGAGCCCATGCAGACAGCATTCAAGAATGTTTGCGCTGACCTGACACTGATCAAGTCTACTCTCAATGGAAAGCTCTCTGACATGTGCTCGGCTGTCGTTGCGGTATTTCCTTCCGAGCTTCGACAAATGGTGTATGCCGATCTTGGACACTTCGTTCGGGAGAAGGACCTCTTCGTCCGGGACACCGAGTTCAAGGATCGATGGACCGCACTGGGCAACAAGCCAAGTTTCCTCGGTGACTGGCGCTTCTACCCTGCTGTAGTAGGCGATATGGCTTATGAGCTCGTTGAGATCATGCATCGCAAGAACAAGTTCGTTGTCACAAGCGACGCTATCGTCCCGCACCTTCTCAACAACACCAGCTCACTGCATAAGGTTATGATGAAGCATGTCATTACCAACATCCAGGTCGACCTCCGTGAGATCGACAGCGGCGTGGAAAGCAATTCCAAAGCAGTCATTCTCTTCAATCTGCACGCCCTTCTCCAGCTCAAATGCCGCCATGTCACAATCATGATCAACATCAACTATGGAGATTGGTTCAGCGTACTGCCAGCTGGCCTTCGCGACAACCGCCTACACACAGCCGGCATGAACATGTATGGTAAAGAAGACAGAAACGTCCTGTACAATAAGTCTGTACGCAAAGCCATCGTGGCCACTCTCCCATTGCTCAAACAGCTGATTCAACAAGGCCAATTCATCACATTGAAAGACCGGGACAGTCGCTGGGTAATGGAATTGTCAGAAGCAATGACCATTGATGAGATCTGGGATAGCCGATTGAAGCGTCGTAGGTACCTTCATTACAACAACTTCAAGCTCGATCTGGCCATGGAAGAGATGTACTGGAAGGATCAGCCGTTCAACGATGTGACACCTTACGATGATTGAAAGAAGGCAGGAGAATCGACCGAGGAGAACGACATTGGAAGATGATGGAAATGTAGAGTGCACGTTCTGATAGACCTGGATGTTCGCTTGTGAAGGTAGGAAATTCGGGCTCTATGTACACAATGACAGGATGTTAGCTCTGAAGGCAAATTACCACAATGTGTTCTTAATCAAGCTATTGGGTACTGTATCAGGCAATACGCACGCACTCAAAGACAAAGCCCTCGTGATCTAATACAGACCTAGCTGCAGACGTAAAAAGCGATGATATTTCGACTAACAATGACGCAAAAGGAGCTGACCATGCTTGCTATTACTAGCTCTAAGTAGTTGGAAATGTGATAGGAATCTTTCTAATACTTTTCAAGCTTGCTATCCTCGATGGCAACGCATATTTTATCGGTATCAATGAAAGAATACTCGACAAATATCGCCAAACATCCCCTTCGATGTTCACGAACTATCAATATCCAACCCTCTTGGATATAACGCATTCAAGATCCGGGTTTGAACATTATGCGGGTGCTTCATGTACATCGGAGCAGTGAGTATAGAACCCCGTCAAATATAATAGTTCGACGTCGCATTCCTTCTCCCTACTTCCACCACTCTGCCCACAGTGATCAACTCAACTGCACAGATCTTGTTCTCACTCAGTGCAACACTTCCGCTCGAACTCCGATTCTGCAGCTGACAACGATCAATATGAGCCGACAACCGGAGGAAATCGACAAACCCCAGGTTCGCTTATGCGACATCAGGTACGACATACCTAGACTGTTCTCGACATGCCTGTCCTCGGCATAAGGGGCCAGCCAACTCCAGATTCGATTACGCTGCTGGATTTCATGGCATCCTCAATACTGCGCCCGAGGACCTATAAGTGTTTGACGTCGTCAAGCAGCAGTACACAATCAACAAAGCCTTAGCCCACCGCTCTGTACATGTCGCAAAGGTTGTCGCAATTCCACCGAAGTGCGCTGGTCACCGGTCTATGATCGTTATGGTAACGTCAGTAAGTATCAGATGTGGCACATTGCATTCATCCGGATTAATGCTAATGGTTTTCAGAAAATGGGAGGATCTGCATGACATCTGCGTTCGGTTTCGAGAACAGTGAAGTTGAAGTTGAAGTTGAAGACTAAGGATGGAAGTAATCTTGACACTAGAACGAGTATAGCGGTTTTAAGCAATTAGCTTCAAAGTTCAGATTTGCAGCCACTCGATCGGACGTGAAGTCACAAGGCGGGCCAAGACCAGCACAACATCCATTCATCAGTAGAGATTTCAGGTGAACAACATCAAAATACCCACTTGATTCTCCATCTATGTGCGCTTCATCCACCATTCATACCTGACTCGAACCGGACTTTAGCGGACTTAATGCGGTAAGAGCGTCAAGCTACGATCGGCGCAACGTCCGACCTCCGATTGCTTTGTATACGACTGGAGGTTAGCGTGGAATATACGACTGGAGGTTAGCGTACAATTTAGTCGAGTAATGATGTATGTTGGTACCAGACCTTGAGTTGAGTTAAAAATGATATAAATTCATGATGAATCCCAACTTGTTGAAACCCATCCAAGCATCAAGCTTTCCAGCAGTTGATCTCTACAACATCTGCAAGCAACGACCATCTAGAAGAAGTCAAAAGACTCAAAGTTGTCTACCACCATGTCTCCTCCATACAATATCGCAATCATCGGCGTATGTATTTGATCCACCACAACTCTCTTCAATTGTTTTACTAACCCCCCTCCAGGGCAGCGGCACAATGGGCAGCCACATGCTCGCTTCCCTCCTCTCCTCCCCTTACCCCCACTCCATCACCGTCCTCTCCCGCGCTTCCAGCACCGCAACCTTTCCCCCCTCCGTATCCATCGCCAAAGTGGACTACGACTCCCCCACCTCCATCACCTCCGCCCTCACCGGTATCGACTTCCTAGTTATAACCCTCGCCGCCACCGCCCCGCCGGAGCTGCACACGCGCATCGTCAACGCCGCAGCCGCCGCGGGCGTCAAGTACATCATGCCCAACTACTTTGCGTACGCAATCGACGAGTCGCGCCTCAAGTCCAGCGAGCGGGATCCGATCCACGCCCGCTTCCTGCACTCCATCGAAGACGTCAAAAACGCACCAGGGGACGTCCACCTCGTTGCGCTCGCCTGCGGCTTCTGGTATGAATGGAGCCTAGGCCTCACGTCCAACTCGTATGGATTCGACATTGCAGCGCGCAAGGTGACGCTGTACGATGATGGGACGAAGAAGATCAACACGAGCACGTTTGGGCTGTGTGGTGATGCGGTTGCGGCGGTGTTGGAGCAGGACTTGGAGGATTGGAAGGATAAGGCTGTGTATGTGAGTTCGTTCCTCGTGAGTCAGCGCGATATGCTTGATAGTCTGCATCGCGTGCTGGGCACAAGCGATAAGGACTGGGAGATTAGCTATCAGGGCGCGAAGGAGCGGTATGAGGAAGGACTGGCGGAGATGCAGAAGGGGGATAGAAGTGGGTTTGCGAAAGCAATGTATGCACGTGTATTCTTCCCGGAGAGTAATGGGGACTTTGAGACGGGGCATGGGACGGATAACGAGAAACTGGGGCTGAAGAAGGAGTCTCTGGACGAGGCGACGAAGAGGACGGTCAAGATGGTGGAGAAGGGTTTTAATTACCAGACGTGGAGGGAAACAGGGAGGATTACGCGTGTGGATTAGTCGTTACATATCGTTCCTATTAGGAATTAGATAATTTTTATCATGCCTTCTCTTGCTCTGCCTCCACATCCCTCAATCGAACCCTCAATCCGCCCTTTGGTCGTGCTGTGATGCCTCCCTGAATCTGCAACTCCCAGTCTCCATTCTCGAACTCGAGTTCAAATTTCCCCACCAACATCGCAACAAGGCATGCAAACTCCGCCATTGCAAATTGCTTGCCGATGCAGCTCCTCGGTCCGTGCAAGAATGTCGTAATGGCATAATTGCTCTCTGCGCCACCGGTATTTGCGCGCCCAGCACCAAGCCATCGCTCAGGCTTGAACTCTCTGGCGTCCGGACCCCACAGGTGCTCGGACGTGTTGATGGCCCACGGACATATTACGACAGTCGTTTGCTTGGGTACGAAATGTCCCTGAATAGTTGTGTCGTGAGACGCTTCGCGGAGTGTAAGTGGTACAGGTGGGAATACGCGCATCGTCTCGTTCAAGACGGCGTTCAAATATGGCAGACGATCAATCTCCGCAGAGTTCACTTCTCCATTGAGATCCAGATTTGCGCGAATCTCTTCGCGGAGACGGGTCTGTACATCGAGGTTCTTGCACAGCAAGTAGACTGCCCACGACATTGCCGATGCTGTTGTCTCGTGTCCAGCGGCCAGGAACGTCATGAGTTGGTTGACAAGATCTTCGTCGGTGAAGCCGCCAGATTCCATGGCCACGGAGAGAATATCGAGCTGCTTCAATTCTCCTTTAAGCATCAACTCGCGCTTCTTGGCTATGGAGTCGCGAGCCACGCCCTTGATGGTCTTGATAGCCTTGCCAATCTCATCGTTCCGCTTCAAGGGAAGTGCCACGGCCAGCCAATGCGGTAGCATGCCGAGTAGGATCAAGATAATTTGAGATCCTCGATTTCCTGCGAAGATGGACTTGTAGGTTTCGTTGAGCTCATTTTGTGGGTTGCTGAGCGAGTCGAAGTCCTGGCCGACACCGGCGAGTCCTATAATGTCAAGCGTAGCGCGCGATGACCATTCACGGATTTCAATTACGCTTGAGCCTGTTTGATCGCTCTTTATGGCCGACGAGATCTGGTTCGTCATCTCGCGCGCTTTGCTCCAGAAGATCGGATAAAGGTCTTTGACGTGCCGGAATGAGAAAGCAGGCATCAGAAGCTTCCGCTGGCGCTTATGCTCGTCGCCCTCTGCGATCAAAATACCAATTCCGAGTAATCGTCCCAAGCCATTTCTTACTCTCTCAGGCTTGATAAACTCGTAATTTCGCTGCACAAGCACTTCGCCTAACGCTTTCGGATTCGTTATCAGGACACGTGACTCGTTGAGAAGAGTCCTGTAGTACAAAACACCGTCGTTCGGGACCTTATCGATCCAATCTCTCTGCGGCTCGCCCGTAGGCTCTTTATATATCCTCTTGAAGTGACCGAGCAGGAAATGTGCGTTCTAGAGAAGGCGCGGAAGTCAGCTATCGCAATGCAACAACGCAATAATCCTCTCGGCTGCAGGACATACCGGCGGCTGCGGCAAATGACGCAACGGGCTCAGGAACAGCGGATACACAACAATTTGCCATCCAAACTGCAAAAATGCCTGAATTACGAAAAGAGTCGCAATATTCCAGAAGTAGCTGTGTGGGAAGAACGTAGCCTGCGGTGCATAGCGGAAGGAAAAGAACGTGAGGGCGCACGAAGACAGGAGCAGCGCTCGTTTCGGTATCGCCATCGTGAGATCAATCAACGCGGCGTGTCGTGAGCAAGAGGGAGGAGAACGAAGGTGATGTATGTAGTCAGAAGAGGACAGGCAGCACTCTTAACATAATCGACGCCATGACCCACACGCGCGCGGTTTCAAGCTTTCGTATGCGTAGACGACTTGCCGCGGCTGGCAGCTAGTAGTTTTCGTCCGTGCTGGGTCGGTCGGTGCCACGGCACGATTGGTCGCGCCGTATCCTTCGCCATCTTCTGGGATCAATAGCCATTTTGGTATGGGGCTTCGTGACTATTTGTCCGACTGAACATGTATTGCTAATACGTGATTTTCCTTCGACATGCAGTGAGAGCTCAAATTCACGACTATTGCTGTTGGCAGGCAATTCCTCGCAATGTTGTAGCGCAGCTACAAAACCTCGATAACTCAAGATGTGGTCAGTTAGTCCCCATCTGTAAGACTAAATGTAGCCATGATCGACGCGTGCATGTACGCGGGCGGTGATTTCGCAGATTACACGGATGCGCCGCCGGTCGGGAACCGTGGATGTACCGTCGGAGGCCGAACAACGTCCCCATCACAACTCATGTATGCATTAAAGTGTCCCTACGAACAAAATATGTAGAGAACTTCCTGTTCACCAATCGAATTCATCACACGTAGTAAATCATTCACGCTGTTTACATCATAACCGATGCGTCTTCATCATGATACAAATTGTGTCTAGTTCATTATCATTCCTGTCCATCATCTGCTTCGTAGCCTAGGCATCAATTATTTGCCTTTTCGTTTGCATCTCACCATCTCAATGTCTTCGCCCACCTGAGTTCTCTAAGCCACATCCTATTACCCCGCCTGGTACACGAAGCTTGCAAGTTACCCCGTGTCCGACCGTAAGCAATTTTTGCGGCCCCTGATTGGTCGCATCGGACTTTATGACGAGGCTGAACTAGGGAAATGGCCTAGGCCCTGTCTTCTGATCTTCAACTAAGCAAATGCATCATCAATGTCGTGTCGCGTGCCTCATGCTATGTTCAGCTTCATCGGCGCTTACCGACCGTCTCGTCGCTGTCGTCACTCCTGCCCGTCGCTTTCGCCGAGTCTTCTTCAGCGGGCGTGATGTCGATGAGAGGCGTGCTCTGGTCGTCGTCGCCCTTGATGGAGTTTGCCTTGGAAGGAACCTTTGAATTAACCCCTGACAAGTGTCCAGCTGTCTGCTTTGACCAGAGCTCAGAGTATTTTCCGCCGATTGTCAGCAAGTCTGCATGTGTACCTCGCTCAATAACTTCGCCCTTCTCAATGACCAGGATTTGATCGGCTTCGACAATAGTGCTCAAACGATGTGCGATGACGAATGTCGTTCGACCTTTGCTGAGTTTGCGGAAAGCAGTCTGAATTTGCTCTTCAATGGCGGAGTCGATGGCAGATGTCGCCTCGTCAAGAAGGACAATCTTCGGGTTCTTGAGAAGCACACGAGCAATGGCAATACGCTGCAGTTGGCCACCGGAGAGTCTGACACCACGCTCGCCAACCTTGGAGTTGTACTTGTCGGGAAAGCCTTCGATGTCGTTGTGAATAGCCGCAGCACGGCACGCATCCTCAATCTCAGCGTCAGTGGCCTCAAGACGTGCGTAGCGGATGTTCTGGCGAATGGTCTGGTTGAAGAGCACTGGGTCCTGAGGTACAAGGCCCAAGGCTTCGCGTAGACTAGCTTGAGTAACGGAGCGCAAGTCCTGACCGTCAATCATGATTGAGCCGCCCGTAACATCGTAGAAGCGGAAGAGCAGTTTGAGCATGGTTGATTTGCCGCCACCAGTCTCTCCAACGAATGCGATAGTCTGGCCGCCACCAGCTTGGAGGCTCACGCCCCTGATGATTGGCTTGCGGGGATCGTATGCAAACTCAACGTCCTTGAAGTCGACCTTGCCCTCTTTGACCACAAGTTCTTTGGAACCCTCTTCGTCTGCTACGCTAGGCTTGGTGTTAAGTAGCTGCAAGAGGCGCTCCGCATCAATAAGTGAGCTCGAGATGTGCCTATAGCTGTATGATAAGACATAAAGCGGCGATGTCAGAGTGTGCCAGTACATGATGAGCGTTACCAGATTGCCGACTCGCTTGCGTCCAGAGACAATCTGAGTCATACCGAAGACGCAGCAGCCAGCGAAACCGAACGTAGTGATGATATCCTGGGCTGCGTGTCCTCCCATTGAGCGGAAGTAGTATGCGTATTGTGCGCGAATAGTGTTGATGATGTTCGCGGCATAGCGACTGTGCTCAAAGGCAAGACGATTGAAGTATGCCACAGTTTGCCAATTGTGGACTGTTTCGTTCACCGTAGAGCTCTCGGTGCGTTGCTTCTCGACATAGACCCGTCGCTTGGGTTGAGAAAGTCCTGTGAAGTACCAGCCAATGCAGATATAGGCAGCGCCCATGAAGAGGATGATAAACGCCATATAGGCGTCGAACAAGTGCGTAACGTAGTACATGGCTACGACCAGATCCAAGAGAATCGGGCACACGTCGAACAGAACCATCTCAATCAAAGAGTTGAGCGAAGATGCCTGTTCGACAGCTTTCAGAACCTCACCAGAGTCTTTAGATGTGTGGAAATCCATGGACAGCCCAAGAACGTGTTCATATGCGAGGAGCGTGATACGTCGATACGCGGAGTTGGTAATGACCAGATTTGCGATCCCGTCCAGAATGCCGAGGCCTGCATAGCTGTTGATGTAGCTGTAGAGCACCCATAGACCAATGTCTTTCCACGGCATAGATGGATTTGGGTCCGAAAGCTTGTCTGTAATGATGCCAAGCTGACGAGGAGTGAGCAGATTGAGCACGCGCTCTTGGAGCATATGTAGCAAGCGCAGGAAAAGGGCCCCCATGACTCGCCAGTCATCTTTGGGGAATAGATAGGGCAAGAAAACAGCAAATGCCTTGAGATAGCCAACCCAGCCGCCTTCTTCTTCTAACCGCTTCGCCTGTTGATCTTTGATTTCCTTGTTGCGATCCGTCAACTCTTCTTCGTCATCATCATCCTCGTCACCACTCGACGGTGATGCTGGAGGGATTGCACCGTAGCCTTGGGCTGCGGCGTTGGTTGCGTCACCATTTGTTTGCTTGCCTAGTAGTGATTGGCGTTCCTCGTCCGATCCTTGGGTTTCGATGTGCTTGGTAATCAAGATGGCGAAGCCGTCTATCAAGAGCAATAGGGAGATGAAGGCGCGAATGCAGCTGGTAACAAACGTGACGTTGTGTTGGCGGGCTTCCTCGTCGATGCTGAAGCCGCTCATCAGACAAATCGTAGTTTCGAAGGAAAAGTGCAGAACGAATGCGCCAAAGTACGGGTGCCACCGGACGGATTTGCTCGACCATAGCTGGTACAGCAGAGGTCCCCAGGTCAGTATCGATCCAAGACATCGAATGGCTGATGGTTTTGGCGGCTCATATTCTGCCTCTGCTAAAGATCGGCTGAAGTAGTACAGCACCTCTGCGATATAAGAAAGAAGTGTTATTGCCGCGAAAGCTAATATTCCTCTCCGTCGCTTGCGCGAGATCGGCTTGGGCTTTTGTAAGACACAAAGACCGAAAGCGCATGCTCCAAGGAAGTAGAAGCCCACTGTGGGTGCATGCATGTAGTTGAGAATGGCCAAAGCAGAATAGAGAGTTGGCGGCGCAGGAGTGGCCTCCATGGTTGCAATGGGGAGCGTTGCTGTGGTTCAGTATCAAATTCGAGTTGCAGTCCGGTCGTCGGTTGGTTGAAGGGTGCAGGTCAAGATGTGGAGGGCTGTTGCGATTGCAAAGCTGTTGGGGTTTGATGAGAGTTTGGCTGCGATGGAAGCAATGTGGTCGAAAGTTTTATGTAGACTGGAGGCCGCTAACCCAATGCCAACAATGATCTCGAAAGTGAAAATCGAAGGGCGGTGACTACGTGAAGCCCAATAGATCGATGGCGCTAGTAGACAGGCACTGTGACGGATGACCTATGCTGCCTGAGGGCTATAACCTATAGACTGGCAGACCTGCACGTTGTTGCCAAGTCGAGGCTGTACGTATGCAATGCAAGCACCGCCACAGCGCACTTCTCCGCAGGAAAACCACGTCGGCGACAGCGAGCGCAGCAATAGTTCAAGACCTCAGCAACGCGCCGCAGTCGTCGCAACAGATGTGAGAGAGACGACTCGAATATATGTCCGAACGTCCGCAGAGGAAAAGGCGCAGTGTCCGTTGTTGAAATACAATTCGACTGCTGCCACGCGTTCTTGGATGCCTAGCCTGCGCGAGTGGCAGAGACGCGATGCTTTGCGTGACGAAGTTGATCGACTGTTGTGTAACAGGTGTGGGAACGATTCCGTGCGCGTAGCAATGCTTGCGCGCGACGGCAATTGAAGAGTCTGCGAACGAATGACTAGTAGGCTAGCTGATGGCATGCGTGTGCATAGCCGTCGTTAGTGCTGCACCCTCCGCATGTCGACACACCGCTCTGGACCCGTCTCCAGCTTTGCTGCCTGTGCATCAAAGGGTGCAATATATCATGCTCTTCCACATTCTTCGCAATGACTGTTCGCGTTGCCGTAGTACATGCTCCATTTGCCCAACAGGAGGCCGGTGAAGAGCTTAGAGCAAGTGGCGCGTGGGTTGCCGTCGTGAAGCGATTGCAACCGGCGTAGGCAGACATGTTGAGGAATCATGATGACGAACTGGACGTCAGCGCTGGACTGAGTCTTGCAGTGCTAGAGTACGCGAGATGGTATATCTGGAGGTCATAGCTGAATGGTATCCTTGATGCATGCACTCCAACTGCAGCGGCAGCCTTGGCCGATCAAGATGGCTAGCGCAATAACGCACCTGCTGGCCTGCTAGCATATCAGACATCGCTCGCCTCTTCACCAGCGCTCGCAGCAACCTTAACTCCCGCAGACGTCTCCCAGCTTGGAGAAACCCAGACTCTTCAAACCTCGAACCCTGACCACATTGGCCGAGTCACGTGATAAACCTTTCGGACCTGACATCGATGACTGCCGAAGTGTTATCATTATTGTCTAGACCAATAAGTAGCGCCCAAATATGAACACATTCACTCTTTTACAGGCTGCTGTTCGGGCTTATCTTCAGTGAAGATAGATTTATACGCGGAAAGATCCTTCTTGCCATCTTCTCATTCTTCTTCTCAGACCTTGACCTAAAATCAAATTTTACCTCTCCGAGGAGCAATAATCTTCGTCTTCACCCTGACCATCCCATTTCCATACCTCCATAGTAACCCACTTTACCCTTGCCACCTCATCCCATCTCATCCCAAAACCGCCATATCCCCAAGCACTCTACTCGTATCTATCTCCCCTCACCACCATCCCTCTCTTATCTACCGTCGCGTTCTTTCTCAAACGCCCGCTCAGACCTCACTTCTGGCGTCGAATCCACCAAACACCTCAAAAGCCGTTCCCTCATCCCCGTTTGTCCAACCCAGCACGGGCGCTCCATTTCCATGACTCCAAATCACAATGTGACTGCACCTCCCGCCAGCACGCCGTCTTCCACCCCGCACTATTAAACCTGGATTACTCTCTCATTCGCAGTGATGCGTTTGTATGTCTCGCTGTCACTGTCGCTTCCGGGTTTATAATCTCTTCTGCCCTGTATTTGTAGCCTTGGTAGATAGAATAGCTGGCTTCTTCTATCACCGCCACTCCCATCAGGTTTCACTTTGTGCTCTCTGGATTCACTCCTTTCACACGTTTGCTCGTTTCTCGCCACTGTGATCGTTATCTTGGGACTCGAGATAGAGCTTTCTTTCCTCTGTTCCACGCCCACGAGTATCACCAGCCCAACTGCTCTGGCCGCGAGACACCTGCTCAGCTCAGTGGCTCATCAAGCAGCACGGTATGGTCCTGCGATCTATTTCCATGGATGCCAGCCAACCGAATTGACACAATGTAGGACCGCGCCCTCCATCTTCTAGGCCAACACCCGCGACCATGTCCTCCCCGCGCCCCAAGACTCCATCCCCTCAACCGCCTGCAAATCCCACAAACACACCAATGCCCCCTCCACCCTCGTCACCTCCTTCCACTACGCCTACCCCTCGCACACCAAGCCGCACAACGTCTCTGGCCAGCCCTTTGGCGCGCAATCCAGGCGGCACATTGAGCGCCTGCTCGTCCGACCCCGCTGTCATGACGGTCGTCAAAGTGCACACCGCCAAGTGCACTGAATGCGACAAACGCAACAAGGACACGATGCTGCGTTGTCCAGGTTGTACATTCCAGATATGTCGTCCATGTCGCGAGCGGCGAGAGAAGAAAGGTCGCGGCCTTGTCCACGGCGCGATGATGAGTCCCGGCGGCCTTGGATCTGGACTTGGTAGTGGCTCGGGCATCGTGCGGCGGAAGGTTGTTGGGAAGATGGGCACATCGCCGTCGGCCGCACCGTTCAAGGATACGGATGAGGCGATGGTGGACGTTGAAGTGGAGACGAGGGGAAAGAGCAAAAACACTTCTGCGGGCAGAAAACGTGCCGTCAAGACCAAGGCAACGCCGAGCGATGAGTCGGACGACGACGACTTTAGGCCGGATCTTGCTTCGCCTACTGCGAGTAAGAAGCGCCGCACTGCATTCGCTATCACGGACACGCCAACGGCCACCTCTGCGCGTCCGTCTCGCAATGTGCCGCTAGCATCTGCCTACACGGCGGCCCAGTCCTCACCCAGCGCAAGTTCCAGCAGCGGAGAACTTTTGGAGCCAGCATACCAGCGTCCTGCGAACCTCAACTCAGAGCAGATGAAGAAGGCATGGAGCCTCGAGAACACGCAAGATGTCGCTCCCACAGGTCGGGTGCAGGAGCTCCTAGAAGCGAATGGCGTCAACACGCCGGGAAACCGGTATGACGAGCATTTCCTTCAGCGCCATGATATCGTGGTAACCAATCCTGTGATTAGCATCCCCGAAACGGTCAGGCGCATGGCAGAGCCGAAGCCGCGGTTGACTGCGGAGCAGAAGGTCAATCTCAAAAACAAAGCCCATCTTGTAAGTGTCACTGTATTGATTGAGCTTGTAAGAAGTCAGTTGCTAACAACAGGAAGATGGAAGCAGCGAACAAGGCCCAGGGGTTGACCGTGCGCGATGTCGTCAACATGGAGACGAGCAAGTACCAGAACGGAGAGTTGAGCACCGACGAGAACGACGAGCTGGCATCTGCCATCAAAGAAACGGCGCGCAAGTGGGGAATGCGCACCTACGATACCCTGCCACGCGCCGTCCAAGCGACCGTTGTGCGCAGCCTCGATATGCGCCTTGACTGCATCGTAGGGGCGCAGAGGGTCCAGCTTGCCAAGGCCATCGAGGAGTGTGCGGTCCGCAAGCTCAATGAGTTTGAGCAAGATCGAGCCATGAGCCCATCCGCAGGGGCATAGTTGGCTGTGCCGTACTTTTTGCACAGACCTCTGAGGGTTGGTCATGGAGACCGGCACCAATTGGGTGGTGCATCGCGAGGGTGTTACGTTTGCCTTCGTGGTGTGGCTCGTTACGCATGTGGTACAGCCACCATTCCTATTCTTGACGTTTGTATACCCACCATATCTGGTGTCTTGCAAGTGCATTGGCTTGTGAAGGCGGAAGGGCAAACTATTGCTATTCATCGGTCCAGTTGAACATCCGTAGTGTGTCTTCAACATGATGCGCCGTTCTTGGATCTATGCGAAGTCCTTGTGCCTCTACTGGCTGTGAGTGTGACATGGTGACCAACACGCAGGTCTCGTCGAGACACGCTGCGAATCCGGCCCCATCCCTCGTGTGTGAAGCGTCAGTTTAATAGCAAGTCTCGAAATTTGAGCGGCCAATGGTTTTGGGGGCACAACAAAGAGACATCGAATGAGGCTGAATGTTGTATTACAATATAACGGGTGTGTGTAACACGGCGCACGTCTCGATGCTGCTAATGCTGTTTGACACAAAGAAAGGCGATGATGACATGAGACATGAGAGAAGGGAAAATCAATGGGTATCCAAGATAGGCTCGAGGCCAATGTGAGTGGAACAAACAATAAAACCAGGGGCCTTTGCGATGACTGCTGGGGGCGCCACAGGTCCTATCGAGCGCCAAACTGGATGGTCAAGCCGCCCTTTGTGGGCTCAATCTGGTCCACCTCGTCCTCGCCCTGTCCACCCAGGGCATCCTCCAGCCAGGCGGTCTCGTCGTCCTCGGCATCAGCAGCATTTGCAGACGAGGGGCGACTTGGCTCCTTCCGCAATGTTGCAAAGCGCTCGTTGAACAAGCGGGCGTACTCGGCGTCGTTTGAGGGCTGTTCAGTGACTTCGGGCGGGATGGCGGTGGTTTGGGACACAGGGATCAGCTGCCTGGCAAGGGATGAGTACGTGATGGCGAGATTTGGATGGGGTGAGGTGAAGTCGCAGAGGGCAGGGGCGGCTGGGGAGAATGGAAGGAGCACTCACTCGGACGTCTCAGCACAGATACGCTCCAGCGTCTCACGCTGTCGACGCAGCTCTTCTGGATCGGGCTGGGGGGCGTTGTGCGAGCCCGCGTTGGTGCCGTAGTTTGGCTGGTATGGGTCGTTGAGGAGGTGCGAGGTGTCCGACTGCTGCAAGGGATGTGAGCGTCCGCGGTGGTTCTGGTAGAGGAGCCCGCAGCGCCGCGTTACACTTACATCTGACTCGGACGGCCGCCGCCCACCCAGGCAAGACGAGCAGATGCCCATGGAATGAGGGCTGCAGAGATACGCTGCAGCGGATGGCAGGAGGTGGAGCTGCTTAGCAGTGGGGCAGTGAGCGCCTTTGTGGTGCGCGGGCGTGCCGGATTAGCAGCAGCGTGTGACTTTCAAGAACGAGCATGCAACCATTGCCAGCCTGCTCATCCAAGTCGTCGATGTACATGCACTAGACGAAAAGACGTGGTGTTGTTCTATACATCCCCATGACGCCGGGGGTCGCTCCTGTTGTGATCGGCAGAATAATCTCCGAGCGCCTTGGCACGACCAGCAACCTTCAACGGTCATCGCGTCAATCGCGTACCTGACGCCTGACACTTCAGCCTCACTTCACCCCCGCGCGGCACACGCATTACGCATCACTGACTTCTCCTTCTGGTTGTGGCTGAGATATTGTCGTGCAAAGGAGTGTAATCTCGTTGATTTTGCCCATGTCTTATCCACCGTGCCCGAGCTCTGATCATTCACCAGAAATCAGCACCCTACGCGCTTATACTATGCAATTCGCAGAGGCCATGAAGATGCCTCGCCTCGCCCCGTCCCGTCTGCTGGGCCTTCTCGGCTATCTGTGAGCACGTCTTGTCAACCGCCCGCCATGTGACCCGTCATCAAGTACACTGCATCCACAGCCGAAGCTCTCCTGGCACACCAATCCCATTGCTCGACTGAAACACGGCATCCCTTGTATTCTCGCTGTGCTATCAGACTCTGTCAAAGATGGGAGGAGAATGCGAAGACGCGACCGTGATGCTGTACCCCTTCCATTCCGACCGCCCACGAAGGGTAAGGCAATCGCCAAGCCTTTCCAAACCACCTACCCCAAGGTAAGAAACCGTCTTCGCTACCACCATCATCAGCATTCTCAGCGGGTGCTCTACGCAAGGTCACACTCTGCCGTGACGCTTCACGCGAAACTGTTCCAGCCAACCCCAATCTACTCCGAATCAGTACTCCAGATCCATCTGCAAGGCACGGCTAGGATCCGTCCGCAATCCTGATGGCTGGTTCACGGGCCGTACGACTCCGTCGTCGCTCACTGGCTCTTATAGACGTACCTCTACGAGTCTGCGGCTTGTTATCTACCCAGACAGTGCCTCGATATATTGCGGTAGACATCCGATCAGAGTATCTCTCATTCACTCGAGGACTCGATCATGTCAGCCACTCGCTTTACATGGCCCAGCGCCATTCTCCTCTCGCTATGTACATTTTCTGATGCATGGGTTTTGCACCGCAAGGTCGATAGCCAGAAACAAGAGCTGAACCAGGTTGCTGCCATCGAATTACGCCGCCACGAAGCACAAGATATCAACATCGAGAAACGACAGACGAGGGAGCTCTACTGTCCTAATGATCGCTACCAGCAATTTCTAGACAGCAACCCAGCTCCTCGCATCCAAACCTTCTGCAACGAATGGCTGGGCTTGGCTCCAGCAACCACTGTAGTAGAATACACACCAACCATGTGATTACATACTCTGCAGATACTCGGTGCTTTGCTAATTTTTCTAGGACTGTAACAACAAGCGCCGACTCTACAACCACTGCTTTTTCCACGACCCGCATATTGACCACCGAAACTGTCACTGAAACTGCAACCACAACCCTTGCGCCGCTTAGGGCTAGAGCAGCTAACGTTATTGCTGCAGTAGCAGAAGACATTATGAATTCGGTTCTAGTTAGTGGAGTTTCAGCGAACGCTACAGCAAATGCTACCGCCACACCAACCATGAATGAACAACGAATCCAAGCCGAGTCTGGTCTGGCAAATGCATGCTCTTGCAAGCTGGTCGATCCAACATCGACAGTGACGGAGTCGTATGCTCTTCCTGCTACTGTAAGTCTCTGATGTCTTGTGACAAAAACAACAACAACGAGTAACCCTTAATAGACCACAACTGTCGGTTACCGCAATGTCGTAGTGGTCGAGTCGACTGAAACCAGGCGATTCACAGCATTCACCACTGTGACAGAGTCTCTTGAAGAAGCCAGCACGGCTGTTTCACTGTCCACAGACAGCGGTCCAGCATCGAGCGACTCAGCCGTCGTGCCCCCATTAAATACGCCCACTGAACCGTCATTTTCAGTAGAGACGTCTGCTCTCCCAGAACAGACGGCATTGCCCAGCGGAGGAATTGTCCCATCTTCAAATTCGACTAACTCTTCCTCTCCATCCACGGTCATAACCCGTCCTTTCACTTGCCCAGGTGCTTCAAACCAACAGGTGGAACAAGTTGTAGGAAACTACAAGCTTAATTATCTCGTCTACTGCAATACAGAGATTGTCACCGAAGACCGCGTTGGTCCTCCCATCAACGCTGACAGCGAGACATCGTGTACTGCACGATGTTCCGTCCTCAATGCTCAGGGCGGTCAGGGCACTTGTCAAGCTGCTGCTTTTACACCCTATACTGATGGGCGATCCGGTGGCAACTGTATTTTGAGCGGAAACAACACCGAGTATGCTTCCAAACCAGGCTCTGTTGCTGTCGTGATTACGGGAATCGAGTCAAACGACAACGATTGTGCGGCATTCGATGCAGGAATTGCACCCACTCCAATCGACACCTCAGCTCTTGTCGCTGGCATCACATCTGGAGACGTTGCTTTGGCCACTCCTGATCTCATCACTCAGACAGCCGATGGTGGCGTTTTCGAAACCTACGTATCTGCCAACTCGACAGATGCAGGCGGCACCGTGCACTGGAGCTGGTTCCGTGTGTCCGCATCATCGAGCTATTGGCAGGCGGTATATGCTACCTCTTGGTCATGCACACGTACCATCGTACAAACGGTTGTGCAGCAACCAGCAACTCCTCTGCCAGGCAGTATAGTAACCGAACTGGAGACGACCATCATCAATGGCGCGACTACCACCATCATCCGTGGATCTTCTACCCAGATCATTGTCGGAGGTGGCGGATTGTTGGGCCCATCCGTTGTGCCTGCCTCGACGACAACCGGAAACGGTGAAATTACCACGTTCTTCTCGACAGCAACGCAAACCTCCACAGGTGATAGTGGTGAAATTCCGCCCACTACTGGTGCAGTAGCTTCGCCTAGCTTGCCGCTTCCTAGCGGGAACGTTACCATCATCCAAGGATCCACCGCAATCGTGGTAAACGGTTCGACCTCGACATTTGTCTCCACCGGCACCGAAGGTATCATTCCACCCGAAACCAGTGAGCCTGTCCCCTTCCTGAGCACAACCACCACTACTGTAACCCTTGGGGCCTCTGAAGTCACAATCTCAGGCTCAGCCGTGACCTCATTCTCCACTGGCGGCAGTGGTGAGATCCCGCCTGGCAACTCAACAGGTATCCTTGTCAGCTCTGGTGCCACCACTGTCACGGTATCGGGTGCGAATGCGACCACTGTTAGTGGTGGTGGAAATGGTGCGATTCCCCCAACAGGCGGTGTAGTCACTATTGTAGAGACTGTCTCGCTCGGTAGTGTCAATGTTACACTTGGGAGCAGTACAGCTACTGTATTCTCGACGGGATCAGAGGGTCTGATCCCTCCAGTTTCAACGGCTACTTCTAACGCTACCTCGTCTACAATCGTTCCCCCACCAATCGTCAATGTCTCCACTAGCGTGGTTTCAACACGAACGCCTGTCTTAAACATTACTGTAACTACTTCTTCGGGTATCGAGATCATCTCGATTGGAAGTTCGACCGCTGTGACCTCGTCTACTGGTTCAGCCGGACTTATACCTCCTGCGAGCTCGGTCTCGGGAAGTCCTCCGCTTGTGAATGTCTCATCTGGAGTTGGAATTTTCTCTACATCTGGTTCCACGGCCACCTTCGCTTCTGTGGGAAGTTCTGGTGCCATCCCACCAGCCTCGGTGAACTCGAACTCGACCACTCCCCCCAACATCGTAACCACCTCTGGTATTGAGATATTTACAACAGCAAGCTCAACGTTCACCGCCTCTTCCGCGGTCGGTAGTGGAGAGATTCCACCAGCCCCGGTAAACTCAAGCTCAACCACTCCTCCTAATATCGTAACCACGTCTGGTATTGAGGTAGTCACGACAGCAAGCTCCACAATCACCGTCTCTTCCGCATTTGGCAGCGGAGAGATCCCACCAGGTTCAATTAACTCCAACTCGACCACTCCCCCCAACATCGTAACCACATCTGGTATTGAGATATTTACAACAGCAAGCTCAACGTTCACCGCCTCTTCCGCGGTCGGTAGTGGGGAGATTCCACCAGCCCCGGTGAACTCAAGCTCAACCACTCCTCCTAATATCGTAACCACGTCTGGTATTGAGGCAGTCACGACAGCGAGCTCCACAATCACCGTCTCTTCCGCATTTGGCAGCGGAGAGATCCCACCAGGTTCAGTAAACTCAACTCTATCCAGTGCTGCGCCTACACCTGAAGTTAGCATCGTAACAAGTAGCGGTGTGTCAAACGTCACAATTTCAAGTAGCACGTTTGTGTCATCTGCTACTGGAACTGGCGGCATCATCACGCCAGCTGTGAACGTTTCGTCTACCGCGCCTCCGAGTCTGGCACCTAGTTCAAGCCTGAACATCACAACGAGAACACCGGCTACTAACTCCGAGGTAAATCGCTCCGGGAGCTTCTCTACAACCAGTTCATCTGTTAGCGGTTCCATCGTACCACCAGCCAACTCGACAACCACTGTACCTCCAAGCCTAACCCCTAGTCAGAGCTTGAACATTACAACAAGTCGAAGATCGACAGGTACCAATTCTGATAGAGACCGCACGGGGAGCTTCGCTACAACTAGCTCAGCTGCCAGCGGTTCTATAGTACCGCCAACCAACTCCACAGTCACAGCGCCGCCAAGCCTGTCAACTAGTGTGAGCTTGAATACCACATCTAGTTTGAGGTCGGTCGGGACCAATTCTGATAGAGATCGCACGGGGAGCTTCGCTACAACTAGCTCAGCTGCCAGCGGTTCTATAGTACCGCCAACCAACTCCACAGTCACAGCGCCGCCAAGCCTGTCAACTAGTGTGAGCTTGAATACCACATCTAGTTTGAGGTCGGTCGGGACCAATTCTGATAGAGATCGCACGGGGAGCTACTCTACGACTAGGTCATCCGTCAGCGGTTCCCTTGTACCGCCATCGAATTCTACAGTTACTGTACCTCCAAGTGCATCTCTTCCGCCTTCGTCGGCCAATACGACAATCCCTGCGAGCTCTACTCCTAGAACTGGCATCTTCACTGAGATCACCCCATCCGCAAGCGCGTCGGTTCCATCGACTAACATCACTTCGAGCCTGCCCGTGACAGAGACAGTCGTCATTCCTCCCACAGGTGGTAATTTCACTGTCTCCAGCAGTGTCACCGTGGTGTCAGTAACTATTCCAAGCGCTCCAGTAAATGTCACTGTACCTGTGACGCTACCGCCTGTAAATGTTACAAGTGTACCGTCGCTCACTCCAAGCGCCTCGCTGAACACCACCACTCCTCCATTCGCAACGGGGGTTTCTTCCTCGTTCCCCTCAGGAAGTCCGACACCGGCATTCAACAGCAGCACACCGTCGATCTGCCCAACAGCTCCCGTGACAATCACGGAGACCGCAGTTTCAGTCAGTGTGCAGGTCATCACCACGACAATTGTTCAGACCATTACCGCTCCCGCAGCAGGCGACGCCACTGCAACACTTGTTAACCCTACTGCCGTCATTTCTCCGTCACTTGTGCTCGAGTCTCCAGCTACGTCTCCTCAAGCCTCGAACACTACGCCAGGGGCTCCGGGTCCCTCACCCGAAGCGCCGGGCGGTGCCGCCTTCCGCGCACGTGGTGAACCCGCGACTCCCGCGCAACGCCAAGCCGCTTGCAACTCGAACTCTAACATCGTCCGAAATCCTGACTTTGAGCAAGATCCAAACGACGGTAGTGTTCCTGGATGGAAAATTGATTCCACGGACCCAGACACCACAGTCGACAGCCATGCCGATGGCAATGCCACAGTCGCCCAGTTCAGCAGCGCAGCTACTGGTCGCGAGCTTACCATCTCGCAACCCTTGACTTGTTGTCCCAACGAGGAGTACGACATTGCAGCATCTGCTAAACAAGCTACCGCACTAGCAGACTGCGACGTAACGATTACCGTTGTCTACGCTGATGGGACGCGTGAGGTCGTGTTGAGAATCGCTCCCGGCGAAGATTGGACAAGACAAAACGCCACGTTCACGGCCAAGATCAGCGCCGAAGTGGACGTGGAGATTACGGCGAAATGTAACGGATACAAAGGTTCCATGGTCGCGGATGCACAGGGCTGGATGCGCGTCGAGGTGCAGGGTGTGAGCATGATTCGCGACGATGATGAGTGATGTGGATATGATGGAGGGAGGGCAAGCATATGACGCAAATGAAACACGAGTATGAAGTATGGGACATGAAAGTATGGGACATGAAATATTCTCTTGGCGTTGGAAAAGATAGTTCGGAGTGGCTTTTCGCGTGTGTTTAGTGGCTTTTTTACTTTTTCAAATATGAATTATGACCGGTTTAGAAAGAAGATGACGAAGAGGTGAGGGTATAGGATCAAGGATTTTTAGATTCGAATACATGGTTTTGGCGCTTGGTATATGATGCTTCTGTGCGTGTCAGCTTGAGTGATTGTGAACGTGCGGGCATGGGATGTGCTTGCGAGATATTCTCGTGAGATTTGCTGGGGGAAAGAGGCGTACGATAAGATAAGTGGTCAGAGATGGAAGTAGGTAGTAAGTGACGTATGGCTTTAGTCTACTATCGTCTCGCGGCTATTCTAATTTGCCTACTGCTTGCATCGAGTAAGATACACGCACAAGACGGGCCTCTGTAGGTAGGGTAACACCAGTTCGAAGATGTAGGCCAGATCTTCCATGGTTCAAGGTATTCGCAATGGTCCGTAGGGGAGCGGGGGAGGAGAGAGAAATTGGCAATGCCCCGTGGATTCGTGGTGGTGCCCTAAGTAGTCTCTGAGAGTCTATAAATGAACATGACGAAGTTTTACTATCGTGTAGAAGGAATTATACTTGTGCACAGGCAAGGATCGATGCAAGTATCGTTGTATTTGTCTATATTTAATTTATGGTCCCTAGTACTGACGTTAAAGGCTGTCACTTTTACCGTGGCGCTGCTTCGGCATAGCGATTTCAGGCAGTATCTTCGCGCGAAGAGACTATGAAAACAACGAACTTACACTAAGAAACTAGCCGATTAGATTCTATGAGACATCACTTGACAAGACTATTTAACTTGTATTTACTGTTGAGAAGTGATGATATCATTTAATTAGCTGATGAACATACACGTGGCTTCTGCGCTTATCTACTAATTGCTTCAGCGCTTCGCCAGTTTAGTGATCCTTCACTGAAAAACCTTAACTGCCATCCTACACATTTCGATGAGCTCGACTGCTAAGTCTACGATAACACTACCTCTAATGAGCTTTATATTCAAGTGGACGTGCATGATATGGCTTGCACCTTACTGCAGAACACGAGGAAGAGTCTTTGGTTCGCACCATCAGTTATTCTGCACGTATCTTGAGAAGACCGTGGCGTTCATTGCTCGAGAAGTAAATCGCAAACTTGATAACGAGGAGGTCAGGAAAGCCCTCAGACATAGGAAATTTATCAGAATTCTCATGGAAACATGCTGAGATCTACCGATTGCGATTATGATGACAGGAAAACCTCTTGTTTGAAAGCTTGACAAGATGGCTTCGAAGAACGGACACTAGCGTCAACAAGCGGCTCGAAGAGCTTTAGAGTATAAGCACTGACTAAAAAGTGGTTGAGGAACGTCAAAGGATCTCGCCTGCCTGCAACAGTCGTCATTCCACGCTCGGATACTTGGGATGCTCAAATTCATCATGAAAGCCACGGAGGGCCGTCCTACAGAAGATATCAATACATACATAGTATCTACAATATCTGAATGGGTCTCCGAAGACGTCCAAAAATTGCCTGGAACTCTGATATCGCCCACCTGGAAGGACTTTAAGCGCCTGCCACTCATAGAAACTGCTGATGTCGGCGTATTTACAAAGTTTGCAACATCACATTGTAAGCTTGACTTTGCCAACGATTGCCACCTCTACGTGGCATCATGCAGTCGCCATGGTGGCGGTGCAAGTGCCAGAGTGAAGGAGTATGTCATCAATTATCGTTCAAGGCTTTAGCATAAAGCAAAGAAGAAGGAAATGAAAGGATAAAGGGCCTTTCCTGTTACTCATGCTTATGCGGTTAGCAACTCAGAGTATGAAGCGACCTTCAATGTGCGCAGGAAAGTGAAGGTTGCAGAACCGATCTTTACGCTCTATTTGGGGGTATCAGAGCCTCTGTATCTTCGAGCTGCGTATATGTAAGATATATAGCATCGGCAGTATACTGGCTGGCCATCCCACAATTCTTACACCTTGAACGTGTACCTGCCTACACCAGCACGAGCATCTTGGCGGCCTGAAACAGCCACGAAGCTATGGGTAGTGGTGATGAGGCTCGACAACAGACCGTAAAGAAGCAATGTAAATTGTTTTGGAGAATGGTCCGCGGAACTCGGTGCTTACAGTGTGCTTGAGGTGCGGTCCTTCGTCGGCAAAATGCTGTCTCTGTAATAAGTCCTTTGGCATATGACCAAGCTTTGGTATGGGTACTGTTCTTCGCCTTTTGCTGCAGGGATTTCTTTCTGATGCTCCAGTAAGCGCCAGCTTCCATCAACCGGATTTTGGCCAAGGGCGGAATGCCGAAGGGCGAATAAATGTGGCTGTCGAATTTTGCCATGACTCCACAATCCTGCAGCTGGGACTGGAAATGAGTGCTACGCCGCACCAGGCCCGCCCGCAAGGTTCAGTCCACGGAAGGGCAGCAGGTGGTTGGGAACATCCCTGATAGAAGCGAGACGAGCCGCCGGGTAAGTAGATCTGGGGCGTGTGCGCCGTTGAGGACCCCAACGTCATGTTCAATGCTTAACTCGAAGGTTATGTGCGAATGTCAAGCCAGAGGCGTGAATCTGATGGCAGCGCCTCTTGAAAAGAACTGATATTACCGTTGGCGCTGTGCAGCTTGTCGGTCCTCTGGCGTGGTTTTGTTGGGGGAAGCGGGCGGCTTCAACATGGGCAGACAGGGCCGCTCCATGCGCTCATTGGTTAGGCGATTTATCGCATGTCGTACCACCATCAACGTCTTACAGCATCTGCAAATGTTCGACAGCAGATGAGACGGCCTGTACATCAACCCCTGTCGAAGTGGACATTGCGTGATCAATCAAAGTTGGTAGAAGCGCCGAAGGCGATGCATTCCAGGTGCTGCGCGGGGGTACTTGATGGAAATGAAATGGCGCATGCGGAATGTCGTTGTCGAGACACGACTGAGGAGGGCCTTGCCTTGCTTGTGCAGCGTTGTGCTATTGGCGCGGTTGATGTCGTGGACCCGTTGCGGCTGCAGCAAATCTACGGGAGCGCTATGAAGAAGCAAGATCTTCCAGAAGTAGTAAGGCCGCCATGCGCGAAGCTTCGAGTTGCAAGGAATTGTAAGTCTCAAGAGCTCGATTGGTGACTGTTGGCGGTACGCATGGCCGAAAGATGCATCATGTACATCGTCACCTTGTTGGATATCGAATATAAGTGGAAAGGCTGCAGAGTGACATGCCCAGAAGGACCAGAAGTGACGTTCGGCCACCTGATTGGTCGGACCGGCGCCTTGCAGCTGTTCCGGATATGCACCCATCTGCTGGCTGCTGCCCAATACATTGATGTTGCTGTCTTTTTGCTGTATTTCTGTCCTGAATAATGGTGAAGATGTGCCTGGTAAGCCCTCCGGCACCACGTCAAGTGGTGTCATTGGCTCCTTGATCCACGAAGGGCTTCCAATCCAACTTGTCTGCGTCCAGCGGATCGGCCAAGATGTAATACACGAGCGTCAAACAAGCCTATATGACGAGCGCTTAATCTAGTCGCCTTGACCGGACGTTGTGCGAGATTCTCAAAAGCACATGGTTGCCCATACTCCGGGTGCCCGCCTCTTCTGAACTGCGCAATTTGGCATACACGATCCAAAATCGAATCTGAACCTAGTGAGGAGCGAAGACTAGAGTGGATGCTAGCAAGCCCTGAAGCTGAATGACGGTATTCCGCATGCTGGTGCAGTAGGTCCTGCCAAAAGAGATCGACCCTACAGGCCACTCAGCACTCGCCACGTAGTTGAGCTCAGGTTCGACGTGTCTTCAAGACAAGAATGGTAGGAATAACTCATTCTGCCCCATACCAAGAACGAACCTACACATATACGCAAGCTGACGAGACAACAAGATGTAAATAGGTAACGTCCACAAGAGAAAAAACTTACTAGAACGTCCTATGTCATGCTTTGACAGCCCGGCGACCGATCAAAATTTCGACTGAGAGACAAACACAAACGGCGAACCTGCAATATGTACGAGTAATCGACTACTGACTCTACACGTACACGAACTTCACGCCCCTGGACGACGAGTGGCCGGGTCAAGAACGTACATACTGGGACAAGAGTTTGCGAATGCAGGGCAGTCAAAGAACAAGAAGCTTTGATGTCAGAGTGCAGATTACGGTCATTCTCTTGAAGAATAAGGTGCGAGACATATTCGACCCCATTACTCTGGTAAGAATGGTAGGCCTCCAAGCCTTCTCAAACGACAAGACGAACCAAGCTGCCGGACTGACTTCGGAGGTAATATTCAACGCTAACGTCCTTGGGGTTAGTAAAGTCACGTGGACATGGGCCTAGCAAATTACCCCACCTGATCACAGCGTTCAGAGAAACAACAACACATCAGTCCTCATCCGTCCCCTCGACGCAATGCGATGACGGCATTCTATACCACCGTAGCTACTCAGCGTGCTCGTCTGGCATAGCAACAAATGCGCGGACAGCGAGAGAGGAACAGGGGCCAACTCGCCGGGACGTGCGGCGAGCGATTGTCAAGCTATTTGCGGTTACGCGACAATCACGGATTGGACGGCTTCAGCCCCCATCTCACGGCACAGCGGCTACCGTCACCACGATTGAGGAACGACCAATCATCGAAGAGAGAATGTTCATTGCGTCGTTAATAGCCAAGGATGTGGAGTATGAAAAAGCAGCGAGCGTAAGAGGTGACGCCCGGCTTCCTCGATCCGACTTCAGTTACTCACTATCCGCACCCCGTGTGTCAACCCAAACTCGACCTTGAAAATGAATGGTGTCAATATAAAGAAAAATTCCCAGCGTTTTACATGAAACGAACTCCCAGGCGCCCATGCCATGACCACCTACGTCTCAATGGCCAATTGCCTGCAACCTGCGTACACGTTCGCAGCTTAACTCATAGACCTCGCTATCCAAACATCGGATGATCTCCACGGATTTGTCGATCGAAGCGCGAAACTTGGTTCCCTCGCGTTGCCATCGAACAATACGGTCTGCTTCAGCGGCTCGGCGGCGCATCTTCGTCTCAATCTTGTCGCAGAGCTTGCATCTTGCACCAGCTGGAATGGTCTGCATGACAAGTTTCATACCGCATGTCTCGCCCATCCTGTACTCCTTGGCACAGTGCTGTCGAAAGTGGCCCCACTTCCAGTCGCCACAAGCGAAGCGGTGTTGGTCAAAGAAGCACATGTTTCAGCAACGGAGAGGCTGGCTTGCTCGTGGTCTGCATTATGTCAGGGATTGTTCGATCTTGCTTGGACAGCAGCGTCTCGGATCATACCTGTTTTCAAAGTATATCAAGCACTGCAACACAATGGTTGGACCACCGTTGTTGATACTAAATGAAGTCAGACTCTAGGTTATACCGACGTTCTTCCACGCACTCACGTACAAGACGATTGGATGTGGTCTGTTCTTGGGCAGGTGGTGTCTAGGAGCTCTTGTGGAAACAAGAGATGGCAAAAGGAGGCTGCTGTATGAAAAGTTGGTCGAAAGTTGCAAATGCTCGTTGATGAGTGGAAGAGCTGGATGTTCAGAGCGTGAAGGGCTTCTTGTTCACGGATTGACGCCGCTATTTATGCTACGAAGCAGCGTGGACCAAGCTGCTCGAACACTACGGTCTGGATCCGTTCATCTCGCCATCAGACGATAGATTGATGCCACGGCCTGTCCCTCGCTCAACGTGGTCGTACCCCACTCAATTCTGTCCAACGATATCGCCACGATCACCACATCCCCTTCAATTTGACGCTAAAACTCTGCGGAGATGGCTGCAATGATACCCTAGGCCGTGCTGGCGTGTCCAGCTGCAGAAGGCTATCACATTTGCTAGGTGATCACCATGTCGTGGCTCTCTGGCCCGCGGAATATGTTCCCCGGGATACGAGAAATGCCGCACATTCCTTGTTGATGTGTCTCAGCTGAATTGAGTTCATACGTAGTACGGCTCATGGAGTGTTTTCGACCTGTCATTCTATGTGAGGTTGAAGATTTGAGAAGCGAGATCTCATCACGTGTCGCTTAGCTCATGCCGAGCGACGGTCCGCTGCCAGTAGACTCGGCTTGACAAGTCCAAACTACAGGAGAAGTATTACGCTCAAGTGTCGGAAGGTGTCTTTCGGGACGTGAGAATCGTCTCCAGCCAATCTCATCCCCAGGCGTTTGTCATGTCTCTTCCAAGAGCTTTGCTGAGCAATTACATGGTGCATTGGCCAACATCCAGTCACCGCGCCATCTGGTCCTTCCCTTGTCCGTCGTTTGCGAATTCGGTTGGTCAGAATTCACTGTTGTCTTCAGGATTTGGGCAAGCCCAACCTCGCGTATTCATTAACTGGCCATAGTCTTACTTCTTCAAGCCAAGCTAATTAATGTGTGTAGCATCAATTCAGTTCACCGATGGCACTCGGCCTTTCATGCTCGCACGAGCACTCCATCACTGCACTTTGTTGACACGCAATATGCCGCCCCCATCCTACAGGCATGGAGCATCTACCACCAGTCACCTTATCTGCATTTGATGCAAGACCCATTCTTGGGCAATATCTCCGGTCGTTCCATCCGCCACTGAAGCGGAGCACTAGCCTTCACTACATGCATGTTGCATGGCACCGACGGCAGCGTTTCTTCAGCTGATCATCATCTCCACTCAACGGCTCACCAGTCCCGCGCGTGGCCTATCGTTGGACTGCAAGATATGCACGCCAGCATGCATGTCTCTGTTAGATAACAGTATGGTGTGAAAGTTTATGCGGAACCTAGCCCGTCGCTGCATATCACGGCCATCATCTGGACCCCGGAATACACTAGGACCGGCCAAAGCATGCCCCATCGGAGATCCTCTGACGTGGCGAACGCGGTTTGGTCGAACAATTAGGAGGCTATTTTACGGGCTTTCATCTCGCCATCAGTAATGGCTCTAACGGGGCCGTCCAGGTTAGCTCGAGTGTCTCCCGCCATGTCAGCGAGGGTTACATGCCCACAATTCGCACGAAGGGCGTCACAAGATGACCAAAGAGAAAGTTGTTGAACCGCCTTCACCGGTGAAACCGCAACGATGGGCTCTGCATTCTCAGCGAATTTCTGCTTTTCGTCAATGCGGTGGCAAGTATGATGTAGCCGTCTGGCAGTCAGCCGCCTGATACTGTCGGCCTCGCAATTGAAGAGCAGTAGAAGTGTCAGGAGCGATCATCTATTATTGAATGGGGCGGGAAGCTGTCAAGGGATTATTTCCGACCGTGACATTGTCTCTGTTTTTCTGCCGTTCCTGAGGTCTGGTCAAAAATGAGGTATCGTTGTTGTGCCTAGTAGAGCCTCGCGTCATGCACCAGAGCCACTCCCAGCCATCACAATAAACATGCAAATGCGGCCAAAACTGCGGCCATGACCAACGCCCAACACAACCATGCAAGTAGTCTTTCGACCAATAAATATGTCGCCGATTCTTTCTTCCTTTGGCCCCATTAATACTGCGCGGTACATTCAGTCGCCTTGACGGCCACTGCGGTCTGTGACGTGGCCAAAGAACGTGAAGTCGACGACGTGAAACGCCATCTAAGGATGAATTGACGTTGACTTTCGCTCAAGGCGAACCGCACATAATTCTCGTCATGTGAGTAAAAACTGCTGCTGGGTAAGGCGCGAGCACATGGGGTAGCAGAAAACTGGCAGCAAAGTCGCACGCAATTTTGGTCCCGGGACGAGCGAGAGCTGTGCGTATGTGGGCCGGAGTCACGGTCGCCGGACCAGGGCTGCTCACTGGTGGGCTGGTGGGCTTGGGTGCAGTGAGTGGGCTTGCTTGGGATGATGGAGCGGCTTTGTTCGGATTGGCGGACACGAGCTGTAGGTGGGTCGCTCAAGTCCCGACTTAGGCTGGGTGCATGATTGACATGTCCCCGCGCCATGCGGTAAGGTGGTTGGCTGAAGCGCGAGGTCGTAGATAGCTATGCCGACCGGGGAGAAGCTGAGGTGGAGGGAAAAACGACGACCTACATGGAAAGGCGTACAGTCGGTTGTACCAACCGCTCACATGTTTGCATGGGAACCGAATCGATCATCACTGAAACATTACTGCCAGATCGCTGGGTGCAGTATTGCTGATGCTCGCACTGCCTGACTGACTGACTGGTCTGAGCAGGCACGGTGGCGGGATCTCAGGCTGAAAGGTTTTTATTATTGCTCATCTCTTCAAAATCCTTACCGTAAAGAGCATGCAGCCTGCTAGCGAGCTCGAGCACGAGCGAGGATGCCTGCTCTCCTGCTCATGCAACCATGCCCTAGCCGCATATGCATAGTGAGGGATCAGGGACTGACATGTCGATTGGCGTGTCAATGCCAGCATAACTTGTTCGGCTCACACAGGCGGATAGCTTGCGTATCTGATGACGACGTTTCGTTCGCTGACAGTGTGAGGACTTTGCATGAAGTCAACATGCTGATTGGGACAAGTCCTGTTACACACGTGCTTCTGCTGCCGGTAAGCATGTCGTGCTACAGTTTCTATGAAGTCTACAATCGTGAGTCCGTCAGAAATGTGAGCCGAAGACTCTTTCAACAAGGCCGGCCGGCTCGGCCATCTATTCAACCACGTGAAGCTGTGGAAGAATTAGACCGAATGGGTTTTGTGGCAATCACTCGTATCTGAGCCATTCGGAGCCGACGAGCAATCTAGTTTGCAAGGCGCTGATGCAATTACGCATCATTTCTCGGTCCATCGGTGACTAACAACAGCACCACACTGCCAAGTCCTTGAGAGAGCTCTGCCCGGAAGCCCACTGGGTTTGAGCCAATTCCTCAGTAGCGCCGTCAGAAAGTCATCATGTGTTCAGCAAATGAGCGGTGACCGATGGCAGAGAGCAGAAGGACCGATAGAATGCGCCAGAGGATTACGCTTCTTCCTGCGTACGATCCGGAGGGGTAATTCGAGACGCAAAGAACGACAGTACACGCCTATGTCGGGAACACCGCGGATTTAGGGATAAATTGAAGGGAAAGCGTTGTACATGAGTTGTAGCTCAGAAGGTATAGCAAGCGCTTGATGAAACGGCCCATATGGCGACCGTCTTCGAAGGATCACAACAAACCGACACACGCAGCATGACTTGATCTCGCCCAATTCGAAGTCTTCGACATCGGAAGTTAGATCGGAAAGTGTCCGCCTTACTTTTAACCTGCAGCAGCGTGCGTCCTTAGTCTGATACCGAAAGATTAAGCGAGTAGGGACACTGCCCGTTCAGAAAACGAAGTATGCAGTGTTGAGCCAACCCAAGGTGCAGTTGCGAGAAGAATGGATCACTCGATGATCTTTGATGTCTCGAGTGCTACATATGTGAATTGACAAATTGGTCGCCTTTTTATATGCATCTTGATAGTGCCAAGACAATGTATGGACTGGACTACTTTTGAGTGACTCTCGTGACCCTCCGTAGCTGTGGTGAACGGCAATTGATCGGAGAAACGAAAGTTTACCATGGCAGAAGGCCTACCGAGAATGGCTCAGTTGAAACTAGTAGTTTCGAAGCGCTAAAGCCACGCATCCACGCGGCCGGAAGTGATCTAGACCACGATCATGCTACGCGGGGCAGTCTCCAAGCCCAGACTTCTGGAGTCGAAAAAGGGAGAAGTCAGTCCATGAGAAGATGATTACAATGATGCAAAGCAACGTGTACCGGAATGGACAGTACGAAACAGAATCACACATCGTGGCACGTTTCACGCAAGCCGACCATGCCACACTGTTGTTGGCCAGCCCAAGCCGCGGCAACAGACTCATCGGTAGGAGCATGCAGGCGACGACTCAAGACATGCACGCTGCCCATGCACAGGCATTGCTATCTTTGTGTATATCCGCAATGACGATGTCGTCCAAATCCGCGACTCGCGGTGATCTCCGACTCAAGATTTGGCAACGCGCGATAGCCAATCACAGCCGCCATCAGCGAACGTCAACGCTGCCGTACCAGCAACATGGTATGGCAGGTGCCTAGCACGCTCGAGCATCCTGCCCGTCACGTCCTTGTGCATGTGCATATGCCGCTACTTCATCGTAGCAATCGTGGCCGTGAAAGAACTTAATGGAGGTTCGCGATACGGCCCCGTTGTTGCGCATTGTAGATGCACTGGCATACATATGTATGCTCATGCCAGGATAGTATATGGCAGAGATGCATATGGCATGCATCATCAAGGCGCAGGGTCGTCGAACGTGGTTTCGAAGGGCGGTCTATGTCTTTGTGACGTGTCGCGGCTGTCGTGCTACTTTCTATATTGTGAATTGAGTGCAAGCGGTAGTGTAGGCCTGCCATCGCCATGCCAGCGTGCGCGTGTTGCGCTGGAGAAGCGGTTCCCCTTGCAAAGGACCTCTGTCCTCGGATTTGTTGTGACGATGTTCAAGATCTTGGCATTGCTGACTAACTACTACGTCCAGATTCTGGTCACGTGCTGATTCCTGTCTTCAACCATCACGTTCCCAACTATCTCAACATGATCAGATGATTGGATGTGTAGTGGTTGGAACGCTTTGATATCGCCGGCTAGTATGCTTACACCCCGTCCTCAAGGCACTACTGCCTTCCCTAGCTCTCGCCGGACCCCACACCCAGGGGACAAGGATATAAACAATGAAGATCACAGGTGGATCATGCAATTGCTTACTTCCGTATTTCGAGGGATTCCACGTCTGTATAATTATATATTGTACAGCAAACTCAAGCAAGGCTGACAAGAATACCTATCCTACCTTCCAAGTAGTAACACATGTTATGCGATATCTAATAGACTGACCTACTTACAGAGCATTCTGTATGTCTGAGAGAAAAGAGGAATCTGTATATGCTGATTCCCATAGCGCTACTTCTTTTAAACTTTCCCTCCCTAAACATCTCTTCTTATCCTTTGATTTGCACGTCCCTTCTCCCAGACTGTATATGCCGCGTATATTGTGTCGTACTCCATTCACATGACACCGATAGATAAGAAACTGAACATATTCAACCTGATGTAATCCTTGTATGCTTTTCTTTATTTGCTGCATTGTATAAGTTATTCACGTAGATGAACAGGTTGATAGATTTGGCCTTGTTCATGCCTATCAAACCCGATGTCCTTATTATGTTGCATCGAACTGGCTAGCAGCAATGAGTACCAGAGATACCCTGAGCTACTGATAGTTTGGTTATTATGAGCCTCGTTGATGTATCACTTGCATATCATTGCAGTGGAGAGCGTTGTTTGCCTGGCCAAGCGATTTTATTCTAAGAGATCTATAGCGACAGATGAAACTCATGTACAAGTCTAGATACAATACATGTCAAGGAAATATTCACAGCCCAAGCCGAGCTGCCAACCGACATCGTTCATCGGTCGTTGCGGTTCGTAATCTCTCTACCAGTGGGACCTAGCCCATAAGAGTTGGGTGAAACTGTCTAGCAGCTGGTGCAGGACTCAGGCTAAAGAAGTGTTAGTGATTATGAGGAGATAGGGAGTAAGAATTGCTTACGGGGTTGAAGGAGCTGTTGGCAAGGGTGGCGAGGCAGGCAGCGTCGGCAATGGGGTTCAATCCAGCCTCGGCGAGCGCAGCAGCGCAGGAGACAACAGTGGGAGCGAGAGCAGCAATGCACTCTGTAGTAGTGGTTAGTGATGTTGAGGAAAGGAGAGTGGATGAAGACTGACTGAGCTTGGAGCAGCCAGCTGCTTCCTTGGCCTCGACAAAGGCCTGAGCCTGAGCCTGCAGGGCGTTGACGGCCGAAGTGTCACGAACGACCATGTTGGTGGAGCCAACAGCAGCCGATGGCGCAGCCATGGCGGAAGCGGCGAAGAGCGCAACAATGGTGGAGATGGTGAACTGCATGTTGAAAGTGGTGGTTGTATTGGAACGAAGGAAGATCGTTGAGTGAATGTAGAAGATGTTGGTTGGAAGTGAAGGCTGGGCTGTTTGTTCTTGTGTTGAAGGCTGTTGTGATGATTTGATTTCGAGGGAGGATGCTGTGGTACTTATACACTCTGGCCTCTCTATTCAGAGTCCCTGAATATGGCTCAAGTCTTCCAGCTCACGCCAGCATCGTGTGCCTGCGGACAAGGACTCGGTGAAACTGTCCAATACTTTCCCGTGAGCTTGAACACTTTGGGCGGGTCGGTGAGTTCGAACTGGCACTGCGTAGAGGGAATGACGATGATCGTGTTTCGCATGCCCGTAGTTTTCGACTGCAGTCAGCGCGGGGAGTGGGGCACAGACAAAGTGTGGCGTGTGTACTACCAGGCGTCTGAAGAGACGAGTCGCCTTTGTTTTTATTGCTACCGCCCTCTTGTTGGCGAATCCAGCGCTCTTTAGTCTATTAAGTGACATTCGTCACCAATGCATATGTCCAGTATGGACAAATCTACTTGCACGCAGCGCAAAGCAGTCTCACGATTGGCATAAACAATGACATCGCAACTTCAGCCTCGTCTGCAAGCCACCAACAATCCGGAGAGATCAGCAGAGCCGCATCCGAGATCGCCAATGTTTCTAACCCAAGCTTGGCCGTCGAAACAAGAGATTCCAAGCATACGCCACTAAGCTCACAGTCTTGTTGCCCAGCACGACTAGTGTCTCGGGCACGTTGGCAATGTGCGGGCATGGAGAGAGAAAGTTTTACGTGATACGACAATGCTGTGCTGATAGGTGGCTTCGGTCTTCGCTTGTCGGACTTCGAAGCCAATCGCGTGGGACCCGTGTAGCGTGAAGTGTGGAGAAGCGAAGCTGCACGACAGCCACACGACACACACATATCAGGAGGAAGCACGCTAGAACGATCAGTGCGTTGGATGCCTGAGTCTGAGGTGGCTGCAAAGCGGCTGAAACGCGACCACGGTGGGATGAAGTGCTAATGGAGGTCGATCTTTGGTTCGGTGTCCGTACTGCATGCTGAGAAGTGATGATTACCACTTTCGGTCTAGTGCATGCTGCACCCCACAACCGCACCCTTCACGAAAGAACATGAACCTAAGCTTTCTTATTTGACCTTGGGCATTCGCATATCTCTTAACTGTTATATCACCTCCGGCATATCTGCTTCAGATACAATTTGGCTTGTATCGGCCCTTGTCCTGTGCAGGCACTTCTTCATCCTCGTCTTTCTCAGCCAGGCGCGCACTGTAGAATCTTGAAAACCTCAATTCTCGTTTCGACCAGCAGTATTCGAGACTCTACCAATAGTGTAGCGAGCATAGCTTATCCTCGCCCTGGAACGCTTGCTCATCAGCTCACAGTACGACAAGCAAGAGAATTGCCTTGCACGTTCACGCGCCACCAACTTCAACGAGTGTACAATATGCCAGAGCCTTCGCTTTCTCAATCGAGCCGCAGCTCATATCTTCAATCTCGATCATCAAGCAAGTCCGGCAACCTCCCAAGTGACACGCGTAGCGCGATAGGGAATGTTGAAACCCGACCAAGGTTCTCCTCAACATCAAGAAAGGCATCCCGTTCACGACTTTGGGCTCCAGGTCGCGCCCTGATCGATGCAGACTGGATGCCAAACGAAGTACGATCATGCACCCCGTTCTGGATGGGCTGAGGACAACCAAGAACCGTCGAAGACTACGTAAACGACTAAATCGCACGTCAGCTCAGATGATCCGAGAAGTCGAAACAAGAACTGCACAATTTGTTTCCATCTCTAAACCTTGCAGTGTAAGGTCAGGAAAACTTGACGATAGTCAAATAAGTTATAACATAATAGCTTTTTCTACAGATTGGGTGTGTCGAATGCCGGAAGCCACAAACGTTTGGGACATCTTTCACAAATCAACCGCAACCAACATATCATCGCTGCAACATGTCATCTCTAGGCACTCGCTATCTTGGCCAACACAGACTATCCATGGTCGAACTGCAAACACCACCCCCTCTACGCCGTCTAGCGAATCCATCCATACCATAACTAGACCAGCCTAGTTCCTGTGCAGCGGCCCCACAACGCATAAATCCCATGCTAAAGAACCGCAGTTGTAGCCTCCACCTATCCTGTGTACATCCGAATCTGTATCTGCTCCATATCATACAAAGCAATGTAAAACCCCTTTTCCAGTCCCTTTCCCTGTTCTCCACTTCCTTACCCCGGTTAACCTTCCTATACGTATCCAACTCAGCCTCATATAGGCTCGAAACTCGTGTTGCCTAATTTGCCATTTTCGCCTCTACCTAGCTGACGTGAATCAACACAGGGTATTACCGCCTGTGGCCACTCATCCGGCATGCTTATGCAGATGAATCACGGCATGGTAACCGGATTTATTACACATTTTTTCACTTTACTTACACCAAACAATGTACAGCAAGATACATCATAATTTATTCTGCGGTCGCATTGGTGTATGGCTACTCAAAGCGCCAGCCTTGGAGGGATTCGATGCAGAGACGAGTCACGTATCAAAAGGAAAGGTGTTAAATCTCGACTTTGGATGTATTTGTCTTCAGTTATTGTTCTGAATAGATATGTTCAATCTGCGAAAAAGATAAAAGGGTATCACCTGACATATTCTACGTAGAAAAAGCCAATCATGGAGGATATGAGACTCGTGAATAAAAATGGAAGCCATAGAAATAATGGACGAGAACAGAATGATAGCAGAAAATAGGAAAGTGACGCCACCAACGTCTGCTCCGATGCCGTTTGATGCCGCAAATGGCACACACCCATCTTGGCCCAATGTTTTGTGTGAAATACCTTACAGGTTGCCAATGACAACCATGAACCTCAGCTTGCTCTCTCCCTTCGTCTTCCTCTCCATGCCTTCGTCGCCCCCGCTTAGATTGACTTCATCCAGCATGAGCGTGCTGCTCTTCCACCCCCAACTCTGACTAAAGTTGAAGCGGTCGGGCGCGGATTCATAGATACTCAGCATGCGACCGCCTTTGGAAGGGCTGTAGATCTTGAAGTAAGTCTTGATTGTAGGCCGCGCATCGACATACGGTGGCAGAGCAGGAGCGTTGGAACGGCGGACGCGAGAGGGGTTGGGATAGATTTTGTCATGCTCTTCGTCATCGTCATCATCGTTTCCCGACATCTCTGAGGCGGTGGGCGAGTACGTAGTCACCGGGAACGCGGGAGATTCGCCATCAGTAGGTGGAGAGACAACGGGCGGTAAGTTGCGGGTTGACAAGCGTGGAACGTGTGCGCTTCGTCGACGACCAAGGCTACTACTCGTGAAGAGTGGATTGCGTGGGATCGAGTCAGGATCACCACCGCTGCCGGAAGTGTCTTCCTCGGCCGTCTGGTCGTTCACCACGTTACGACCACCCCAGTGAGCTTCGCGACGGTCATCGCGGCGATCGCCACGCATGAGCATTGCACGCTCTACTTGACCAATTTGCTCGTACACTGAGTTGTTGGTCTGTTGACTCACGCCGGTATTGTTGGTGGCCTCGTCCGCTTCACGTTCCTTTGCGCGGTGCAGGTAGACGCCGAGTTGAACATTCTTTGCCGATCGGACTTTCTGGATGTAGATATTCCAGAGAGAGCCAGCATAGGAGACAGTTCTGGAGTATACTCGCTTCTTCTCCTTGAGGAACCTGGGATTGGGAAATTCGGCAGAGAAGCGGAACGGGGGAAATTCGGTATATGCGATAGGTTTTGGTTGTCCAGCATTGCCGCCACCTGCAGAAATGGGTCGAATGGAATGGTCCATCCTCGTGTTTGGGTTGGTGAATGTAGATGGAGTAGATGCAAAGTCAGTTGCCCATTGCGCGTCTTCTGGCTGCATGGATGCTGAAAGACGAGTCGCGTGGCGCTGGAAGGAATTTGATGTTGTGACGACAGGATCGGCACCATTCCCCAGCACGATATTGCAGTCGGAGCTAGGGATCCAGAATTTCCGTGGTTTGCCATTACCGTCCCAGCTTTCCGAGTCCATTTCTGGTTCATCGAGCAGAGTGCTCTCGCTTGCCTTGCCCTTGGCTGAAGTGGTAATTTCAGTGTCCTTGTCCATTTGCTTGCTTACGGAAGATACCTGCGGCTCTGGTGAAGTTTGGCACAAACCCAGCTCTTGTGCAGACTCGTCAGTGTTGAGGACACGCTGACGAAGTGACAATTGCTGCCAAAGTGCGTTCGAGATGACTCGTTCGGGCATGACTGGAAGGCCGAAAATGTCGCGTGCGCCACGAATAAACTCGAGTTGTTCATATTCCATGTGAACATAATGCACACCTTCGTCAAGGAGGACAAGGATGCGCTCGATATCGGGAATTGTATAGAGGGCGAGCCAGTCGCCTTGGGCATCGGACGATGCATGCGGCGTAGTCAGTGCATTCTGACGATAGACGCCGTCGAAGCGGACTGCCATGAGACGGAGAGAATGCGGCGCCTGTGGAACGGGTTTTTGGCCGCGCTGCATCAGGCCAGCCTCGATTGCAGCTTGCCGTAACTTGCGGTCGAGCAGGCGCTTGGCCAGTACCCAACGATCCCACTCGCTGTCGACAAAGAAGCCATCTGAGCCTACAAGCTCGCGGATGATGTCGCCAGGCATATCGTCCCAGTACTTGACAGGCATCTCCCATCCGATCCTGCTAAGCATAGCTTTGGCAGATTCGAGGATACGGTCACCTGACCTGCCGTAGTAGTTTGCAGTAACGAGGCGGATTAGGAAGGCGAGGGTATCTGGTGCCATCTGGCGGAGGATTGATTCAATGGCGGAGTCGATGAGGTCCTGCATTTCCAACCAGCAGCCCGTGGCAAACAATCCAACTGCCTCAACATCCGACTCTTGAGAAATGTCGACCCCATACAGCTTCTTGATGGCAAGCTCGAACGATTCCTTGGTGATGCTCTGGTCGATCTGCTCGGGGTACAGGGTGACCTCCTTACTCTGACTCTCAATCCAGGGCTCGGAGAGAGCGGTAGTGAAGAAGGGTGCGCGGTCGAGGATAAGGCGGTGGAGGTTATAGCGCTGGCCAAAGGCGATGACAGTAATGTCGGAGTGTCGTCCTTCGAGCAGGCCCCGAGTATAGAGGTGGTCGGGCAGGGGAATGGCGTCGTTGGATACTGTGAAGGTCAGTCGCGTATGTCAATGTACAGGCGGCATAGCTCACCACGTAGGTAGAGAGGTCCGGTTGCATTGGTGTAGGAAGGCGCTCGCGAGGCGGGTATGGTAGTTGCGCTGAAGAGACTGGAGAGGGAAGTCATGGTCGCGCCGTGCATGTCTGAATTGAGCGAGTCCATGGTGGTTCTTTTTCTGCTTCTGCTAGGAGTCTCCAGAGGGGTCGAGGGGTCATCGCCGCTCTTCTGTGCTGGAGGGATCTGCGTGTGCAGCTGCACAATAGGCGGGTGCGCGTCGGACATCTTGAGCCTCGCGGTGCGCTTGGACATGTTTGCTACCGATGCGAGCGAGGGCAGCGAGCGTGACGAGGTGAGGTTACTGGGACCTGCAAATGCGGCATCGGGCGGCGGCGAGGGCAGTATGGGTGGGATGCTTGGCGAGAAGAGCGAGACATGGGGCGTCGTGGTGGTGGTGGTGGTGGTGGTCGACGAAGGGGCCAGGGCAGGCGCGGCGGGCGAGAAGGTCCACGTCTCGTGACCCAGGCTGTCGCTCTCGAGGCTGTCGGGCGTGTTGCGGGCGGAGTCCATGGTGTCGTCCAAGTGCGCCATCATGAGACGAGGTGGGGTATCACAACGAGATCATGTACAAGAAGAAAGACGGCGACGACGCACAAGAAGGCGGGCGCGGGCGGGTCAGCATTGTGGCCGCAACCCGTGCTGGCACTGCACGATTCGATGTGACCAGAGGGGGCCACATGGGCACGAGATCTTCGCTGCGGTTGCCCGTATGATGTCTCTGCGGCACCACCAGCCGACGCTTGCCAACGTCCCGCAGTGACGAACCAAAGAGTGCGCAAATGCAGGGCAGGGCGCCCCACCCAATCAACCGGCCCGGAGATAGAGCGGTCATCGAGAGAGTGTCGTACCCACCCACCAAAAAAGTCACGGCATTGACGACTGCATAGTGCTGGCTGTCTTTGACTCCTACTCCCACTCTCACACTCCCACCCATCCACCCACGCGTCCTCGCCATGGCGTCCATATTCCAGGCGTTCCCCCAGCTGCGCACAGCGGCCCCACGGCTCTCAAGACGGCTGTTCGTGTGCAGGCCGTGTCTCCATGCCCCCGTCCGCTCCGCCATTGTCGCTTCCCGATCCTCTGCCCCCCAGCCTTCACTCGAGCAATCGGTGCGATGGAAATCGACTCAATCGCTGCGGAGCAGTGCGGCACTCGGGCCGTCACGTGTCGACAGCACACTTCTGGCAGGCGCGACGGACACAGCAGGCACAGCAGGCAGGAGCAGCAGCTACCCCAACGTCTCGTCCAAGAGCGTCGCATACTGGCTGCTGGGGAGCGCCGCGAGCGTCTTCGGCATCGTCGTCTTTGGTGGCCTGACTCGCCTGACAGAGTCTGGGTAGGTGCGATGCACTAGCCCTGCAAAACACGCGCTGATCGCCGCAGACTGAGTATCACCGAATGGCGGCCCGTCACAGGTTCGCTGTGGCCCGGCAGCGAAGATGCCTGGGAGAGCGAGTTCAACAAGTACAGGTCGTCGCCCGAGTTTGCCCAGCTCAACTCGAGCATGACCCTGCCCGAGTTCAAGCAAATCTACTTCATGGAATGGGCCCACCGTCTGTGGGGCCGCGTCATTGGCGTCACCTTCCTCCTGCCCACCGCCTACTTCATCGCCCGCAAGAGAGTCGCACCGTCTACGGCGTACAAACTCGTCGGCATCTGCGGCATGATCGGCTTCCAGGGCGTCATTGGCTGGTGGATGGTAAAGAGTGGGCTCAAGGACGACTTGTTCGATCCCGGCAGCCATCCCCGTGTCAGCCAATATCGACTCACGGCCCATCTCGGCGCCGCCTTTGCTGTCTACTGCTCCATGGTGCTGACTGGCCTCTCCATTCTCAAAGAACACCGCATGCTGGCCGACCCCACCAAGGCCGCTGAGAAGCTCAAGATGTTGCAGCATCCTGCCCTGCGCGTCTTCCGAGGTTCTGTTACCGGACTGGTATTGTTGGTCTTTACCACCGCCATGTCGGGAGCACTGGTTGCTGGTCTCGATGCTGGCCTCATCTACAACGAGTTCCCATGGATGGGACTTGGTCTCACGCCGCCCAAGAAGGAGCTCTTCGATCCCTTCTACAGCCACGTGCCTGACCAGTCCGATCTGTGGTGGCGCAACATGCTCGAGAACCCCTCCCTCGTCCAGCTTGATCACCGTGTTCTGGCTACTACCACCTTCACAGCCATCGTCTCGCTGTTTGCTTACACTCGCTTCTCCAAGGGCGTTCGATCCAAGCTGCCCAAGGATGCCCAGAAGGGCGTACTCGGTGTAGTTCACCTCGTCTCGCTGCAGGTCGCTCTTGGTATTAGCACGCTGATCTACATGGTGCCCACTTGGCTGGCGTCTGCCCACCAGGCCGGTGCCCTAGCTTTGCTCACCGGTGCTGTTGTCTTGTACAGCCGCATCTCTATGCCTCGCCGTGCCATTCTGCGACAGGTCATGAACTCGTCTGCGCCTCGAACTCATGCCGTTCCACACATCAATGCTCGTGTAGAAGCAGCAAAGACAGCTGGTAAGACGTCGTAAATCACCACTCATTGTCACCGTAAAACTTCTTGTACATCAATCGCATCTAGACCCGGCATCACCGGCATGTAAAAGTATTGTACAGTATACAAATCCAGCCAACAGCTTGTCTCATGACTAGAAACTTGTAAGGTTGCTCACACACCAATTCCATCAAGATGTGGCATAGCAAAGACGTCTCGCTCACAGAGCACCTCCCCTCAAGCATCGACATTGCAACCTGAACATCCCGCCAACGCCTAGCACCCTCTGGCTAAACATTGATTCTCCTCATTCAGTATCCCGTAGTCCAAAAGTCTTCCGTTGTCACATTGCACGGCTGCCCTCCGCCTCTCAATGCTCTTAACCCTATTCCATCCCGTACCTGCGACGTCATCAGCACCTCCACACATTTGCATCTCCACATTACCCCAGATGCCACCTTGCTATTCACGCTTGCCGACCACCGAGCATTGAACCAATCTCTTGGGGCCGATGTCCTGCGTTGCTCACTTGAAGCTTAGCGGCGCTGTTGTGTGACTAACAATACAGCTTCGGTGTAGCTCCTACCCGAAGGATGATGATGTCGTTGGCTAGCGTGACTGTTGTTCGGTGACTTGGTCGGATAATGAGCTCAAAATGTGTCTTCAGCGGGACTATGGGGAACCAGAATTTCCTCGACACATTTGACCATCCGTCGCCTGGCCTCGAGGGCACCATCGTCTCCATCTATAATCTTGGATGCTTCACGGGATTTATAATACCCCCCAACTACATATCGAGAACCACTCGTTGTGAGAAAGTTCAGGATTACCTAGACTTCAATGTAGTACAGATCCTTCCAACATCTCGATACTAATGCAATATCGCCGAGATGATATGCGCTGGGTCTCCCCGTCCCTTCTGCTAGCTGCTACTAAAAGGTCACCAGTGTTATAGTCGCCTACACGCTCTATTCGCAGAAGGCCTTGTTTCATAAGGCTACAGATAATACCCGCTACAGCCCCACCACGCAGCCTGCATCCCTCGTAATCGTTGTAAGAGAGGTAGCGCTTGACTTTCAGCCTCATTGACACGCGCGCAAGCCATCACTAGCCTTGTGGCGAATTTCCTTGTCCATATATCCCGAAAGCACATCGTCTTGTTGAAGTGTGCTTTCAATCTGATCGTACCCTCCGTCTGCAAGCTGAAACTCTGTCCGCGAGTCTCGCTCAGCGTCACTTCCTGCGTGGATTTTTCTGAAAAGTGCGATAACACGACGCGCCCCTGGAAATGGCATTGGCATGTTGGCGATCGATGGAGGCGTCAACGGCTGATCTGCGAATCTTGGAGGTGGCGTGACGTTTTGGTGCCTCATTATATCTGCTTGGGATACAGGAATAACCGTATGTTTGTGCTGCATTGTGAAGTTGGTTGGAAGCCGCTGCTCCAGCGCAAAGTGACGGATCGTCCAAGCCTGGCTGCTTTGGTTGACTCAGCAACTGTGCCACACAGCCAGGGAGCCAATGACATAACTGGGACTGATGCGACAAGTCATCGTGCATGTAAAGGACCAGTATATATAGTCTATTATGCCACCTGAACTACGACACAACGGTTGAGTCTGCAAAGACAAGTACATCGCCCTATCCCTTAAGCTTCTCTGCTCGTTTGTTAGCTGACCAGTCGCAGTTGACAGCCCTACATTGTGATCGTGTTCTTGCTCTCGACTGTTTGCCTGTCTGATCTTCTGGATACCAGACAAAGCCGAACTCAAACGTCGAAGAGCACAGTCACAGAGAGACAAGGCCAGGAACTTTCGAAGGGAAGAAGAGGAAGAAGAAGCCAGGCGCCGACGGGCGCAATCCCAGAGAGATAAGGCCAGGAACCGACGTGAGGAGGAAGAAAGGATAACCAGAATAGCACGGGCTGTTCAGTCACAGCTAGTTCTTAATCGCCAAGCGAGCCAGATGGCAGCCATATCGGAAGCACAATCGTCTACCGTATCACTTGTCGCCATCATGGAAGCACGTTCTGCCAAGGTTATGCGGGACATTGCCAGGTATTCACCCTTCAGACTTGCACAACTTTATCTAACTTTCATAGGATGTTCAATAACACAAAATACTCTGATGCCATGGTTGTTATCCACGGTAAAAATCTACCTGTTCACAAATCCGTTATCTGCACGCAAAGCGAAAACTTCGAGAAAACATTCAAGGAAAATACCATTGAGGGAAGTTCTGGAGTAGCCAATTACGATGATGAGAGTGGAGCCGCCTATTGGAGGATGTTTGAATACCTGTACACTGGTGACTACTCAGACGATCTATCGCATGACTTCGAGGGTACGGTGGAAGCCAACTTCGTGTGCTCGACTTTCTAACGGCTACCAGATGATTCCGCGCTGCTGAAAGAGCCTCGCGTGTACGCCCTCGCTGACAGGTTCCTCTTGGGGGACTTGAAGGCGCTCGCCACAGCAAAACTGCAAAAAAAGTTGGAAGAGCTCTGGACAAGCCAGGAATTTCCAGATTGCATCCGCCAAGTATATGCGACTACTGTTGAGAGCGATCGTGCGATGCGATCCGCTGTAGTTGAGGTCGCCAAGGAACACGTCAGAGAACTAGGCACAAAGGTCGAGTTCAAGGACCTCATCCGCGAGGGTGGTGATTTCGCTGTTGAGTACTTCGAAAGCGTCGTTTTTCCAGCGCCTCCGACAGTCTCCTCTACCCGCACCCAAGCAGGAAGTGGTTTTGGTGCTTTCGGTAGTTATAGTACTGGTTCTAGAGCTCCCACTGCGTGGGGGTGAAATGGTAGTCCAACAGCAATACCTTGCTTGCAAACCTTAATTCGACGGGAGGTTCTGGGTGGTTAGCTTGCTGGTTGAGTGGCAGTGCGCCAAGGACGATAATCTTCTACAACGCAGTAATCGTACATCGTGTGTAACAAGTCGACGAAGTAACATGAAGTTTTGGCTGTCATTGGCGTAGTCTTCATCCCTCTTAATCTGTGCTTTGCCGACTAACTACATGCTTATTCTTGCGCCACAAGAGCCGTGGAAGCTTCAATTATATTACAGTAAAGTCTACAGCCACTAATACACACCAATATGCCGTAAAGTAACGAATTATCGTCGGCCCTCGCATTCTGCGCGGCGAAACTCTCGGAAGCACAAACATCGAAGATATAAAAGTTTCAAAAGTTGGGAATCTGTTGGTTATCCCCAAGAGGACCGTTGCATAGCTCCAAAAGCTGCAGGTCTGCTGACAGCTGTGCGCAAACAGGGGTTGTGCGGTTGGAGAGGATCTAGAGTTGTTGACGAAATCATCTACAGCATAGCTACAGGACGGTAATTTCACCCGAGCTAGGTGCAGGACTGGGTAAAGAGTGGCGATATACTAGGTACGACTTCGAAGACTCGTGTTGGAGTGACTTGGATGTCTGAACAAAATATCGGAATGATCTCGTTACAGGGTGGTCCTCGTTACGTAGTGGGGGATATTACTCGCGTTCATATTCTTGAGTGGCTTGCCTGAGTATGGGGACAGTAGTGTGAGGGGCCTGGTAAAAGAGGTCAACTATCGTGTTAAGGCCATCTACGGGTTGGTGTATGTGGGCATTGGGGAGGCCCCTGCTTTGCTATTTTAGTGTCTTGCATTTTACAATATTCTGCGCAGGAATGGAAGGATCTGTGTGCGATTGTTGGTAGTGGGCACTGAGCCATACAGGCTGTGGTAGGAGATGATAGTTGATATAATCACCACAATATATACCCTTTATATCAAAGGGTTCTCGAGTGTTCGATTTTCATTTCGTCTTGATCAGCACCGCATTCAGAATCAACGTTCTTTGGTCAGCTGTAAGACAGTGCGGCGCAGCTTCTTGAGCTGGCGAGTCTCTTCACGCAAAAGTCTGGTAATCTACTAGAGGGGCTAAAATACTATGTCAACTGGAAGGCTTTAGAAGCGAGCCCAGCAGTTTCGCGTGCTGCTTGTGGGAACGATCAATCGTGGATAGAGTGCACGGTCAGTGAACTTAAGAAGGATCTTTTTTTTTTCACGGTACCAACTGTGTTGGAACGAATACCCAACTTGGACTGTAGAACTCTCGACCAACCTGCTGAGAAATAGGGCTAGACAATTTCTAAAATGAGCGAAAGACCTCTATGCTTCCAACGCAATCGCCTGCCTCCTGCGAGCACCTCAACGCCGCACCCACAGTAAACGAGAGATTTGGCTTGCACACAGGCGCACACTACAACAGAAACTACGCGATATATCAACAACAGTGTCGTTGCCTAGCCCTTCTCGCCCCCCTTTTCTTTGTCGCTTCTACCACTCACATTTCCTGCAAACCGCTCACCCGCAAACATGAGCTCGTCACAGCGAATCCTCAGAGCCGCCGCTAGACCATCCGCTATCCAGCGGTATCAGTGTAGCGCTCGCGGCGACTTTTCGCGTATTTGCGGGGCCAGCAGATCTTCCACCAGCGGCGGTGTCACCAAGCGCTCCTTTGGAACGGCGAAGGCAACAGCTCACCAGCCAACACGTCACTGGTACTGGCTGTCATCAGGATCTTGGATGATGACTGCGAGTTACCCCATGATTCGTATGATGGTATCTCTATATACGCTGCAAGTCGTGGCTTCACGAGGCCTCAGCAGTGTACATTTGAGGTGTGGCTGCCACTGAGCACTGCTGGGGCGCAAGTCCCTGCTGACTTGACTACATCTTTCGTATTTATCCGTCGATTTGTCTAAGAGTGTCGGAGACTGGTATTCCAGTTTAGTCTCAAGGAATGAAGCTCTCAGAACAACAGCTGGCTGTGATCACAGGGCTGTAGGGGCGGCCTGGGCGGGATGGTGACGCTGAACGGAAGAAGGCTGACGGGGATGGTGACTCTGGTTTCTCCGGCTTCATTGAGCTGGCCCGCTAGAGTTATTCTACCACTCAAGGTGCACGGCAGTCGCAATAGGACTATGAGGATTGGGCCCAGTCTAAGCCCCTGAAATCGTTTGAGGCACAGCACGACATCGACCCTGTCTTGCACCGGAAGGACTCCGTTGTGCAGACTCAGAACGACTCATGCCTTTTCACACCCAATTCAGCCACCAAAAATGCTGCTTCGATCTAAGCGAGCCGGGACGGCTCCATCGTGATGTGTTGGACTGACTGATATTGATAGCTTTTCGCGGCAAGTCGACCCTGCCCTACGCCGTCCTCTTCTACCAATAGAGCGAGCCGGAGACCCTCATCAAAGACACGTAGAATTGAATACATAAGGAAAAAGAACAAGGTTACTAGAAGCTTAGGTTCTGCTCGGAACAGTCAGCTTAGGAGAGGCTGCAGCACTTCTAGATTAACACATGCTGCATCAGCAGGAGGGACAACAACAAGCGCTCAAGGGTAGTTAACTTATTGTTCTAGTGGTGCCAGATCGCAGCGCGATACTACGTCTCCTTGTTAGATGTCTCAATGTCTTCCACAACGGACGCATGCGAGCGCAGCAGCTAGGAGGCATCCTTTCAGCCATGCGATTTGTTTGTCTGTTGTTACTTGTATTCTGGCTGCATTTGACCTCAGTAGGTGAGCCAATCACTTGTCACATTGGTTGACCTAGCAACTGTCCCACTTGAAGTAGACTCATAACCAATCACGCTTTGCCGCTAAAAGGCCTTGCCTCGATGGTCAGCTACATATAAAGATTGCATTCCTCTCAAAAGCGTCTGTACACCAAACTTCTGGTACACCACAACAATGGGATCCGCTGGGAATGGCTTGCTCGACTTCGAGACAGCTGAGTCAGAAGAGGATTACATCCGCAGGATGGAAGCACAGAGTGGCAAGTATCTCTCCAAGACCGAGTTTTAGAATGCCGCTGATCATGCACAGATCGTGTCTTTTGGACGACCTACGATAACACTTACGAAATGGGCGACAAAGCGTTTAGGAAAACCTCTCGACTTCCTTTCAACATCGAGCGCAAGGATGGCACTATTGTTCAATGGCGTAGAAGCTGGTAACTAACGGGTCGCTGACCTCACTTTCAGTCAAGCATTAACCATATATAGGAACCACGAAAGAATCGCCAATGAGGCTGAAGCGCTGGAGATAGTCTTGCAGAAGACCGACATACCTGTTCCGCGCCTGCTCAGTCACGGATCGCTTCCAGATGGACGCCAATACCTTATCACAGAGTACATTGACGGTGTTATTCTAAGCGCGCTTGCTCATAGAGGTTGCTCGTTGCTTGAGGAGGAGAAGAAGCACACAAAGTCAACACCGTGCCAGACTTGTTCAGATATCGCTTACTCCAACGCCACTGATTTTATCTCACGTACAGTACTGCCTCAACTCGCAAAATTGACATCTCGTTACCGCGGTATCAATGGCTTCGTTATGCCGCCCCGCTGGCTATGCCCTGATCTGCAGCCTCCATGGAAAGGGAAGCAGTCCTGGAGCACTCTCCCCCTTGAGCAATCGGACTACGTTTTTCAACATGGTGACCTTGCAGCCCACAACATCATTCTAGATTCAATCACACTGGAGGTTAGGGCCTTGCTTGACTGGGAGTATGCTGGATTCTTTCCAGCGGGAATGGAGAATTGGACTGGAATGCTAAGCCGGGATGTGTTTAGTCCGCGAGACGAGAATATAGCCCAGTTGATAAAGCAGTTCCTCGCTGCTGAATATTCTGATGCTTACAACAAGTGGGGCGATAAAGCACAACTACTCAAATTAATTGAAGAGGGGAAACTTCCGCGACCAGATCAATCGAGGCCGGGCAATTCGGACGAGTAGGTGAAGGGCTGGTTGAATTTCTTACATCATGAACTACCAGGCTACTTTGTACGAATGAACATACTCAACACATATATTCCTTACTTTTTAGGTGGCTTTGGAGGGCAGCATAGCAAGTTCACGTGCTTCTCGTGGGAACAATCTATCGGGCTTGACTGATTACACAGTTTGTCAACTCGAGTATTATCTTTTATTTTCAAAGTAGCGGCTGTATTGGAACGAAGAACTAACTTGGACGCCTGTGAACTCACGTCCAACCTGCCGAGAAATGGGGCTAGATTAAACCATAATGCAACGAAGTATCTGCGCACGAAGATGGTGAATCTGATCTCATTACGCCGTTGTACCAAAAATAAGCTCAAGCATACAAGTAGTATACCCAATACTCCAGTAATCCTCTCAATCCTCAAATCCAATATCCTTCAACCCACTCTGTCTCGTCCAAAACATCTCCCAAGCCTTTGGCCACCTCTCCTCCTTCAGTCCCTTCAACCACTCCGTAACCGCAACCTCCTCCTCCCCAATCCTAATCACCCCATTCTTGATGCCTTTCCAACCCTTCATAGGAGACTTGATGTAGCGGTGATCCTTGCCGCAGAAGCTAAGCCACGGTTCTTCAATTTCCCCACGTGTCTGTGCGAGACGTTTGGCGTGGCATTTCTCGCACAGGTCGCAGTTGGGACAGACAAGGCAGTAGTAGAAAGACTCGGTCCAGGAGCTCACGATCGTTCCGCAGCCTCCGTCACAGAAGATTCCCGCGCCGCTAATATCTTCATCGAGCTCGGGCAGCTGTGCTATTGTCGACTCTGCTGCGACGGGTTGTGATGCGGTAGTATCTGCTGTGGTAGGATCCGGTACGGTAAGATCTGCCTCAACGGGCTCTTTCGCGTCCTGGATTTCGGTGGTGACTCGTATCTCACCATTAGCCTCATTAGAGGTGCTGCTGTCTAACGATTCAGGTACACCGTTCGTTTCGGTCACGTCCGTAGTCTGGCCGCTTTCGCCGACAGAGTCATCGTTGTTGGTGCCTTCTAGCTGTGTATCCGGCTCACTACTAGCCTTTTCGGAGGTCTCTGGGTCGTCCGAGGCGTTGTCCTTGTCGTGTATACTACGATCCAAGATTGAAAAATGAGCAGAATTTGCGATTCTTGCATCCCTCTCCAGGCCATCTAGTGAAGCCAGGACTTTTGACAGCAGCCTTAGGCTCGATGAGTCGTTCCAGGAAACACCGTCCTCGAGGCCGTTAATGCAGGTCTTGAAAAGTTCTGTCATATATTTGTGGTACTCTTTGGCTGGTCCCATGATCCGGAGCATGTTGGCGCGAAGCATGCCAACGTGAGATTCCTGGATATTGTCGTCGTTTGCATGGGCGCTCGGTAGACGTTTGAAACTCTCCATGAGTTCTTCTTTCTTTGTTGGATCCGCAGATGTTTGGAAGTCAAGGAAAAGAATATCCGCGAGCTGCATTCGATGTCGTGACTTCGTTTCGTTCATCGTCTCCTCGAGATAAGATTCGGGCTTCGGTTTCATGGCCAAGATCTCCTGACGTAGGGTTTTGCCTTTCTCGATATCTCCCAGTACAGGGTAGTAGAGGCTTGCAACTGCACACTTGAGATTGAAAAGGTAGTAGCTCTCAGCCGGGAGTGTCTTGGCCAAACTCGTCAGCCACTCCAGGAGGAGATCAGTCTCCTTGGTCAAACGTGCGGCTCGTTGCATGCGAGTGACTGCATTGTCGTCCACCCAACTTTCGAAACACCATGCAAACCAGTTCTCACGCTCTTTCTTCGACCAACTCTTGAGAGTCTCCATCAGTTTTGTTCCATCTGGGTCGAACTCTATGTTGAATAAGAGAGTGAGGTCATCCAGTCTCCAGCCAGGCGAAGGATCATCACCGGAGAGTTTCCTAGCTTCGTTGAGACACTTCAGCGCATCTTCTGGCTGCTTCATATTGCGGTACACGCCTGATTTCAGAGTCAACAGGTTTATCTGTGCAGATTTCACCTCCGCTTTTTTCGCCGCCGTCAAATCTTCAGAATCTGGATCAGGCAACAACGCATTTGCTTGATCGTAATACTTGATGCACTCAGAGTTTTCATCAAGCCATTGACAGTTTTGTATAGACTGGACCAGAAGGCTGATGGTTGCAATCTGGTCCAGGGGTTCACCTTCTATACATTCCACAGCACGCTTCAGATAAGACACGCCCTCATCCATTACCGTCTTCTCACGGTCTGGATTCGGGTCATCGTAGTAGTAATCGCATAAGGTTGCCCCGACTGCCCTCAGGACCTTGCACTCCTCAAGAGGCAAGGCATATTGTGTCGTGATTGCGAGTATATCCTTGAGTGGCTCTCCTTCGGTAGCTTGAAACTTCTGTGCCTATCTCCAATTAGACTCGAACTTAACAATAAAAGAGAACTTACCAAAGAGAGAGCAGCTCTAACAAATCTGAATGTCTCGGGGATCCACCATTGATCGTTGGCCACTAGCCAGTTTTGAACATGACCGTCAGCCAACGGAAGCAACACGTTATCTTTGTTGACGTTGAGGCTCCATTTTCGAACATCATCGCCAAGAAATTCATCAGGGAGTGATGATGCCTTGGCCGCCCACGTCAGTAGTATGTCGAACCAGGCGGGAGGTGCATCATCGGACCGCTCAGGGTACATTTCCGTATGCCTTGCCCGGATCTCAAACAATTTCGCAACGTTGTTGGTATTCGCCGTGATGCTGAATAGTATATTCAACACTTGACGGACAGCATCATCCTTGGCGGTATCTGGGTTTAGCTCTTTGAGATGCTCATACCAATACTGAATTGCATATTGTGCAAGCTCAGTGTTGGCGGGGTCTTCAACGTCCTTGGCTACTTTGAGCATGATGTCTGCGCACATTTGAAGAATGGTAAGGTGTGCAGCAACAGCGGGTGTTCGGAACTCGGTGGTACCCTCAGCCTCGACACTCACACTCTTGAAGTACTCCCGCAAGGAGCGATCTTGGAAAGATAGAGGCGAATTCCGATACTCCAGCTCAGGCACTTGATCTTCTTTCGTATCATCGTTATCGTCTTCGTCATTATCCTCGTCTTTGCCATCCTCATCAGTTTGCCGAGATTGGGTGATCTCAAGAATGCGGGAGGAACGTCCAATAATCTCTTCTTCGATATCAAAAGTGTCGTCTGACAAGGTGAGCTGGACTAAGCTTGAAGCTTCAGCCAGACTAAGCGAGCGCTTCGAGAATGCTAGCCATGCAAACATTTTCTTCATCGCTTCGTACTGAGCTTCTGAGCGGTTTCGGCGACATTCTTCCAGAAGCAATTGATATAGCTCGCTTAGGTTGGATGGTAGTTTTGTCAAATCCTCCATCACAGCTCGCTCCCGACCGATGTACGAAAATCTTCGAAGCATATGCTCCACGTATAACATGCTGTCTGCTTGCTTGACCAATTGACGGGTGATGGCTCGTTTGACAGCATGACTAAACTTGCGCACACGCGGTAGTGTGGTCAGACGACTCTTCACGAGCGTCTTGATATCCGATTTGACTTCTTGCTTGGTGATCTCAATGATAGAAGGCTCAAGTCGTTGCAAGGTGGGTTTCTCGTCTGGTCTGCTGGTCGCCAAAACTGACACATTGGCCTTCTCGAGTTTCAGATCAGAAAGGAACTGCGTTAGTATTCCTCCTTCCTTGACATGCGCCTCATCTAGACCATCAAAGACAATGAAAAGTCGATCATCCGACTTGTCGTCCCCTGGGAACATCGACAGGAAGAATCGCTTCCAAGTGCTGATTTCGTCGGCATCTTCTGAATCCTCTTTCAATTTTGCGGCCACCTGCTCCGCATATTTGTTACTGGACTCTGCAATCTGAAGAGCTACAGACGCAAAGGCGTTCTGCATAGACTGCTGGTATGGGTGCTCCTCCTTGAAGTAGAAGTACGCTAGGGAATCGTGTTCGTCTTGACATCCTCGCAATTTCTGCACAGCTGAATGAGCTAGAAACGATTTGCCGATACCTTCCGCGCCTCTCAACCAGAGCAAAGGCTTCTGTCCTTCCGCCCATGCTTTAAAGTCCGGATGATTGCTGAGCCATTCAGCTGTGTGTTTAACCTGACTCTCACGCATGTCTTCGTCCTGTGCCATATTCATCGATTGCGCGTCAGCCCAAGAAGGGAAGACGCTGTGATTATCGTTGAAGAACTTTTTGATCTGCCTTAAAGCTTGAAACTTCCGATCGCCAACATCACCTTTTTGGTTGGAGTTCTGGTTCTTTTTCTTCTTTTCCTCAAGTCCGGATACTTTGCTTGATTTGTCTTGGTTTTTTAAGATCTGAACGAGAAGAGCATGACTCTCGTCCTGCTTCGTCTGCACAGCAACAAATCCGTTGGTGATTACAACTTCCAGCTTGAGACTGCTGGCATAGAGCTGCTGAACGTCTTGACCTAGATCTGCGCGAAAAGATCGAATTTTCTCATCGAGATCGTCTAGCTTTGCGTTGCTGGCGGACACCTCTTCTTGCACTGCACTCAACTTATTATTGTTAGTGCGCACATCGTCTTGAACAGCTCTGATGTGGCTGTAGCTCTCGAAACCAACTGCTTGATCGAGCTCATCGATTGAAGCCTGCATTGCTGCATATGCTGCCACCAGCTCTTGGTCTTCCATGTTCCAAAGTGCGTTCAGCCATTGCGCTGTACAGAATTAGCTCATGCTGCAAGCGGAGGGCTATACCCTTACAGAAACGTTTCTCTTTGATCAGGAACTGTACGCGCGCGCACACTGACAGTTGCATGGAGAAGACTCGAACAATTGCGATCATAAGCGGGCCCGAATCTGCTCGGCTCTCGAGTATGGAAAGGCGCTCAAAGAATCGCGCTGAATAGGCAAAGAATGACTCGACCCGGTCGTAATCTGCTTTGACACCTGCGAAAGCCTACTAGGTCTCAGCCCTTTGCTCGTGAAGACTGCGTTTTACTTACCGAGATCAAGCGGCTTGCGGCGGTGAACACGAGTCCCACCGGCATTGCTGGCGGAAATGCACCAGCGGCAGCGCCCACCATTGCCATCCCGTCGATGCATTTCTGGATATCGCCCAGATGGTTTCCTATGGATGATCGGAACCTGGACATTTTACTGCCATCGTCTCGAAAACCTTTGAACCTCTTCATGCCTGCATCTGTGCTCTTCATCACCTCAGCCATGTTCTGTGCGCCCATAGCGGACAGGTCTTCGCCTGTTCGTGCCTTGTAGTCCTTGATGGCTTGCGTCCATAATCGCCCGAGATCGGTAGACGAGCTCTGTTGTGCATGTTGTGTCGCCATGATGTGCGAGGACACGAGTAAAGATGTGCCAGGACACGAGAGAAGATGGGGCGCAGATATTGAAGAAATCGAGGCTACAAGTCGGCCAGTTTACCGGTGAAAGCACATGTAGATGTGCGCAATTTCGATGTGCATGGTATTGTGCACCATTCCTACTATGGCAAATGGACCAGTGCATGCCCTCGTGTGATTGGGAATCTAAGTAGACCTGAAGGTCCTGTGACGAATCATCGTGGGGGCTGAAATGTAGCCGAGATTCATGTAAGTTAGTGTAGGTGGGGGCCAATTTTGGCACACCTAGACCACAGAACACCAGCATCTCAACCTATCTAGACAATGAACAAACAAAACGTTTCTCACATTGGATTAAGTGGTAATATCTATATACCCTTTTGGCACGAAGATACTCATCATTTCTATCAGACTTCTTCTTCTGCTAGTCCCAGAAGGTAGAAAGCGGGTCCAACTAAAGTACCCCTCGTGTTGCATGCGGCCGAAACAGGGGAGATATCTTGATGGAACCCTGCACTACCGTTGAAGATGTCAAGATCCGAGACAAAGCTATGCTAATGTTTCTCAAGTTTGTGTGTACAACTCCAATTTCGAAGGGTTTGTCAATTGCATGATAGGCCTCGGCAAAAGCTGTCTAGCTCCTCACTCGCCCCTGCCAATTCAACGGCTGCGACCAAAGACATGCGCAGGCTCAACATGCGCAAATAACACGAAGTCCATTTCGCTCCACCGTGCATATTTCAGATGACTTTGTTCAAGATGGCTATTTGTGCCTCAATTGGCCATGTTCTCAGACATGAAAGCATTGAGTCTACCAAGCTTCGCCTTACAGAGGTCCATCTCGATGCTCTTCACAAAGTCTCTCCTTAAGACGCATTCGCAGATTGTATCTCGGCGCCATACATGACGTGACTGCTCAGACTATCCATCGCCTGCGACCCTGCTGCATGCATTGAGCGTGAAATGGATTGCTTACGTGTAGTACGTAGAGTGCTTTTAAGAAGGATCATTCCAGCACCCTCTTTCCGAACCTGTTGCAGCAGTTCTTGAAACGTAAAGTTATCGACCCTCAACCACCAAGTATGTATCCACACAAGATCCACAAGCGTCACATTCCGAAGTCCACTACCACCTCTTCCCAAACAATCTCTCTCGAGTCCGTCCATCAACCCATATCTACAACTCCTCCTTCTCCCCAACCCATCCATCCCCCACCCCCCTCATCCACTGCACCCCGACCAACTCCAACCCCCACTTCTCAACAAACTCCCTCGCCCCAAAACTCCTCCTCTCCACAAACTCGTCGCCCCCCACATCCTCCTTCCTCACCTCCAACCCCTCCGGCTCCTTGAACAGCAAGAACAAATACCGATGCGGCCCGCTCTCATCCTTTGGCCCGGGCGCAAGATACGGCGTAAGCGTGTTGCCCGCTTTGACGATATCGTCTGAATCCAAATTCGCCGAGGAGATGTTTGAAACGACCCAATGGCGCCAGTAGGCGAATTTGGGGTCTGCGGGCGTCGGGGCGTCCGGGTCGATGAGCATGAATGTGTAGTTTGACCCGGGGGGTGGGGAGGGCGAGATGGAGATGACGGGCTGTGTGGCGGCTTGGTGGACGCGGATGAGGGAGCCGGAGGAGGGAGAGAGGGAGGGGTATGTTATTGTTAGGGAGAGGGTGGGGGTGAAGGAGGAGGGGATGAGGGGGGGTGGGGAGAAGGGAGGCGGATTGGAGGGAGGATAGGAGGGTTGAGGCCATATTGGAGATGTGACCTGGAAGAGATAGTTCTTTGAAGATGTAGTGGGGTTTGTGATGTGTGAAATGTGCTTCTCAGATGGTCGCTGTGGTTTTATACCGAAGTGGTACCCTTGCATTCATTGGTGGAAGATATAAAGACGTCGCTTGGAGACCCGCTTCTGGCTTGGCTGATCCGTGAACGGTATAGCGTTGGATGATTCTGGATATCATGAGTGGATGTAAAGAACATCTTTGGCTTCTTGAATATACTGCGCATACTACCAATTTGCTAAAGATCCTGAATCATGATCCCAAATTTCGAAGGGCCTGGACAAGAACAGAGAGCCCCAGGACACCGGACCTTCGCGTTGGCCTCAAGCATATGTAAGAGCGAATGGCACAGTATGTAGTCAACCAATATCGCTACAGAGGGCGGAGATCCTTGAGGAGAGCACAGATTCCAGTTCTTAGTGTGCCCGATGACTACTTGAGCCTGTAGCTACCTGTGATCGAGATCTCAGCTCCCACCTCCAGTTCTACCACGGCATCGTTAGTGAACTGCCGTCAAAGTGCAATTTGGTGCGTAGTGACATACACTACATCTAGAGTAAGCACAACTAAGACATGAACCACGACAGTGGGCTCAAATGACGCATGCGCTTCACCCATTCCCTGTCTCGCTCATGTCCGGAGCTGGCCGGCCTGGCTACCACTACGTCCAGCATGCTTCATGGTGTTGGATCCGTGCCATATCGGGCTACGGAGGGAGATGGAGAGTCCACAGCTCTAAGTATAGCCTTCACCCTTCCTCTCGGTCCAGAACGCTACGAGCCACTGAAGCCCGCCGCACACGCGTTTTCGAGGCAGTACCTGCACCATGATGCGAACGCCGTGTTTGGCAGAAAAGAAGGCTACGATTGGCTTGTAGGTGTTTGAAGTCGAAACGAACCATCTGCGGCACAGTATTCTTCGCATGAAGGCTATTTTGAGATAGGGCTGTGGGGGCGGCAACCTTCTTGAGCGCCACGGGGCCAAAACACCAAGGGGAGCATTTTTCGGATCACGCATCGCATTCGATGTTGAAGCTATTGTGACGCCACAAGAAGCTCGTATTGTTCATTTCCACGGTTGTTCAGCTCGTCCTGGTTGGGACGAGGTGTGGTAGTAGTGGACCTCACGTGCGAACGGTGGCTGAACGGTTCACACACACTCGTGGGCTCAGCCCTGCGCTGCGCCTCTCCAACCTCAACAACAAGCGCCGCACCAGGCATTGACCAGTCCTAAGCTCTTTTTCTGCCGGTCCTTGAAACTGGCACAGCCCTGTAAGAACTTGCAGCGATATGCTGTCAATGCCCGGATCTTATCTCCATGAATGCTACCAAAGCTGTCGCGTCGTGGTGTCGAGGTTGGGCAGGAAGCTAGCGGGACCATGTCAGCGCAATACGTTGGCATCGGGTAGCCGATCAACGCCGGAGGGGTGGAGGCAGTTCTGAATGTAGAGCCTACGGCAGGGACATGTGGAGATTATCTCATTGTGGATGAGGTTGGGAGACGACGAGCAAGCGCAGACCCGGTGCGCGAATTGACACGTTGGCAGCGCGCGCCATTTCAATTGACGCGCAGAAACGCCTGATCGCAATGTGTTGGCAGTCGCGCAATTAAGTCCGTTGTCCAATTCCCGCAATGAAAAGCAGCCGACTGGCCGAGATCGTCAAATTGCATCGCTCAATGGAGACGTTGAACATTTGCATATGTCGTCGAGAGGGGCCTCACCGGTGAGGCTGCAATGCATGCGGGCTACGACTAGGTGCATGTAGTTGCAGACCGGTTCAATTAGCAAAGTCGGTGAGTTTTGAATTCCATAACTGCAGCTCTCATTCGTCATTGAGCGCGATTGATCGCTTCGATGGAAGTTCGAAAATCGAGACACCTATCGCAAGCCGTTCTGGCATGCGGGGTTGATGATGACTTGAGATGCAACGAGGATGTACCTGGCTCATCCGCCACTGTGATGCTGGGGTGAGGCTGCGAGGTTCAACATGATGATTGCGCAAGCGATTGACAGCTGGTTCGGCATTTCTTCTAGACGTTACAGAGCCTTCATGTGTGGTGTTGTCGAGCTGGCGTGTGGTGTTGAGGGCGGGGCATTGGGCGTGAGTGGAATCGCACCACGCTTCAACGTCGGCACAAAGATGTTATCACCCAAAGTTGATGCTCGCACCTGCAAGAAGCAATGTTCGACGTGCAAACATTGTTTAAAATGATCATGTACCTTAACATCACGGCTTGCAGCACCTTTCGCTGAAGAGAACGATTTTGAGTGCCCTTCGATGACCAGGCGGAAGGAGCGAACAAGACAGCACCGAGTACAGCTCTCAACACGGATATGTGTGTATGATCTTGTCCAAACCCCAGACCCGATACGTTCAAAATCTCCAAAAACAAAAGCCCTTGGGCATCGTGAGGCTGCAACCGCGAATCCCCATCCCCACTCTACCAGGTACACCCCAGGTACCATCATCGACGTGTCCATCAAGATCGTCGCCCTAGCCACCGTCCGGCATCGTTGGACCCCTCATCAAACAACTCCCATCACACCTCCACCTGCCTGAGTAGCCATGTCCAAACCACTTAATCATGCCATCAACGACTCATCACCATACGCCAAGTAATAGTAGCAGACTACGGCAACGGAGTCACAGTCACACCTTTGCGCACCCCTGTCTATACCCTTATCGATAAGCGAGATAGTCTACGTATAGCCAACAAAGACGGCGCGGCGCAAGCGAGCAACATGATGTGTCCATGTTCTGGCTGCGCTCAGACCACCCGCGAGACCCTAGCCTGACGTCTGTGGTGTGGAACTACGCCCATGCCCCGCATCATCACCAGCAGGACGAGAATCGTGCACGGGCTGAAAGCGGGTGAGATGAGGTGAAGACTTCGACAACAAGTCTTCTCAACAGCGCTGAGCGAGCTTCTGCGCAATATTGCAGCTCGTCAAGGTTGGCGACTTGTGACGTCTGCGCTGCTGTGCAGTTAGTTGTGTGTTAGATGAAAGTCATGTCTTGCGCATTTGCGCACACCACACCCTCTTCGTTTGCATCGACACTGAGTCAAAGAGAATGCACAGTGATCTTCGCCACCAGGGTCTACGTACCCTACGCGAGGCGTGTGTTCCGCGCCCTCGTATTCGGCACCGTCGATCCAGTTTATTGTCTGGACATGTGCTCCTGCCATGTCTCATATCGCGGGGTGCGTGATTGGTCAGATGGGTGGGTGTGGGAGTCAGAAGTCATGGTACGAGGTGGGTGTGGTGTGGGTAGATGGTGTATTGCAGTCTGATGGTGTGGGTTCTGAGGAGGGTCGTGAGAGGGGGAGTCTAGTAACGGTGGTGTACTTTGCATGCTCCTGTCAAGTTAAGAAAATGCACTATCGACTTCAGTCTTGCGTGTCGAAGTTAGCAGAGGCCAAGAAGTGTGATGCAACGTGCTGCGCGTCTTCATCCTTGACCATGTCTGTATTGTGGCAACGGAATACACGGAAGAATAATGGGGCACAGTAATGTGAAGTTTTGACGTTCTCGAATTCAAAACTACCAAATAAAGCATCGAACCCTAGCTAGTTCTCTCGTCCTCCGTCATGCCCAGATTTTCAGGGTCCATGATCCGTCTTCCTCCCCTCAACACCTTGTCACGGGTGGAGGCGTCTCATCATTATCTTCTGCTGACCTTCGTCGTCGTCATTGCCTATCCAGGCCGAACATGTAAACAAGCTGTTGCAAAGCAGACAAAGAGCAAGTGCAATGAAGTGCTGTGATGCAGGGCGGATTGGTGCGGAGCTTTTGCAGCGTCCGCGGAAGCGTTGCGTTGTGGCGTTAGATCGGGTGACCGTTGGCCGAGTGACCGGGTTGCGGTAGTCGTCGATGGTGTACCAGACTATTGGCTGGTGTATGATATGGTGTGTGGCGTGCAGAGTGCTCTTCAGGTGATCATTCAGCGGTAGTAGGCCGATGAGCGGTGCTCGCGGAGGTCACGGGCACTTGGCTCGCGGACCTCGACAGCGTAGTTCTTCGCCTTGCGGCGCTGCATGTCCTCTTCGTAGAGCGAGCCTCGCTTCGAGCTGGCAGTGTTGCTGATCTCAGCGAGGATACGCTTGGTCTTTGGCTGCGACTCGGGCCAGTCAACAATCTCGCCAGATCGTGGTCGTGGTGCCTTGGTCTTGGTCTTTGGCTCTTGGGTGACCTTGACTGAGTTGGAACGCTTGACTGGAGAGGTGGAGGTGCGAGGAGCGACGTAGTAGTTGCGGTCCATGGACACGAATGCTCGTCGCGACCTGTGGCGGAGGCTGCGCTCAATCGCCTTGAGAAGGCTGCTGACCTCGACGTAGCCAGTTGGGACCTCGACACGGACGGGCTTGTTGTCCTCCTCCATGGTGGAGTAGGTATGGCCGTCAGACTTGTTGTAGATGAAGCGAGTGACATCCTGTGCAAGGCGGTGTCCGACATCACAGAGCTGCTCGTGGTTGCGGTGGACTTCATATGGGTTGTGGCAGTAGGCACACTTGCGGGCGTGTGTCTCGAAGTGGTAGGCCGCCCAGGACTCGGTGGCATTGACTGGGCGAGAGACACCCTCGACGGGGTCCTTGTGGAAGCCAACCACTCGCGCCGTCTTTGGGGACGAGGGCTGCGAGTGGATGACTGTGGGTGAGGCGGTGCGAAGGTAAGGCATGGTGGTGGTGGTCGAGTTCTTCAAGATGGAACGCAACCTGGGAGCCGTGGTGGTGTTGGTGCCGGGTAGGTATGGAATGGTAGCGATGAAGTCACTGCCGGCAAACAGTGACTTGTGTGTGTAGTGGTAGTTGGCTCTGGAGGAGTGGTCCGGAGTCGAATGTGTGAGCTGTGCTGGTCGGCGTGGAGTTGAGTAGTCGAGTGTGAGCAGCCATGTTGGGGGTGGGCGTAGGAGGAATATATGTCTTGCTCGATATGGAGGCCGACAAGTGCACTAGCATAGCACCCTGGGCGCATGATGGGATGGATGCCTTGGGCTAATCCGGGCGTGCAGGCGCCATCTGTGCACTAAGTGACCGGGGGTGTAGCGAGGGCGGTGGGAGTGTCTGGGCATGACGACAAGCACTGTGCGCGCTACAACACGTTTGGGCACGCTCCACGGTCAGAAGCCGAGTGTCGCAGAAGGGCGTCTGCGAGACTCATTGGAGGGCGCGCTTCATGAGCCCTCTGCCCTCAAACACAACCGCTGCGGTCGCAGGTGAGGTTCGCGCCGCCAGCCGCCAGCCGCTCTCGGCATCGTCCCTGAGCGCGACGGCAAGCGTCGTCTCTCGCGCAAACATGCGTTGCCCGCGGTGCAGCTAGAGAGGTCAGTCGCTGCAATTGTGAGTCGCCATTCGACACTCCGCCCCGAGCTGGCGTCCGGGTTCGCAGGCGTTGTGTGGGCTTGGGACGGTTGCTGCCTGGCTTTGGGGCGCTTGGACCGCTCCTGCCTTGTAAGGCCACAGCCACCACTTGTCCGCACTGGGCTAGCATGCTTCCCTCACCCCGCCCAAATGCGCAGTCTTCTCTCATCTCACCGCACCACAGAGGCGCGCACTGCCACATTATCTGGCCCCAAGGACCAAGGTGGTCATTGCACATCACTGACACCAAGTGGCTGTTGCCGCGAGGTATTGCATGTGCAACAATCGCATCCATTCCATAGTGCAATCCTCCCGACACCCTCATCGTCCGCAGTGGACATGGCCCTCGTGCCACAGCAAACAGTAGCAGAGCCCCTCTTGCGCCCTTGTCGTTTCACGCCATGGCCGCCTCAACAGCAGCAGAGGGCGCATCGACGTGGAGAGTCACTTGCGCGCCTTTGATGAGGACTCATCATCACCACCCTGTTACTCGACTCTGGCCGAAAGCCGGGTTGCAGTAGTCTGCAGTCGCTTGACGCACCTCACACGGCCATGCTCTTCTTGTCTGACCGGATTCTGCACCCCTCCCATTGGTCCATCTAGGCCAATTCCACCTCTTCCCACATTTTTCTGCAATTCTGCGCAGCAGTTCGCACACCCTGTCTAGCTGAACGGCAGACGAGCGGGTTGCACGGAAGAATCGCTGCTCCACATGCCTCCCGCGCGGATTCTCGCGGTATTGCATTCAGCAGATAACAAGTGCAGAACATTACCCAATGTAGCAAATTGCGTACTGCGCCGGTCAATTGAGTGCTTCGCCGGTGAGTCAAACGAGCTGCGCTCAAAACTGTATTAGACACTGTATGCCCCCAAGCCAAGCTATGACTCCAAGTCCATCGCCCCTCTCCACATCTCACCTCGTACATCAGTCTAGCCCGTGACAATTACGCACAGTAGTCTGGGTCTTGTATGGTCATGCTTCTTGGCCTGGCGTCTACACCTATTCTAGCGCGGCTCTGTAGACGTCACCGGCCTTGGACGGCTCTGACAGCTGCGAACGAGCGGATGTCGGAAACAATCGTGTGGTGCTAAAGCAGCTAGTTATCCTCCGCTCAGATTCCGCCGCTGTCAAACTCCACTGCCATACTTCTCCGCGACCACACCCAAGCCTTGGATGCACTCAGCTGACAGCCTCCTATGCCGGTAACCATAGTTGCGCCACACTGTGGCAACGAGCTTCGCGCCGTTATTGCAGCAACGTCAAAGTCATTGCTTAACCTTTTCCTACCACGGGAAGTGTACGTAAGCATCCGCAAAGTGTTGTCTCGGTTGCCTGCAAAGGTACCATCAGGCAACTATGCGGGCGGCATCGGAGGAACATCACTCTGTGTGCCAACTTCAACGTGTCCAGATGATCTACAAAAGTCAATAAAGAATCAGGACAAGCATCGCGCGGACGGAGCCAAGGTATAGTTGCCTATTCGAACAATTGTTGCGAACGTCACATGCTGGTGAAGCGATCAGGACACATTCGTGTCCCTGAGGAAAAGATAGGCTAGCGTCATAGGAAAAGGCTTTTTGCCTTCGACCTGGCGACATCTACAAGCTCTGGTAATGTTCTAAGAGCGAAAAGCCACTTGTGCGCCCACCAGAAGTGGTGCTGCATGACTAGGCTTTCAATGTAAGTGTGCAACTAGCTACTAAAGTGCATCCTAGACAGCATGACTAGTCAGGTACATTTCGCGCTCCTTTCTGTTCAATGCTGTCTCGTTGTACTTTCAGCGAAAGCAATGACATACCCGTGCTCGTTGTGCCGTGCAATTGACATGGTATGCAAAGCCAAGCAAAAGGATAAAATCAACTAGTCAAACTAAGTTACAGTCTCATGATTCCACTTGCCTTCCACATTTGTATCTTGTCTTCAATAAGCATCAAATGAGGACGCTTCATTGATATAATCGCGGCGTGACTGCAAGAGAGATTGGACACGCCATCGCAACACTTAAGCTGAGCTTACCAATTCACCGGTCTGCAGGGCTCTCATCAGCGACGACATGTCGCGGGTGACGCGGGCTTTGCCTGAATGGCTCGCGCTGGCAAATCTAATCTGCTGCAGATCAAGGATTCAAGTTTGCGATGGTTGTTTCTTGCTCCATTACCCTGTTGCAGTCATGGAGATTCGGTGCGTACCGTACGAGATCTGTCTTGCAGCGAAGTCCTTCCACATCCAGCGCTGACCACCATCTGCCAAGCACACTTTGTAGCATTCGGTGAGCGTTGAGCTTACTATCACACTTTGAGCTGCTGCCACGAGGCTATCAGCCGCAGGTACCCCGCAATTTGTTGGTCCAGCACTCACCGTGTAACGATCATAGGCGTATCATGGTACTTGCTTTTCAAACTCTAACACTACTGTACATGCGTGTCGGAACATAGCGGTGAATTCTCCGATGTCACAACGTTGAAGATCAACTCCCCTGAACCTCAGGCTTCCTCTAGCGAACGAACCTTGAAACTTACCACGCAGCCTTTGGCCTACCATTAACATGTATCACAACCTTGGTCCCGAATTCCAGGTCTCATCCGCGCCTTTGGAGCTGAGACACATGACACCGCGCAAAAGCATGGGTCAGCATTAGCCGCTAGCGCTGAGCCGTGCGCTCCCACCTCACACCGCTTTTCACGAAACTTTGCCCAAAGGCCCTGGCATTGCACAATTTTCCTAGAAATACCTTCATTCCCTTACTATTTCTGTTTCCTTCGCAATCCGCCACCACCGTCGACTGTACATCAAAAGAGAAGGATTTGAGGACGATGCCACCCCGAAGCGTATGCCTAAATGTCTTCACAAGCAGTCTTGGCGAGGCGGTGAGAGACGATGGAAGCGCACCCATACGACACCCCATCATGGAGCGAAGAGATAGCGCGCAGAGTGGTGTGTATTGATCGTCACTTCACCTTGATGGTGTCGGTGATCGGTTTGGTTCAAGTCAACTAATGTTCTATCGCAGATGTAACGCGCCGCTCCTCAGCCGGCTCCATCGCATCAACTGCTCCCGCGCAAACAACACCCTTACCATCACCCATTCCCGCCTTCCACCGCACCGACATGTTCAACTCGCTCCGTCCCATGGCGTCCACCGAAAGCCTTAACTTCACCATGAATTCCAAGCGTACGTTTTCCCCCATGTGGCTTTATGCAGGAACCCGACTACGTTTCCCCTTTTAGCCTTGGCCCACATGGTCACGGCCCCACTCACCGACACACCCACCCAACACTTTCTCCTCCTTGCATCCACTTTTCAGTCGCCCCATGTCGTGCTTCGCAGCTTCTGCGCCTTGTTCCTGTTCTTTCGCTGTACATGAAACTGACCTAGTCTCATTCTAGCCTGCTCGACATGCGCCGGTGGACCCGCCAAACGGCGCTGCTCCCGCTGCAAGGCGGCCTACTACTGCGACCGCTACTGCCAGAAGAACGACTGGAAGATGCACAGGAGTGTGTGCGAGCCCGCGCAGCAGACATACAGTGCGCCTGCTACGCCCAACGTTTCTAATCCGGCGAGCCCGACGAATGAATCTTGAAGAAAGATGCGTGTTGATGCGCAATGCTAGTCACGATGTTACACACGAGCGTGTAAAGGGCCCACAACTGCTGGGCCGGGTAGAGCATGGAGTGTGCTACGATTATCATGACCAAACCAGCGACTACTCATACTATTACTACTTTTACTGTGTATAAGAAAAAAGAGACTGGCGTTATCGGTGTCTGGGGTTACGATTAGAATAAGGAAAGCATTCAGTTGCTCATGTCAATAGAAATTGTTGCTACTCTTCCACCTTGGACATTCACTAAATCACATCAGACAATATTTTTGCTCTGACTGCGGTCTTTTGGATTTCCCGAGATCCAGGACGGAACCTACAAGTGTTAATACTTGGTGTCGTTGACAGTCACGTGCAAGATAGTCTCGCCAAGGTACAGTCGAAATTAGGTTCAGTGTCATTCGGCTCTTTCCAATACCGTGGTTATGGAAGCGCTACCTCGATCAATCCCTGAGCTTTATGCGCCACGCAAACAATCTGCCACAATTGCTGAATCACACACCAAAGCAGCCAACGATGCAAGGGGCCAGCGCTGCGCGCTATGATAATTCAGATCACCTGCAAGCTGTTGTTTGCGCACGGGTGTATCGAAGAAAGGCTGGATCGGGATCCCGATGGATGACTTCGATACCAAACGGAAGTATACTAGGCTGTACTGCAAGAAGCAAGAACCTGAGGACTCCTTGCTTCTGTGGGTCGAGTTGATCGACTGCAATAATGCATTCCTGGGCTATGCTCTACCACCAACCAAGCCTGAAGATTATCTCTTGGTACAAGGCCACTCGTATGTTCGCAAATCACGACCACTGGACGTCATGATGAGAAGACGCGAAGATTCTCCGCACATTTTACTCGATTTCACATTCACTCTCCTTCAGTCATGAAGCTAGGCAATTACGGTCTTCAGACAGTAGCCCGCAAAGAAATTATGCGAAAGAGAGGCTATTTACACACAGCTTATGATATTGAGTGGTATGCCATTCGATGATCCGCAGGAGATTTTATGCCGCTGGAATGGCGTTACATGCTGCTCAAACAGTACGCAGATGATCCATCACGCCTGATGCGTATGACGTGAAGTTTCTTAAGACTTTCCACGAGGAGCCGAGATTCTTAGAACTTGCTATTCAGAGTCTCTTCCCGCATCGGCATGAGGCTTATCAGTCATTGGTATTTGGTGCGCCAGCTCACCGGTGTGGCGCATGCACTGCCCCGCTACAGAATATATCGACGATGCCTCTGCTCCGTACTCCTTCCTTCACTACGTCCGTCTTCGTTCTACTTGAACTTTGATCCATAAAATTCACATACTGGAGTCCGAGTAGTGTCGAGCAGTCACATCATGTCTTCTGGCTTGAGCAGTGTTGCTCCAGCACAAAAACGCGATCGGCAAGATAAGGCTGAGAGAACTCCAAGTACTAAACGTATGAGTTTCGCAAGCAACAAGCCAAAATCTCCTAAGAGCGCACGCGCTTCGCAAGATCTCAAGTCGACGAGCCCCCGTCCAAATCCAGAAGTTGATGACAGCCCACTTGCGACTGTCGCATCTCGATCGACATCCCCAGACACGTCATATTTCGTCCATGAACCTTTGCGACTCGACATTCCTTCTATCAGACTGGTTGAATTGCTTTCTCCTAGCGAAAATGGCACTATAAGGTGCGCGATCAGGCATACAACACTAGATGCAAAAACTGAATTCGGCACTCACCTCGACTACACCTGCCTTTCCTATGTTTGGGGACCACCAACACCGAATCGCTCTATCTTGATGAACGGCAAACTATTCAAGGTTCGGGAGAACCTATGGCAGTTCTTGCGTGCGATCTCATCTCCAGAACTCCAACGGTCTACGGATGGGGACGGCATGGGCGACCATGAGCTGGAAATTAAGCCATGGTTCAAAAATCTCTGGATCGATGCTCTTTCCATCGATCAAGCGAACCTCCTTGAGAGGAATCATCAAGTCCAGCAGATGGGCAGAATATACACTTGTGCCAAGAGAGTCCTCTCGTGGATGGGCGATAGTCCGGAGATCGCCACTTTATTCGCGATTGTCCAAAGACTCTCGACCTTCACAAGTTTGTCCAAATCAGCAGGGACGGTCCCGTTTTTTCATGCCTTTTGCAAAAGCATGTACTGGAAGAGAGCATGGGTGACACAGGAACTCCTACTAGCCCGCACGCTATTCATACAGGCTGAGGTGATTATACTGCCATTATGGAAGCTTGTGCGTGTGATTGACCACCGGAACTCGCCCTATCGTGAGTTCGCGGATCCTGAGACACGCGTTCTTCTCAGCTACCTCGCCACCCGCACACTTACACTTAGCCCACGCGTTCTTTCCAGTCTGATTGAAAACTTGGAAACGTTCCGCAATAAGCAGTGCGCAGACATTCGGGATCGGGTTTATTCGTTGCTTTCAGTGTCTAGAGACGGTGAAAGAATCGCGGTTGACTACCGAAGCGGTCCTGCAAAACTAGCCCGCCGTGTTTTGCACACCATGAAAGATGATTTCTGTCTCAAGGGAGTCGCGCTAGTGTTTGTGGCTCTACAGCTCGATAGACATCTCTCATCATATGAGAAAACGCTGCCCTTGATTAGTATAGATCGTGGTGCAAGTCAACCATACAGACTCCCCTGTCCCCGATGCGGTAATTGGGTCTGTTGCCTCGAGAACGACATCGCCTTATGGCTAGAATCGAGGTATATTTGCCTATGCTGTGATCACTCTAAAGAAGACGGAACTCTCTCAATGACGCACTTGAAATCACACTTCGGTTCCCTGATGCTTTATTGGGGACCGGTATCGGAAGGGAAGTCATATGGGTGGCATCTGTCCTGGAGAAGCGTAAGAAAAGCGAAGTCCCAAGACAGCACAAACCATCAGCAATACAAGGTTTGGCGCATAATCACAGCACCCAAGAAGGTCACCAGTAGTACTGAAGGCATTTTCGAGAGTTTGACACTTTCTGTTCAAGCATTCATTACTATCATGAAGTACGCAGCCGATGATTCCGGCGATATTGCCTACTCCTCGATCTTTAGCGAATCATGTAACACTTTCTCCCCATCGGGATGGAGATTGTCCTCTTTATAGTATGTTGACAACGCGCACATGCACCCGTCTGTCTGCCAGCGTCACGTCGAACAACACCTTCATCGGCGAAAATTTGCTGGATGAAGACGTCGCTGTTGAAGCTTTAGAAACCCTTCTCTGAACTTTCTATTTTTCATGTGTAGTGTCGATAGCAGGAAACAAGTAATCAATCGTTCGGTGGAATTCGTCGAGCATTTGATAAGGAGAAGCCAGATCACTGGCGCGACGCATGTAATGCCCAACTGCAGATAGAGAATGGTTGCATTTCCCGCAATTTCTCTCTTCACCCGCTGCAGTCACTTCCCGTACTCGAGGACAAAAGACCAAGACCACCACGATCGTGATATTCCTTCGTTTATCCAACATTCTGGTGAAATGAGTCGCAAACATTGCACTATGGAGTGTCTCCGACTAGAAGGTGTCACAGGAGAGAGGAATAGCAAACAGGCGCCCTTGGGACAAATGTCGCCAGCCCACCGGATCTCTATAAACGGAAATTCTGCCAATGTCCGCACGTGTGTTGTAGACTTCCTACACGTCATCTCATTATTATTGTTCAGGAAACAGGAATTAGCAAGAAAAATGATGGGAAAAGTCGCGAAACCCTTCATTGAGCGGAACCACCAACCTTTGTGGATAGGTACGCTTTGCAACGCAGCGATATAATCAAGTGCAGAAGCGGTCAACAATCATGACGGCCGCCCACCCACCACCGACACCATCGACAGGACAAGCGCTATCCTGCAGGGCCTTGGCATTCACCAAAAATTGAGGTCGCTCGACGTCGATAAACCTTTCCCATTGGTGAGTCGTCTATGATGCGGCACATTTCATCCTGTGAATAAGACGGCAGACATGGCAACATGGATCCACTCTCTGCAGCTCCATCGACACGGCGACATATGCAGCGTGTATGCCTGCACTGTAACCATTCCCCCAACCAACAGAGCTCAGACTTGGGATTGAATGATCAAATCGGGTAGCTAGTTCTTCGTCAAGCAGATTCAGCTGACGAAGCCTACTGGGAGGGCGGACGTGGCACGAGGTCAGAGGTCATGATCATGTTACGATAGCTCGAGGAAGAACATATGGTTGCCTTGAACTTTCCGCGGTTACAATTGCAGAGCTTATGGTGTTCACGAGCTAAAGCAAATAGTGTACAGTAAACGACGAAGTAGACTCCTAAACACGTGACTTTGACTTTCTATATGCACCTACAATTTGAAGTAAAGGAATTAACTGTTTGGTCTTGCTACAACTTGGAAGCAGAACACACCCCATGCCAAAACACTTGCGGGAGTGACAAGTGACAATGAAACCTGCTACAGGCACCAGGGCTCACATCCTCATAGCTCACAGCCTCACACCTACACCATCTCACCATCCTCAGTGGCTGCGCCTCCTTCCGCGCTAGCTCTCGGCTCTCCCTCTCCGTCCAGTAGCGGCGCATATCCATCTCTGATACCCTGGGTGGCACCCCCAAGCCTTATCTTACCGACCGAGAACGACTTGTCCTGGCACTGTGGGCACGACATCGGATAGCTCGAGCCAGGTGACAAAGACTCTTGCAGCTGCTTTCCGACAAAGTAGAGGTGCGTGAGACTACACTCGTCAGTTCCTCAGTCGGCGGATACGTCGCTGTGATATGCTTACAAGTTGACTATCAGGAAATTGGTCCCATACGTCCCAAGCATGACCAGCCCCTTGTTGTCTCCCCGATCATGGCGACTCCAACTGGATGACTTCGGCATGAGTACCCAATCCAGGATCAAGCACACCAAAAGCCCAATACCGAGCATGAGGTCAAAGACAAGGTGGATAGGTGTACCGGTCAAGCCGCTTGCTTGGCAGCCGCATCTCTTCTCGTTGACGAGTAGGAGCGCGCTGAAAGCAGCACTGAAGAAGAGTGGGAGGATGCCAATGGCAGGGTTGACTTGCTGTGAAGCGATGCCCTGAATGAGAAGGATGAGGAACGCGGGAGGGAAGGTCGCAAGGGAAACCGCACGCAGGGCATGGGGGAAGGATTTCATGAAGATTGTGAAGTTGAGAAGGGGGCCTGCCATGGTGAAGGCGAAACGTTCACTGCTCGTGGAAATTTTCCTTGAATCGAGTAGAACAACGAAATAAACAATGTTTTGGTGGATGCGAAATGTATCTACATACCACGAATCTGTGGAACATATATACTGCCTCATAACCTGCCACGCCAGTCTCCAGGTAACTGCGCCCATGTCAGGCCTCGCCCCGCTGTAAGTAAGCCTCGATATGCAATGCACTCGTGCACGCACGCTGCGGCGCCGGTACACACGTGTACTACCCGACCCCATGAACCAACCACATATATTCCCGGGCCTCCTGGGCGCAGAATAGTACTCGAAATAGCGAACCGCGCCGTTGCGGCGATCTCACGGCAGGCGAGGCATGCGGGATCTGCAGGTGGCCTGGAGGTGGCTGTGCATTGCGCTTCAAACCCGATCACAAGTATGACTGTGATTGGCGGATGTGAGGATATTGATTAGATGAGGAGAAACCGTTGCGATGGTTTCGGGTGTGGCTTCGCGAACTGTAGTTGCCTGGCGGACTCGGTACCTACAGGGCGGCAGGGATTGGTGGGCGATGGTAGCTGCACCCACAACTCCTGATTAAGTTGCCTGAAGACGTGCTACAGCATACGCGTCTTACAGATCCGGGCCTGACGCCCCATTCCCGCGTCACAAGTCAGTGTGACCATTACATTTGTTTCCCTGCTTTGGTACTCGTAAGAGGACTTGCGAAGCTCAAGTTCTAAGTCCCCTTTCAAATCACCGACAATCTCGGGCATATTTTCTAGACTCCACCGCCATCTGAGATTGGTGAATGTCCAAAGACGGTTCTTTACCCGTGGCTGATAGTGTGGAGCACATGAATGAGTGAGTGAGCGAGTCTAGTAAAGTTCAAATACTCCTACATTAAAGAAACTACTATACACTCTATGATTACAGTCTACAATTAAATATTTACATGTCAAGAAAATTATGATGTTCCTCACAACCAACCCGAATCTCTTCAACCTTTCAAGGTTGCACCATGTACAGCTCCGGATACGCCGCCTTGATGATATCCGCGCCTTTCTCGCCGATCATGTACACTGAGTTTTGAATTCTGCAATCTGGAATCACAGGAATCACAGATGCATCAATAACCCTCAACCCAGTCGTGCCATGTACCTTGAGCTCAGAGCTCACAACACCCTGTTCGATATCCTGACCCATCCTGCACGTTCCGCATGGATGAAAGCCAGTCTGGCTGCGCTCCAAGATTGCCTTGTTCATCGCCTCGTCGCTGTTGCGCGGCATAGGCCAAGGGTAGTCTTCGCCTATGACATCCTTCATGCCCTCACCCGTGGTTAGGATGTCGTCCACCATGCGGCATCCCTCGCGCATGGCGATGAGATCAAGGTCGTTGGAGAAGAAGTTGAGGTTGATGAAAGGCTGCTCGAGCGGGTTGGTGGAGTTGAGCTTGACGAAGCCGTTGCGCGAGAGGGGTCGCAGAAGATCGACAATCACCGTAATGTAAGAGCCGGTAGGGGGTGTGGGGATGTGCCATTGGAAGGCATCGGCAAACATGGGCTAGTGAATGTGGTCAGTGGCGGACAAAGGAGGACTGAAGGGTGTGGAACTTACGACAAAGTCGATTTCGAAATGAGGCTGACCTGCTGGACCAAATGGGTCGATGCCGCCGTTCTTGGCTTTGTAGGCCATGTACTCGCTGCTTGTTTCGAGATACTTGTCGATTCGGGGGAAGCCAACGAGCTCGAGCAGAGCGCTGGAAATGGGTCCGGTACGATCCTTGCGATATCGGTCAACAGCAGCGCTGTGTGCAGGACCGGCACGGATGATATGATCTTCGGCACCCATCCCATCCTTCAGCTTGCGGACGTATGGCATGATGGGGTGGTCCAAGAGATTCTCTCCGACATGCTTAGAGACAACCACAGGGGTGATATCGTGCTTTGCCAACTCTTCTTTCGGTCCAACACCACTGAGCATAAGTAGCTTTGGCGTCTCGTACACGCCCTGACTGACAACTATCTCGTACTTGGCGTTGAAAGTGAGTTCAGTCTCACCATCGACGAGAACACTGACGCTCTTGGCTGTGGTTCCATCGAAGTCGATCTTCTTTGAGTAAGTCGATGCCAATATGGTGATATTGGGCTTTCCCGTTAGGAAACACCCGGACGTGGATCGTATGCCGTTATAAATACTCTCCATGCTATGTGTCAAGCCATGCATAGTACCAGAGTAGATATCCTCTTCAATTTTCTCACCCTTGCTCACCCACGCCTTGGTGAGCGCGTCGCGAAAAGGCTTGAGTTCTGGTACAAGTTCTGCATGCGCGATGTCAAGGGGGCCACCCCTTCCGACGTGAGCGAGCTTGGGATCATACAAGCCCTCATCATCGTGGTAGTTCACTGGCTTCTTCAGATATTCCTGGACGCCCTCATAGCCCCACTCTTCACCACCGTACTCTTTCCAGTCGTCGAAAGTTGCAGCACTCCCAGGGATCCAGGTGAAGTAATTGAGGCAGCTGCTTCCTCCAAGTGCTTTTCCTCGAGTATTGGGCTTTTCAACCCGCTCGTAGTCTGGTCGCGCGATCATGGTGGTTTTGAAAGCCCAGTCGTGCTTGCTGCCGCGCAGAGACATGGCACTCGAAGGTGTAGCGATAGCATCGACATCGAGAGGCTTCGCAATACCAGCCTCTATCACAAGGATGGAGACGTTGGGGTTTTCGGCGAGTCGACCAGCAACAACATTACCTGCTGTACCGCCGCCAACGATGATGAAATCGAAGGTTGTGGGAAGTTTGGACATGGTGTTTGCTGTGATTCTGGTTCGATAGGTAAGGGTTGAAAGCTGGTTTGGGGTAGGAGTATATGCGGAAGTAGTATATGTGATAGGAGTAAATGCGATAGGAGTATATGCGATAGGAGTATATGCGGTAGGAGTAGATGCGCTGGAAGTATGTTTGAAGTGATGCTGATGCTGTGAATGGATTCACCATCTCGGATGTTTGGGACTCTTTATACTGTCGTCTTCCCTCGTTCATCTCCTCGCAGCATCTCGCTCATGGCTCGCACAACACGATGCTTCCTCGCTCATGGCTCGGACATCGCGATGCTTCCTCGGTCACTGCGCACAGACCATCGAGGAACGCTCACACGCTTATATGTATGACTTGAGGTCTCTGCAAAGTAGCAATAAAGTGGCCGTGCGCTGTCCTGCATTCGTTCATGGCTTCGTTTAGTCTGCTGGTACCATACCCGCGTGCTGACTATTGCGCTTCCACGACGCGAATGACGCAATGTCGACTTTCTCAACGATGAGACAGCCACAGTAGCTATGCATTGGCCAGCTTAGTACTCAGCGTATGTGGCTTGTTGAGTTGAGCTATTGGGTAAGAATTGTGTGGTAAGCAAGCTAGTCGTTTTTTGGGACTAGCGGTAGGGTGGAGTCGGAACAATTATATACTCGGCGATCACTGAGAGATATACTGTCGTTGAAACAGCTGAATGCGCTCATATAGTAAGATTCAGCGCCATGACTTTGACAGCAATGCTGTCCGCATGTTGTCAGACAGATTTTTGAGTGAGCATCAGCCGTCTATGACGAACGCAACAATTGTCGGAACGCGGTCACTTCCTCCAACATGGAAACGCAACAACACTCAATTCAGTGAGGCCCATGAGTGCTTTGTTTTGTACAAAAGTTTTAGATCTATGCAGGTGCTTCGGCAACATGCTTAGAGTCGATCATCTTTGCAGCGAATCAAGACATGCAGCGAGGCCGGTAGCTAAGACCGATTAGCCCGAGAGTCGCGACTTGCTTAATCTCGTTGGGCGGATAGTCCCCTCTCGCCTCTCTTACCCTTCTTTGTACTGTTCTGTGTTTCGTTCTGTCTTGACTCTTATTAGACAGGCTGCGATTGTGTCCCAAATTCGAAGCGACCACGTCGTGAGCGGCGTGTCTCGGCTCTGCATCCCAGAATCTGCGTGCACAAGGCACAGACAAACGTCTGACCTGCTCCTCTTTCTCTCAAATACCGCAGCGAATTTACCATGGCTGGGAGAGTAGATACACCAAGCTCGGTGTATGACGATGTGCCTCTTCCGCTGGGCAAGATCATGTGCATCCGAGCCATCAAGATCCGGCCGAGTACAATACCTGATTTTCGGATGGTATAGTTTGTGATTTCAGCGTCCTAGATGTTGGTAGTGGTATGCTGGTAGTTGAAAGCAACGCATTGCGGCGACAAAATCCTTGCGCGAAGACAGACATTAACCGTGGTGATAGAGGTTGCTAAGTCCAGAGGTAGGGGAGGACAGCAATTGATAGGACACGAGCAAACGCTGTGGGGTTACTGCACTTCAACCACGTTAGCCGGAGACGGTGAGTGGGTGCAAGGCCGGGCTAGGTGCCTGGTCCGTCTAGAGGCTAAGTAGGCAGAAGCGCATCATAAATATCGCTGGACGTGTACATTAGTAACTCTGATGCAAATCAATTTTTCAGAAGGTTTGATGCTGTGAAGATCATCACGAACACATATTGTAGACCAGATGCTGTACCAATCGCACAGCTTGTCGTCGAGATTTGTTTAATTACTTTTATCATGTACTATGTCATCCATTTAATGATCGTAACGGAAGCTCTTTATCTTAAAAAATCTTCCATCTTCGTAATGTCCGTTCTTGATGTCCATGCCAATTAGCACGAAAGATCGAAGAAAGGTGTGTTGTTCTCAAGCGGTGTAAGAGCGAATGAAAGATCCGTCTGCGCAGAGTTGGCGTCCTTGAGAGTGTACCAGAAAGTAGTGCGATGGCCAAATAGCGAGCATCCGACCTCCTTGTAATAGCGCTTGGAGTTGTCGAGGGAAGCGACGGCGGAGCCGGAGTTGGGACCCTGAAAAAAAGTTAGTGGAGATTCTCAAGATGTAGACAAGATACTTTTCCTACCTTCCACGGCCACCCGGTCTCAGTTACCCATACTTCCTTGCCTCCTGAGACGCTCTCAGTCTGCCCGACAGCCGAGTAAAAGTTCTCGTAGGCCTGGTCGATGGAGTTGGGGCGGGTGTTCTCGAAGTAAGGGAAACTGTTATGTCCCAACCAGTTCACGCTGTTCGCTTTTCGAGATATTAGTTCGCGTTCAATGTGCACAGTGTAGTCGCGAGTCAACTTACCAACACCACGGTTCTCGGGCAGGATCCAAGCGGTCCATGTGTCAACGTGACCAATGGGCTTGCTCTCAAGAGCAGTTCCGCGGATCCAATCCCTCATCCAGCCAATGTATCCCTCGATCTCGGCACCAGTAGCTCCAGCACCAGCATTGTTGGCCACACCCTGAGGGCTGCTGCGGTAAAGGTCCTCAGATCCAACGCTGATACCAATGATGCGATCGGTAAAAGCGCTACCAAGCTCCCTCGCTCCCCTCAGCAGAGCATTGAGCTCGTTCTCGTATACTCCACGGCCGGCAGATGCCCAAAGACCAACCAAGATCTTCGTATCGGTGTCGATGGCGGCTTGGAATGCCGAGATGGGATCGGCGCCAGTTCCGCACTGGATCGAAGTGTAGAGGCGCGCAGTGGTGAAGCCAGAGGTGCCTGGCAGGCTCTTCGCCTCGTTGAAAAAGCGGACAAAGTCGTTGTAGCCGCGGCACGAGCCGTCAGCGTTTGTGGCGCCGTAGTTGAAGCCTTTGCTCTGGGCGATGGCGGTGGACGCCAAAGCAAGAACGGAAGCTGCCTTTGCCCACATATTGTTGACTAGAAATTAATTGAATAAGAATTAAGTCTAGTAAAGCGAAGGTATGGAAAAGCTGTGGGATGAAGACTAGAAAGGGAAGAGAAGTTGAGTTTAAGGAAGTGGGTAGATATTAAAATAGATTATTGCTTGCCCCTGCGCATCATTCTTGCCTGCTGCATAATGACCATGCCCAGTGACGTGGTTGAGGCTCGATGGCTCCCGGGCCAAGAAATGTACAGCGTGGAGCTGCCAAGTGCCAGGCATCTCGCGGGCCTCTGGTCGCTCTGGTCTGTGTGTACCCTTGTAGGTGGCGTTGAGATGCAATTGGTATGCATCCGCTCCGCTCCGTACGAAAATTCCGGAGGGTAGGTGGAGCGGCGTGCGTGGCCTCAATAAAAGCTCAGGGTTTGTCGTCGTACGCAGATGCACGGGCGATCAGCGCTATACATCCGATCATTATCGTGGGCACAGTCAGCGTTGTTTTCGCAGAAATGTTCGCACAAACTCATCGCGTGCAGGAGAGTTTGTTATGGTGTTGGTGGTGATGCGACTTTGCTGTTCGGTAGAGTGGGAGAATAGAGCCTAGTGCTCTCCGCGGCGTGGACTTGTTTTGCCTCCCAATGAACCAGGGAGGCGGAATTTGTCTGAACGTGGTCAAGTTCTAGGGTCTAGTGTATTGTGTAATACTTCCTTGGCAGTATGTCGATGTTGTCTTGCATCAATACGATGCCACTAAGAGTGCTTTGGGCCACAGAGAAGAAACGATCTCGGCGATGCCTGACTGCTGGGTTTACGACATATCACGTGATCGTCAAGGCCCGGGATCCAGGATATGAGAATGCAGCATAGAAAGATAGGTCCCTGGTGATATCAACATGCAGACTAGGTAGCAGCTTGTTCTGCGAGCAACATTATATGTTCAGACAGAGCTCGACTAATTATGGAACTAGCGTGGTACGTCATGGGGTCAGATCAGGCCGAAGCAGCGCCAACACGGCCATCATCAACTCATGCGCCATGTTGACTACTGTTACAACACCACTAATCGCGTCGTCCCGACCTCGCGCGAGAGGTTTCGGGTAAAGCGCTATCTTTCTAACACGTGCCACATTTCCCTGGCGGAAAACCATACGCACGATGATCGACCACACGGTGCCCAAGTACATCTTAATCCGCGCCGCCATCTTCGGGCTGCGCGCTGTCACGCCTGCAGCCATCTTCACCGTCTCCTTCGCCATTGCCGAGCACCCAAACACCCATTTCCGCCGCTTCCTCCTCGTATGGGGCTTGATCGAGACTGCGTTCTGGGTTGCAGTGTATATTCCCCGAAAGCGCGCACTGCAGGCACCGGCACAACATCCGCCTACCCTGAACAAGGAAGAGAGGAAGGAGCTGTTCTGGAAATGCTGGGATAAGATCCCTCACCCAGAATACTACGTCAGCCGCTGGTTTCTTGGTGCACGACCAAGTCAAATCCGACGGGACAATGTGCGCGAGTTCTTCGCGTGGGCCCTGTTGAACCGCGGAGTAGAGACACAGGCGGCCAAGACCAAGAGGGTGCAGGAACATCCTGAAGCATGCAAGGAAGAAGACGAAGAGCTGGATAGCTATGTAGACGGCATCGAAACGCTACTCGGCCGCAAACTGGAGCCTGGCCGTGGTGATGTAAAGAGCTTGCGCCTGACGGTGGATGCTGTTGACATGTCGCACCGGCCCGTCATCTGGTATGTCATCGTCATGCTTGTCGACAGCCTCACAGCAGCACGTCTTCGATATAACGGGTTCTCGTTATATCGCACAAAGTTGCGCTCTGCACTATCCATTTTTCCACCACGAGTCGCGAGTCTGTTCACCCGAAACATATCGTCTGCTCCAGACCTGAGCTACTGGTATCGACCGCACACCTCCAGGACCCGCCTACCCATTCTTTTCATCCATGGAATCGGCATTGGGTTGCATCCCTATGTATCATTTCTTGACGAGATCAACAAGTTCGATCCACAATCCGCCGTCGATGGACAAGTCGGGATCCTCGCCATCGAACTTATGCCTATCAGTTTCCGTATCACAGGACCCATTCTCGACAGGGATGAGATATGTCGCCAGATCAGCATCATCCTTGAGCGCCATGGCCTCGACAAGGTCGTGCTGGCATCACACTCCTACGGTTCGGTCGTTTCTACTCACCTATTGCAGAACCCAGATACTGCTGCGAAAATTGGTCCAATGCTGTTCGTGGACCCTGTAACGTTCCTTCTGCACCTTCCCGATGTTGCGTACAACTTCACGGCGCGCAAACCAAGAGCTGCAAACGAGCATCAATTATATTACTTTGCCTCTCAAGATATGATGGTCGCGCATACCCTAGCACGCCACTTCTTCTGGGCGCACAACCTGCTCTGGACGGACGATATACGCGGAAGAGATGTCACTGTAAGTCTAGGTGGTAGGGACTTGATTGTCGACACGGAGACCATTGGCAAATACTTGAATGGTGTCGATCTGAAGAGCGAGGACAGAACATGGAAGGATAATGAGTGGTCAGGGCATGGTGTACAGACTATATGGTGGCCTACAGTAGATCACGCACAAGTTTTTGAGCGCAAGGACGGTCGCGCAAAGTTGGCTCATGTCTTGAGAGAGTACTGCAAGCATACTGGAGTGGAGGATGTGGAGGATGGTGTATAGACGTCGCCTCCGAAATATCAATCTTCATGTCATTATAAATTCATTGAATCTGATCTCTGCACTTATTTCGGATTCATACAGGTTTGTGCTCATCTTCTTGAAGTTGTGAGGGGGTCCGGTTTCACAACACACACATCTCGGATTCGGCCCCGCCATTACCGAAAATGACAGTAACTGCCAACACCAGAAACACGGAGTAAAGTACACGTACATATACCAAGAATAATCTCACTCAAAGGTTGAATAAGTCTTACCTGGAATCGATCTCAACTCATCTTCATAAGTCCACAATGACGTCCAACCGCACGTGGATCCTTGGCGGCCTCTTTACCAAAGACTACGGCCACGCCAGCAGCATTCGAAAGCTTTGGGAACAACGCTGGAAATTCCCCTGCTCAAAAGGTGTCTACCCCTTCCACGACGGTAAATTCTCAGACTTTGAACCTATTTTCCAACAGTTGATCGAGCACGACGTCAACGATCCGTACTCGGACGATTATACCAATGCATTTTTGCCCACTGCGCGACGACTCGTTCGAGAAGCCGAAGAGGCTGAAGAGAAGGGGTCTAAGGAAGATGCAGTGAAGTTATACTTAAATGCCAACGCGGTTTATAGACTAGCTAGGTTTCCGTTTATTGGCACGGAGACGAAAAGGAAGGTTTTTGAGGAGCAGAAGGACGTGTATCTGAGGGGGGCGAAGTTATGGAATGTTCCGATCAAAGAAGAGGTGATACGGCACAAACATGCAGGGGAGAAGGACGGAGCAGATATCCCGCTGTACATCCGGCATCCAAATGGCGATGGGCCGTTCCCAACCATCCTACTGATCACAGGACTGGATGGGCATCGCCCAGACAACACGGAGAGGACAGATGAATTCCTCGCAAGAGGATGGGCGGTAGTGATTGCCGACATACCCGGGACGCCAGACTGTCCTGCCGACAAGCGGGATCCGCTATCGCCCGATCGATTGTTCAGCAGCATACTCGACTGGATCGCAGAGCAGCATGTCTTCGACGAGTCGAAAGTCATAGCGTGGGGCTTGAGCGCAGGCGGCTACTATGCCATCCGCCTAGCACATACACACGCAGGCCAATTGCTCGGAAGCGTAGGCCATGGGGCGGGGACGCACCACTATATTGGTCGCGAATGGCTCGAGCAGATATCCAAGCATGAATACCCATTCGGGCTCGAAGAGGCGTATTGTGCCAAGTACGGGTACAAGGACTTTGAGGAGATGAAGGAGAAGTGTCAGGATGAGTTTAGTCTCATATCAGGTAAAGGAGAGGGTGTGGCTGTTGTGAGCGAGGGAAAGAAAAGCTGTAGGTTATTGTTGGTGAATGGAATGCTGGATGGATGCATGCCGGTGGAGGATAGCATGTTGCTTGCCAACTATGGGAGATCGAAGGAGATGAGGTTCGTAGAGGGGAGGGCGCATATGGGGTATCCTGAGGCGAATGGTATTGTGTATCCATGGTTGGAGGAGGTGATGGGGGTGTGACGTAGAGGGAGTGGATTATGAAGGTTCGATATTGCAAATCACTGCCACATTGATGCTGTGGGTTGAAGTTGTAGATATAGATGCAATATGGCTATCTCCAAGAGAGCGTTGTTCACGTGCAAGCGTGACGAGCGTCAGGCTGTAACGATGTGATATATTATCCTCGGCATCGTCCTCATGACCTCCAGTGACGGGTCCATAAAAGATGCCAATTAACTGGTTCAGCTCATCACTTGCAGCGATGGATCCAACATTCAAACAAGTCGACACCGTGCAACATGTACTATGAACTGGCCCAAAAGGTTTGAGTCCTTAAAACCCAAAGAGAGATGGAAAAGTCGATCGGATCCAGGTAGATTGGTATTTCGAGATAGTGATTAACTACAACAAAGAATCTACTTCGCATGCAGGTTTTTTTTGGAGAAGTCAACACTTGGGTTAGTTGTCCCCTGTGGGGTTCCAGTGTAGAGCGTGCTAGCGTGTCGTGGACTTCCGTCGTTGCCGTGCCCCATTCCAACTCATCCACCCCTTTCAAGCTCCCAGTGGCAGATTTACCCCATATTTTCACTACCTAGAGAAATCGTTATATGTACTGAGGACCATGAAGACCTCAATAAGCCGCATATATGCTCCGCATGCACTGCAACACGGCACCAATCAGATTGATCGGGATTTTGCGGGTCGTCTGCACAAGCACCGGAGAGTCTTCCATCACGACATCACAATATCACGACAAGGCTTTCGAGCAGATACTGAGACGTTACGCTTTCGCTTACGCCATTTGTACGGATATTTACACAGAGAAGGCTGCCTAGGATTTGTACTGAAGCCCACGCAGTCTCGTTTTCTCAAGCAGTATATCACGAAGTAAATCCCCGAGTCTTCAAGGTAGGTGTTTTCGGTTACAGAAGCGAGTCGTTGCAGCAAGGGATAAAGCAAGCCTTCCAATGTATACGTTGCACAGGGACTAATGTAGCAGCATCTCAGCCTGCGCGCTGAGCACTCTGATTATCCCGTGGTGCTGCTTCCTCTCCCTGAGCACCTTTACCACCACCTTTGTCGCTGCTGTCCTGTGGCTCCTTATCCATGGATTCGTTTCTTGGTGGCTGGTGCTATAGATCTTTTCTGGCAGAATGTTCCTCAACGTTACGTTGATCGACCCGGTGCCCAAGCAGCCTCTGTCAATACCTAGCTTGCGTCAGCAGTGCGCACAGTGTTTGCCGCGATGGGACTTGCAATATTGGGTCGACGCTGCCGAGTAATTTAGTGAGGCCAGATATGACCGAGCGGGGGATCTGATGTGCCGATTCGGCAAGCAAACTCAAAATCGCGAGGCTGAGATATTTGAGAGGGTGTGTCCGACTGCTCGTAGGCAGATGAGCAGTGCTATAAGTATGCGTCGAATAGCCTTGCCAGCCTCCCGAGCCGCACATACATGTCATTTTGGCACATAATCAAGCTCTGCCTCAGCCTGATGTCTGCCCAATCTCTAGTAAAAGCACGTCAGCCTGCATTGCTTGAGACTGTGGCCAATAACATCACAAGGCGTTCTGCAAGGCTCTCAGCAGAGCGCGGGGTTACGATTGCCCAAACAACCTCTATCTTTCATTTGATCAATTAAGACCAGCCAGAGCGTCATGGTCAGGGCTGTTCTGTGCTTACCACCCAGGGTGTTGGTGATGATCATCAATCTCATGTTCTTGGACTACGATGATTTGTTACATCAGATCAGATAAGGCAAATTCGCGAATTTGCATGCTGAAATAGGCGTTCAACTTGACCAGAGACCTAATGGCCTTGTGTCGCTGCAGAACGGAATTTGATTAGCCTTGTTCGGAGGCTGTATGACGTTCCATGTCAGCACCGCACTTTTACCTCAAAACCCCAATAGATTTGAACTCTCCAACGCTTTCGTCGCGCATTTCCACTCCACGACGATCTAACTTCTCAACATGGCTGACCCTCTTTCTATCGCAGCCGGCATTCTAGCTATATTGCATGCATCGGGCAAAACAGCACAAGGTTTGGACTTGGCTTGGCAACTTCGTCGTCGAGGTCAAGACTTTGTGGATCTACAATTTCAGGCATAATATCCTTGTCGTCTTCCAAAGCAATCGCTGATTCATGGGCCAGCTCACTGGGTTGCGAATGCAACTTCGCGCTATACATCTTTGTCTTCACTCCATCAACGATAGTCCTGACAATGTAGCCGTGCGGGAATGTCTGGAAGATGTTGACAAGCTTTTCAAAAGAGCTCAAGCAGTGATCTCAGACATCGATGCCTTTCTCCTGGAAGCAGTCCCCGAACCAGAAGGAAGAGGCAAGAAACCATCAAGGCCCACGGAGAGTCCTAAGCCGTCCAAAAGAGTATGGATGAGAAGAAAATCTACGTTCTCTCGATTGACGCTCCAGGTGACATCTATTGTGACAGCTCTAATTGCGACTTTACAAGTCCTGCAGTCGCACCAGTCTTCTGCCTTCCCTCAAGCACAATCCACCATAGTTTTACAGAGCATATCGATGGTTCAGGAACCACAGCAAACCAGTGTCCATCAGGGAATAGGTGCACCTCTAGAGCACCAAATGGAACGTACAGTAAGGCAATTAGAGAACGATACCACCCACAATATGACAGCAGCCGGCGCCAGGCCAGATGGGACCGGTCACCTATCTCGCCAGTCTTCGGTTGACTCATTTCACTCTTTTGCGTCCGAACACCGCAGTCTGCCGTCTCAATTTGTGTCGATTTGTGGGACACTCGCAGCCGAGCCCTGCAAGCAGTACTGCCGGTGCCAGTGTCATCTCAGCACTCACATGCAAATGCCAGCGTGGGCAAAGGGTATCCTTGGCTCCATCAGCTTCCATGGTAATGGTTCAGTCCTTCTGAAACGGAGGCCTTGCGATCAGCCATTCTGCGGCCGAGGTGGATCGGCGACAATGCAGTTCTCGTACTACGCGCCTGCTTGGACGTTCTTGAGGAGTCTTAGCTTCCACGTTAAAGCAATGACGTCGGGTCTTGACTCATCATTTTCTTTCCGTATGCCGCGAGTCATACCTGGTAACGCCCTTGTGTGGAGTGTAGTCGAATTTGGGAGATTTTCGGACCTGAGACAAATGCTGGCTCAAGGAGAGACTTCGCCTTACGATGTCACAGATTATGGGTGCTCAATATTATACGTACGTGTGTGAAGCTTTTGAGGTGCCATACATCGCTAAATGCGGACTACTACCTCAAGTGGGCAGCCTTCAAAGGCCAAACAGAAATCTACTCTTATCTGATTGATAATGGCGCAGATCCTTATCACCGAGATGAGGATGGGATGTAAGTATAATCGAAGATGAAATTTTGGAATAGAAGGAACGGCTGACCTCACTGCAGCGCATGTTTGCAACCCGGTATCGATAGGGCCCTCAGCGGTACCCAAGTTGATCGAGACTTGGTTGGTCTGCGGCCGAATACTTACGATGCTGACCAAATTTTCATCGACGAATCATCACTTGACCAACAAGAATTCTCTCTCTTACATCGAATCGTGCTTCGGCTTCATGGTATGAACCTCAGGAGCTACCTAGACGATATTGGAAAAGGCCTAAATGCAGTCGATGTTAACGGAAGAACGCCTCTCCTCTGGGCGTCGTGGAGGGGCGATGTGGAGGCTGTGAATCTCCTACTCCAAGCTAAAGCAGACATCGACAAACAAGATCGTCAGGGATATACTCCATTAGCTCGGGCTTGCAAAGCCGGTCACTTGCGGTGTGTGAAGCTACTCCTCCAATTCGGCTCGTCTCTCACGGCTCCCACTGGCTGGGGCGCACAGCCCATTCATCTTGCAAGCGACAACAAAGAGCATGGTCTCGCAGTAGTTCAAGAATTAGTGAGGTCTGGCGCAAATCCATCTGCTCCAAGCGAACTTGGTTCTCCACTACACAATGCAGCAAATCGCGGGTCTCTAGAGACAGTGAAGTATTTGATCTCTCTAGGCGTTGACATTGATCTAGTGGATCAAGATGGGGACTCACCAGCCATGGTCGCGTTGATGTGCTCTAATCAGTCCATCTTCTGCCATCTCGTCGAGATGGGCGTCAGACTGAACAATGTGAGGAAGACCGGAGAGAACATCATTCATATCGCATGCTGGTGTGCTTCAGAAAGTGCATGGAAAGTGCTTGAACACGCGGCGAAGGGGGGAAGATTGGCAGGCTTGGACATGAACGCGACGCACGATGGACATGACTTGTGGCACTGTCTGGACACGTGTCGCGGCCTCTGGTACCTGGGAGATGTACACGAAGAAAAGGTTATGGGACAGATTCGGAACTTCATTAAGTCTTTAACTTAGCAGCACTACTGCTTCTTTGTTCAAAACTATTCGACAAATCATGTAGCCTCTTCTTGACTGCAAGCGAGTTTTTTGCGCACATTCCGGGACAACGGAGCGTCGAGGTATCATGGTAGAAGTATAATTTGCTTGCTGTCGAAGCCTGTGCGATGCGTGCCTGTGCGATGCGTACTTGCGCCGCCGCGACTCCACATCTGTAGAGACGTTTGAGCGATCTTGGGGTCGAGCATCGGACTTTTTGTAAACAATATCGCTTCCAGCTACATTTGGGCCACCTCCGATGTTCCTTACACCTTTTGAATTTGCCTTGGTATCATCAATAGGCTCGTCGTTGTCATCCGTCATGGCTTGTCGGCGTTTCCGAATCTCTTGGAGGGCTAGTACGGCGCTGGGGAGACCACCGACAATGGCGAGGATGGCGAGGATGGCACCAATGATGACTGGTATGCTCCACACTGCCGATTCAGATGTTTTGAGGCTTGAACTCGCGATTATTGACGCGGAAGTTGTGGGATCGTTGACATAGCCTGTCAAGGACTGGGTACTGGAGGTAACCGACGATGCTACTGGCTCGAGAATCGTGCGAGTAATGTTGATAGCGGGCATCTTAGTTGTGATAAAATAAATCAGGAGTTGTATGGTCAGGTATGTGCTAGTATTCTTGCTGTCTGTGTTCAGAAGCGATGAACTTGTGGATGATTGCGGTTTCTATACTCGTCTGGTTCAACTACCACAATTGCAAGATCGACAGTGCCCCCTGGAGCTGACACTCGACTGATTATATCGATACGCAACCGATTGGAATTAAGTCATTGCCATGGATTCAAGCTGCCAGGACTGTACCACTACATGCAAACAGCTTGAGTGCGGATGTATAGCTTAGTGATTTTGACGGGATGGTGATCGATAAGAAATCAATTGCATCAGATGTTTGGATTTTTTTGGGACCCAAGCGATGCGATGGTGCAGATCGCTTCGCAACACGGCCTCTGCAGCTCGAGTCGTTACTGGAAGAGCGCATCGGAAGGAATTGATACAATATTAATGGATTGGATGCTAGGGGAGCGGGTCAACGCGCCTGCTTCCCCTGGTGCTGACGACACGCGCTAACTGTAAATGGACAGGCGGGGCTGTGCTTGCCGTAGAGTATCGATTTCGTATCAATTAACGAACAGCGGTGTCGTCACTCAGCCTCACTTGCTCCTGTATAAATCCACGCTTACCCTCGTTTACGTGATGGTTACAGGTGTAGTTGCAAGGCTGCGCCAAGCACGTGAATAAGATCATCATGCCCTGTTCTCAGCACAATCATAAGCCGTGGCCTACCAATGGAGTGCATATATTGCGCATCGAAGCCTGCGAGAGAGAGTGCGGCTGGTGCAATGCAAAATCGACATCTGCAACCAACTTACGCTCCGTGGGTTTCCTGACCCAAAGTTTTACGGGTTACAGATGTCTGACGTATCCTACAGCATGCTCGAAAGCATCTTAACAACGCCAATGCTACACCCCTACACAACATTACGATATTTTCTGGAAAAGCGGGTCGAAAACGGGTAGAATTAGCAACGCAATTGCTAGCCGAGCAGCAGCAGAACGATAAGCTCGATAGCAGTGTTGAAAAACTTGACTCAAACACTGATGTTTGTCCCTCGAGCAATGAACGGGTGAGCACTACGACTCGAGTGCAAGATGGGCATAACGATACATTCGAGAGAAGTAGCCAATCTCTCGCGAGCATGGCTTTGAACCAAGATCTCAACCGTGTAGGAAAAGTAGGGAAAGATATTGACGATGCAAGCAAGCATAGCTCGTCGGCTCAAATACCGGATCAGTATGCGCCGGTCGCACCTATCACTTTAGATTATGCAGAGCAGGGTCATACATTACACTCATATCAAGACGTTCGCTCGGAGATTCGTGAGCTGGAGAAGAGTATACGGAGGTGTTCTGCCCGACTGCGCGCCTTCGTGGCCAATTTGCCACCTCATTTTCCTACGGTTCACAGATATGGCGTGGATTCTTTCATCACCTGGTGCTCTCTGACATCAAGCTCCATGCTTAGCTTGCATGAATACTTTGATGAGAGGCACATCGAGCGACCTCTCGTTTCCGCACACGAATCTAATCTTCGCAAGCGCTCCATCGGCCTGGCTGGAACAACAATGAGCCACAATGAAGCGCAGCTTTCTGTGCCCACGTCAAATATCCGTGTAAGCACAGAGAACTATCATTGCACACCGCTGAAGGCCATTGCACTTGCATCTACCCCGAACTACACCACACGTGCAATGATGTTTCAGCCCTCCAAAGGTTTCAGTGAGGAAACTTCCCAAGGGAGACTCGACTCTTCTGAGCAGCTCAAGTTTACGGTGCATCACGAAGCAGACCTCTCAAGACAGCAACAATTGCCCTCTATCGGGTCTCTTCTCTCGGCTGACCAAAACGACGTAGCAAGCGAAACGCTCGCAGAGTCTGCACCACTTGTACAGCTACGTTATGATAGTACAGCGCGCTCGATCAATTTGACCCGAACAGGGCGCATCAGTAAGGCGAAGAAGGGACTAAAGGTACACAGCTGCGAATGTGGACGGTCCTATACAAGGATCGAGCACCTCAGACGGCACCAAAAAAACCATACAAGCGAAGACTCGCTCATGTGCGACTTTCCTAGTTGTGGAAAGATTTTCTATCGGCCTGATCTTCTTCTCCGTCACCAAGAACGACACCAAGAACCTCAAGAAGAGCCTGCTCTTCTCGGATGTGGCTCACCAACCCATCAAAGCTCTAGCAGCCATTGGCTCGATCTTGGGTCGCCAACCGACGTTTTCGACTTCTTCTCGGAGCCAATTCACGACCTATTTTCAAATTCATAGAATATACACATATCTCGAGATTTGGATAGAACGAATTCAATGGACACTTCGGTAGCTGAGGCTGGAACTTGAGCTGCACGCGACACAGCCTCCCGTAGGACAAAAGCAATCTTTAGCACACCAACAGTGGCATTGCGAGCGAGGAAACGTTCTTCAAATTTCTATTATTGTGGGGATGACTTGCTTGCACCAATCCTGGCACTTGTCTCGATAGGGCTTGAGCCTCCCTGTCCATTCACTAATTTGTTAATCTCCAGGGCAAAGAATAATGAGATTCGTCGCGAGTAGATAGTGGCCTAAAGCGTCGCATATGCTAAATGTATGCAAAGACCCCAGCTGTCGAATCATGCATACTCTTGAACTCGTCTCCAGTCGAGCGTAGATCAGCGCTAGGCCTGGTGCCAGCAATCCCTCACCGGAGTCTGTAGTCTGTCTGAAAGTAGTTCAGTAGGCAAATACGCTGGCTATGCACGAAATCTTCACGGGCATAAGTAGCCTCGCTCCGCCACAGCATGGCCCCCCTCGTACAGTCGAATGTATACTCCCCAAATGGCCCTGTTGGCTATTGGTAAAAATCGCATATAACTCCTTCATCGAGTAGATAATATGGTTGCAAGGCATTCGACAACCATGACCACATTGGTGAGATGTTTATCCATGAGTGGCACTTATTGATGTTGTTGAACTAATAGCTCGGGCTACCTGGGCCAAATTGGACGGGGCTCCATTGCTCAAGAATGACGACTATTCCTATTCGCTGTGTGTAGCTTGCGGTACGAAATACTGCCGCAGCTGGATGGCGGCGCAGGATGAAAGGTTTCAAAAGTCGTAGAACAGTGGTTAATTGCTAGCGGGAACCAGCGTAATGCCTCATTAGTCCAATCGAGAGATTCAACATGAGTGCGAATCTGCAGCGTAACGTTAAACTATTGTGCTGTGGTACATGGGCACGTGATTTATGATGGACCTTCGGGCTCAGGTAAGGCTTGGATTATTAAGAGAGGGTACTGGGGGATGGGATCAAATGATCGAAGATACCAACTTGGGAACATTATCAATATATGCCATTTATTTCTTACACCAATTGCGGATCGCCCACCTGTATCCTTGAGCATGGAGCAGAACTACTCCACCACCACACACAAAGACATCCTTTCGAAGACACCTCCTAAGTTCTTAATACATAGATCAAGATAGCCTCTTTTGAAGGCTCACAAGCTTCTAAAAGTCTTCGTTACTTGTGTTCTCAAGAAACCTACTACGTCCACGACCGATACCTCCTCGAGCACGTGTAGCGCTAGTGCCTCGTGAGTTGGAGGCGTTCGAAGATCCACCACGGCCAAGCCCACTGATTCCATCACTAGGCCCAGAACGAGCAGCACTCTTGTGTGGACCTTTAGGTGAAATTGGGTGTGAGCCCTGCGGCATGCCAGCTTCATGTTGGGGCGACTTGTCGAAAGAGCGACCAGCCCATGTAAAGGCCTCCCATGCCCCACGGGAGTTGCGCTGCTTGTCGTAATGCTGGCGCCGAGCAGCGATCTCTTCTGGCGTGGCTGGTTGAACCTTTGGGGCGTTAGGTGCAAAGGTTTGGAGGCGATTGCGACTCGTGAAAGGATACTTGGGCGTCCAAAGTTGGTCATCGTACCACTTGTGACGCTCAGCGACCACCTCATCTCGAACTATAGGGCAGTGGAGAGGGATGTGGTTCATTGAAAGTTCATCGAGGCCGCGCGAGACACATTCATCGCAGTGAAGGAGACCTTTCTCGTTGCATGCTTTGCTCACGTGTGTAGTGCTTCCACACTTGGAGCAGTATTCTGCCGTACCACCAAGCGCTTTGGATGCTCCTTGGCTGTACGTCTCGACCAAGCGCGCAACCTCATTGACCGAGCGGCCACAGCCTTTCCTCGCCTGCTTTGGCACAGCCATAAGGATCGCGCAGATCATGGTACGTGCTGCGTCGTTGGCGGCGGTGTGAGCATCGGTATGGTCAAACTCCAATTTATTGACCAGGGCTCGCAAGCCTATCGGATCAGTGGGATGATGCCAGAACTTGCAGTCGACCGCAATCTGCTGTGTGTCTATCACACGGATTATTGTGCCCAACCCATCGATGTCAAAACCAAGATCCTTGCCATTGAGGTGGGCACAATCATTCTTGATTGCGTGGCCCATGATGACGACAGGGCGATTGAAGCCCTTCAGCGCTTTGACCGTGGTGATGGGTTGAACCAATATCTTTTGAAGAATATCCCTTGCTTCGCTAAAGGTAACGAAGCGAGATTTGCCAAAGCGGTTGCCTTCCGCTCCTCTGGATTTGACGTTGGTCGTTAGAAGATGCGATTTCTCGATCAAGCGGAAGTGGTGGTAATGGGCCAGCTGCATGAGATTCTGACCGTGATCACCGAATTGTCTTGCGTGTGATACCATTGCTGACTCTTCAGTATCTATAACGCCAACACCGATCTCCGTCATCTCGTCGCTGTTGAGGGTGTAGTGCTCGACGTCAATACACACCAGCAGCGAGTGCTTAGCAAGATCCTGGGCGATGGTACGCGTGTTGGCCACATTGGGACTCATGCTTGGCTTCATCTCGACCGCTTTGAGTCCGAGGCAATGGTGAAGAATCTCCAAGTCGTTGAAGTTCCGCTTTGCGAAATGGCTCTTGAGTTCACCAAAAGGTGTAGGCGACCCGAGGTCGGCCATGGCAGCGACTACTGAAGTCACGTCAGTGCGGAATATACACAATCTAATGTATCAACTTACAGAGTGGCTTGCCTTTTATAGACTGGTTGATGGAGTAAACTCAGGCAGATTGGGCGCAGGCAGAGTCGAGATCGGTCAATCGTTGGCGGAGTTTAGGATGATCAAAGTCGTTACTGAACGAGAAAGCGCATGTTATAGCAGGGTGAGGGTACATTATATACATTGGGGGGAGTGAAAGAGTAAACGAGAGGAGACACTGTGCTCGCTGGCGAGGTGAGCCCACAGTGGAAGGCATAGTGAAAGGGACATGAGAGTGATAGTCACTCTGGCTCGACCCCAGCCTTGCTTGGTTGTGGACTGGCTGGAGGCAACCTCTTTTATGTTCTCCGAACCCATAGCTGCGCAAATGAACGACCTCAGCCGTTCTCGTCATTCGTAGCTTGCTCGGATGTCATGCGCTTGAAAACACATCATGCAGTATAGTCAATTGCGGGCGGAAGGTAGAATTGTGGTGAGTAACAATGATTGTACATTGTACAGTGGAAACTGTTTCTTTGTTACCATGTAGCTACGTAGCGCTACTGAGATATACTGCGCCATCTAAGCGTTGATTAGAGACAGCTGTTACATCAATCAAGCTTTGTTGTTGGAGACGCTACCAACCCTCAAAACATGCCGTGACCACATTGTTGGTTTTTATGTCAGTAACGAACCGAGTGTAACCAATCGAGGGCTTCTAAATCTTCCAAGGTCACTTGGGCCCAGCCGGCAACAATAACTTCGTTGGAGACAGTGACTTCTGGACCATGTAGTGCAAATAACATGCAGTTCGTATCGAGATTACCCCGCGCGACATCATGTAGATTTTCCTTCGTAGATGCAAGCACAATGCTCGCAACTGGCCTTAGGCCTTGCACCAGGCAGTGCTCGAGGACTTCCTTGCCGGACTTTGAGTATAGTTCTTCATTCAGATCGGAAAAGGGGGTCGCTGGCAAGAGTGGCAGGCTTGGCGAGACTGTGGAATCTGGAGATGAGCCGAGGAGGCTGGAGACAGAGTCGTTGGGAGACGGCATCGTGAGGAATGAAGCCTGTGCCTTGGGAGTGATAAATTCAATCATCGTAGATAGAGAGATCATAGCACACTGGAAGAAGGAGTCCGAGACTTCAATTTACTCGAAACCCTGTGCGCGGTTGAGCAGTCTGGAGAGCGTACAATAGATAGAAGTTATACTCCATAGCCGAGTAGTACCGATACTCGAGGCGAGGTGGTGATCATTGCGAACACTATGAGCGATATAGGTCAATTGCAATAGTATAACCATGTAATGAAGGGAAAGCTTGATCAATCGAGTGGCCAGCAGCTAGCCACTCTTGAGATTCTTGAAAGGATAAGAGTGGATCTCCATGGTGTTTCCATTCTCAGAGCTTATCTGCGTGCGGTAAGCTCTTGGTGAGACACGACCTTCCTCATCCTCATGATATATCATGGAGTCCGAGCAAACCCGAAATTTGATTCATAGCATTGAGACTAGTTTGACGCCCTCGGTTTGCTCCTGACTGACGTCTTGGCAAGGTCATAGCAATTGCTGGATAAACATACAAGTATGTGAAGAAACACAATGTGAATCCACAACCAAGATCGAGAGTGTCAAACAATGTATCTTCATACCAACGGTAGCCACTGTACACACACAGTGCCTCCCTTTACGACTACTACCCCCCGTGGCTTCTGTCATGAACGAGTACCCCGAATATGCGTTTTTGAGTTAAACACGACCGATATCTACGTGCAGCTGCAGAGTAGTCTGACACTCGCTGTTTTTACCAGTAGCACGATTGTCAGTCCCGTTGCTTCCCATCTTTTCAGCCAATTTCTCCAGTGTGGATATCCACTGCAAATCGTCAGCTGTGGCGTTCCTCTGGTATCTATACACAGAACGAGGCGCTCGCTTGGTTAAAGAACCCCTGACGGGGCGGACAACCTTCACCGGTCAATCTCGAATGGCTACCACACCCCAATCTATGTCCGTGCACGGCACAGCCCCGGCGACTATACATGACCAAGATAACGCACAAAGCTTCGCGTTTTCCTGTCTCCACCTGCCCCATCTTAGCAACAAGCATAGATTCGCAAGCCGATGGCGGACGACGCATCCCCGCCGCGCCCTGCAGATGACGCAGTGTCGTTGCACACCATCGCTGAACCTGACGTGTACTCCGCACAAGAGCAAGAGCAGGCAGACGCGGACTATGCGCTAGCTTTGGCGCTCGAAGAAGAGGAGGAAGAGCGCGCGAGGGATGTTGCGCGCTCGAGGGCAGAAGCTGCAGAACGGGAAGCATTGATTGCACAGGAAAGAGAAGAGCAGCAGCCAAATGGACCATATCGTGATGATATCCAAGTGATAGATGTAGATAGAGATGATGTCGAGGATGGGATTGTTGATAGTCTACCCTATCGCGATGACCCCAGTGCAGAAGGCGAAGATGCCGAAGGCCTGGAGGATCCTCGTCCAGCGCCTCCAAAAACAGTCTGGGGCAAAACACGCCACTATATCGGTCGTTCTGCGCGCTGTCTTCGAGACTCGACTCGTCGAGTCACATCCTGGAAATCTGGAATCGTCAAAAAGGCCCTGGTCATAGTCATCATCACCCTCATCGCCGTGGGGGTTTTGATCAAAGTGTTGGTACTCATCGGTCCGAGCGACGAACCCGAGGAACCGGAGAAACCTCTTACACCAAGAGAGCGTGCATTCCAGGAATCAGGCTCCATGAACAGATATCTGGTCTTGCACAAATTGTATCCTGACCTCGAGGATAGCGCAAGTTACGAGTGCAAGCGTGTTTGGAAGACACACACTCCCGCCTTGAAATGCCACCAAGGACTACTATCTACGGCGTGGGATAAGGGTGACGGCGACCATATCCGCGCTGCGAAAATGGATATATATGGCTACTCGAAGCTCGTGTGCGATGCGCCGCGGTGGACATGTAGTCGCGCGATCCGAGATCTGAAGGATAACATGCAGGAAGCGTGTGACGAGCGGACAGACCGGTTTGATTGGGACAACTACCAAGCGCGAGACTTGCGATACTTTGACGACGAAGAGGGGCGGGATTCCGGTCCCATGCAGCTTGCGCAGAGCCTCACTGCCCGCTATGACACCCTTTGCGAGGGCCCTGGAAATGGATTTTGGGGGACGCCGATTGAGTGGGATACGTACACGGCTGAGCTGTGGATGCGATGGGGCATTGCGGATGGGAAAGATGCGGGAAGAGATCTAGGGTATTTGGATAAGTTTTTCCTGGCCACGAACGAGAAAAAGACGATTGAAGCGCATGTCGAGAAGGGGTCAGTGGAGACTGAGGCGGGGTCAATGACATACGAAGTCGATGTGCCTGATCGAAGAGTCGGACCAGGCGATGGCGAAACAGACTGTGGTAATAGCATACGCGATTGGATAGAGACGAAGTGGGCCAGCTTTGAGTATGGAGCAGTCATGGACCAAACGACAGGCGATCCAATGTCCTTGGTCAAGTTCAATGCCTTGATGGAGAAGGCGATTAAGAGATGCGAAAAGTTCGAGGCAGGACAGATGATAAGGCGACGACATGAGATCTGGGAGCAGTTTGGCATGTGGTGTGACGGCGCGCCATGTCGCGAGCAAGCAGTTCCAGACGTTGCATTGCAGCTCATTCACGGGCTGAAACAAGACGATTCACCATTGCCAGGGATCCGCAAGATGGTGAACCAAACCGGTGCCCCAGTGGAGGCATTGCAAGCCCTTCACGACGATCTTCTCGAGATGCCGTGCAGTATCTGGATGGATGAGACAAGGCTACAAGAAGACATTATGCCCTCCGACTTCCGCGTCCGCCGGCTATGCAGCGACGAATGCCGCAATGCCATTGACAGGATACAAAAGCGCCACGGCGATCTCTTCCGCGAAGCAAGTAACAATCTGCCAGCGGAGAACATATTCGCACAATGGGCCGTGATGCGCCGCCGCGCAGAAGCGACGTGCAAGGGCCTCGAGTACAAGGAAATGATCACAAGAACCACACCGCTCTGCGCACCAGGCTACGCGTTCCTAGGCCATCCTGGATGGATTTTCCAACAGCCTACGAGCAAAAAGGATATCCTCGAGGCATTTTCACCCGCGGTAGAGAAGCTGGCAAAATCTCTCCCGGACTACATTCGCAAACCAAGCTCAGATACCGGGACTCAGCGACGGCTGGCACGCCAGCTCTCAGAGAGTGTGTGCAATAGGTGCTCTGGTAAGCTTCTGCTGGGTACGACTCCGGATTGGATCATGTTGGAGGCGCCGTCTGGTAGAAGGCTTGACGTGGCGAAGCAGATAGATTGGTACTTGAGGGACAGCGAGGATGTCGATCGCGAGGAATATAAGCGGGTGGCTGAACTGTATGGAGCGACTTGTAACAAGATCGTGAGGGGCTCGGCTTGGACAAAGGAGTAGTGGTCTGGCTGGGTGTTTGTGCGCAAGTCTGAATTAGGACGAACTTGAGGTTTTCTTGTTCTACGAGAATTTAAGATGACTATATTTTTCTGTCCAACTCCTTTCAAGTCTCCTTGATCAAACGACTACGCTGTATTGTAAATCTTGTAGCAATCCTTATTTGTCGTTTTTTGGTCGATGATTGACTGTAGTTTGTTGTTGAATTACTGGTATACCTCACTCATCCAATCATCTTCCATCGTCTTATGATATCTTGAACCAAAAGTGAACCTCCCTCTTCCTGGATCTTCGTAATCACATACCAACGACCCGCTACTACAACATGTAAAACGATCCCCCATCTCAATGACACTGAGCTGGGTAAGGTCATTGCTTTGTGTGATTGGTCGATCCGCGAATAAGATGGGTAAGTCATAGCTCAGCAATAGAGTCTGGTCATCATTTATCACTTTGAGGAGGGTTTCAACGAAGCGTATTTGATTTGACCTTTCATTCAGCTAGGATCATGGCTTGTAAGATTTAAAAAACATTAGAGCAACTTGATCAGCTACTGAAAGGGTGGAAATGCAGGCACGAGAAGAGGACTTGGGAGATGCGGGGACGTTGGCGGATATCGGTAAGGTTGATGCTGGACAGTAGAGGAGATGGAATACTTGACGACTAGGGAGGGTGAAGATGGATGAATATGCGAGGTGATGAAATTGAATCGATATGCTGTTCTCAAAAATGCTCATCTCCCACACATAAACCCCATCCCGCTCCTCATCATATCCACCCAAACTCCGATATGTAAATGCAACATCCCAACGCCCGACGCTCAACGCTCATTCAATCCACATCAACCATCTCTGTCGTCTAGTAATACTCCTCCAACCCGCTAAAAGCATCATAGTCCGTCCCCTTGGGACACGTCCAATCTCTCGCACCCGCATCCTTTGGCAAAATCCCCGCCTCCCAGCCCCGCCTATAACTCCACTGACTCGCCTTCTCCGTCTCCCACGTCCAGTAAAACCAGCCCCAGCCCGCCTCGAACGCATCCATCTGCGCAATGGCAAACTGGTACAGCCACTTCTTGTACTCGGCGCTGTATTTGGACGGCTCCTCGTTTGCCTTGTCGCAGTTGCACGTGGCGGTTTTCAGGGGGCATTGGGGCACGAGGACCGAGGACTTGGGGTTGCCGGTGTTGAAGGTGCCTTCCCAGCGTGTGCCGGTGCCGACGTTGTTGATGTACTGGGTGCAGTCGGTGTCGGCTTGGGACCATTCACCGCACATGGTGGGGCCGAAGCCGGTTTTCTTGTCCATGGAGCGCGTGCTCTGCACTGTCCACGCTTTACATGCAAAGTTCAGCTTATCCCTGTGCTTCAGCGACAATTGATCCGTGTTGAAGATGACGTATTGGTGCACGTCAAGTAGCAGGTCGTTGTTGCCCTGGAGTTTGCCTTGCCAGTTGTCTAGGCCCATGAATCCGTCGCCGAAGACGATGATGGCGGTGATGTTGTCTTTGCGAATTTGTTCGATTGCCTTTTGCGTCCAGGCGACGACTTTGTCTGTGTCGAGCTCGACGTTGCGCGGCTCGTTGACGAGGCCGTACATTGTTACGACATTCTTATAACGCGGTTGCGCAAAGAAGACTGATAATTTGTGATGTATGTCCAACGTGCGTTGTGCATTGAGGTCCCCGTCTGTGCCATTGAGCCAGCCTATAACGCCCTGACGGCCAGAGTGGTTCCACCCGTTTTGGCTGCCCGGCGCGCCGTGGAGGTCGAGATTGACGCGCAGGCCATTCTGGCGGCAGTATTCGATACCGCGGAGGAGGTAGCGCCAGGATGTCATGGGGATGTAAGGGTCGCCTTGGTAGGTTTCGACAATCCAGTAGCCGAAAGGGAAGCGGACATGGTCCATGCCGGCAGCGCGGATGTCGGAGAAGGTCTTCTTGGTGATGAAGGCGGAGTAGTGCTTCTCCATTGTGTCTTTTGCCTTGGCTGGACCGAGCTTGGTGAGCAGAGTCCACTCGTCGACGATGCCTTCTTTGGAGCCGTAGTTCTCGAAGAATGAGGGTGTGATGAATGGTTCGATGTTGAGCCAGCCGCCGACATTTACACCACGAATTGGCATCTTCCCATACTCGAACTTGTCTTTGAGGCTTGGAACCCTAGAGTTGGCTTTAACGTCATCATCCCATGTGGAGTTGAGGCCGATGATGGGAAGGCCGCCGACCTGCTCTTTGGTGTATGTAACATTGAAATCGTACGTGTCAAACCACGCCCACGGATCGTAGTAGCTGCCACGGTCTGCCTCAGGTACGCTGTTCCGGTCATGGCCGTCCAGATTGCTTGTCTTGGGTGTGGCGCCTGCAGCGGCATTGGTACTGGAGCTGTCACCGCCACTCTTCTTATTCGACAACATGACGGCGACGGGTATGATGATGGCCAGGATGATGAGGACAGATGCGATAGCGATGGCGATCTTTTTCCACTTCTTCCGTTTCGCGAGCTGTTCTGCTGAGTAGACAGTGGGCGGGCCACCGCCACCTCTTTTCTCCATCATGTACTGGTATTCATCATCGTCGATTGCACCCTCTTCAGCCAGTGGTCCACTAATGACGCGGCGCTTCTTCTTCTGCTCGGTCTTGTGCTGCTTCTCCTGCCGTCGCCTCTCTCTCTTCTCGTCGAGCTCGGATGGCGTGTGCTTGGCTTCGTGCTTCCGTCTCCTGTCTTCCCGCTCATCTTCAGTGTGGGCGCTCCGTCTGTTGTCCCTTTCTGGGTCCACCAGCGGCTGTTGACTCTCCCTAGCCCTTCTCCTCTCCTCCCTTCTCCGCTTGGCCTTCTCTTCCTGCATCGCAGCATCACTCTCAATTGCACGCCGGCGGTCTTCTTCAACCTTGTTTTCCTTCTTCTTCTCGGCGCGTTCGTGCTTCACCCGCTGCCTCTCGAGATCCTTCTCCTTCTTGCGGACCTCGCGAAGGTACTCGTCATCATAGTCATACTGGCCCCAGCCGCCAGCCTTTTTCGCATTCACCTTGTCCAGCTTCGCCAGCGCATCTAGACTCAGTTGGGCTGAACCGCGGCTCCTGCTCCCACTGCCATCTGTTGTAGAATTGCGCCGCGAAGTGCGCACTTTCCGCGGACTGGGACTCTGTTGTTCCGCGTCGCTTTGGTGTCGCGATTGTCGTGGTGGGCGCGGCAGTAAATCACCCTGCGAGTCGGTCGCGCGGTGTCCCTTGCGCCGCCTACCGTCGTGTTCGTAGGGTGTGTTTTCGCCGCGAGATTCTCTACGCCGTCTGCGTTCAGGATCTGCGTCACCGTGCGATTCTCTCCTGCGTCTTCTTTCCTCGCCTTGAGGACGCCGCCGTGACGGGTCGCGCTCTGCCTCGCTCGGCATTTGGCTCGTGGCGTTTGGGAGGAATGTGGAAATGCGATCGGATGCGGGGTTGGAATGCGCAAAGCTCTTCGATCAATGGTTATAACATGGATTGCGTAAATATGTACATGAATAAACAAAATTACGCCAGAACGTCTAATTATGACAGTGAATATGTACAATTATCTGCGACACGAATGAGGCTCGACACGTTGTCGTTGCTATGGAGACGCTCAGATGTCGGATTCCTGCTTGGGTGGCCGAGCGCCTGGGCGCACATCGAAAACCAGGCCACGCATCTTGGAACTGCATCTTGGAATCCTGGCACCCAGCATCACGGGTGTGACGGCATGGCCGCTTTGTTTGGACCTTCGTTCTGTCGTCGGCCAGTCGAAATTGCTAAAGCTCAAAGCAATCGTCCATATGTGCATTGTTCTGGGCACAATCACCTTCATGATGATGCGGGTGGGCAGTCTCTACAAAAAGGCCAACCAGTTCCAGGCTATGATGAGACCCTGCATGCCACAGGCGACACAGCACTGTGATCGGCGCAGCCACCCGCTCGTATCTGACAATGACATCACAGCACGTGCAATTCCAACCATGTGGCCAACAATGGAAAAGAGCCGCAGCCAAAGAAAGTGGTGGCTAGGTTTCTTTGCTGTTGCGTAAAAGCATTGCTATCTGTGTGGTATCATTGCTAAGAATGCCGAGTAAATGCAAAAAATCAGTCTCCATGTCCCGGAGTTGCCCGCCCAATCAAGCCGTGAAGGCGAAACCGTGTCCTTCTAATCCATGCAAGTGGCAGTGACGGTGTAATCGTGCGGTCTTGTGTTGTGACCCAGTTATAATGTGGCCTGTGTGATATCATCGACTGAGATTAGAGGTCCGACGATGAGGGTATGTTCAATAGCGCGGTCTGGCTGGAGTTTGTCGTTGGTGATTCGCGAAACTGGCCTACACAACAAAACGTGATGCAGGTCGAGTTCCATGTTCGTTAGACATGTACAATTCACTCAAGAAGAGGAAACGGCTCGAGATGAGCCGGCTGCGTCCGTCGAGGCGGGTTCCTTTCCCTTATCGACCTGCTTCTTCTCGTCGTCGCTGTAGAGGCCATGCTCGTAGATGTAGTCAACGACCTTGTCCGGAATGTAGTAACGAATGCTCTTGCCCCGCTTCCTGAAGAGGCGAATTTTGGTGGACGAGACGTCGTTCTGGATGAGCTGTGGAATGACACGGATATTATCCCGGAACTGTTGCAGGCTTACAAGCGCATCGTCTGAAGAACTGTTAGACATGGTCGCGTTAGCTGCTATATCTGTGCACGTACCGATATCTGTGCCGCTGCGTTCAAGGATGAAAGCACCATAGTGACCCAGGATTCGGTTGAGATCTTCGCTAGCCCACAAACCAGGTGTGCTCATGGTTTGAATCAGGTCGGCGCCAGCGAGAAGCGCTACGTGGATGCGCTTCTTGTTGCCGGTGCCGTCGTCGATACCGCCTCGGACCTCGTTCAGCTCGTGATCAAAGTGGTCGAGCACCTTGACCGTGGGGAGGTACTCCTTGTGCAGCGGCTCCCAAGGATCCACGCCAATCCACGTCGAGCTGTCCATGACGGCGATTCTCGTCATGTTGATTCGGTCTTGCGCAGAGGCTAAGCCAGCCTTCTTGTAAGCATCTCCGACCGGGCTGAAGAATCCGCCCACGACTTCGTATTCAGTCTCAAACTCGCAGTAGTCGGCTGCCTCCTCGAACATGCGGAGATGGAGGTTTGTTGGCGGGGAGAAGGAACCGCAAGAGATCAGGACGAGGGGTTGCTTGTTGGGGCTGGACAGGGTCGTCTTGAGCCTTTGTGAAGGGAAGGTGTAGTTGTCGAGCGTCATGGCGTCGGTGTTGCTGAGGCCAGCGTCGTTGAGAATGTCGCGGTTGGTGGTGGAAGAAGTCATGTTTGCGGCGTAGGGCTTCCGGTCAAGGACGGCGCAACGGCGGATAGTGTGAGACCACCCGGAGTGGAATGGCCGATGGCAAAGTGGCAGGCGGAGAGGCTGTGACTGGTGGTGAAGAGGGAGTCGGATTCTTGTATAGGGTGCGAGGGATCTGCGGGGTAAGATCAGTGGGCGGCCGGAGGGAGTCATGAAGGTGGAAGGCTCACGGCCGATCGGAAACCGCTTAGTAGTCACAGTAGAGTGCGTTTAGTGGGCAGTGGCTTGATTGCTAAGAGGTGCCGCGGGATGGCCGGAAAGTGGGATTGGGCGTGGGGCCTTGTTTGTTAGGTTCCAGCTGCTTTGGGAGAGTAATGTCTTTGAAGGGAGAATAGAAGATTGAAAGAAGAGGTGTCTGTTGGGACGGAGGAAGTCAGCGGAAGGCAATTAATGAAACGGCAGGCCAGGCTACCGTAGATACCGGTAGTCTAGGCTGTGGAGAGCAGGCTGGCCCCGCATTTACGGTGCGCAATTGCTACAAACCATGGTGCCTTTTTCCGGCCAGGCAAACGTCTCCAACACAATCTCCGGCACTAAGACCGGCGCCGCACTGTTCACCCTGCAAAGAATCGTGCGTCTGCAGCAACCTTCTGCGAGAATGGCCCGCTTGCTGCACGCGCTGCATTCCTGGGCGCGAGATGCCGCGTGGAGGGCACTCACGTGGGGTGGTGCGCGAGTTCGGAGCTCGCCACGGCCGCGCTTCGCTGGAGACGCCGATTCACCGATGGCTTTGTACTGCGAACGTATTTCGAATGTTACCACTCGTCGTGGAAGGCGATTGGGGCATGGTGGTTGTTATTGCGGGCAGCCCAGGCACGGGGTACCTCAGGGTGCGTTAACGGGAGATATTGGCTCTTCTGTAAACGATCTGCATGCTTAATAGTTTTTATTCGTGTGTTCCAGTCTGTGACGACGGCGTAACCTTTTCTACGCAAGACGGCGAGTACCTGGTTGGCTCCTCTCGATGTCTGCCTCGGTCACCGCGTTTGGTTCCAAAGGTTGCTTGCATCTGTACATGGAATTCTAAAAAAAATTTACCAGTAAACGTGTGTGGACGGCTCCGAGGCAGAGGAAGGAGCGCCACAGAGGGTGGCTTATCGATAAAGAAGCGTCACGTCCACCCGACGTCCGACTCTACCTGGGCCCATTCACCCATTCGACTCCAGACCAACCATTCTTGACACCGAACCCAGCGTCTTGTCCAGCATCCATCACACTCATTTCCCGCACACACACCCACCGCACTTTCACCCTCCCATCAACGCTCCTTTGCTTGGCAGCATCACCATGCACGGCCCTGATTGATGGCACCTCGTGAAAGCTCCCATCCCGACCGCGACAGCAGGTACGCTTCCCCGCTTGTTCATCATAGCCACAGTACCGCCTCTGCAGCATCCGGCACCACTACTGCTGCCACCCTCAATCTCCTCTTACTTTGCTCTGCTTTACTTTGCTGGTGCAGCGCTGCGACACCCGCCAACGGGGCCACAGTCTGATCACGCCCATTGTCGATTTCTCCGCGCAATATCAGAACCAGAATCTCATGTCTACGTCCAGAGTGACCCGCTCCGCCGCACGGCGATCTACAGGATCCAACAACGACACCACACCCAACCCACCGCCCCCCCCTCCCTCTGCTCCCGCTCAGCGCCCGCCAGCCTCGACGCGCAAGAGAAAGGCTGCTCCACGTGACGCAAGCCCAGAACAACCGCCAAACAGACCCGCGGACACTTCTGCACGCGACGGTCGTGCTAAGCGTACCAAGACCGACTCTCAGGACGCACCTGCCCGCTCCAAGAAGGTCAAAGGCAAAGGCAAAGCCGCCATGTCTTCAGCCGAGTTGGTCCCAACACGTCCCCGCCATGTCCCATGCTAACAAATGACAGCCAACCAACAGACGTAGCCGAAGACAAGACGAGCACACCGCAGTCTGTCTCCTCACGACGCAAAGGCGGTCGCAGGAACGGTGGCGACAGCTCACGGCGGCAACCCAAGACGCCCAACCCCGACAGCACAGCAGACGTTCCTTTCACATCACAACGGGGCTCACGCAAGTCGGCTCGGGCCGAGGAAGACACAACTATGGAGGATGCCCCAGAAGATGCATCTCCAGCTGCTGCTCGAGGTGCAGGCGAGGACCACCTGAGCGACGACGATAATGGCGACGCTCACTACGACGATGACGACGACGACGACGATGATGATGATGACGACGACGCCTTCACATCAAGCTTTCTCGGCCGTCATCCAGGCAGTCTCGCGGCGCTGCGGCAGTTGACAGGCATGATGGCGGGCACGACCCAGCGCCTGCGGGGCATACTCGAGCAGCTCAAGTCACCAGACATGTCAATGCAGCTCATCGCTCTGCAGGAGCTATCAGAAGTGCTCCTCATCTCCACGGAAGATAATCTGGCTGGTCACTTTTCGCCAGACGCGTACGTCAAGGAGCTGGTCAAGCTCATGCAACCAAACGAGTTCACAGGCGAGGAGAATCCGGAAGTCATGATGTTGGCTTGTCGTTGTCTTGCCAATATGATGGAGGCACTACCAGCAGCAACGGCAAATGTGGTCTACGGCGGTGCGGTGCCCGTTCTGTGCTCGAAGCTGCTCGAGATTGGCTTCATCGACCTTGCAGAACAGAGCTTGAGCACGCTGGAGAAAATCTCAGTAGAATTCCCTTCGTCCATCGTGCGCGAAGGTGGCTTGACCGCATGTCTGACATACCTTGACTTCTTCCCCACGAGTACACAGCGATCTGCCGTCACGACTGCTGCCAACTGTTGTCGCAACATCCCTGATGATTCCTTCCCGACCGTCCGCGATGTCATGCCGGTGCTCGAAAACCTCTTGAACAACAACAGCGACCAGAAAGTGGTAGAACAAGGGTGCATTTGCGTCTCGCGAATCGTGCAGAGCTTCCGGCACCAAGAGAACAGGCTTGAAGAACTCGTCAGCACCGGAATGCTGAAAGCCATTCTGCGGCTACTGCTCCCAGGCACAACCAATATGATTGGTTCGAACATTCATACCATGTTTCTGCAAGTGCTCGCCTACACCGCCAAAGCCAGCCCAACGCTGTCAGCGGAGCTTCTCAAGATGAATGTAGTAGACACACTGTACCAGATCCTGACCGGGGTGTCTCCACCCACAGGTACTGAGGATATTGCTACCAAGATCGATTCCGTCGTCATTATGCAAGCGCTGATCCATCGCCCTAAAGACCAGGTGTATGAGACACTCAATGTCATTTGTGAACTGCTTCCCGACGTCCCAAAGGACGGACTGCTCTACCTGGACGACCTACTCGATGCAGGTTACCCAGGTGGAGAGCCTCAGCCTCTTTCCACCAAAGGCAAGCAGACTTCCAACGAGAAGCGGATCGAACTGCTCGAGGCCTGCAAGCCAGAGGTCAAGCGCTTCGCTGTTATACTGCTCCCTACCCTGACGGATGCCTATTCAAGTACCGTCAACCTCAGCGTTCGTGAGAAGGTTCTCTCTGCGCAACTCAAGATGTTGTCGAATCTGGACACGGACATTCTTGAAGAGGCTCTTCGCACTGTTCCGTACGCCTCATATCTGGCATCAATCTTCTCCCAACAAGACCATCCGAGCTTGGTGACGTACGCACTACAGGCAGCGGAATTGCTGCTCAAACGGCTAGAGACCATCTACCGATACCAATTCTACCGAGAAGGTGTCATTTCCGAGATTTCACAACTGGCAGATCGTCCTCTCATTGCTACCGATGTAGCGGCAGCAGTAACCGAATCACAACCAGCTCTCGAGGCTGAACCTGCAACTGATCCTGCGGCTGGCGGTAACCCTTTGGAGGATCTTGATATGGGTCACGAAATAGAGGTTGAACCTCAGTCTGAGGATGACGGCGATGACGAAATCGACGGCAACGCTGGAGAAGAGATCGATATGGAGCAGCATGATATCCCAGATCATGATGACGACGACGACGATTCAGACTCGTCGTCTTCGTCTGGCCACCCGGAACCTCCTGCCGTACACAACATCCAAGATATCGTCACCCTGCGGGCCAAGAAGTTCATAGAAGTGCACGAGAACGAGAGCGACAAGCCGGTCAAAGAGAAAGCGTCAGAAGTCCTTGCAGATCTGCAGTCGCTCGCAAAAGACATCCGAGATTGCGTTCAAGATGGATCACAGGCAAACTGTACCGATTTGTTCACTCGCCTTGCTGCCTACTTTGAGGGTGATGCACTTGACAGCATCACTAGCTACGAATTAAAAACTTCAAAGATTGTGGACGTACTTCTCGAGGTATTTGCGGCGCCGAACCCAATTAGTGGCGTGGATCATCGATCAACCTTTTTGGAGGTGTTTCTGGGTCGTAGTAGCCAGCTGAAGGTCAAGACAGCGAGCAGTGCATCTCCAGCAACTCCGTTCAGCGTCTTGGTCAACAAGCTTCAGGACCTTCTTAGCAGATCCGAGCATTTCGAGGTCTTCACCGTGGGCCAGCATGCACATGATGGACGTGGTGGTGCAGCATCTATGCTTGCCAAGCAGCTGCGTCTGAAGCTTGTAGCAGACAAGGACTCTGGCATCCCTGAATCCTTCCGCAATATCATGGTCTCTATCCACGCCATTGCAATGTTCAAGTCTCTGGACGACTATTTGCGGCCTCGCATTAGTGCACCAGAGAGGACACGCAGCTCAAGGACGGCTCGCGAGCAGTTTGCAGCGGCATATGCACAAGCCTTGGCTGAAGGTCGTGCTCCTCCCCCGCCCCACACTCCCTCTGATACTTCTACGCGTCATTCAAAGAAGGCGCCAAAACCGAAGAGCGATGCTGATGAGACTTCTCAAGCCGGCCCAAGCTCTGCGACCCGGGACAAGACTCGTCGCTCCAGTCGTCGACATCAAAACGAGCTTCCTCCTCCCCCACCACCCCCACCCGTCATTCCGCACTCCAATGAGGATCACGATCAAGTAGAGTGCGCTGATGAGGAACGTCTTTCTGATGATCAAGCCTCTGTGGATGATGACAGTGCCCTCAATGCGATTGTCGATGATCTCGAAGATGAGCTCGATGAAGATGCGCCAGACCCATCGGCCGTCAGTGTGGAGGTCGCAGCGACCGGGAAGACCACCGCGCGTAAAGAGGATGGCACTCGCATTGCGACACCCGTTCATGGCACACCATTGTCCAAGCCCCCGCCAGAAACCCGCACTCCATCATCGCGCTTGTCGGCGTTGCTGCAAGACTCTGCCTTGCAACGAAGACTTGGCAACGCTGCCAGTGCCCTCTCGTATGCCGCTGCTGTGCAGTCGACGCCACAGGATTGGCATATTGAGTTCAGCGTCAACGATCAGCCGATTTCCAACGACACTACCATCTACCGTGCGGTTCATTTCAGCCAATCGCAGCCACCAGAGATTGCACACCGGACGGTTTGGAACGCGGTACATACCATCAAGTTCAAGCGTGTACAGGGCCCGCCTCCCAGTGATGCGACTTCACTTTCTCCGCCCCCAGAGTCTGCGTCGGAGGCATCAGGAATGCCAGTATCATTAAGCGAGCATCCTGTAACGTCGAGTATCCTTCGTCTGTTGAGTATCCTCCATGGCTTCAATGCGCATCTCGACGACATCCTTTCCGACAACAAGGAACAGATCAAGCGCAACGTAGAGCCGCTCTCGCAATTTGTCAACACCAAGCTGACTGCTAAGCTCAATCGTCAACTAGAAGAGCCCTTGATCGTCGCAAGCAATTGTCTACCAAGCTGGAGCGAGGATCTTGCTCGCCTATACCCTTTCTTGTTCCCGTTCGAGACCCGCCATTTGTTTGTACAATCGACTTCCTTCGGCTATTCCCGTTCCATGACACGATGGCAAAACTCACAGCCTAGCAACGACTCAAGACGCGACCGTCACCGTGACGAGCGCCCATTCCTTGGTCGTCTCCAGCGTCAAAAGGTGCGCATTGCACGCTCTCGCATCCTGGAGTCGGCTATGAAGGTCATGCAGCTATATGGACACTCAACCAGCATGTTGGAAGTGGAGTACTTTGAGGAAGTCGGTACTGGTCTTGGCCCAACTCTAGAGTTCTACGCTACCGTGTCCCGCGAGTTCTCGAAGAAGAAGCTGAAACTTTGGCGCGAGAACGAATCCGCTGAAGATAGCGAGTATGCTTTCGGCAAGCGAGGCCTTTTCCCTGCTCCCATGAGTGCTGAAGAGGGTGCTTCTGTAAATGGGGAGCGTCGAGCCGAACTATTCAAGACCCTTGGCAAATTTGTCGCTCGATCGATGATGGACTCACGGATTATCGACGTGTCCTTCAATCCGACCTTCTTCCGCCTTGGCGAGAGCGATGCCACCGTGACTGTCAAGTCCGTTGATGAGGGTCTCGCAAAGTCACTGAAATTCCTCCAGCAGTTCGCCGATGCCAAGAAGCAAGTGCTCGCTGATAACGAGCTGTCATCCGCCACGAAGCAGGAAACTCTACAAAATATTGTCATCCAAGACTCTCGTGTCGAAGATCTAGCCCTGGACTTCACGCTCCCTGGTTTCAGCTCGATCGAGCTGGTGGAGAATGGATCAGACACAGCCGTCACCATTGACAACGTGGATGAGTACATCGAAAAGGTCGTAGACTTTACGCTTGGTTCCGGAGTGCAGCGACAGGTCGATGCATTCAGGGCAGGATTCTCTGAGGTCTTCCCATACTCGGCTTTGAAGGCGTTCACGCCTGATGAGCTGGTGATGCTGTTCGGTAGGACTGACGAGGACTGGTCGCTTGAAAGTAAGTTATTTCAACTGTTGTCGCTATTGTCACACTAACATGTTTGCAGCTCTCATGGATTCTATCAAGGCGGATCACGGCTACAACCTCGACAGCAAGAGCGTGCGCAACCTTCTGCACACTATGAGCGAATTTACGGATGCCCAGCGTAGAGACTTTTTGCAGTTCATCACCGGCAGTCCGAAGCTGCCTATTGGGGGTACGTTATATGCTCATCAGCACTGTCGATCTTCACTAACAAGTTCTTAGGTTTCAAGAACCTCACGCCCATGTTCACCGTCGTGTGCAAGCCTAGTGAGCCACCGTACACATCCGACGACTATCTGCCCTCCGTCATGACTTGCGTCAATTACCTCAAGATGCCCGACTACAGCACTGTCGGAATTCTTCGCGAGAAGCTGGGTGTCGCCATCCAGGAAGGCCAGGGCGCTTTCCATCTTTCGTAAATTGCGCGGTGTGAATTGTTCCCAGGGTTGGAGTCTGCATCTATACCATGTAACACCAGTTCATCGTAAGGGGGGTTTATGGTTTCTTTCTCATGAGAATGGATGAATGGGCGATGATGCATTGCAGGTGTATATTATTTAGGCATTCTGATTCTTTCATTGCTCGGCGCGCTGATGCCCCTATGTGGCAGGATATAGAAAGCTGCGCTAACATCTCATCATGAATGGACATGTTGCACAGATGCAGTTGTGCCTTGTTTATGCACGTGACATTATGCAATAGGTGAGCAAGTCGCATCATCCCATTCTTCGCCACGTACATCTATCACCAGTCCCTACCGATACGTATCCTTATTCCCATCCCTCCCCGCTCCTCCAACCATCTCATACCTCCCCGCACTCCCCTCTCCCCCCGTGCCCCGCCCACCCATCCGCTCCTCCATCTCCACACTCCAAACCCCCCCTTCCTCATCCTCCAACTTCTGATACCTCCCCCTCTGCCCCCCCGTCCCCGCCCCCCTCATCATGCCTTCGCCGCCAATCATGCCCGCACCCCCAATGTACGCAGTCGGATCATCAGACGCGAGTCTCGCCGCGCGTTTCCGGCGATCGCGCTTGTTCTTGCAGATTACGAGGGTGATGATGAGGCAGAACATGCCGACGGTGGCGAGGACGCAGAGGACGATTACGATTATGAGGCCGCGGGCTTCGGTTTTGTTCGCGATGACGGACGGCATGGTGGGTTGCTTCGCGCTTGGGAGCGGGTGAGCGGGTGTTGTATGTGGTGTGCTTTGGATATAATACAGGCCGAATTGGTGTGTTGTACAAGTGCGAGTGCGAAGAGCAGACAGTATATAGACGGACGCTTTGGCGGGTAGGTGGTGGCCGGGTGGAATGGCGTCCTCGTCGATTCCCGGGTCCAGTCTAATTGTGAATACGAGAGCGACAGATGAGAAAATTGCGAGATGCACGTGTATGGGGTGGAGGGGAGGTTATAAAGTCTCCCAAGATTCAAGGCCAAGCTGGAAAACGCTGCCGTACACGATCCGAGTACACGGTACGCTTTGCACAGCGAATAGCGTCCGTGGGAGACATAGTTTAAATGTATTTTGAGGAGTGGGGACGGAGATTATGAGGCCACTTCGTCGTGGAGGGTCCAGATGGAGATCTTGGATGTGGCGGTGCATTTTATATTCTGTTTGCGCGAGGCTGATGCGATCTCATCGTGCACTCGGAGTACATCATGTACCCATTGTTCATAAGAGTGTATCAGATTAGATAGACACTGAGACATCGTATGTAATCTTCTGCATTAATTGAATGTTTCTTTTCTTGACAGGGACATTTGTCCAGCCTCGCCGAGGTCAGGCATCCCACAGCGTCTGGACGCCTTGAAGCTCAGACCAAGAGCTCCACTGACGTTTGCGCTGCGCGAGGCGAGGCTGACAGGGGATGCGTTTCAAAATTGAGGCAATGGGCTGAGGACAAGGATATGGCTGATATCTGTGACTTCACATTGTGGCAGTGCTAGCGCAATAGATCAATACTCAGCGTATTTTGTGTATTGACATTTCCGATACCTCATGCAGAGGCCGGACACTATGTAGTGGTCATAACGAGCGTCCATGTTTTCCAACCATTTTATATACAGTCAGTTTCATTATCCCGGTCGTTATCGTGGTATAACCTTTTGTCAATCACCATTGGTAATGCGGCTCGCTTTTGCTTCTATTCCCTCATGTCAATCGAGCCAAGCTGTCGAAAGATGCGTCTAGTCTTCCTCTTGAGAGTCGGCGAGAGCAGAGTCGGCGGCACCGTTTGAGCTCTGCTTGCCGGTCTGGCCAGTAGCCCCAGTGTTGCCAGTAGCTATGTGGTGTCAGATTCGATCATAACATAGACCTCGAGGTGGATTTCAAAAACTTACCAGCACCAGCGTTACCCTGCTGAGCGTTACCAGCAGCGGCTCCAGCGTTGGCATTACCAGCGGCAGCTCCAGCGTTTCCAGTCTTCGCATTTCCGGCATTCGCGTTACCAGCGTTGGCGTTACCAGCAGCAGCTCCAGCGTTGGCATTTCCAGCGTTGGCGTTACCAGCATTCGCGTTACCAGCAGCAGCTCCCGCGTTGGCATTTCCAGCATTCGCGTTGCCAGCGTTGGCATTACCAGCAGCAGCTCCAGCGTTTCCATTCTTCCCATTCTTCGCATTTCCGGCATTCGCGTTGCCAGCGTTGGCGTTGCCAGCAGCAGCTCCAGCGTTGGCATTACCAGCACCGGCGTTGCCAGCACCATTCTTGCCCTTGGCCGCGTTCTGGTTGCCCAAGTTAGCCGCGCCATTGTTGGCTGCTTGACCGCCTGCTACAGCTGTGCCATTGTTTGCATTTCCAGCACCCGCTGCGCCGGCGTTGCCCTTCGCCTTAGCCTTGCCAGCCGCGGCACCAGCATTTGCTTTGCCTTTGGCGGCTCCGGCCTTTCCTTTGGCAGCTCCGGCTTTTCCTTTGGCAGCTTTGCCTTTGGCGGCTGCGGCCTTTCCTTTGGCGGCTGCTGCTTTTCCTTTACCAGCGGCGGCACCAGCAGCAGCGTTTCCAGCTCCAGCTCCAGCTCCTGCGGCTTTTCCTTTGCCTGTGAGTCCACCGATCAGATCTGCAACACCTCCAGCGCCGCCGGCAGCACCAGCACCGCCAGCAGCACCGCCAGCAGCACCGCCAGCAGCACCGCCAGCGCCGCCGAGAAGACCTCCTAGGGCGCCTCCGGCACCTCCAGCTCCTCCAGCTGCTCCAGCTCCACCAGCACCACCGAGGACGCCACCAAGGAGCTGATCAAGCTGGCGCTTGTGTACAGCTTTGGCGAACTTTGAGTCGCTAGAGGTATCCTGAAACATGTCAGATGGTACAAAACGAAAATTGTACAGGTAGGACACTTACGACATAGCGCCTAGCAACACCTGCGTAGGGTGCTGGTGCCGCGATGACGGAGGCAGCCAATGTGGCGAGGACGAGAGATGCTTCGAACTTCATGATGTATATGTGAAGGTTTGTAAAAGTGAAAATGTAGAAGAACTGCCGGCAGTAATGAAATTAAGATAGAAGTGAAGGCCGACTAGCAGCTATGGATTTGAAGAAAAGAAGAAAAGAACCCTAAGGTGAAGACCTGTAGAGTATGATTGACTGATTCGAATGGATGTCGAACTGAGGAGTCAACTCTTCGGCGTCTCCAGCTGGCATATATATTGCCATCCTAAACAAAAGGACCGAACATCTTAGCCTCCGGTCTCAGAGAGTTGACGCGTTCTGGCCCGTCAATGGAAGGATCAACAGCATACGGCAGGGTAAGTAGCGCAGAGCGTGCGGTCGAGATGCACTCAGGCATTGGTTTGCGACTGCTCGGGTATCGGCATTTTAGGTCCTGTAACCATGAGTGTTCTGAGACGATAAAGTCTGGGCGTTTTCATACTCCACGTGTTTCCGTTGGGCGGGTATTCCCCCATCGGGCAAGTTGAGATGCGGATTTCCGGAGTATACTGGGCTGCGCGGAGAAAGACGATTAGTTTGTTCGTTTGTATCCATCTGAGCTCGCTGGATAGTCCTTGTAAGGTTGTGCTTCAAGAGCAGATATTGCTTGCGGCACGCCTATCTAGCATTGGCAACGAACACAGATGCTGAGTCCGGCAACGGCATCTCATCGGGATCATCAGAACTGCATCCATTCCGTACACTTCCAAATACTGAGCACTTCATCGTGGTTGATCGCCTTCGCAATCGAGGACGCTTGTCGATGGTGGTGCTGGAAACGTCTCATCCACCGTGAAACAGCAGGCGTTCCTCCCCGCGAGGACCGCGCGCGCAGACGTTTTGAAACCGGGGTCGTTGCGTTCATCTCCAAAGACTGCAACAGAGGCCGTGAGAGGTATTGTTTGACGTAATAAGAGATGCCTCGACATGCCAATTGGTGGCGTACGCGTCCACGTCCACATGTGCAGTAAAGGACATTGTTGAGGACAATGGAAGTAGGTTAAGGTTGGGCCACTAGCGCGACGCTAGTGAAATAACCTTGATAGGACGTAACAGTTCTTGGGACGGTACATGGAGTTTCAGGCCGTTTCCGTGGGTGTTGAAATTGTCATCCCATCTTCGATATGGAGTATACAGAACGCAACAAAAATATCTAAAGATTGTGCATATGATGCCGCCCTCTACATTAAGCATGAAGAACTTACTTCTTTCTGGACAGCCCAGTGACAAGCAGCTCGCCGGTGCCCACTTCAATCTTCCATCCCTCGCTGATCAGCGATTTCATGACAGCGGGGCCAATCTTACTTCTTCCGCCCTCACTATGACGTCCGAGACCTGTGACTATCCTATAGCCGTCGCCAACACCACCACGAGCATTGCCCCACTCGCGAATTCGCGTCTCTCCCAGGCTGTTCCACCAAGCTTGCGTGCGGCTCTTAGCAATGCGTGTCGCATTTGCGACTGTAACTCCATGTAAATCGAGATAGTTGCTACCAGACTGTGTTGCGACAAACAGGTCTGCTTCCGCTTGACTCATAGCTTTAAGGTTGGCATGGTAGTCTCGTCCTTCTTGCGCATAGTAGGCGGCAGCTTGGCGCATGAGTGGAGCAGATTTGCCCTTGCGATACGCTGTGGAGGCTTGCTGGAAGGCATCGCCACGCGCGCGGGCCAGAGAGGAGGAGTCGTGCGCAGTAGCTGAGGGTGCAAGGACCGGAAGTTGTGACATTGGGGCGTCCTCCTCATCCAGATTGACTGGGGCATAGCGCAAGTCGAGCTTGATGCCGCCTCTACCTGTAGTATCATTTGTTGGCTGTTTCAGAAGTACCTTTGCGAGGTCGTGCGCTTTTGTGACACTTGGTTCAGTGAGCCGTACCAGCGCAAGGGCATACTCGAGGTCCATGGTCGGAAATGCTTCATTGAGCCCGATGGCATCTTGCACGAGAGCAGCATCAGGTTCGGCATCTTTTTTGTGCGCTTGAAGCTCTCGTTGCACGATTGCCAAAATTGTGGCGGGTAAAGACGCGCCGTTTGCGCGGTATAGCGAGGCAACGGTCTTGTGAGCCAAATTTGTGCGGGACGTGATGTATCCGACATCGCGACTCGTATTGAGCCAGTGATTGGTTGGTGACATGGGCTCCGAGTCGGATGCGCTGGGCGAACTCAGGGAGCTCATGTTGAGCTTCTGCTTCTTCTTGTTCTTGCCCCTCTTCCCACGCTGCGGCACGTGATAGTTTTCAGAGAAGGCATCGATGCCCTTAGCTACCGAGCCCTCGCCAGTGGGGCTTGATCGCGAGTCCTCAAAATAGACATGATTCAGTAGTTCGTCCGTAGCCTTGTCAAGATCATTCCCCGCCTTCTTCAGGGTGTATGCAATAAGACCAGGCCGTAGGTTAGGAAACGTCTCTGCAAGAACGGTCTCCTTCTTGGGCGCAGTGAACTGCTCTGCGTCCTTCCAGTATCCGCGATCAGGCGATCCCTTTGAGCCATCCCCCGATCGCGCACCTATGCTCAGTGTAGAGAGGTCGTTCGATATATGCGATTGATCCGTCAGCGTCGTCTGCGTTGCCCATGTATCTGCATTGCTATCTGCGTCTTCGGCGCTTCGTTTGCTGGGGCTCTCGTGGGCCAAGCCACTGCTGTTTCCAGATGCATCGAAGTCGGTGAGCTGTTCGGCAACAGCAGAGTCTTTGAAAGACTCTAAAATATTCCTCGCCTGGCCTATTGCGTCCGGCTGGCCTGCGTAGTCGGAGAGGATGGCGGAGACGAGTGCCGGGTCCAATGGCGGACAGAATTCTTCCTGCAGGTCCCACTGTGAGCCACTTGTGAAACCCACGATCACGCCCCCTTACTCACCTCTAATATGCGTAGAACTTCATCCATTTCTGTTCTTGTATGGCTGGCGTGTGCGTATTGCTTTGTACAGCGCGTGCATACTCAGTGATGAGATGGAATGTAGTGGACTGGGCTTAAGTCTTCGATGGAGCTGCTCGCGCAATCAAGGTGACGAGGCAGGCTACGGTAGTTTGCTTGCGCGAAAGGTAGGATGCCTATTCTGGGGTCGTACACGTGGGGATTGTTGTAGTACAGATCAGACCAAGGTGTCCGGATGCGTGCTGGAGATAAGCTGGACACTGCGGGGCTTGGCGCGACCAACGTTAACCAGTTGCTGACATGATGAGACACAAAAGGCAGTCAGATGTATATATGCTGGACAGAGAAAATATCATGTCAACCGAGTGCGCGTTTTGTGCAGCAAAGAAACGTCATTTCTCGACTGCGCGTCATCTAAGAATGGAACTGCGCTAAAACAAGTCCATCTCGGGGCGCAAGCGGCGTAGTCCCCAGTACGACCAAACAGCACTGCTCTGGCTCCTCTGACCACAATACTGGCAACGTCGTCGAGGTACACTCGCACACAAGGCTCATGTCTCCACAACAGCGATTCTACCGATCTCCGTGGACAACGCTGTCAGCCTCGCGACAGGCGATGGCCTGCTCAGCCACAAGGCCTCCAACCGCAACCGCGCGCTTCGTCCTGCCGATTGAAAGGAAGAGATGGTGTGCCCAACTTACTTGCATTGTTTCAAATCTGAGTTGGATCACATCTGCGCCGCTTCCTTGCATAGACTGATCATTCCCATCTCCACACCCACAAAAGTTACTGTCTCCTGCCATCCACCGTGAATTCGCGTTTCTCCTCAATTAAATACATACAGAAGCACAATGGCACCACACCAGCACCTGACACGGCGAGCTGAAATAACAACGAACATCTGGCTGGACATTTTGGCCCTCGTTATTGGCGGTTTAGGCGCCCTGTTCATCATTGTAGTTACTTGCATCATATTCCGGCGGAAAAGAGCTCGTCGACACCGCGAACGCAAAATGCTCGCAGAGCAAGAGACTCGCGCACTCTGTATGCCAGAACCCGCCACAACGAAGACTTATTTATTCGCCGCACCGCCATACAATGCACATGAAGCCCGCGTCGCCCACGGCGGTCCTCCCGAGCCCAGTACAGGAAGAGAGAATCCGATAGAGTTGTCGGGGACCATAGCTGAGGAGACGAGAACTTCGCCGCAACAGCTCGATGGGCGTGTTGCGCCTGCATTAGCGGCATACAACGGAAAACCCGTAGAGATGCCTACCTCAGTGGCGACGACTTAGGGTGATGTCGAACGATGTTCATGGTCGAGGGTAGCAGAAGTAAGCCAGTACGCGATATGGACCAATGGTACTTTCAAACAGCGCAAGAGCTTCTCTAAAGGAGCCTATGCTATCTTCTGGCGCTAGAGAAACTGTTGACGTATTGAAACGCCAACACAATGTCTCGCCACGCCGAATGTTTCCTATTAAGTTTCTTCACAAACAACTGGTACACCGATGGACACTACTACAACTTCATGCACCAAGATCATCTATCCCTGGTCACGGATGTATGCATGCAACATCAAAACCTTTTGAGTTCCTCATCCTCGTTTAGCGCTTTACAGCTCCATTTTTCCTCAACCTACTTGCTCCCCTAGAGCTCTACATACTAGCACAATGAATAAAACAACATGCATCATCACCGCGATTGCCCTAAATCTCTTTGTCGCCGGTAGTAGTGCTGTTGCATCTACCTCCTCACGCTTTTCATACATTCAAGCACCGCATATGGTCACTCAATGGTCGCGAAATGGTCGCGAAATGGTCGCGAAATGGTCGCGATCACATTGAATTGGCAACATTTGTTTGCTCCTTTATCAATCAATATATTCTTTTATCGCGCTTGTGGACAGTTCCTCGATCTATGCGAAGCACTGTCCAGTTGCAAAGATCACACTCAACGTGTTTCGTCATACCTTAAAACCTCTTGTTTTCCTCAAACATCCTTTTCCTGCTCATTCCCTGTAACATTCACTTTACACACCTTCCTATCCAAGATTCGTACCTCAAAACCCCACTCCCCATTGCCCAGCTCGGCTGGCACACAGAATTGCTTGCCACGGCCCTTCACAAACACTGACCTACCCTGGAAACTCTCCTCATACCCTGCTAGACACGCCTGGGCATCGTCCCTCGAGCTGCATCCCATGACTTGAGCGCTGGTAGGAGGTTCGCGAGCCAAGTAGTGTTGCACGATGGTGTATGGATACTTCTCCATCGGCTCGGGAAGTTTCCGAGATCGTAGCGGGGACACTTGCTTCAGCTCTGCGCTTTTCGAAACACATGCTGGTTTGCATGAACGACGTGGGAGCACGGAGAGGGAGCGCGGGAGATGAGCGAGGGAGTATGCGTAGAAAGACATTTTCTTGCGCGCTCGAGGATGTGGTTCCAGGGCTGAGGCGGCGAGCTTGCGATCAAGTGCTGCAAGGGCAGGTGCGATTATGGACAAGCCCTTGAAGAACTCTGCGAGTTCGACGTTGCGTTCTGGAGGAGCTGCTTGGGCACTTGAGTGCGCCGGCGCGTTGTTGCCGGCTCCATCAGATGTGTCGGCTGGGGCTGCATCTTGCTCACGATGCGATTTTGTGGCCGTCAATGCAGCTTGATCGTCAGCATTAGCCTTTGGAGTAGATGTAATATCGCTCCTCGACTGTAGAGCGCGATTGATGTCGTTTCCGCAGTTTCGAAGTAGTCGAACGGCAGGTTTTCGTGTGATACCGAATTTGCGCATCTGTTACTGGGTGAGCTTTGATCTTGGGCATACGACGACATTCAGTTACAAGCAAGCGGATCTTATCCTCGCGCCGCGTGGGCAGCGATTGTGTAGGTGGTACCGACAGATGTAACATTTGTAGGGTGCAGGTGGGTTGAGGTAGACATTAATTTGTTTGCGCCGAGCGACGCATGACGAGAGCGAAAAACAATAGCTATAGACACCAAGCTATATCTAGTCTCGAATAGGGACACATGGCCTCAAAGAAACAGACCCTTCTTTTCCGATGGCATTCACTCCGTCGCTAGGTAGCTTCTCCTGGGCTCCCTTTACACTATTCTGCGTAGTGTCAGCATTTCTCGCACCACAGAGATACATGTGCCACAAGTCAAGTATTTGAAAATTATACATCGCAGTGGTAGCAATCTTGCGCAGAGGTCCTAGCGCCGAGATGTGCAAGTGAGAAGCTAGTTCTTTTCAAACGAGTTCAAATGTTGGCGTTTGCAGGTGGTAGTCACCTAAAGGAATTACCTGTTCACATTAACTATGCACTTTACATACATTAAAGCTCAGCTAACCTTGTAGCATAGTTGAATTTGGCGAGCGGTATTTGTCAATGACGAGATGTTCTTAAGATTCTTGAAAGCCTACCGTTTACCCAACTGGTGATGAGCCCCCGGACTATAGATCCTTGTAAAATGTAGCCTCTTCATGTAGTCTGCTTATTACATCATAATAAAGACGATCGCTTTCAGGTGGCGATATCTTAACTTGGCCAGCATCATATATTACAGATCAAATGTGTTTGTTCAAATTTGATGACAATTAAAGCAGTCGCTATCACAGTTCTTCTCCTACCCTTGACTGAATGTTAATCTCACGCGATCTCGACCTGCCTAACCTTATTTTCCTTCTCCTTCTCGTTGATCTCATGATCCTCACCGGTCTCCGCCTCCTCTACTGTCTTGGATTCTCTTTTACCCTCGAAAACTTCGCGAATCTCTTCAAGCGAGTGACCCTTTGTCTCGGGGAACAAGAACCATATTATGACAAATAGAACTGCCAACAGACAACAGAAGAAAATGTAGTACTTCCATCCGATGTTCTTCATGGCAATAGGATTGACCTGGTTACCAACCACCAGACCCAAGAACGTGGATACATACATAGCAGAGACACCGCGGCCACGAAGCGTGTACGGATAGATCTCAACGATGTAGGCTTGGAGCAGTGGAGCCCACGCGATCGCGTAGAAGAAGAAAAAGATGAAGATGAAGGCCACGACAGCCTGGCCGACGGACTCGTCCCGAGTGCTCACGAAGTTGGACGTCAAACCAGTCCAGATAACATAACTGACACACATGCCAGCTGTTGACGTAAGAAAGAGGGTACGACGACCGAGACGATCAATCATCATGGCTCCAGCAAAAATTGCAGCCAGCCAGTTCGTGATCTGCAAGATACCGTTGATGCGTGTTTGTTCCTTGGCTTTGGTGATACCAATAGTGTTGAGGACAAGCGTGAGGTAGTAAGAGATAATGCCGACACCATTCCATTGCGCAAACCAACCGACAAGAACTGCGATAAGTGTACGCTTGCGGTTGGCTGGTGTGCGGATAAGTTCGAACCACGAGTTCTGAGACACAGAGTCGGCTTCGAATGTGAGTGCGCCCTCGATCTCAGCCATCTCAAATTTGACCAATGGAGAATCTTGGTCACCGCCTGCGTGGTAGTCCGCGATGACTTTACGGGCCTCTGCAACTTTTCCGTGGGCTGCTAGCCATCGAGGTGATTCGGGTACGAAGTAGATGCCGGCAAGTTGGATGAGCGGCAAGGCTCCCTGTACTATGGATGGAATTCGCCATGCCCAGTTCGATGTCCAGCCACTCATGCCGTAAGCCATCCATGCAGCGATGATACCTCCAAGATACTATGTACAGTCAGCAATCATACTTTTTAGCGCTCCGATCATCTTTCCAACTTACAAAGGACGTGTTGTATAGGGCCGTGATCTTTCCACGGTGTGTCGGGTATGCCAACTCTGCAACCAGAATAGGACTTGGCTGTGCAAGAAAACTGGTGAAGAAACCCAAGATTGCTCGTGCAGCAATAAAAGTACTAAAGTTCTGCGCCAGCCCCTGCATGATGGCGAAGGCTATGCAGGCGACAATGCCAATGGTTATAGTGGGCTTTCTTCCGAAGCGGTCGGCCAGATATGTGACGAGGAAAAGGGCAACGACCTTGCCAGCTGGATACACGGAGTTCATAGCTCCTAGAAGGGCGCCATCTGGTTTACCGAAGAAGTTGCGCCATTGGGGAAGCGATTGGAGACCGTTCATCATGGAGCCTGGGAATGTGATTAGCTATAGCCACACCAGGGTTTAGAGGGCATAGACTGAGCATACCATCATACCCAACAGCACCAGCAGAGATCAACGGTACGAGCAGTGTAAGGTTGAGCTTGAGGAGATGCGGTACACGGTACCATGGTCGGTCATCATTTGGCAGTACCTGCATTTCCCTGTCAATCACCATGTTCAGAATGCTCTTATTGTCCACAGCCGTGTAGAATTCGATTCCTACTTACTGCTGCGAGTTCGGCGCCGACAGATCGCTCAGCGCCCTTGCTTTTCTCCCGATTGAAGAGTCCCATGGTGAACTACGACTCAACGCGCTTTGTGTGTTATGGGCTTATTATCGATGCAGGGCTTGCAGGCTGTTGATGAGTTCACAGCAGGGAGTCGAGAGAATTTAACAATTATCCACAATCGGATGATTTGCCAACCCCAGCCTGGCCGTCGTTTCGGTATCGTCTACGGGGTACCCCGTGGAGCTGGGCACAGTGCTTGGTCTGTCCGAGCTGCTCGGAGCAGACTTTCGGAAGCTAATGGTTCATCTCCTTGCTTCGCGGAAGTGTTTTATTGGTCTGCCGCTAGCGTTGTTCGGAGGAGTCCTCGTGTGGAGAGGCCAAGATTTCGGGCCTATACGAGTCATGCTTATAGTGCATTGACGGTGTGAACATCGCTAGTGGTGATGAGCATCGTGATCTGGATTAATCAGCCTCGCCCGATACTCCCCGTTACCCCGCCACGTAGGGAATCGAGGTACGGTGGTCTTGGTGTCCAGGGGAACATCGGGCATCAGGTGGAAAGTGGCAAAACAGCACGAGGCAACATAACAGTGAATGAACGCAAACGACGGTTGTAGCAGGTTGATGCCGCATAAATCTGGTCGGTGTCCGCCAGGATACAGAGTATCTACACTTGACTCCCTTTTCAATACCCAACATGGCAACAGCTACAAACACTACCGGAAAAGTCCTACGCGTAGGCATAATAGGCTGCGGAGAAGTCTCCCAGGTTATTCACATCCCCAATCTGAACGCGCTCGCAGACTGGTATCAGATAACGTGTCTTTGCGATGTTTCGAAGCAAGCACTCGCGCATGCGGCGACGAAGGTCTTGGGTCCCACGCCTATCAAGACGACCATTGATGCTGAAGAGCTTTGTGCCTCTCCAGAGGTTGATGTTGTCCTAGTTGCCAATGCTGACGCATATCATGTCCCGCACGCACTGCTTGCACTCAAATATAACAAGTACTGCTTGTTAGAGAAGCCAGCAGCCCTTTGCTTCCGGGACATTGATAGACTCATTGCTGCGGAGGAAGCATCACAGGGCAGGATTTTCGTCGGTACCATGAGGCGGTATGCTCTTACACTCGAGGACGCGATCAAAGAGGTGGGGGGCATGGCACAAGTCAAGTACGCACGAGTAAGAGACATTATCGGACCAAATGCGCTAGGTGTCGCGCAATCGGGCATGTTTCCCAAACGATTCGACGACTTCAGCGAAGACGACGACCAGGATCGAATTACGCGTGAAACGGATATGCACGAGCAGGCACTGCGTGAAGAGTTCGGTGTGCCTGTGACTTCATCATCGAGACTTATGCTCAGAGTATTGGGAGGGTGAGGTGTTCTTTCAAGTATGTCTTGTTTTTGTGAATAATGCTGACATAAGTATAGTCTTGGAACCCACGATCTTTCAGCCATGCGCGAAATTCTCGGCATGCCCGAATCTGTGGCTGGCGCCGTACTCACTCTACCTGGCATATTCAGTGTCTTGTTCAAATACAATGACTTCCCCGTGACCTACGAATCAGGACTTATCGAGGTACCGCAATTCGACGCTCACATTGAAGTCTACTCCATGGACAAGATCGTGCGAATCAACTACGACACACCTTACATAAAAGGACTCCCAGTAACGATGACAGTCAGGGAGAAGGTTGGAGACGGCTTTCAAGAGCGAATAATTCGCAAAACGTTCACCGACCCATACACGCTCGAGCTATTAGCACTACATGATGATACCGTCAACAAGAAGATCCCCAAGACGAGTGTGAAGGATGCAAAGAAGGACATTGAGCTTTTCAAAATGATCTTACAAGCCGGGTCGACTCGTTACCAATAGTTTCATCACAGAAATGGCATAGTTGCGTATTCGGGCAAATGCACACATTGTTTTTTCTAAGCCTCCAACTGGTGGATCCGTGTGGCTGAGGACCTTGGCTTGTAATATGCCTACCAGTCGAGATATACGAAGGAGCTGATTCTCAGTGATGCAATCTCAAAGTCTACAGCTCTACCATAAGACCTACAGCACTACCCGTGATACACAGTAAATAGCTTGATAGATAGTCCAGTTGTACTTTTACGTGATCTCATAGCATTCTGGTAATCACAGTGTTCTATAACACTCGTGGTAGAGTTATGAAATTTCTGATGGTTGCTGTTGTGGTGCATTACCAAATACCTGCCCCTTCGTAGATATTGATGTGATATTAGCCTGCGTAAGTGTTTGATGATGTACAATGACTCCGCTGACAACGAGACTTGTCGAACATGACAACAATTCGCTATCCGAGGCCGATATTGGTACTGAATGTGCTCCAATATGCGGTGGAAGCTCCATGGAGTTTCGCAGTGGATCGATTGTACCGAGGACTTGCCTGACACCCAGTAACGTTATCGCGGACACGGCGGTATATCATCCGTAAGCGAGAGGATCTCCGAAATGCGTGCGAACCTGATGTAATACACTAGTATCAGGCTTCAACCTTGGAGTGTGGAGTGTGGAGTGTGGATGCTACACAATCTCATCTGAAAAAAATCGTGGAGGGCATCGGGGAGTGTCGGCTACTCAATTAGACCCCATTCGTTGGTAGTTCGGCGGAGCTGGAGTGAGCACGCTACGCGACCTGCTTAGGCTGTCAAACCAGCGGCTAAAGGCCCGAACCCTGAGGCCGAATACAAGACCAACAGGCACCTATTGTACACATAACAGCGACTTACAGATCTTTCCGATAATTACTTCCATATATTCCATTTGCAGCCATGACTTCGTCCGAGAAGCCTACCTTGCGTTGGGGCATCGTGGCCACTGGATTGATCTCATCGTGGTTCGTCGCTGATTTGGCAATTGATCGAAAGGACGCGAATGCCAACCACATCATACAAGCCATCGGGTCCTCATCGCTAGAAAAGGCCCAAAGATTTGCTTCAAAGCACCTCCCTGCAGGTTCACCCGCACCAGCTCTATATGGTAGTTACGAAGATGTTTACAACGACAAGGACGTCGATATCATCTACATTGGTACCCCGCATGGATTCCACAAGAAGAACTGCCTCGATGCCATTCACCACGGCAAACATGTTCTCTGCGAGAAAACGTTTACGTTGAACGTCCGTGAGACACGAGAGGTGTTCGAAGCTGCAAAAGCCAGAGGCGTTTTTGTCATGGAAGCGATGTGGACGCGTTTCTTTCCATTGGTGAAGAGCATCCAGAAGCTCGTTCACGAAGACAAAGCGATCGGCCGTGTGCATCGTGTGCTGTGCGACTTCGCCATGGACCAGGGCCTCGATTCAAAGGGTTCCGACTCTCGTCTCAAGAACTTGTCTTTGGGCGCAAGCAGCTTGCTCGACATTGGGATCTATTCCTTGACCTGGGCGATCATCGGGTTGGAGCAACCATTGGGAACAAGCCTTAAGGAGGCATCCGAGAAACCCAAGCTGCTAGCGACCTCGACCCTCTCTGATGGTGTCGATGTTGGAACTTCCATACTTCTACATCACGCAGACGGTCGACAGGGCATTGCGACGTCGCATTCTGCGACTGGTATGAAGACACCACTCTCATTCTGCAGGATCGAGGGCAGCGAAGGTACAATCGTCGTGGACGGGTTTGCGGCTTCTGTGCCGAGTTCTTTCGTGCTACAAAAGAGTGGTTTGGAGGATAAGAAGTTTGAATTTGAAAGACCCGGCATGGGCTTTTACTGGGAAGCGGATGCAGTCGCCTTAGACATTGCGGCGGGCCGTACAGAAAGCGAAACAATGCCCTGGGCTGAGACAGTCCGAGTGATGGAACTGCTGGATGAAGCGAGACGACAAGGAGGCGTTATATTCCCACAAGACAGTCAATAGATAGGTACCGCGAAGAATGCAAAGAGAATATTCGTAGTAGGAGTCACTGCGCGAGTCAGGTGCCGCGGGTTAACTCTAGTTCTGACATCGTCATCATTTGCCGCCGGTTGTCACCCCTTCGAACAACTTGCGACCGATCCCATATCTCCATACACATTCCATACACATTTGGACACCTTACTCGGAACATGGCGGATCCTCAATCAGACTTTCCTTTTGAGCCGCCGAACAAGCGGCAGAGGACCTCAGCAATGTATCAGCGAAAACGAGCCGTGACCGCCTGCGAACCTTGTCGACGACGCAAAACGAGATGCGATAACGCGAGACCAATTTGTGGATTCTGCCAGATTAATCATGGTCAGTGTAGTTATCCAGATAGCTCTTCTGATTATGCAACGTATGCTTCGTATCGTCTTCTATTGAGATGGGACGAACTGACTCGGTGCATGGAGGTATGATCCCGCTAGTCTCGCCATCTTAGATCGTCTCAATCACGTGGTCACCCTTCTCGAGACTCAATCGGTTCGCGAACCAGTATCCTGGCAACCATTGCAAGACAAGGTATTATCAGCTGTTACTCCGGCATCTCACACGAGCTCCCATGTAGTGCTGGGAGCACGCGCAATAAGCAGCACCCAGGATCGTCAACATGGAAACACATCGGTATATGTTGACGACGAACTGTTCGGGCGTACGAATATCGCCGGCCACCCTGCTACTTTACTGAATTGCGAGAGCATATTGAAGTGGCCAGTGTTTGGCGCACCATCACATCCGATCCACTCGTTCGTACTGGAGCACGCCACGAATGTCTCTACAACTACAAACTCGTTCGATTCGACCCAGCCTGGCAATCGAGGTATACAAGAAAATGACTTCAGTAGTCTTTCAAAAAGATTTCTTACGTTCGTGCATGTCAAGAATCCTGTTCTGGATATCGAAGAATACCAAGAATGGGTGAAGATTGCAGTAGACCAAGGGCCTCGCTGGGATGGACCATCATGTCTTGTGGTAAGTACGTCTTTGACCTAATTCTTCGCTGCGTGATCGATCTCTCAGATCGCCCTAGCCCTAACTTCAAAAGCTTATTACTTGTGCGCTTGGCTGTTTGACTGAGCCCTTTGAGTGCGATTATGAACCCGACTTTGCAGATCGACCCGCAAGGACAGAGCAACGCAGTCCTCATATCGTCGACATGGAAACAGCCCAATCCTACTACATGGCAGCGAAGAAAAGGCTTAGTTTGATCGATCCTTCGCATCTACTCGTCGAATGCCTTTTCTTTTTTGGGGTCTTCGAGATGTATTGTTTGAGACCTTTGAAAGCATGGAATTATTTCAATTCGGCCTGTGTTCAATGCAGAAACCTGCTATGGATGCGATCGCAAACTTCAACACCTACAGATCTACACGACCGATTAAAAGTCGACCTGCCAATTGGTGCTCTGCGTCTTATCGAGCAACGATTGTACTGGTCTTGTCTCAAATCTGAGCTGTATGTCCCTTTCTTTAGTTTCCTCACATCCCTCCCGACATCAACTTATACTCTCAATTAGTGAATTGAGATGCGAGATCCCTTTGCCACAGAGCGGACTAGCCAATTTCGACCAGCCTGATCTGTTCCCAACTCCTCCAGCAAACCTCATATCGAGAAAATCAGAGAATGGTTTGGGAGAGACTGGGCATGGAGTAGATCCAGATCACCAACGTGGATGGTTGTACTACCTCTCGGAAATCTCTCATCGCCGAATGATCAACCGAGCTATTACGACTATGAGTCCACCAGACGTAGATCAAGCAGAAGGCTGGGTTAAGAACATTTGGGCGAATATACAACACGTCAAGGACCTAGAGCATCAAATAGACACATGGTACGAACATATAAGAGTATCCTTCATTGGCCAAATACTAACTACACCCGCCGAATTAGGTGTTCTTGTGTTCCACCACCAATAGACGAACGCGTCTCAGATCATGAATTGGCCCATTTCGTGCAGTCACGGAGTATCATGTGTCGAGAATGGATACATCGACCGTTCCTCTACTACGTTATCCATCAACCTAGGGAAGGTCCGCACATGGAGCAGGCATTGCCCCTTGCTGAGAAATGCATCCAGCATTGCGTGGACCTAATATTCCGGATTCCTAAACATCGCCAGCACGGACTCTGGTTTGTTTGTCGAGCTACAATCACAAGAGCACTCCTGGTTGTTGCTGCCATTCGAAGTCAGCGCTTCAGTCTCTCTGATCGTTGGACTGAGGCATTGGAGATCGCAAAGCACTTTCTTCATAGGTACAAGCACGAAGCTCCTGACTTGGAGCAAGCATTTGTCACATTTAATGCGCTCGTATCCTGTACTTTGGATTCATCAAGATAAGTAACCTACGCAGGTGCTTAGTCTAGTGGTGCAACGCACTACAAGCACATCTGTAAATGCATGCTTGAAACTCTGCTAGTAGTACTACAATATAATCCGAGAGAGAAATAGGGGAGGGTTTATCACATAATTCTGTAGTACCACATAAGTGATTCACATCCTAGTGTGGCTGTGATGCATTGTAATACTCCTGGTCGATGTGTGAATTTACAACTGATGGCCAGTGCAGCGCGTCAAAATGTATATCTTTCGTGTTGTACATGAAAGCTAGAAAAATGCTCAAGGATGCCTCAGTCCGAGTAGGTTAAGGAAGGGACTGTCGTTGACCGCGACCAGGTAAGCTTCCTCGGAGTCGGAATCGTTGAAGTGCTGGATCTTCGACCACGCAGGGATTGCAAACGTATCTCTTGACTCCCAATTAAACGTCAGACGTTCACCTGATGGGGCCTCGACGACAGTATGTCCTCCGCCTTCGTAGCAGTGGTAAATGAAGGATGAGCTATCTTGGGAGACCTCACTTGACTTTCGGGGGCTGACTCGTTCAGCCTGCATACCGAGGGTGGTAGATAGCTCCTTTCCTTCCTTGGTCTTGTAGTGATAGATAGCATGGTCACCAGCCTGGCTGTCCAGGTCCTTGCCGACGGGTTCCCAAGGAAACCTCCAATCAGACGGATCACAGAAACTAGAAGGCGTGTTAGTTACCATATCATCATTATCTGCAGTAAATACTGACGTGCTTGGGTAGCGCTTTTCAGCATAGCCTTCTGCGAAGTGCACACGAGCGTAAGTGAAGAGAGGTAGATTTAGCATATCAAGCCAGATCACCGGTTTATCACTCTCGTTACCATGGTCGTGCCAATGCCAAGTAGGAGTTACGACCACGTCGCCACGCTTCAAGGGCATCTTCTTTCCTTCGACCGCAGTAAAGCCGTCGCCATCGATAATGAAGCGACACGCAAATGCGATATGCCGATGGGCTGGTGCAGTCTCACCAGGCTTTACTATTTGCAAGCCACCATAGATAGTATCGGTAGTGTGTGGGGAAGCTAGTCCATGGTTAGCGATTGAGGCTACGAAGAGGCATTATAATGACCTACGCAAGCTTGGATTTACTAGCATCAGTACTCTCCGCTCGGCTTGCTCTTCTGGAACGAGCTTGACTGCTGTCTCGAGATCTGGTAGTGAGTCTGAATATTTCCAAAGATGTGGCCTAGCAACAGGATTTGGTGTTGGCGGGACCATTGCGTTCATCCTGTTCCACAAAGGTTCGAAGTTCTTGGAGGGTAGCCCTGCGAGGTATTGGTCCATGACTGACTTGTCGGCCGTATTGGCGGCGTCTGCGTCGATTGCAATGGACCCCATGGCTGCCAAATTTCTGCGTAATCACGGTGTCTGTACTTTTGAAGACGGACTCAATTATCTTTTAATTGGAATTCCGGTTGTGAGAGCCCCTCAAAGAACTCGAATAAATAATGGTCCAACTTTTTTGAACAACTAGCAGGTGTATACGAGGAGGGGATGTGGAGAAACAGGCCCTCCAGTAATGTCAACCCCTCGGGCACAAATGCATCTATACGCCCACCTCGGTATCGTTCCACATGGTCATGTTTCAAGCCTCGGGTGATCGGTGCGCGCCTAGCCAACATTTCCCTCCTTTTGAGGTCGATGGTTCCGTGCGCCCCACGATCGACGAATGAGATATCTTCCTGCTCGGACCAGTTTCCAATTGGTCACTTACTAGTACCACCTCCATACCGACAACACCTGATGAACATCATTTCCAAATTAAATGTCGAAAAGAGCGTTGGTTTAATCTTTCTCACAAACATTCCAATCGCTTTTCGAGCCTCGAAATCAAGAACAGCCACAATGTCATCTTCACCATGGGCCCGACTCATTCGCATCGTAGACGATAACGACCAAGAAACTTTTGGTGAACCCTGCGTCGAATCGGAGCAGGAGCTTACCGAACGACTATCCAAAAACGAACTTTACGCCATTGAATACAAGGGCGAAACTCCAACTTCTGCGACCGTCAAGGGCGACAAGATTCACGTGAAGGCATTGTCAAATTTGTTCAAGCCCTCGGATGTCCCAATCATTCGATGCATTGGCCTCAATTATCAAGCACACAGTATGGACGCCATGCATAACTACTCTGCATGATGCTAAATTTATTGATAGTCAAAGAGGGAGGCCGCACACCACCGCCATATCCTTCCGTCTTCATTAAGCCTTCCACATGTGTTACTGGGCACGAAGGAGACGTTCCCATCCCCAAGATTGCTCAAGATGGCACAGTTGACTATGAAGGTGAACTGGCCGTTGTAATTGGCAAAACTGGCAAAGACATTCCCAAGTGCGACGCTCTCTCATACATCGCTGGCTACTGTGCTGCAAACGATGTATCTGCAAGAGCATGGCAACGTGATCCCAAGAAGGCCGGCGGCGTACCTCAGTGGTGTTTCAGCAAAGGGTTCGACAAATTCGCACCCCTAAGTCCCATGCTCGTGTCTCCGGCCATAGTTGGCAATGCGTCGGATTTGCAGCTGCGCACACTTGTCAATGGTGAAGAGCGCCAAAATACAAGCACTGGCGACCTGCTCTTCGGTGTCGAGGACATTGTGAGCTTCATTAGTCAGGGAACGACTATAGAAGCAGGTACAATCATTCTTACGGGTACACCGTCTGGTGTTGCAATGGGCATGAAGGAGCCGAAGTACTTGAACGATGGCGATGTTGTTGAGGTCAGCATTACAAAGCTGGGCGCTGTTAAGAACAAGATGGTGTTTGACAAATAGAAGTTCAGTGGCGCGTTTCTTGTGATATCATAGACTTTGACAGATAATTATTCCTCTAGTTTCCATCAAATGTTCATCTTTCATTCAGTAAGCCCCATGCAGTGTGCATGTCGTTGAGCCATGCCAGATTGGTCGTGTCAAAATCGAAGTCGCCCACCTGGAGCTGATCAAAGTCGTCGAATGCAAAAGGAAATTCATCCACAGGTTGCAATAGCAAGTTTGAGTTGAAGTCATGTTGTGCTGGCGGCGCTATGCCATCTTCGCCGTTCACTCTTGCTGTTCCTGCTCTTGATGATGCACCGGAAACCGCTCCGTGACTATCTTGTAGAATCTTGGAAGATAGCATATGCAACGCTGCCACGCACCTGCGCGCGGAGTGACCAAATTTCTCGTGAGCTTTGAGCACAGACATAGACTGGCTCCAAGCAGTGCCGAGTACGGTGGCAGGGAAAGTCTCGGGTCGGAGGTTTGCAGCTATGAGCACGGTCGCTGCGGTATACACATAGTAAACTCGGTACCACCATGCAGGTAGAAGACCCACAGTGCCATCATCTGTCTGATATTCCAGAAGAACGGAGATCAGATCCTTGGCAGTATCGACGCACAGCGAGGCAGACTGTTCAATGACACGACTTTGTAGGCTGTCGTAGTGATCGGGAGATTCCGATGACTGAGCGATGCAGAACCTAGTGAGGAAAGGTCTCAACAGGAGTAGCCGCGCGTGCAAAAATCTAGGATCACGGTTTTTAGCAAACAGTGGTCTAATCATCGCGTTTGCATGTGCTTACCGAATATGCAATATTACAGCCTGACGGTGGACAATCATCTGTCTTTGCGTGGAGCAGATGATTTTCAGATACTCGGGAAGATTTTGTTTCCACTTCCGCAAAGATCCATCGAGTTGGATCACAATCGAAATATCCTCGTCATCGGCGCAGATATCGCGATTATGAGGATCCGCGACGCACTTGGGACGTGGCCCACCATCGCTGTTGTACACTGCTAATATGGTTCGATACATGATTTCGTATAATTCTACCGATTTGACGAAGAACGACGCATGGGTCTCTGGGTTACCCAATATGCCAACCCCACCATTACCGTTGGAAGATGGTGCAATCAGCGGGAGTGGAACCTTTTGGGCGACATGAGATGGAATCATCGCTGGCCTGCCGTGTGTGACAGCGACGACACTTTATTAATTAGCACGACTTTGGCCAAGACCCCAGAAATCGTGGACTTACCGATCCATCAACACACAGCCATGCCATATTCGACGATACAGCTCACGGTCATTCAATGAAGAGTGTTTCGCAGAAGCCGCTGGTAGATGCATACCGAGGCCTTGCGCAATACGAACAGCAGAGCCAACTGTCATCCAGGTTTGATGAGGATGATCGGTGCTTTGCAGATACTGGCTGATCAACAACAAGTACTGGACCTGCTCAATCGTGCCAGAGAGCCAGATATTGAGTGGTAGTAATTCTTGAGCTCTTTGGAAAAACTCGCCGCTCATCTCATCTCTTTGTTCTGGGGTAGATGACTCCGCTAGTTGGGCGGAAAGCGCAAATATAACATTCAACGTAGCCACAAAAACGTGTTCTTCAACATCTGTAGCTGTGCCAGCGAATATAGCGTGGTACGTCTTCTCAAACTCGGTCCTGTTTAGAAACGGGTACAGAGGATCTACATATTGCCAATAGAGCACCATGAGATGATCAGCTTGCCTACGGGCGGGTAGAACATAGTTGGCATCAATTGGTGCAGCGCGTCGGATGTATGTCGATTGCGGATTGCTTGTAAAGCGTTGTTCAGGTCTACTTGGCCCTGCAGAGCCGGCTTTACCCAAACGTGCATCGAGGGCTTTCTTGATTTGCGTAGTGAAGGACCCTGCGCTACTACTACCGAAGAACTCATGTGTACTGGTCCCTTCATCCGGCACTGCTGTCATGGAATCTATGATCGATGGACTAAGTGCATTCACACCGACCGACCTTAATTTTGCTGAACCATCTTCTGTGGCTCTACTGTGTAAGGTTCCGGTTGGAGATTGGATTGCACCTGATGTGGCCGTGTCGACATTGCTTCTTGGGGCAAGCCGCGGATAGGCAGGCCCACCAGAGTTCGTGGCTGTTGTCTCTTGTGCGTAATCTGATGGTCGCTGTCCATGACCATACATCTGTGTTGGGCTCGGAGCTACAGGATTAAGCGGGCCCTGCCCTAGCTGACCCGGGGCTGACGAATGTGATTGACGCGCTGCTAACAGGCTGGTGTTGTGGCTGTAGTTGCAGTGGTTCCGCAGTTCGAGCTTCCGAGTGCAATTACTACATGCTAATAAAGGTTATTATTGTCCATTGTTGACATGGAATGCGTATGCAAGCTTATGCGATCGGAGCAAGAATGGGTGAATGTCAAATGCGGCTTGAGTGATACAACACTCGGAAACATGCTACTCTTGATGGCACATTGGATGGGAATTGGCCAAAGTCACGCCAAGCAATGCTCACCTGGTCGTGCACCATCGCATTTCACTTTACGTGATCGACATGTATCGCAAGCAACATCTATCTTGACTCTTTTTGTACGCGGCGCGGATGGCTCCATCGAGAAAAGCTAGGCACCATCCGAAGCAGCTTGGGCAGGGTTGGTACAGGCCCAGAAGAATGATGCACGTTGCATGAAACGGAATAAGAGGACAGTGTGTTGACGGTGTGTGTTCCGAACGGAACGTTGCGCGAGCAACAATATTTATGATCCGAGAGTGGAGACCCCTCTTTCGCTTCGAAATTGCTCCGACGGAAGAGACCCTGGCCCAAATTAGGTCAACACTGCTAGTCACGAACGACTCTGCCGATGCCTGACGTCTCCGCACACCGCTACGTACTTCGACTAACAATGGTCCCTATTATGTTATGTTTACGAAACGCTGCACAGTACGAGTCCATTCACTTTTCGTCTCACGCGCCAGGCTGCAAGTGAAAGAACAGCAGTGGCCGTCAATGGCGGGCTTTCTCCCATTGTGCGGCGCCCTCAATTGGCCTTGCCCATATAGGGCGGTGCTTTGTGTACAGCTCGCCAGCCGGTCGAAGCTCGAGTCTAAGATCGAGCACGTCAGCCTTCACGCTGCGAGGAGGGTTCCCGACCAGTTGACTTACCCGCCATGCAGGATAGCAGTGCGGACCATCAAATGTGTCCCAGTCGCGGATGCCGGGACCGTCCACAAGGTGACTCCGCATTTTTGACAAAAGTGCTTTTGCTTTGGAGATCCACTGCCAGTATCGCTGTGGTGAAAGGTCGCAATGCTGTCTTGCCCCTTGATCTCTACACCTCGTGAGAGAAATTTGCCGATCTACGAGACGCGCGATCAGCATAACGGTTCAGAGTCCTCGACCATCATCTAAACATACAACCTGATGGGTACCACCGGCATTCTTGCGGCAGTGATCACAAGCGCATGTCATAATGGCTTGTGGTTCTGAAGGGATGGTCACGTGAACATCACCGCAAAGACATTCTCCATAATATGGGGCAGGCATGGTCTGCAATGTTGACATGCAGACGCTCAACTCTGGAATATTCGAATAAGGTCGTCTTAATACTACTTGTTCCATCTCTACTTTTCTTGAGTAGCACACACATCTTTCGATTCCGAATTCTCTTGGAGCAAACTGATAATAGATTTCCACTACAACTCGGAGCAGCGTTTCCGGAAGATGGTCCCCGAATCGGAACGTGAAGCGGAACCGATCGGCAAATTCGTGGCTCAATGCTAGAGTCGGTGAGTGGGTCGCCGTGCGTGCCTCGCCACGAGTACGTACTAGTCATAGCATCGCGTCGGGTACGGTCGGGGACCCCACATTCGCCAGTTGGGTCCGAAGTAGGCCCAAGTGCTTGATAGGATAGCATGTCGTTACGCGGAAAACTCGGTCTTCGTCTTGTTCCTAGGTGGGTGTAATGCATCCAGCGTACTGAGAATCTCACACTAACTTGCTCACTGCGTCTTCATACCAACGAGGATTGTTGGCCGAATAGTACATCACACATTGTGATGGCTGCTGCATTCGACGTTAACGCTGTTCTCAGCACCCTGACCCTCCAAGAGAAGGTATACACCGATTGTATCAAAGCTCGTCGTGTACTGCACACTAACTTACTGTAGATAAGCCTTCTTGCTGGAGGAACCTTCTCAGCGACAGCAGCCATTCCTGAGAAGGGAGTCCCTTCAATAAAAGTCAGTATAGATAACGTATATCTCAGGCTAGGTTACTAAGAAGACAAGACTGCAGATGGCCCAAATGGAGTACGAGCAGCGGCCGTGGACAAGGACATCCGCTCAGCATGCTTTCCAGCCACCTGCAGTGTAGCATCAACCTTTGATGTCGATATCGCAAGGCGGATGGGAGAGGCCCTGGCGGTAGAAGCTCGACACAAAGGTGCGCAATGCATACTCGGTCCGACCGTATGTATGCATCGACACCCGTTGGGTGGGCGCAATTTCGAGAGTTATAGCGAAGATCCTTTCCTCACTGGTAAATTGTCATCACAGGTAATCCAGGGTCTGCAATCTCTGGGAGTGTCGGCCACTATTAAGCACTTCGTTGCCAACGAGCAAGAGACGCAGAGAACGACTGTTGATGGAATCATAAGCGAACGCGCGCTACGCGAGATCTATCTTCGGCCTTTTGAGATTGCTATCAAGGAATCTCAGCCCTGGGCTATCATGACAGCGTATAATCTCGTCAATGGAACGCACTGTGACAGCCACCCCTGGTTGCTTCAAGATGTGTTGAGAGGTGCTTGGGGTTGGAATGGCCTCGTCATGAGTGATTGGGGTGGCACCAACTCCGTCTCCGATGCCTTAAATACGGGTCTCGATCTCGAGATGCCAGGACCTCCCAGGATCCGTAAGATCGATCGTGTACTGAAAGAAGTGAAGGAAGGAAAAGTTTCAGAAAGTGCCATCGATGATCGTGTGAGGGAAGTGTTGACTTGGGTTTTCAAATTGAAAGCTCTGGAAGACTCAGTTGACATGAGTGCTTATCAGCCTTTTGGCGACAAGCCAGAACACCGCTCGTTGATTCGCGATGCTGGAGCTAAAGGGATGGTGCTCCTGAAGAACGAGGCGAATGTTCTACCACTGGAAAAAGAAAGCCTCAAAGGAAGGAAGATCGCACTCATCGGATTTGCGAAAGATTCCATGGCGCATGGAGGAGGCAGTGCTAGTGTGAACGCATACTACAAGGTCACACCCTGGGAGGGACTACATTCAGCACTTGGTGATACCGTTGAGTTTACTTTTGCCAAAGGCGCGCATCGAGAACGTCTCTTACCACCAATCCAGAAAGAAGACATATGCGGTCGTGTAGTTGGACTAGACGGACAGCCAGGCTTTACTCGACTCTTGTTTGAGGACGGCAAATTTGATGCTGTTTCCACTTTGCATGGCTATCCAAATTCTGCATACTCTCCCCTGGGCTCGAATGAGTCTTTCTGGAAGGCTTTGGAGATTGTCGGAGACTTCACACCATCCGAGACTGGGACGCATTATATAGCTTGTTCTGGACTAGGCCCAACGACCGTGTCCGTCGATGGCGAGATTGTTTTTGAGCAAAAGAGCAACTGCAGTGATCCTATGGGATCATTATTTCTTGCGGCACCTGAAGAGGAGATCAAGCATAGTTTTGTTGCAGGAAAGACATATCGACTCCGCATCCGCAGCAATCCTCCCGTTAAGATTGGACTTGAGATTCTTGAAGGTCGAAGTGGCGTACGCGTCGGATTTTCACTCGAGTCCGTTCATGATGCTGATCTTCGAGGCGAAGCGGTGCGGGTCGCGAAGGAGGCAGACTTAGCAATCGTTTTCACTGGCCATGACCCTCAGTGGGAAACAGAAGGCCGTGATCAAGACTCGTTCAACCTTCCCAGAAACCAGAATGAGCTTGTATCCGCCGTGGCTGCGGTGAACAAGAACACGATAGTGGTCAACTCAACAGGTGTTGCCATCTCAATGCCCTGGTTGGATGATGTCAAGGGTATTGTGCAAGCTTGGTTCTCGGGCCAAGAATGTGGCAACGCTATGGCTGATATACTCACTGGTGCCGTAAATCCGGAAGGCCGATTGCCAACAACCTTCCCAAAACACATTCACGACGCACCCGCTCATGGCAATTTTCCAGGAGAATATGTCGATGGTCAACTCAAAGTGAATTATGAAGAAGGTGTATTCATTGGCTACCGCCATTTTGACAGACTGGGGAGTGACAAGGTCAATTTCCCATTCGGGTTCGGCCTATCGTACACATCCTTTGAGTACGGATCAATGGAGGTCTCTCAAGAATTGGTCAACCCGGGATCTTTCTGTGTCGGTCTCAATGTCTCAAACGTGGGACCTGTATCCGGTGGCGCTCTGGTACAAATTTATGTTGGAACTTCAAGCGCCCGCACAGATCAGCCCCTGAAAACCCTCGCAGCATTCTGCAAAGCCAGACTGGATGTTGGACAAACAAAATCTGTCAAGCTTTCAATTAAAGCGCGAGACTTTGCTTACTACGATGAACAAAAGGGCAAATGGGCAGTGGACGCCGGCGAATACACCTTCACCCTTGGTGAGTCTGCGACGAAAGCTATACAAGTTCAGAAGATTATACTTGAAGCAATGTCGTGGGATCCATAATTCATATCTTTTGGTCTTAAAAACTTCAATTACTGTGCCGAGATCGCCTCATGTGCTATACTTCAAGTTCGCGCAGATTGGGATACGATGTGAACTCACATAATCTGGGGAGATGTAGTATTACGAGAGCTAAAGGCGCCACGTGACGCCAGAAGATCATTATTGCTAAACCGTCGAGTAGCTCTAACTCCATCCTGCTCGTTTTAAGCCGTCAAATCTAGACCGTGGATTGCCTGAGACGCTGTTGAGGGAGCAAAAGCGATTACCAACCGTTCTTTGACTTTCCCAACGTAATACCACAGCGAAGAACGTCTGAAGCTTTCAAAACGAAGTACAGAAGAGCTTTCAAGGATCACGCCCTCGTAGGAAGAAGTGCCGCCTGGCGAGTGACTGCCACTGCCTCCGATATTCTGGCCCGTTTCAATGGCATGCTCAGTCTTATACGACATCGCAAGTGGATTCAAACACCATGGATGGCTATTAGCCTTACTCATTCAACATGGAAGGATGATCGAGTTCATGAGTTATACTCTGTGATGTTTTTACATTTTGAAAGCACTATGTACTACTGAACATCCTCTTATCTGAGCAGCTGGTAACACAAAGAAAATACATTCCGATTCTAATAGAGTCAACTCATATATTTCTACTGCAACAAGGCCTACATGGTTTACTGATTCCTGGCGGTTCCCTGCGCACTACCCATCGGCCGATAGATACAGTCCTTTTCCAGATGACTGTATGCATGTTGGGGTTTGTGTTGCATTGGGTCCAGTGACTCAATACACAAGGCGCAGGGGAAAGGATATCTCGGCATACTGAGCTGAAGATACGACGGTATAGTCACCGGTGCTGTCTCGTGACTATGAGTGGAGTTGGGTGCCAATTGGGGCACGATGGTAGTTCCGATTGACATCGGTTGTGTTGTCGATGTCGAGGCTGTGATAGCTGCAGATACTGATGGCGAGAGCAGAGATGATTGCGTTCCTGCGTCTTGGGCCATTTTCGTATTCTGCTCCGCCTGCCATTTTGCCAGTTTGATGCATGAGAAGTCGCCATGCGGGCGGAGAATGATTCCGCCCCCAGCTTGGCCCTGACTGAAACTACACCAAAGTTGCGCGTTGCAGTGCTTGACAAAGTGTGAAGAGGAGTGACAATTTGTGCAGAAGACTCTGCTTCCCAGAGACATCACGGGTTGGCCAGCAATAGTTTGGCTGCCCTGGACGAGCACATGCTGTTTGAAATCGGCATACGACTTTGCGTGATTGTCTGGGAATGGGTCGGAGCATGCCATGAGTACGGCTGCGATCATCGTGCATACGACATCGTTGCCAGCATTGTGGAGGTAATTCTCGACAATGCAGAATTTGCTCATTAGGTGGCTGAGTCGCATCTTCGCCGGTGGATTGACGAATCTTACTTCTCTGGCCATCTCCTGAGTGTCGATAGTGGCCACGAGTACTCCTTGTGCGTCGATGTCGAACCCAAAGTGCTCCTTGATCACCTGAATGTCGTTGTCAACAGCATGGCCAACAAAGATCACGGGTAGTCGTTGTCCACGTTTGTCTGTCTGGGAGAATGCGTACTCCAGAAGGGCCTTGACTTCTGACTGCTTGGCGAAAGTGGTCTGACCGAATTGAAACTTCTCAGGATGCCCCGGGCACAGTTCGGAATTGACGAGATGCGCGTTTTCCATGATACGAACATGGAAATGGAGCATTTTCCGAACGATATCCCAAGGAGAGTCCAGATGCCAGACGGTGTCTGTGTGCAGAACAGACAATCCTAGCTCAGTGATGCGGGACTTGTCATACTCAAACCACTCCGCATCTATACCAACGATGACAGGCCGTCGCAGTATTTCTTCAGCGTCTGTGGATGCAAAAGGCGGTATGCGCAGCCGTAAAGAATGGGCCAGTAGCTGGGTTTGGTCGAGTTTCCCATGGCTGTATGCCAATTCGATTTGGCTTATGAGTTGATCCAGTTTCATTACCATTGACACTGGTAATGTCGGTGGAGCTTTTTCCGCTGCTGTAGATAGTGTGTTGTGTTGAGGGTAGTTTGGTGAGGCAGGATATCCAATAGAGCTGCTGTTGATAATATAGAGTAGAGGGGAAGAAAACAAGTGAGAGTATATAGGCTCCGGGTTTCACCATGGTGAATGTACAACGCGGCCAGAGTTTATCTGCAGTGGGCTTAGGCAGGGTCATGCATAATTAAAGACGCAAACGACCTCACGGGTGGTCGTTGAACAACGTCAGTGACTATGAGATAACAGTGCAATTCCTGCTGAAGGCTTAGGAAAACTTCGTGCCTTAAAGTATCAGGGGTTTTTTGAGCAACAAGTATTCAGGACGGAGCAATTGTCTAATGGTTGTGGATCAAGCGGCACGAAAACGTTCGATTGTTAGATCGCGTATGCTGAACGGCAAACATAATAGTCAAAGATCCTCTGAGGACAAGCCGTTTCCTCTCCACCGTATTCTATCAGATGCATTGGTTAGAGAAGATCAACAGGAACGCCAGAAGGATGGCTTGGATCGAAGTATCGACACATCCTTGCTGCTTGGCTATCTGAGAATGCTAGCAAAAGGAACATATGGGATGGTACAAACTCAATCTCGATGGATTGAAAGCCAAATATAGCTGTGAGATGTCATTGCTACGCTTCTGTTTGATGGAAGAATTTTTCTTGCCTAATCTTGAAGCTGTGAACATCACTACACCGCAGATTTGCTTGTTTTTTAATACAGTTGCTTAGAGAAGGGGAAGGTCTAGTAATTGAGCAGCATTTAGAGTTGTGGGTATATTGTCATGCACCCCTGAGACCATACGAAGAGCTAATGCCTCCATTAGATCCAGATCTGTTCCAGGAATTGAACCAGACAGCTTCAAGCATTCGGGACTTGGTCCTCGAGCTTCAAGGTCGGAGACCGCCACAAATCGCGCTTTGACACAAAGCATTTGCTAACCATTGCCCAAATGCGGAGAATGTGAACAATGAAACACACAGACCCAGGGACATCGCTTTGTTCTATGTAACGATCATGGCGGAGTCTGCTGGGAAGGGATCGAAGACCCTGACAAGACGGAATGTACAATCGAACAAAGCATTGGCCAACCACGTCAAACTCGACCGCATCTTTGTTCTCGCAATTCCTCCATGATTACCAACAAAGGAAATTAACGTACTCGAAATAAGATCTCGCAGTTGCAACTGGATTTGCGTGCGACATTCGATCCCATCTCAATTACTCTGAACACAACTTCCCAGAACCACCATGACCACTTCATGCACAGCCCGCGCATCCGGCCTCGGCTCCCTCACCGAAGCCCTCTACGAAGCCTTCGACCTCAATTCCTTTTTCGATCAAATCGCAGCATACTATCTCTGGCGTTACGGCCGGTGATTTGTGATCCGCGAGAGCAACTCGTCATCACGCTCCGGAGCATACGTCACAAGAACAAGGCCCACGCTTCTCTCCGAAGCACTAAGCGTGCTGGAAATGTATGCGCAAGCGGTGTGCACTCACAACGGGAACACAATGATTGCCTTGGACGATGAAGGTCGAAGTATGAGGCTCTGGACGTTGGAAGATGAGAAAAATGTTACTAGAGTTTGGGTGCACGAGGTGAAGGGGCCTTGGCGGAGAAAGAAACCGGGGAGGAGAGTGAGGGACCAGAAAATAAAACTGGTTGAAAGTTATATAGAGCGACATATCTCTCGTCTCCAACTGTTACAGTCTGAGCCTTATTGAAAACTCAGGTTGGGAAGAGGCTGTGTTTGAGTGTGACTGAGCCATCAGGGTATATTGACTGCCAAAAGTTTGGACGGCGCGGATGGTAGTAGCTTCTTCGACGACGACAACGGGAAGGATTGTGTCATGTATCGCTTTAGTGTAATTGAGAAATGCGATTCTGATGTTCTATTTGGCTCCGATTGTCTTAAGGAAGCCGTATATAGATAGATAGGCATGGAATTGAGATAGCCATGCGTCACAAACGTCAGGGGATCATTTCACGAGAACAGCTGGCCATCGAGATCCTGGGCATGGTCAATCCGATCCCTCCTGCAATGTGACTTCACGATCACACAAGCTGCACGCTTGCGTCACATGCTCAAGGCTCCAGCTACGTCGCATCATTAGCCTAGTCACCTCAAATCCTACTATCACAACAATGTCATATCAGCCTTAGCCTCATGATTGTTCGTGGTGTGCTCCAAGAGATTTAGCTACACGGAATCTGACATTGTATAGATAAATTTCACTGTGATCCTGCTCTGTGCATCTTCACACGTCGTAGACTCCATTGCATATACTAGAGTTCGTGTTCCGCCAACCTCATCCGGTTCCAGCTATCCTCATCCCCATCCTCACTATTGGACTCTCTATCAACGTCTCCCAATCATGTATCATCCTCGGCTGCTTCAAACGAAGATCCTGGCTGCGGTCCATCTTACACCGTTAACATGTCGGGGCGCGCTGGGCTGTACGAAACACTAGCCTGCAGCTGCTTTGACGGCGGTGGTGATAGAGATAAGAAGCACAATGATTTGATGGCTGAGGCGGGCATTAAATATAGGCAAAACGTACGATAGATCGATTGAATGATGGCAATTGCGACAACAACAATGCGCGTACACACGCACTATCATTACACATACAGCCCACACTGCTGGTGCACTTACAGCCTCGAAATTCACTAACTTACTATGGCGCCCGCGATGTAGCTGAGGTAGCGGCTACTTAATACCAATCGGGTTCAGAGGGTTGCCGATCACTTGTTCTGGGGGTGGCTAAATGACGTCTCCCATCTCTGCCGTGTCATGGGCACTTGACTTGGTGCAGAGAAGTCGCAACTGTCGAGAATATATACTAGAATATCGAGGGAGCGACCATCAGAACACTAAAGTTATATTTGTTCAAGCTCCAAGAGCCTTTTGTGGTGCAAGAAGCTAAACACCGCGCTTGTGGCTACATCGTCGGAGGGCTGTAGAAGCCTAGATGCCCTAGTCTGACCCTGGCAAATGGCAGCTCAGCTTCGTGTTGATCAGTGGCTTGCATATCCGCATCATGTGTTTGAATCGATCCTACAAATAGTCTGTCCTGTAGGATTTAGATTCCCGTTTCTTATGGGCAAGAACGTCTGTCGGAAAAAGTGCTGCTTATCACCATGCGTCTTCTAGCCAAGGCCCTCTTGCTACATGCTTCTGTTGCGTTTTCCTCCCCTGTCCTCGAAGAACGCGCTCTCTCCCCTGGGGCTTGCTCCAAGGTTGAAGCAATTGTTGCGCTGCTTAAACTCAATAGAGCAACGCCTTTCTGCTCTTCGTACCTGAGTATTCCGGCTGCCACGACTACAGTGCTTAAGCCTGTCGGGACTGTGACTGTAACTACAGGAACGACTACGGTGACATCTACCTCGAATCCGACAGTCACCGCCACAGCGTATGTCTACTTTGATCCGTATTGCTGGTACAGCTGTAGAATAATATCGCTGACTTTACGTATCCAGCTTCGTGACCATCCCACAAACTCAGGTCATCACTACCAACGATGTTATTACGAGCACGACTGTCTCTACGAGGTGCGGATCACTGACACCTGCTCCTATTTAGGCTTATATCTAACCTTCTGCATCAACAGTACTGCCACCGTCGTTGCCACCCTGACATCTTCCATATACGTTCAGGGCGCCCCCGCACCAGCGCGCCGTGACCTCGCCCATGAGCGCGACGGCCAGGAACATGCGGCACCTGCACCTCGTGCAGCATCCACGGCACCCTCGTGGCTCAAGCCTTTTGCCTCGGCTGCCATCTCCAGCGGGTGCCTGTGTCTCTCCATTCCCACCAAGACGAACACTGTCACGCAAGGGGCGCCAACAACAGTGCAAACCAAAGCGACTGCAATACTGTTTGTTGTGAACACGGTGACGCTGACCCAGACAAATACTGTCGCGCAATATAACACGGTGCGTGTGTTCCGTAACGAATCGGCCTCAGCTGCGCAATGAATATGAATACTAACTTCACGTGCGTGTATGTAGGTCACCGTCACGGCCCAGCCAGTCACCACCACCATCACATCCGTGTCGATAACGACAACGACAACGACACAGTCCACGTACACCGCAACCGCCACCGCCGATCGTAAGTCCCATTCTTTCCTCCCAACTTCCCACCCACCTAACATTCTTTCCACCAGCATGCCAACCTCCCGGCCTTAGCTTTGCGTCCGGTAATACTGGCGGTGGTCGTTATGGGGGTCGCGTCAACGTCAACAGCGGCCAGCAGTGCTGCAACGCGTGCTTCTACGGCAGCGCCAAAGACTGCATCGGCTTCGAGTACGATGGGTCCTATTATTGCACGCTCACGCTCAGCAATGTGGGCGAGGTCAACCCGGCGCTCGCGAATGCGCAGTGTCCCATGGGGCAGAGGGAGAACACGAGAGTGGGGTATAGGAGCAATGACTTTGCTAGATATAACATTGGGCCGTGCCTGGGAATTCTTCGTATTATAGCATAGAGAGGGAGAAGTATGTACGGCGTGAGTAGTGGACAGAGGCTGGGAACTTTGGAAAAGTTGGTGGAGATGTATAGTCGATATTGATCCAGATAGGTATACAACGCACCGGCTCCAAGCTGTTGCCGTTGGTCATAACGTTATCAATACTCCGTGACAAGCGAGTGATGTACCTGCCGTCTACATGGCTACTCATATGCAAGTATAAATACCTATGAAGTACCGTCGCGTCAGTGCATGCAGCTCTTTTAAGATGCGTACCTGTAGAGTAGTCACGTCTCGACGCTTTCTCTAAATTGCTGGGTATGCGGCGTAGTACGTGCGATGGAAAGCTAGAAGGACAGCTGTGCAAGGTTTGCTTCTCAGGTAATGGATATGAAGCTTCCACGCTTCACGTCCTTCGAGCTTAGCAAAGTGTGCGTCGCGCGGCCAAGAAGGGAACGAAGCAGGTCACCGAGAAAGTCGGGAAGTCATGAACACGGCGAGAGTCAGTTGAGACAAGACTCTCTGTAAATTCATCCAATCTATGTGAAGATGGTACATGTCTATAACATATCACCAAGCAGCATGACGCCAGCCTCTTGCGAAACGTAGAAAAGACAGATGTTTACTTGAATTCAGCCATAAATTCCTCATGGAACTTGACCAATCGATTAGTCCACTCAGTGCCAGGTGCAAGGAACGTTGTCCTGAAGTGCAGTGTGCCCTCTTTCTGGCCGAACCCTGAGCCGGCGACGACACAAACACCAGTGGCGTCGAGCATGCGGAAGCAGTAGAACTCATCGGGCTCGCGGCCCTCCTTCTTGGCTTGCTCAATGGCCTTTTGCGGGAGCTTGATGGTGGGGAAGAGGTACATGGAGCCCTGTGTCGAATATCAGCATGTCGTTGCATAGTCGTTGCTTCAAATGACTCACCTGGGGCTTATCGCACTCTACACCTTCCATTCGCTTGAAGGCCTCATACAAGGCGTATGCGCGCTCCTTGAGACCGCTGAAGATGGAGTCATACTCCTGCTTGTAGAGCTCGTGACTTGGCTCGCCCTCCTTGGGTGGGTTCACCATCATCTCAACAATACATTGACCCAATACGGGCGGGCAGAGCTGAATGGAGATGAACTTGTACACCTCTTGCGCAACCTCCGGGTCGAAACCAATCAGCTCAAAGTAGCCTCCGCGGTGACCACACTCGCCGACCATGCCCTTGGAAATGGAGTGCAACGAGGCAAGCTCGATGTTGTCGTACTTGCTGGGCTCGGCCTTTTGCAAGTCGCGCAGAGCCTTCTTGAAGGAGATGAACTCGCCGATGAAGACGTTGGTCTGGTAAACCTCATCTGCGACTACGACGAGACCCTTCTCTGCTGCAAACTTGAGCACAGCCTTGATGTCCTCGGCCGGAAGTGATGCGCCTGTGGGGTTGCCGGGGTTGATGACGCATATCGCCTTGACGTCTGTGCCTTCTGAGATGGCCTTGTCGTAGGCCGTGCTGATTGCCTCCATGGACGTGCCCCATGCCTGCTCCTCATCGAGGTAGTATGGCACGACTCGAGCGTCGAGGACCGAGAGTGTGGCGGTGTAGAGGGGATATTGGGGAATGGGGACCATGATACCGGTCTCAGGCTTTGCACAGATAGTGTGTAGGAGGGTGTTCACGCCGGATGATGCGCCGTTGCTGAGGTAGATGTTCTCGAAGCTCGCTGGGTAGCCATCTCGTCCTGTGGTTGCAGTCAGTCAATTGTTGCGGAGCAGAGTCTGCTTAGTCGTACGCTCAATGTACTCAGCAACGCTCTGTCTGATTCCTGGCGCGCCCTGGCTCTGGCTGTATGCGCCTACGCTCTTGACCTCGTTCAACAGCTTCTTAGCGCGCGCAACGACATCCGACTTGTAGCCCAGGCTGTCGATAAGCACCTTCTCATGCTCCAACAGGTCAGGGTTCTCTAGCAGACTGGCAACCTGTCGGAAGAATGTGATGGGCTTCTGGTCGAGTTGCTGGGGGTTGCCTATGTTGGCTGCGATGACGGTGTCGAATGGAAGGTCTTTTCCCTCGCCCTTTGCGAGCTTCGCGCGATACTCCTCCGACTTGACAGCCAGTTCGCCACGGACGGCATACCTGGCGGCGCGGACGTGTGGGTTGATGTTGTCAAGGTTCAAGACCTTGTGTGAAATGCCGGACGACATGGTTCGAGCAGTAGTCAGAGATGCAATCCGCGGCAAAAACGATCTATGGGGCCCTGATAAGAATAAATGGTGAGCAACAGTCCAAGATGATGACGCAGCGACAGCGATAAGTATGCTTTGCAACACTACTTTTTCCCCGCGACGTAGTATGAATCAAAGACATCGAGGCCGTGGGCTTTTTTTCATGCTTTCGCGCGTGGTGCCCCACTACCAGCAACGCTCCGTGTCTTGCCGCACCACGTCTGCAGCAGGCTCCTCTTTTGGGCGAAAAGACTGAGGAAGACAAATACCTCTGAGACGTCCATCGCCCATTGGCACCGTCGCATGAGGCCGCAGCCGCCTCCCCACGACATGGGCGCGCAGTGAGCTGATGGCCGACTGAATGCGCTGGGCCGATGACGGCGTCATAATGCTTGGTGTCCGATCACCCCACACTCCCGCCGGACCCTGACGAACGGGGGCAGTCGGTTGCCGGAGTACTGGTCTTGACGGATGCTGAACGGGGGGAAGCTTGAGTCGGCGTGTATCAAGCGGGATTAGTCGATCGCATAGATAAAAGTCGTAGCAATGGCAGAAAAAGACGCGTGGGAGCACGGCGCAAAAGCAATCCTGGAGCTGTTTCGCGTATCTCACCGCATTTCCCTGACACCTCAACAGGGCGCACAGGTGCGCGGGGACACCGGAGCTCCGTCCATGGCACGCGATTAGGCAATCCAACGCCGAGTGCGACGAGATAAGCAGCTGTCAACGCGGATATCCATGGGATGCATAGGTGAAGACATGGACTAGCTGCGACGTGTGTGGTTTGTCTTGTTTGGTGGCGCCGTCTTGAGTGGGTCGCGGCAGGCACGTAGGCACGTGACGATAGACCTCTGAACGCTGGAACAGTTCGTGTGCATGGCTTTTGCATTACTCGGCGACCAGTACGCTGAGCGGGTCTAAGTCTACAATGCTTCATTATTACACGCCCTCTTCGCCTGAGCTCTAACCACGCTCGCTTCCTCGCAGCCTGACTGCCTGACCGTACTTCTGCAGCTTGGTAATGAGCTGGTCGCCCTGCTTGACTACGTCTACGTACTGCTTGTTCTTGTCGTCAGGCCGGTTCGTCTCGATGATGCCCTTCACACGGTCGATGGTACATGGGATGCGATCTGCGGCAATAAACTTGGCGAGGTCCCTGTTGGAGTCAGTGAGGGTGAAATGTGAGCACAAGACAGAATGACATACTTGTCGAGGTAGTCAACAGTCACACCAAAATCATTGGCCATGCTTTGCAGACCGACGACCCGGTATGACTGAAGGAGCTGCTGGTAGCCCCGCAGACGCATCTCGCGCACATACCAGCCACGGTGCTCGTACAGGTAGCGATCTTGGCTGAGGAAGTTGACCTCGACCTCGCCCAGCGCGCCGAAAAAGCTCTTGTAGTCGCCCTCGTACAGGCTCTTGACCAATTTGGACAGTGGTGAGAAGTCGACGGGGACCTCGAGATCCTGCTGTCCTCCAAGAGTGGTGAGGTTGATGGCAGCCGGCACTGGTGTTGCGGTGGAGCCCAAGGCGTCGGCCATTTCCTCGTCGCCAGCCGCTGGACCTGCTGACGCCTGACCGGTTAGTGCAGAAAGCTGCTCCTCTCCGCTGCCGACAATGGCCTTGATCTCAGGTGCATCCACCACCTTTGACTTGAAGTCGACGCGCTTGAGTGACACGGAGCCGGCGAGTATGGCGTAGATGACGAGGTTCGAGTAGCTGCACAGCTCGTAACTAGTAAAGGTCGATAAGCTGTCCAGCAGGAGCGGGGCGGCTTGGAGATGTGATCGAACGGTGAGGTAGTGCAAGCCTGTGTATGCCTTGAGACGATTCCGGCGGTCCCAGTCACCTCCGCTCTCGACAAGAGCACTAGCCCTGTCGATGCTCTTCTTGGCCAGCACCCGGTCGCCGAAGAAGAGGGCGACTCGTATTATGGCGAGGACAATGTCGATCTTGGTACCGAGAATGCCCGTCTTCTCGAAGATGGCCTCGTAGCTGGCAATCGCTTTGTCCTGCAGCAGTCAGCACCAGCCATGTATAGCCGTCATGTCTCCATACCTTGTCACCTATGCGGTTATAGAGCTCAGCACGCTTGCCCCGAGCTGCCTGGACTTCAGTCTCGCCAGCCTTCTCCGCCGCCTCGTCCTCCTCTTTTTGTATTGCCTCGAGCTCCTTCTCGTTCTCTGCCTTCAAGCTCTCGTAGCGCTTCTCATCCCACGACAAGGGCACGTCTAATGAGGGGCTCCGTGTGGCGAGCATGGTTGCGATACTGGCGGACGGTCTGCGGTTGCTGGTGGGGTGGTCGGCGGAACCCTCGCCCGGCGCATTCAAGACGCCGTCAGTTGGGTGTGCAAGGTACCGGTAGAGCGGCGCCATCTTGTGTTCGGTGATGGCATCTTCCACCGACTTGAGCGACGACTGTTTGGCGGACTTGTCGGCGGCGGGATTGGTGAGCTGGAAGATGGTCTGCGCCAGCTGCAGGTCGGGATACTTGGCGAACTGCGGGTCACCCATCTTGGCGGGCGTGTGGTGTGGTGATGGTGGTGGTGTTGGTTGTATGGGGCTGGTGAGAGGCGAGCTGTGGTGGTCTTGTCGTGCGGTGTTTGAGGCTCTGCAGCTCCGAGCTACGCGATGATGCGGGCGGAAGGTGCGGCTTGGCGCGACACCAACCTCCGCAGCCTGCACTTACTTAGCTACTTCAGACACTCACTGTTCCCTTCTTCACACAGCAACAATTGAATTTTCACAGCGCAGGAAGCTCATAAAACCTCACAGAAACAGCTAATACAACAATCATGGGCGGCGAGGCAGACCACGGCAGAAAGCGCCCACGATCCACGTCAAGATCGCCCTCCCGCTCGCGTTCACCACCACGCCAGCGGAAACGCCCTGGCGCTGGCGCACGTGTAACTGCGGCTGACCGAGAAGCTACGCGTCGGCGCCAACAAGAGCGAGAACAAGAAATCGAGCGGAGAGCCCAGCAAGAAGCAGCGCAGCGCGGCGTCCACGATGTCGTCAAGCAGCACTACAACATGGTCCCCGAGCGCGGCCGCGAGTTCCGCAAGACAGACAGCAAGATCAAAGGCCTGCGCAGCTTCAACAACTGGGTCAAGTCGTCCACCATACAAAAGTTCATCGGTGACGAGCGCAACCTGAGGATTCTCGACATTGGCTGCGGCAAGGGAGGAGATCTGCAGAAGTGGCAGGCGTCGCGAAAGGTGGAGCTCTACGTCGGATGCGATCCTGCAGACGTCTCAATCAAGCAGGCAAAGGACCGGTACGCTGAGATGCAGCGCAAGTCGCGGCGCATCTTCCACGCTGAATTCTACGCCAAGGACTGCTTCGGCGAGTGGCTAGGCGACATACCCATCATCAAGGAGGTGGGCATTGACCCCGCTGCTGGACCCGGCAATGCCATGAGCCAGCGCTGGGGCGGCGGAGGTTGGGACATGGTCACGATGATGTTCTGCATGCACTACGCTTTCGAGAGCGAAGAAAAAGCAAAGGGCATGCTCAGGAACGTCTCGGGGGCGCTGAAGAAGGGCGGTCGCTTCATCGGCTGCATCCCCAACTCGGACATGCTCACTCAGAAAGTCATTGAACACCACAAAGCTAGAGGCACCGCTCCCGCCGAACCCGCGAACGCCGCAGACGATGAAGAGGACGACCGACCGACCTTTGCCAGTGACGACGAGGACGACTGGGATCCGGAGAAGAGCCTCGACAGCCCCAAGCCAAACGAGTCGGAGCACGCCAACGGCGAGGCAGACGGGGATGCAAAAGACAAGACCAACAAGGAGAAAAAGAAGGACGACGAGGAAGATGGCGAGGTGGAAGAGGAAGGCTTCAAGTTCGGCAATAGCATCTACAGCGTCAGGTTCCCGGGCAAGACTCCACCTGACGGCACATTTCGTCCTCCCTACGGCTGGAAGTACTTCTATTTCCTTGAAGAAGCCGTCGAGGCGCCAGAGTACGTCGTACCCTGGGAGGCCTTCCGTGCCCTGGCAGAAGACTACAACCTCGAGCTGCAGTACCGAAAGCCCTTCCGAGAGGTGTGGGACGAGCAAAAGGACGACCCCGAACTCGGCCCATTGAGCGAGCGAATGGGCGTGCGAGACAGGCGCACAGGCCGGCTGCTGTCGACAGAAGAAGATCTGGAGGCTGCGGATTTCTACCATACTTTCTGCTTCTACAAGGTCTGATCATTCTACGGGGGGGGGGGGGGGGGGGGGGGTTGCACATTCGGCGTTTGGGGTATGAAGCGGGCCTTGAGGATTACCGTTAGGCACGAGCAGGTCTTGGTCTGATATGCGAGCGTTGCATGTCAATGTGTAAAATTATAATTTCCATCAGCAGCAGCATTGCAAAAGCATGTGCTTTCACGTGAAGCAAACAATGAACAACTCAGTTCTCCACGTTCGTCATAGTGCTCCCGGCGCGTGATTTACAGCCTCGGCTATGTTGACTGACTGGTCGAGGGCAACGCGAAACTCCGGCCGACAACAACCAGAGAACGGATCCGCAAGCCGCGATCGCATGTCACATCCACTCACCTCCACCTCCACATCCACCTCCACACTCGACGCTCCTTTCTCCACGCACTTGACCACCACCAACGAGGTTCTTCTTCGTGACTGATCGACCACCCGAAGCTAGAGCTGAAGCTGGACTTCTCGCCCTCGCGTGCTATACTAGAGATATTTGTTGGAAGTCAAGCAGCAGACAAGATGGTTGCAGACGCCCTCATCTACCACCCGACGGTGTCGCACTACCTCAAGTTCATCGCGACTACCGGTATGTCCATCTCCCTCGCTGTGTAGCTAGCTGCAGAACAAGTACTGACACCCGCTCAGTCGGCCGCGACAAGCTCCTCCGCACCCTCCAGTACTTTTCGCGCTTCCTCGCGTGGTACCTGTACCGCACCAACCGGCCCGCGTCGACCATCCTCCCCTTCGACGCCACCAAGAAGCAGTTTGGCGCCACGCGCAAACTGATGCGCGTCGGCAAGTTCGTCGAGCACTTCCGCGCCGCCGCCGTCGCCAGCGATGCCAAAGCCATGGACCCCGTCCTGCGCTTCACCACCATCGGCCGCCAGCTCGGCTATGCCGCGTACATGCTGCTCGACAACGTCTGCGTCCTCGACGCCACGGGCATCCGCAAGTTCTCCACTGCCCCGCGCCTCCTCCGCGAAGCCTACCGCGCGTGGTTCACCGGCCTCTCGTTTAGCATTGCGTCGGGCCTGTACTCGTACTACAACCTCAGCCTGCGTGCCAAGGCGATCAAGACGTCTAGCGAGCCTGAGAAGGTCGTCGAGACGAAGAAGGTGGAGCGCGAGCTGAATGCGGTCAAGGTGCAGCTGCTGAGCGACTTTTGCGATATCACCATTCCGAGCTCAGCGCTGGGCTGGGTCGAGCTGGACGATGGAATTGTCGGACTCGCGGGTACGACGAGCAGTTTGTTGGGCGTCTGGGGCCAGTGGAGGAAGACCGCATAAGGGACGTTGCTGCGTGTCGTGTGTGTATGTGTGTGTGTGTGTGTGTTTTATGGGATGCGAAAGAAAGATTTACATTTCAAGACTCGAGCATATGTGCGTTTGAATTAGCTATTTCCAAATGTTACTTCACATCTTCCAATCCTCACATTCACACCCATGGCTTATACTCCACCCCATCCTCTTACCTCAGCGCACCACGCCGCCAGATTCGAATTACCAGCGTCCATCCGTCACGCACGCACCGCCCATCCATACCCTCAGCACAACTCCCTCGCCCACCGACGTTGCAACTACAGCGTTGGTGGCGCACCACTGCCCCAACACAAGATGCACGCAAGAGCATCATCCCCATCTCTTATCTCGTATCTAACAATCCCGCGCTTCTGCTGCGGGAGGGGCCGTGAGCGTCCGCCCCGTGGAGGATTTAGCCTGAAGGGCGCCGTAGTGATGGGAGTGAGAGGAGAGTGTTTGCTGGATCCGAATACATATATTGTAGACTACCTATGCACTACATTTCGACCTCGAGTCTATGTATCCGGCTGCGCGCAAGTTGGAGGGGGTCGGGTGCATGAGCATGCTGAATATGATGGTGTTGGCGGTGCGGTGGGGAGTTGAGTGTGGGTGCTGGACCGTTGATGTATCGAAAAGGGTTGTGGATTCGAGATGCGGATGGCTGGGTTTATTATATTGTACATCGTGTTTGAAGTGTCAATGGGATGGGAGATTTAGGTGCTGAAAAGATTTAGGTGCTGGGAAGACTTGGCCGACAGTGTTGGGCTCGTCTATGGGTGAGGTGCGACTGTCAGTGTCAGTCGCAATGTATGCCTCAGCATTCGCCCTCGATGCATCAACACGTGATTTGAAATGCATGAGGCGACAACAGTCCATTGAGTATGAGCGAGATGTGCAGGTGTAGAGGTGGAGAAGTAGCAGCTTGTTGTGAATGCGATGAAACGGGATTGTGAGATTGTCCATGGCATGAATAAAGCGCAGTGCAGATGTAGAAATGACGAGACAAAACACCACTGTAGTCTGATCACTTGTAGTGTCGTCGCAGTGTACATCGGGGTGCGGGAAGCAGATCCACCCATTCGGGCCTATGAAGAGGAGACACCGCCTACTCGCATGGCAAACTACCTGCTCCCATGGAAACCTACCTGCTCGCGTGGCCGATTGAGTCTGCCCCAATTGTTCTGTGGCACTCGGTTGTCAAAGAATCACTGAGTCGCAAACACAGTCCAGACCCTTGAGCGACGATGCCGCCAACGCCGTAAAATGGTCGTTCGCCGGCGCCATGGTGTGGTAGTCTACATGTGTGATAGAGGATTCTTGGAGCGTTGGGCGAGTGCGTGTATCCACTTACGGGAGGTGCTTGTCACCTTGTAAGCGAAGCCGTATAGCTGGGTTCGGTATATATTCGTATATATGCCTCGGTGTTAAGTGATCATCGCTTAAACAGGGTGGTAGCTTTGCGAATGGAAGTCGTGGATAGCTTCATGCAGCCTGCAAACGTGTCACAGCCTCGCGTGAACGACTGCACGCTTTCCTGGTGCATGCGTTGCTTCTGTTATAGTAGGTGTGCGAGATTGATTAACACGAGTCGAGACACCGGGAAGCGGGGAGGCTGGCAGATTCGCGAGTCGAGGCCATGGGTCGACTTATGCAGGTGTGGGATAACAGTACAGCCTCGGGTGCACAACTGACGCTATTTTGAGATGTGACTTACTTTTGCTGGACAACGTGTTTGATATCCGTGAATACGAGATAAAAGATAGAGGGGAGAGGAGGGGAAGCAAACAACAACGGTCGCTTCCCAAAATGTACCAGGTCTGCTGCAACCCCGTGCACATGGTTCCAACGTGTCGGGACAAAGAAAGCAAGTTTTGCAAGTCGAGCAGTTCTCGCCACGACAGTCACAATCTCTCCGCCTACCACGAGCGGAGATGAGTGTGATCAGAGTGTGCGCGGAATGTGAACAGCATGGGAATGCTGGGAATACAACGAGGTTGATGGTGTATCTGCGACGGCCAACACCACCTCGCTACCTTTCGAACAAGGTCGTCAGTCATCCACGCTACGGCGTTTCATCACGACCGTCAACCCCGCAAAAGAAATGTCGCCCGCTCAGCGCGATGATGACAATATCGTGCGTTTGTTTTGCAGTGCACGCCACCTGGACGTAGACCGACCGCGTGCGTCCACAAGGCCGATAAGCGAAGTGGCTCCAGTCTGTCATCACGACTAAGAACCGTCGTATCCATAAACACATGGCAGTCTTCTAATTTGGGACGTAAGACGACACACCACAACCACTGCGGTCGACTGCATACGGCAGCCCCAGCGGACACACACTGTTGCATCCCCAAATGAGAGAAGGTCTAATACACTACAGTATTAACTTCCGCATACAGAAAAACTGCTTGGCCTCGCCACCAATAGCTTACGCAACACACTTCTGCTCCTGGGGTTGCACGGCGGGCCCTGTGGCTCTTTGAGTGCTGCTCGATGACTGCAGATGCGGAGAAGCACTACCAGAAACGTGGCCGCAGCCGAGCAGCCGTTGCATGCTGTGTTTGAAAATCCCGACAATCGCAGAATTAGGTGCAGGTGCACCATCATCTTCAGGTCATCTTGCATGCGGCAGGATCGCAGAGGCTATGATGGGTCTTGCGGAAAGGTGCCGTGTCTCCGCTCACAATGTGCAGCCGTGACTCGAGCAAGTCGATGGCCCACCTGCGAAACTGCAGATGACGGCTCTTGATCTCGTCTACCAGCAGTTCCCACTGAAATAGCGTTTTGACTCGACTCTTGTGGCGATGTTCTGCAGCAACCCCTGCACTACGAGCCGTTGCTGTACCACGCGCTACAACCGCAGCCACCTTGATCATTTAGTGTCGGAAATGGTTAGGGGCAATGTTTGCTGTAAGAGCTCGCTTGCACTGCAGAGCTGACTACACGCCGCGGCACCGGGTTTCAGCAGCTGTTCCTGTGGAAGGATCGTACGGAGTTGTACAGTTCTACGCCACCAACGCACGTCAACTGCAGACAATGCATCAGCGCTGCCATTGCATCGTGCCTCAGCTTACAGTGCCTGTTTCTTCAGCACGGTGTAGTGTGGTCCTGACTCCACCAGCTGAGGAAAGGGCCGGGCTCGGAGGCGATCTGATTCGGAGAAGACTGGTCTAGCGCACATGCCAAAACAACGGTGAACACCTCGAAAAGACCCTCAGTGGATTTTAGGAAACAAGGTTGCGCTGCCTGTTTCATCTAGTCTGGCCACGAGGGCCGTCTGTGGGGTATCCACCAATCAGACGTGTCCTGCACCTCACGAACTACTCTCCACTTGCAGCTCGAAGGCAACCCACGGGTTAAGGCTAAATTTTGCTTTTACCTTTGAGTGCTGTTGCATTGGTGTGCCATCCAACAGTGATTTCCACAACACTCCGTTTCGCATCCTGCGGCTCGGACGCTTCCTGCGAAGATCCTACGTTCCTCGTGGTGGATCACCGTGATGACCGAGCACACCTCGTCCGGGGTCCGAAAGCACCTGTCGAACGTCACGTACTAACAAACGAGGCGAGTTTGCGCGCCGAGCCCCTACATGCACGGCCTATCAAGCTGCCTTGTACTAGCCACGGTCCATGAGTAGGCAGGGGTTCGGAGATGCAAAAGGAGCGCCTTGCAGAAACGCGACCTAAAAGGATGCTCGACTAGGACAAGCATGTGGCCCATGTGGTGAGGCACTGATACTGCACACCAAGTTTTAGTCTACGCTTAACCCAGTAGTGCGCAACCCTGTAGCTGTTTCTGCGCTTATATGGTGGCCAAGTCCCGCCTTTCTTTGCAGCCTCGTCTAGAGGAGGAATCCTGGACCTGTCCACCCATCGCTCTCACTGTAGGACTACTCAGTACCAACTCGGGGTCCACTGGAAACATCGACTTCGCTGGTCGGAATATGTAGGAGTGGTAATCATCATTATTTATCTTTAATACCCGACTCATTCCAACCGACTCGAAACCTTCGCAGCGCGATTCGAACTCCAGGATGGCAGGAGGCTTTCCAATGAGCACCTTTACTGGAGATCCAAGGGATCATCCGGATAATGCTAATCTACCCAACATCAACCACCCGGCGACCATCATCGGTGTTACTGTCACCTTCTTGGTATGTTCCTGGCAGTACACCCAGTGATACAATTGTGATTTCAAGCTGACCAGCAACATAGTCATTAGCTATCATCGCCATCAGTCTGCGCCTTTGGGTGCGATTTCGAGACAGCCTGTGGGGATGGGATGACCTGTTCGTCGCGCTTGCTGGTCTTGCAAGCATCATTGGCGACACTTTTGTTTGTCTCAGTGAGTTTCTCTGAGAGTCCTCCTCGGTATCATTGACTAACGATCACAGTGCCTGGAGATGGGCTAGGTTTGCACCTTTGGACACTTGGCTTTGCCAGACTGGAAGGATACTTTAGGGTGAACATTATCACCTGGAATTCTTTGAAACGTGCCACTAACACTGTGTAGCACATCTACATCACGAACATGTCCTATTGCGCCAGTGCCACCTTCATCAAGCTTGCCATCTTGTTTCAGTACCTCCGCCTCTTTGCAGAAACTGCCAACACTACCACAAGCGCACAGTATCGCCTTGCGCATCGAGTAACATGGGCTCTCATTGTCTTGAGTACCATGTGGGGTATTGCTTTCTTCCTCCTGGCCGTCTTTCCCTGCACTCCAATTGCAAAGGACTGGAACCCGTCGCTGGAAGGCACCTGTATTGGATGGGGCAGCAAGGTTCCAGATGAGTTCTTTGCCATGTTTGCTGGCCACTCTGCCAGCAACATGGTGCTGGATTTGATGGTGCTACTCACGCCTCTGCCTTTCCTGAGCATGCTTAGGATTGCCGGCAAGAGCAAGGCGGGACTGATCACACTCTTCACATTGGGTATTATGTAAGTCACCACAATCCTCCAGACATCATGCAGCAGTCTGCTAACCCCCATAGCGTCTGTGCAGTCTCCATCGGCCGCCTAATTGCCCTCTCGATCAATCGCGCCGGCACTGTCCCCGTCATCGACATGCCCTACTACACGCCCGTAGTCTACATCTTTTCCGTCCTCGAAGTTAACATCGCCATCATCGCCGCGTCCATCCCCATCTTTTGGCCCGTCATCTCCACCCTCGCCACCAACAAGATCTGGGTCGTCAACGAGATCGAAGTCCGCGTCGAGGAAACCTCTCGCGCAGGCAGCCTGTCCACCAACGACGACATCGATCTTGCCGAACATGGCAAGTGGACCAAACTCGATGCCAAAGACGACTTTGGAGGCAAGAACGTTGTGGCCAAGACCTACGAGACGAGTCCAGCCCGCGGACATCGACAGAAACCATCCACGACGTCGTCCATCGGCCGCACAATCGGTCTCGAGTCTGGGCCTCGCTACTCGCAAGAGTCGCAGCGCAACTTGTGCCTCCTGCCCAGCAGCGACACCCGCAACAATAGCACACCGCAAAGCGAGCGGGAAGACTGGTTTGCCGAGGTGGATAGGAAGATGAACACGACGGGATCGGGGACAATAACAAGGATCAAGTCGAATGATGAGAGGAAGGGGTAGAGATCAAACGTCTTTATGATGACGGGTGGATGTTCTTGATGCATTGTGAATTTTCTTTAGCGTGATACCCTCCTCCCATGCGACTTGGTTGTTGTATGGATGTATGTAGTTATGTAGCTGAATGTGCCCCTGTTCTATCCTGTTTCGGGATGTACGATATGAAGCTGTTCTTACTTGACCTGTGCCTATCGATTGTAAAAAGTCCAAGTGAATGCGTGGCATGAGCGAGTTTGATGAGGTAACTTGTACGTGGAAATGAATCTATGGCTTTCCCTGGTGTATCACGTGCTGCCAAGAATATGAGAAGTAGAAGCACGTACCCAGCGTCTCCAGCGCCATTTCGATATGTATATAGTGCTCTCAATCCATTTCCTGGACGTAAAACACCTACTACAATCGAGTGCACAGTCAATGCAGTGCGCAGCCAGTCTGAGGCTACAGTATGTGCTAGACCCAGCCAAGAGACGCTGTGGACCGGCGAACCTGTAAGGCACATCTTTGTGTAGCCTTAAAGGTACCAGGGTCAACAACGCGCATTGGCCCTGCTTGACAATTGACCATTGTCCATCCTCCCAGCAGGCCCGATCCTGAGACCCACCGAACAGAGGGAAGCCGTGGGTCTCAGGGAACAAGCTCCACGCACTCGTCAGTGGCGGCGAACTGGCTAGCCGGTTGCGGGGATAAGACGAAGCTTCTTCGGATCGCGGCAAAGCTTGGTTCTGAAGGAGATGAGCGACGACACCCATGTGCACGCAGTGTGCGCTCGAAACAATGCAAACGTGTTGTATTTCACCAAGCGATCTTCTTCCACATGGCTAGCTCGCACAGCGATGTCTATTTGAAAAGGTTTGCTGGCGACATCTGCTCCTCGCATCTATCAGCTGTACGTAGACACCTTCTGCATCGAGGCATGGCTCGTGTGACCAGCCGCCACAATGCCTGAACAACCGAAAACCACGGATTTCGGGCGCATGTTACTGGTCGGATGCACGGGTAGTACTGTTGGCCGTGGCGATCACAGGGCCTTCGGACATGGTGGCACGACGTGCGGGATCCAAGTGCCCTTGCTAGCGACGTCAACGGCGCGCTGGGGAATAAATACTCGAGGGATCGCCGCGCGTTAGAGCTGGTGTTTGGATCTATCTCTGCGGCTACTTTGTGCTATGCGACCTTGTCCCACGTTGTGATTGACAGCTCGTGATATATCTTGTTCACGTCGCAGCACATACTTGCATCGTACTTTGGTACGCAACGACGTCGACATGGCTTCTGCGATCGAGAAGCAACCTGATGACTTCGACAACTCGCCAAAGGGTGATGTAGAGCGGCGCGATAGCATTGCGCGCACTGAGAAGGGCAGATGGGAGAGGCTATGGCCTGTGATTGCGTGTGGTGCTGGGCTGTTCAGTGATGGCTATCTCAACAATGTACGACTAGAAAACCCGAGCAACCATTCCCAGCGCGCCAGGACAAACCCACGCAACAACACACTTTGTAAATGATGGTATATGCTAACAAGTACGTGTAGATTATCGGTCCGGTCAACACCATGCTCAGCAGGATCTATCCAGCCGCGTACAAGTCATCTTCTGCGCAGGCAAATGTCGCCAGTATCACATTCGCCGGCACCGTGGTGGGAATGCTCTTCTTTGGCTATACGTCTGACCACTTCTCTCGCAAATGGTCGCTCTTCGCCTCAACCATCATCATCATTCTCTTCGCTGCCCTCGGCACCGGCGCGTACGGAGCAGGTGGAAGTCCAACCGGTCTCCTCGCCGCACTGGTCGCGTACCGTTTCTTCCTCGGGATAGGTAAGTACCACAGCCCCAGACGAACCTTGTTTCTCCATCTCGATCTTGAATGCAATACTTACCATCTCAAGGCATTGGAGGCGAGTACCCAGCCGGCTCCGTCGGGTGCGCCGAATCGACGGGCGAGCTCAAATCCGGGTCCCGCAATAAATGGTTCATCCTCTTCACCAACGTGCAAATCGACCTCGCGTTCCTCATCGCCGCCATCGTCGCCACCATCGTGGTCGTCATCACCGGCGACTCGGTCCACGGCCTGCGCATCGCCTGGCGCGTCTGTCTCGGGATAGGTATCATCCCGCCCCTCTCACTTCTCTATCTACGACTGAAGCTGCAAGAGCCCGAGGCATTCAAGCGCGAAAGTCTGGCAAAGGCGAAGACGCCGTGGATGTTGGTGGCGAAATTTTATTGGTATAGACTGAGCATTGTGAGCGTGATTTGGTTCATTTATGACTTCAGCGCGTATTCGTTTGGGATCTACTCGACGTCGATTCTAGCGAACTTGCTGGGCAAAGAGGCGCCGCTGTGGAAATCTTTGGCGTGGAATATCTTGATCAATTTCTTCTATATGCCAGGGTGTTTGGCGGGTGCTTTTGTGGCGGATCTGCCGTCCATGGGTCCGAAGAAGACGCTGTTTATTGGAGTTACTTTGCAGGGCATTATTGGGTTCATCATGGCGGGATGTTATCCTTGGCTTAATGATCCTAAGAACGTGGCGGGTTTCGTGGTAGTCTACGGCGTATTTTTGGCCTTGGGAGAGTTTGGTCCAGGCGACAACATCGGCCTCATCGCATCGAAAACGTGCGCAACTGGAATCAGGTACGTTATCACGAAATCCTGTGATCTTGAGCAGATGCTGATTTCACGACAGAGGTCAGTACTATGGCTTTGCCGCTGCGTTTGGCAAAATCGGCGCATTTGCAGGCTCATATGCCCTCGACTCGATTCAGAAATCAGCGGGTGCCGATGAGATTGCGGCAGGGCGGAATCCGTTCTTTGTTGCCTCGAGCTTGGCTTTCCTCGCTGCGGGATTGGTTCTGTTGCTGCCGCACATTGGCCAAGACACGATTGATCAAGAGGACATCAAGTTCAGGGAGTACCTTCTGGCGAATGGATACGACACGAGCAAGATGGGGTTGGATGCTGCGAGTACGATAAGCAGCGATGGAGAGGCGCCTGCCGTGGAAGGGGAGAAGGTTAGCAGGGCACAGTAGATGATGTGAACTTTGGCGGGCGTTGGAGGGCAAGTCTCACGTGCTGCGAAGCAATTTGGCTTCTGAGTTGCACCGATTCTCACCATTTTCAACGTAGGGTTCTAAAATTGACAGCTTGTCGAGTCTCGTCGATAAATCTTGATCCACTTCAACGTCGCGCAATGGAATATCGCCCGCATTGAACTCGGAGGTGTGCATGTGAAGGCCTGTGGGGACACGTGATTTGTCGCTTTGAGATTAGCTTCAAGTCTGGATGACGCGGAACAGTCAGCCGGCATGTCTCCAGAGCCTCCACCATGCCACGCCGCTACAAAGGCTTCCAAGATACAGTCTTGCGTCGTCTACAAATCACATGTGACGCGTAGTTTCAACGTCCACCCAAATGCCCCACAACAGGTTCTTGCGGCCGGAAGGCTGGAGCTCCTTGTGCCTCGGCCTTTGTTCCCACGATCGCTGAAGAGAGCCTCAATGCAGCTCTAAGACCGTCGGCAATATGGAACAAGCCGAACCACATCCACAGCTTCTGGGTCGCTGCTGGAGTGGGTCTAGTATGCCTGAAAGCAATTAAGCTTGGTAGAGGGGCTTTCCTGATGGTGAAATAGATTGACCCGTGGTGCACTAAACACAAGTAGTCCCTCGAGCAGAGATTGCTTCACTCTTCTAGACAACTCACCACATTTCCATAGACATCAGTCCTTACCGTCTAGTATTGTTCAGACGCCATGTCTCCGCCATCAGCCATGTCCTCAACCCCACCACCAGCCTCCGACGGCAAGACAGACGGCCTCAAGTCGTCTTCCAAAAGCACCCCCACACCACCCACCATCCTCCCCCAAACACCCAGCTCGACCGTCCCAGCCTGGGTTCAACCTGACCTCTCCCGCCTCCTCCGCGTCGAACGCAACCCAGGCTCCTTCGCCAGCCGCTCCCTGTCCCTCGTCTCGCTCCCCGCCGGTGCCATCTTCGCACGCATCACGAACCCCACACCCGCCACCGTCGCATACAGCTCAGTCCAAGCTTCTCGCGACCTACATATTGAACTCAACTGCGACCTAGTCTTCGTCAACCACAGCTGTCGCCCCAGTCTTGTCTTTGACATGGAGCGCTGGGAGGTCCGGGTCAGCAGTGAGCGGGACATGAAGGAGGGCGATGAGTTGACGTTCTTTTATCCGAGTACCGAGTGGCATATGGCGCAGCCGTTTGAGTGTGGGTGTGGGGAGAAGACGTGTAAGGGGAGGATTGCGGGGGCCGAGGATATGAGTAGGGAGGTGTTGGGGGAGTATTGGTTGAACAAGCATATTGAGGAGTTGTTGAGTGAGAAGGCCGGATGAGCTCAAGGACGATACGAAAATTAGGACTGTCATATCAGCAGATTCTAGATACAAAATAATCGCGAGAGCTAGATGTATAGACACAAGTGTAGACAAACGCACAGGTTGAACTTCACATCTGTGTGCCATGTGAACGATACTCCACAAGCACTTCATCATTTACATTTTCGTATGTTTGCATACTCCCTCCATAATCAATACTTTGTTTGCAGGGCGAGATAGACTTTACACTTACAGCTGCACATAATAGTGCACGACAGGACAACGGATAGTGGGGGCGGGGTAACCCGTGTTGGCGATCTCCCTGTACCATGATGGACCCCTGCATCATCCTTTCGGCAGTTGTAATCCACCATCATACACCTACATCACATAGTCACGAGCGCATGTCTAAACAGCGATAAAGAAGTCATGGCTGGGTCATCATCTCAAGTCTGCCATCGTCCCATCTTCCCCACCCACAGACCTCTCACTTTTCAATTCATTGTAATTCTCAAGTCAAATCGTCATGACATCCACAGCCCCCACACTCACTCTCGCCCATCTCCCTGAAGAACTCCTCGAACGCATCTGTCATTTCACATCATCTTGCGATCTCCATGCCCTCGCCCTTGTCTCAAGGGATCTTAATCGCATCGCTACCCCCCGTCTCTACACTTCTATAACCCTCACCCGCTCCTCGTTCAAACACCTCCGCCCCTTGACTCTCCTCCTTTGGACATCTCCCAAACACGCAATTCTCGTACGCCACATCTCGGTCAGCCGCGCATATGGCGGCAACTTAGTCCCTTGGCCTGATTACGAGGGGCTGAAGCAGCTGGTCGCAGAAATGGTAGGGAGGTATGTTAGGAAGGAAGAGGAAAGAGAGGGATGGATTACGAGGGTTTGTGAGGGTGAAGCTGCGTTGAGCGTGGCAAGTTTATTGTTGAGGAGTTTGCCGAATGTGAAGAGGATGGGGTTTGATGGGTTCGAGTTGGTCGATCCTGGGGTTGGGGGCTAGGTGTAGATGAGAGCAGCCTCGGATTTTGATCGATCGCGAGAGCTGTCAAGATATTATATGGATGGTATATGAGGCTTTGGAGGGCCGAAGGTGGGTTGGCAGCAACATTTTTACGCTGCGTTGAAGGTCAGGTTTGAGACTGACGCTGTACCAGAATACTTCTTTCCAGGGACATTGTGCTAGTTTCTAAGCTTGGAGCCTCCAGCTACGGTTCAGTGAGGTGCGCAACGGTTCTTAGTGGTGTGCTACTGTCTTTGGGCCGAGGGTCTCCTTTCCGAACCATTGTTTTGAACCTCAAGACCTTGGTATCGATGGTAAGTCGATTGTTTATCGCAAATACTAGCCACGGGCGTGAATATTATCCAGCGTTGCTGCCCTGAAGGCCATCTGAAGACTTCCTTCTTGTCGCCGACATACCTCGCTCACTCGCATCTTGACCGGTTTCACAACGTTGTTTCTCAGCATGTATCAACACGAGCAATCTCCTCCGTCATCCTCAGCGTCCTTGAATGCTTGACCGCGCACCGACTACGAAGTCACTTCGGCCACAGCCAGCAGTTCTCAATCGAGTGTTTGAGATGAGAAGCTGAGTCGACCGACTCTTCCTCCTACGATACCATCACCACAATGGAAGAGAGGTCTAGACTTCTGGCGCTCTTTCATCGCAATCTGTATTCCCCTGCTCCTCTCGGCGCTGGAGGGCAGCATCACCAATACTGTGCTGCCTACCATTGCAGACGCCCTCGACGTGGGTACCAAGTTTTCCTGGGTCGCTACCGCATTTCTGCTTGCGAGTACGATTTTCCAGCCGCTTTACGGCCCATTGGGCGATATCTGGGGGCGACAATATCTCATGATGGTTGCTGTTGCAGCTTTTGCCATTGGCAGCGGAATTTGCGGTGCCGCAAACTCGGGTCTCGTCTTGATTTTTGGTCGAATCGTACAAGGTCTGGGTAATGGAGTTATCGATCTCTTTGCGAAGACGACACCCTGCGACATAATCCCTTTGCGACATCGAGGCCCGTACCTGGCCGTCAAGCATGTAACTTTTGCCATTGGAACGACTATTGGCCCCTTACTTGGCGGAGTCTTTTCGGAGCACAACTGGCGCTGGTGTTCTTTTATCAACATCCCAGTATCTAGCGCTGAAGAAGCTGGATTACATCGGGTCCAGCATGTTGGCCGCCTCTGTGATCATGATCCTCCTCACGCTCAGCAACGGCGGGGCATCACAACCCTGGTCTCATCCCACGATCGTGGTACCAAACGTGCTCAGAAGCATTGCCATTGTCGTATTCGCATGCTGGGAGCGTTGCAGATATTGCAGATACCCCATCATGCCACCGCACATCTTCTCAAATCGTACGATCAATATCGCCTTCACTTTAACCACCATCCACGGTTTCGTCACGTACGGCTTCCAGCTTTACCTCCCTCCCTACTTCCAAGCCGTGCAAGGCTTCTCACCATCGAGATCAGGCATCCAGATCATGCCCACCACGCTTGTTATCGTCACCCTCGCCGCAATCGGTGGCCCGCTCCTTTCACTTTGGGGACGGTACAAGCCAATCCGCACCATCGGCTTCACACTCATAACGCTTGGTATTAGTCTCTGCAAACTTCTGGATGCCAACACGCCCACCGTAGCTTGGACATTCTTCCAGCTCTTCGCCGCATCTGGCTCCGGAATTGTCGTCTCATCTCTATTACCGGCTGTGCAGGTCACTCTACCTGAAAGCATGAGAGGCGCGAGTGCAGGTTAGTGGGCTTTTCTGCGAGGTACGGGTTCGTTGTTTGGCCTAGCGGTGCCCGGCGCCATCTTCAATGCACGCTTCGCGCAACTGCTGCCTACGATTCCTTCCGAGTCTGCGAGGAGGGAACTTGAGAATGGAAAGGCGTATACTCGCGCGTCAGCCAAGATTACAAACAAGTTCGGCGATGAGGCCAAAATGCAGATCAAAAGTGTCTTTACGCAGGCCTTGCGGTCTGTCTGGATCGTCTTTGCAGTGCTTGCAGCCGTTGGCTTGGTATTGACGTGGGTGGAGAAGGAGTATGAGATGCAGGAGACTTTGAATTCGGCATATGGGCTGACCAAAGCCAAGATTATGTCAGCTTCGGTGGAAATCTCGAGGACTACCAACCCTTGTCCGAAGAGATCGGGTGGTGGATGCGTGATGTCGCCTGTGACTGAGTAGCACACGGGTGACGATGCCGTATGACGACCATTTCAAGATGTTACTCGTGATAATTTTGTGGTCTTGAGCGATTTCGCAAACGTGATCGTTGTTAGGCGTGGCCCCATGTTACGAGCGAAGTTGTCATCATCCTCCGTCAATTTCGACCCGTCCGATCACATGGGGGGCTGTATCTCTCTTGTTTTCCTTCAGCCACGTGATAGTCGTCTCCCAGTCTCCCTCAAGATCACTCTCGTTCAGAAGAAGCTCGTAGCCATCGCCTTCAGCCATTTCCTTATCTCTCCTCAGCCATATCGATACAGAGTCTCGTTCGAACATCTTCTTCCGCTTCTCGGCAATTCGGTGAAACGCTAGATAGAATGCTTCGGCTGGCGCAGCCATATCTAGCCAGACGTTGATAGGTGCTTTGTCCCACGTGAAGTTGAGTCTGATCTTGTCGATACCCGGCGACTGGCCCCCGTTGTGAGATGACGTGGCAGTCATTGTAGGAATAGAAGAAGGGCCAAGTGGTTGAGGGTGTTCGGTGACGATGGAGCGAGTATCGAGGACTGTGGGAGTTGGCGAATTATGCGAGTGTCTAGCGCCGTCGACCACGGCATCTCTCATCTGTGGCCGCTCAAAGAGACCATGTAGGAAAGCGTGATGCGGTTGCTGCTGCGGCAGATCTTGGTGCTGCTGTACACGTGTCCCATACGTATGGCCATCATATGGGTTATCTGAGGGGTGCATCGATTGTAAAGGTGGTGTCGGTGCAGGAGGTCGTATTTCCTGGTCCCTTTCTTCGGTTATGATGCCGTGACCCCTCTGTGATCCGCTCACAGAACGACCCATTTGGTCTAAGTCACATAGCTATACATTAGTATAGACTCAAGTCTGATGAGATACAGATCAATACGTACTTGGGTGGACTTGCTCCGAGTCCTGGTAGCCGAGAAGGACATCGGTATCAAGACTTTCTGACGAGACTACGTAGAATATCGTTTCACGAGACCTATTACTAGGTGGTCGACGCCAGACTAGTTTTATGGAGCATTTCGTCTGCACTTGTTCAAGTATATGTGGTGTATCGGATCGTGTGACGAACACGTCAAATGGGTGGAGCGCAACCATGTCCCCGTTCAAGTCTTTCTTGAAAACGATGTCTTCTCGAATCACACTGTACTGGATTTGTGCGGTCCTCAACCGTAGTGGGACTTCTACTGGTACTCCCCCTTGATGTGTGAAGAAGTAGACCCATTCTCCCGACGCAGGCCCGTCTTTTGACGATTGTGAACCAGCCGAAGAATTTGGTGTGGGCGGAGCTACTGGTATCGAGCGTCTAATTACGGGACTAGACTGGTGTGAAATTCTGTACGGCTGGCGAGAGGAACTGGAGTGCTGTGATCCATCCGGAGATATGGGCCGCGGTGGTGCCAAACTCATAAGCGCACCATGTTGAGGGTTGCGAAGCGCTATCTCCTCTTGAAGATTGACGCAATCGACCATATCACTGAAAAAACCACTATCATCGCAACGACTCACAAGGAACTCTATCGCTTCCTTCGCATGGTTGTACACAAGCTTTTCAGCATTCGGGCGGGCACTTCGGGGGGCCATGGCATAACGTATCCGTCCTCACAGGAGGCTACGCTAGCTGGATGGGGGTTCTGTTGTACAATGCATGCTTGCAAGCGCCGCACTTGGTTCACAATATTGCACGTGGAGTCGCGGTAGTGTCATGTAGGATTGACGCAAGTCCAGGTGTGTGATGCTCGGTATTGAACAATGCGACGAGGCGGAGGAAAGTGTGGAGTAAGCTGAAGGTTCGCGCACGACCCCAGCCCCAGTCCCAGCCCCAGCCCCAGCCCCAGTCCACTGGTCGGTGGATTGCTAGGCAAACTTCGAGACGCCGCTTTTGGTTGACCGGAACGGCACATCGTTGATAGGTCGGCCATGATCTTTTCGCAGCACTGTGATAGCAGATAGGCTGCCTCGTTTCTGCCCACCCACCGGCAAAAGCGCAGGGTCTCATGCCAGATTGCTACCTTGCTTGTCCTGTGCAGCGCATTTACAGACAGTGTCGACCTTCATCTCTACCACTATCTTCTATGATGCATAGCCGCATCTCGCCTATGGATATTTTCGATGCTGTCAGCGATGCGCCTACAGGGACTGCTTCGCGATCTACCCCGGATGTTCTGAGGAACAAGCAAAAATCCGAAGGCATCGAAACTTCTATTAGTCGAAACATCGCCAGGGACAATACGATCCAGATCAATGGTCATATCGCAGAAAGAATCGTGAATGTTAATGTGTATGTGTACTGATAGCTTCTCCGAGTCTGCGGCGCTGATTTCACCAGGCAAAACCTAACACTCCGTTGGCAATGCAAATTGACAGAACACCATGTCGACCGTAAAACTCGAACCACAGCTATTGAAGGTGCAATCAGATCACCAACAGAATTACCAAACAAAACATTCTCCCAGGCGGCAACTTCAGCACCCTTGATGCCTCAATGTACGACTATCTCCGGTAAACCTACAACTACTAAACCTGCAACCACAATGTACCGTGGCCAAGGAAATCTGTCACCCATGAATCTGAGTCTCTACTCCAAGTCCAGCAAACGACCTCATATCGTTTGTGCCATCTTCCGAGCTGGAATCCGCCATAACTTCATCGCTGGAAGGATCGTACGTCGCCTGTGCCTCGAAAAGAGCATTTGTCCCATGTCCATGAAATCGCTTGTTTGGGGCCGCGATCGTCTTACATCTACTGGCGAGACTGTAGACTGTGCTTGTTTCGTAAACGGCAGTGACGTCATATACCGCTTTCATATTGTCGAGAATCGCGAATTTGACGTCCTTTTTGACGCTGATACCTTGTCAGCTCAATCGACAGCTCCATCAGGAGCATGTCTAGACAGATAAGCTTACAATTGCACGAAACATGGCCTTCATGGATCCATCAGCTCTTAATCTCGAACCATATACCCTCGCTTGCGCCTTTTGAGCTATGCACGATCTTGATTGGGCAATGCCTCCACCTTCACAGGTCTGCTGACATGCATGCCGCTTCAGAGTCTATTCTGAATGGTCGTCGTACGACCTGCATGCTGCAAGCCCGCCAACGATTCACTTGCAGTCGTGATGGTTGCAAAGATGTTGCTGCGCCCCAGGAGGGCGGCAGCGAAGTGCGGAGAAAACATAAATGTGGACGCCGCCGACCACTTATCGCGTGCCTTCATCGTTGCTTATCGAAATCACTGCAGCAGCCCCCAGGTGCCCCATACTCGTAGACATGGTAAGTCTCTAATCACGATATTAAAGCAAGCATACTGAAATGCGGTGATAGGCTGAAGTCGTAGGGATCATCTCTGCAGCCCAAGCTACATGTCAATTCCTCGAGCAAGCATTCCAGATTATTGGACGTTTACGCCGAGCGCATCAACGTCAAAAGGCTCTCGTAACTGTTCTGAACAGCCACGAAAATGAACTCCAAAGCGTAGAGAGCGTTATTGTGATCATCGAAACCGAAGTTGAACTGCACAAGAAAAGCGTGGCGCACGAGCTCGTACGCCTGAAAGATGTTCACCGCAAGTTAACAGTATGCCTCGAGGATCTGGATCCGAAACCCAAGGGCAAAGCTAGCCAGTTCACACGTCAACTCGTGCATGGATCTGCTGAAGAGAAGAGACTAGCAGAGATCATGAAAGAGCTGATACACATCAAGACTATGCTCCTGTTGCGCATTCAGTTTGCGGACGTCGGCGTCATTCGCGGGATGGAACAACAACTCTATGCTAATACAGAAGTCATACAACGCATCGATACTTCCCTCAGGGAGCATCTTGAAGACTGCAAAGGACTTCGCATTGCCAAACTCCTGAAGGGTCGGCGACCATCAAGTAAGTCACCGGCACAGTGTTGCACACATCATAGAACCACGTTGCTGACGAACATAGACGACGGAACAGTACCTCTGACGCCTGATGACCTCGAAAGGCTGGGTAGGCAAAACGACGACTCCGATACGGACGAGACACTGGTCGACGAGGACGAATTCCTGCAAAGGGGCGGGATGGGTTTTACGAAGCGGGTGGTGCGGGACAATGAAACCCAGCATCTAGCACTTCAGATCAATGGTCCAATCGAGAGGGACATGTATAAGGATGTCAACTGTATCGTGATCAAGGGCAACAAGGCCTCCAACCATTCTATACAGACCAACTATCCTGTGAGCCTCGAGGTGGCCATGAGGTTGTTTGATATCAAGGAGAAGCTCAGTGCAGCACATCAAACATAGTGCAGCGAGTAGTATTGGCTAGTAGGATAGTGACAGAAATAATACAACAGATATGATACATTTTACGCATATCGATCGCGGGCCGCCCTCTCCAATCAACACGTGGAAAAGGCGACTAGAGGGTAACACTGCCGATAAGATGAGCGACTCACGAAGATTATGAAACAAGCTGTAGATGGAAACATAGTGCAAATTATCCAGGAAACACGTCTAGAATCGTCAGCTAAAACTTTGTCAATCTGCAGGCTCTAATTAACAACGTCTCAGCTTTTGCTCGCCGATCGTGGACAATCCATACCTTCGAGCTGTCGCCATCAGTCGCTTCATCTAAAACGACCCAATGTTTCACCAGGCATGGCAGCTGTAGTCCTCTCAAATTACCTTGCTAACCATCTAGAGAGTGTGGTTTATGATCTGAGCAAGGCTAGAGGCGCTATATCAAGCTCATGATAGAAGATTCATGGTCAGGTTGATGTCCTCGCCTTGAGGTTATAGATTTAGAGCGGTATGGTCTCCGCATCAGGGTCGTTGCTCTAGGCGACCGTCATGATTATAGTGGGGCAGTGATAAAACTCAGAGGACGGCCCCAACACCGCACAGACATGGTGACTCGGCAAGTAAAGTGGCGTGGTTTGACCTTCAGGAAGATGTCGATAAATGCGGCTGAATGAGTCTTCACTCTGGCTCAAATATTACTGTCGCATAAAGATGTGGAGCCTTTTGGTTCTTGTTGTCCAGCATCCAATCGACGGCTAATTCCCAGAGATCTTCTAGTTCGCTTTGTTTGAGACTTAGATCGTAAGCTTCGATTTCTGGCGTATTCTTGTGTGCTCCGAAATACAGTGTCATTCTGTCTCGGTATATTTCACCATCACGTTTCCGCCGTATTGCCCATTGTTCAAAGGCACAATAGAAGGCCTCTCCTGAGGCATCTAGATCTAATAGCAACTTGATGGGCGTTTTGTCCCACATGCCGGTCACTTGAAGTTGGCCCCTTGGTGACTCTTGGACAGGAGGAGATGTAGCTCTTTGAGTTGGTTGACCATGATCAACAGGCCCTGGTTGAGAAGATGGCGAAAATCTCTCGGCTTCATGATTGCGTTGGGTGTTTTGGAGAGCATGTACACGATCAAAGGCGTGCTGGATGTTAGGCGACAGGCTGGTTTGCTGACAGGAATGGACAGCCGTTGCCGGGTTGTGTGGAGGATATCCTGGATCAAGATCCTCCATGGAGACAAGCCCTGCCCGGCAATAGCGTTTTGGCGACGATTGTGTGTCATTTATACCTATTGTTGTGACATACAGGTCAGCTCCTGTAGGTGTGAATTTGGCGAGTCGTGATATACGGACCTGGAGGTAGTTGATGTTCCATCCAGCCATCAGAGCTCAGAACCACGTCGATAACGAGTGATTTTGCTGATACAACGTAGAATGTGTCCACGTTTGTCGTGAACTCCTTGCAACGACGCCAGGTCAAACTCACGGATCTCGTTGCCCTCTCCCACTTTTCACCACCAGATGGGAGAGGTACACATACCAGCTCGTCTACTGGGATTGTACTGAAATGAAAACTGCAGCTGTTTACCAGGCAATCTCGAATAAGACTGTGTTTTACTGTCTCAGTTCTTGATAAAACTAGCCGTTCAGCATCATCATCATTGCTTGACATCAGGTAGATTCTTTCTGCGCCCGCAGCATCAAGACTCGAAGCAAGAGATTTGACGGAGCCTGCGTTACTGGAAGGGGTGTGGAGGCCGTGCCGCATCGTTTCTCGTGGTAAAAGGGAGTCAACCTGGTGTACACGGCTGTGTGAGGATCTTGGCCGCTGCTCAGTCGTCGCGTCAAGCCTGGCGGGAGATGGGTAATGTTGCCCTATATACTGCTCAGTCGCTATTCGGACCTCTTTGTCCTTCAAATAGTCGACCAATAGCTCCTGAGCCTTGGAACGATAATTGTCGAGGAGCTTCTCCGCCAAAGTTACGCGATCACCCATTGCCTTCAATTAGAGGTAACGTCGTTGCACCCAGCCTGATGTAGGATCAGCTCCCGCGCGCCTTCAGCATGCGCCGGATGGCGCTGAGATTGACAAATAGCCAGCGTGCTACCTATGTGCAGGTCATGTGATGCTAATGAGTCGATGAGAAAGATAGCGTGCTAAAAGTATGATTTCCAGTACCTGCCATGTAGCCCATGCATTTCAGTGTTCGCATGAACCTTGCTGCAAGATAGGAAACTAAGTGGGGCAGACCTTGGGCCTGACCATTACCGCGACAAAATACGCCGGGGAGAGCGCGTTTTGGAGACGCTATGCCCCTCTTGACTGACCGGTAGCGACGCAGCATGGTTTGACGTGGACAACCAGAGTGATGGCTCTTCCCCGCATTCAAGCTGATTAAGGTGCAGCACACTTCCAGGGCCACCAGTAAAACCTTCCGACCGCTGGCACGATCATTAGCTGGGCGTCTCAGCCAAACTCTGCAAGTTGTGCAGCCTTTTTGCCCTATGCAGCAGTGCCGATAGCCCCCAACTCCAACTGGAACTCTACAGCATGGTAGCTCTTTATCCATTCTTTTTAATCTTGGTAACAGCGCTTGAAACCATGGCCAGCATTATCCAAAGCGATATGAGTATTTCCACTCGCTACCTAAGAGGAAGAGCTGAATCGGCTGCGTCTGCCGTCGACCGTCTCACAGATGCCAAACATGTGACGCAACTATCAGCCGTTCTTGGGAATACAGCCCGTGACGGCGCAATGCAAATTAATGGACATGTAACCGATAAGATCAGCAACCTCAACTGGCAAGTGTTCTTCCCTACGGCACGAGAGCAACTTTCTCACCTAGTTACAGCAAATACCTCATCATCCCCTGTCAATGCGAGGTTGTAAGGGCAATGGCGAACATAAGAGAAGCGCCAAAAATGCCGTTCACGGTGCCTGTAGAGCCTCGTCTCCCAGCCACGTTGAAGCGTTCCACCCATTACAACATTGTTAGTCGCCAATACCACACAAAGCATACTGTTCCTAAAGAGATTCAAGGTTGAATCTGCAGAGATCTCAACTCTACTAAAGAAGAAACAGATCGTGAATATCTGCTCTAAAACAACAGAACTATCAGACACTTTCTGCGTCATTTTCCCTCAGAGGGTTCAAGACAATTTCATTTCCTCCAAATTAGTTGTTCGTCTAGGTCTCAGTACATACTTTGACACTATGGGAGTAAGCTCGATTGTTTGGGTATCACAGCGACTTTTCTCCACTGGCGACTTTGTCAATGTTCCTTTGCCGATGCAAGGCCGCGGCAAGAGTATGACGAGGCGTTTCTACATCTTGAAAGACTCTCCTTTTGATATGATTCTCGGGACGTCGGCAACTAGTTACTTCCCTTAAGTTGATGATGCTGATACTTCATCACCCAACTGCTTTGGTGCATGATGAACGAGCGCCGGCAGGAAATATGACATTTGCACTAGGCATACTTCCAAGCTGTATAATAATTGAGCCTTTAAATGACCCTTCCCACAAGACATGGTGTAAAGTTGGCTGGCTGCCCGTGGGGGCCAGCATTCATCCAGTTGCAAGCATTCATGTGACCCGGAGCCTCTATGGAGGGTTACCAGTGATGCGCTCGTCATATCCGCACATTTACTCCATTCTTTCCGAAAAAAAACACCGGCAGCGTTCAAAGATGTTCTTGATATAGAATGCAACTCTGGGTGTCTACCTCCTATGAACAATGAGTGCAATACCGCGCCCTGAATTTGACGGAGCACGACGCGATGAGCATTCACACCTTTCAATTTCAATGTATATGTTAGAAAAGTATGGAAAAAGACATTGGCGATAGTTCATGTATCAATGAATCTCTCTAAGGCCCGATAGCTATGCACACGTCCAAGGCCGGATGAAAATCGGCTCACGGTACCGTGAACAAAGGGAAAATCCTCGCTCTCTGCTACACATTCCATAGCTGAGAGAGTCTACGTGCGCTCGTATGCCGAAGAGTATCAATTATCCCCACTAGAATCATCGTAGCCATACATGCGTCTTGTACTGCCTCGCCGTTTCCACCATGGCGTAGTCACAGCCTTCATGTTCTTTCCTTGGCATCCCATCAGTACTTTGGCGGAAGCAAGCGGGATCGCGTAGTTGAACTGTGTAGCCTGATGTTTTGAGACGTTATCTCGGATCTCTAGCCGACCTTCCAAATCCTTCCATATATCATCGCCCACTGGGCAATTGACCTGACAGGACTGATCTCGCGCCTTGTTGTTGTGGATGATGCGTTCTACTCTGATGGATATATCGAGTGCAGGCACTTCAGTGTCGGGTTCGACGAAGGTGTCGGGCTCGCTGTCTGAATCCTCGCTTGAGGAGGACAGTGATTGGAGGTCGGTCTCGGTGGGGGAAACGGTACCATCGACTGTGGTAGTGAGTAGAGTGGAAGATGAGAATAGATAGAGCTTGCAGCTTGCCTGAGGTGATCAACTGCGCAATGCGAAGTTCTTTGTAGTCTTCCGGTTGTTCAAGCTGCTTCTGGGGGATCGAGGCGATGCGTTCGATTTTTGCGGTATCCGCCACGATCTGCCTGTCCATGTTACGTATCACTTTGTTTTCAGCCACCAGGATACAACGTAAGATCGAGGCCTTGACTTGTGCGAGTTCTTCCATAATGCTGCTCAATTTCTGCTCATCTATGGACCCTTTAGGAAGTTGGTGTGCTAGTCGGCCGATCTTTGTTTTGGAACCTGGATTCGATTCTTTGAGGAGTGCAGCTAAACTAAGCAGGATCTGCTGCATACCGAGGAGCTCGATACAAAGGTTTGTCGTGTGGAGGTTGGGAATGTCTTTCTTTTTGAGTCGCTTCAAGATAGTTTTGATGCTATCTAGTTCGTCTTCATGGCGAACCAAAACGTAGAAGAGATCATTCGGAAGTCCTTGCGCCTTACGCAGGTGCTTGGTCGCCGAAAGTACGTTCTCTAAAAGGGTAATGCTGGTCGAGACGGCTCCTGAGACTTCACCCTCGTGGTAGGTTAGTCATATCGATACCAGTTTCTGTAGTGACTACTGTACCATTTTTGGCCTGTAAGAAAAGCCTCTGCGTTATTACACAAGTGCGTGATGACAGTGGAAGCAATGGTGACGCCCATGGAGGGCGCGAGTGCGCATTTATCTTCCAATTGGAACGACCATCTCAAAGCCACGGAACTGTTCCATATCGATCTTTACTTCGAATCTGCATGCAGTGTGATCTGGTGACTAGTGTGCAGCTTGCAGTGTAATCGAACCACTCAGATACCATTTACAAGCGAGTTGCATATGCTCCATCCCCAGGACGGTGCCATCTACCAATGACAAAACAATAACTCAATTGACCCTGGTAAGAGGGTGCAACCTTTAAGCAATGTGTATGTCTGGTGTGACTGGTACGATAAATTGCATGGCTGTCTGACATGCGCCGTCCTACGCACCTGATGGGGTTTGTGGTGGGCAAACCCCCAGTCTTCTGCGTAGTGTGGTAGCGCTCACACGCATTCAACACGAGTTCCCGGGTTATATATCCGAATTATCAAGTATGGAGATACCGTCATCATTACTACGTGGACCGAGCAAGTACGAAGATGGAAGTCAATTAGACCAACTAGAATTCGCACAACAGGAAAGGTAAACCTGGGGATCAACGGAACATTGGGTTGGTAATTCCTAAGCACTAAAAAAGATGCCGCTCGTCAGGATATTATGCGTGGACTGATAGAATCAATGAGAGTGCGTAAGGGGAGTTGATTGTGACATGGGTCATGTCAGAAACGTTGTCGATACATTTCTTCGCAAATCTCAATGTGAACATGTTGTCTTGCACCTACAACATGTTGCTTAATGTGAAAGCGAAACAACGCAGAATTCAAGATCAGCTAAACAGACTGTCAAGAGGATCGCAGGATAGCAGGATCAGTTCGCAGTTCCAACAGTCTAAGGTGGTATTCGATAACATCCTGGGAAGCAAGCCTCATTGCGTTCCGCAGTGCGTGCGGGGCACTGACCGATACCGTGTGAGAAAAGTGTTCGATTTTGATTGAATTTGTAGATCCCGTACTTTCTCGACAACAGTATAACTACAGATCTAACCTTGTTCTTGGATCAGGGCTAGTTCGACACTGGCTGAACGGCTTGCATATATCGGTAAATCTCAGGATTAGTGAAGACAGATGCTTGTTTGATTTGACCAAGTACACCGATGTAAAATGGATGGTTCGCAACAGGGCTAGGGTACAGGCGAGGCCAATAAGCGATAGATAGAACGCCAGCGTCAGCGGTGGTATCAACGACCATACCTACAATTCTATGCGAAATTTGCTGAGCTTGGCCCCTTCGTCAATGCTGTACATGTAGTCCTTAGCACTAAGCAAGGTATTCCTGGGTCTTCGCCTTGCCTGACCATTCTTTACAGTCATGGTAATATCTCCGGCCCCCGGTTTCGTACCACCATCGGTCGTGGGTCGCTTTCAGCTGTTCATCTCGGGACAAACGGCGGCCACTCGGCTCGAATCCAACTGATGTGATGCAATGAGTCTTCGTGTTCAACCTGGGGTTTCCTGAACTCCCAGTGACTTCATACCGGAGAACCCTCTCCCAGATGCATTGCACGAAAGATCGAAGGCCAGAGGTCTCAAGATTTGTGAAACTCATGTTCTGTGCAAGTCTCCACGACGAATCTATGCTCTCTTTGAAGTTCCACTTAACTCTTTGAAGTTCATACCCGTCACTTGGAGTAACATGCCTCATGTGCCAGTATTCTCTTATCATTGACATGACTGCATCAAGAAAAATCTCTTGGACTGCCCTCTGATAGTCAATATCAACCCGGCTTGATGGCTGTACCAGCGCCATAAATCCATAGACCTTATCTCGTGGCTCTTTGCACTTTTTGTCACAGAACCACCCGACTGTGGTTGTAACGTAGTATGTCGAACTCACAGGGGTATGGCTGGCAAAAAGACGACGATGGTACCAACTTTCTACCATCCAGCGGGTGCTGCTGGGCAATGCTTTTCGAATTTCAGGGCGAAGTTCTTCACACTTTTTGCGCAGGGACTCCCATGAGACCGACACGTTCCCTTCAACTAGAATATGTACGTCCTTGGAGAGGAGCAACTCTTGTACGATCCAAACTCGACCGAAGTATGCATTGTGCAGCAGGGCGATCGTTGGCCATCCAGAAGATTTTTCATCGTCGCTTGTTTTGTTATCATGGAGATCATGTTTGGCATACGATTGGACACCAGTCTTGAAATCCAACGCTGCCTGTTGTGTCGAAGGAGTAACTTACGGGTTTTTTCATCCTGCAGCCAGACCAGCACGAATTTACATTGAATGTAAAACTCCCACATCATTCCGACTTGATGGTTTCGTTCTTCAATGTTCGACTGGTCGATGCAGATCTGATCAATCCATAGGTACTCATCAGCGTGGTAGGTATCAAGGAAGCTGAGAAGATTTGTTCCAATCTTGAATTTTTTGCCATCGATGTTGATTGACCCAGTCGAAGTTTCTTCTCCCCACGTATACGACAGAGCAACATACGGTGGGTGATTCTCCAGGCTGGAAGTTATGAGCTGATAATTCATGGCACATTCAGATGAATTGCACAGTCTGAGCAGACGAAATTGACGCTTGTTGTTATCGAGAAGCTGGTGCTGGTAAAATGTGCTCGCACAACCAGTATCGACCTGTGTAGAAGCCATAGCTGTATCACCTGAGGTGTATTAGCCAACATGTTTGTAGATTCAAAATGTATTTGTGATTGTAAAAGGTCACTTACTGGAAGACAGAGTTATGAAGCCTTGCGCGTCCGAAAATTGCGATGACGAGCGTGTTGGAAACTTGGAAGGCTCTCCACGTTGAGGAAACTGAATAACGAAAATTTACCTGCATCGATATACCGTCCCTCTCTTCCTTTCCTTAATACCACTGAGAATATTGTGGCTGTGCAGGAGATTCCAGGCATCAGAGACGCTGTGTAACCATCAGAAGTTTTTGCCGCATAGCCTTTTAACGTGCTTGTTGGAGCAAGTGTTGCACAGCCTTGACATGTCTATGAGCTGCATAGCGCGATTTTGGATGCCAGATGCTTTAGGTGAAGCATTTGAGGGTTGAAAAACCTCCTTGCATCATGTTAAAGGTGTTGCGACTCTGAGCAGGGGTTGAAGACGTATGCGCTAGTAGCTGCACAATAACGGCACGGTTAGCACGTAACTCGCAATATTCCAAGACGCTCAATATTACGGGTGCGCGGCTCATGGACTGCTGACACTATGTCACAAATAAGTGTACAGGTGTGAGCCATGATAAAAATACGTTTGTCTTGGGCGTGTAACATAAGTTCACACCTTATCACCTTGTGCTTTAGTTTTGACGGACTATCTCTAACAGCTCGCGATTCTGTCTCTACTTCTAACATCGGAATTATAGCTTCGTAGTCAAACGAGAGCGATGTTTCAAAGGTACAAAGCACAAAGGTGTCCCCCTCCCGGTATGTGTCTCGCACACCTTCGATCATTAAAAATCACCTAGTCTCATCTTGCCGAACCACAAAGTAAAGAGGCTATTTGATAGCGCATCATGACTTACCAACATCAAAGTTAGATGGGAATGAATCCTACCACCGTGGACAATAACATATCAATCATCACAGACCACATGTTCCCTTCCAAGCCCCTATCTTCCATCCTCCCTCCCAACCTCCACCCAGAACCTCGTCCCCCTCGGACTCTCCGCACACCCCTCCTCCCTGCGCTCAACTCTACAGACCGCCTCGGGCCATGTCCAGCCTCGTATGCGCCATCTCTCGACATTAGTAAGTGGGTGGGTGAATATTGTGCTCACATGGACCTGTGCAGGTCGTTGAAGTTGAGCATGGAGTTGAAGCGTTGGATCTATGTACATATGTGGCTGTAGAATGAGTTTTTGTTTCTTCACTGCGGGAGTGTCGAATTGCTGTTGGGCTTTACGCTTCGAAGGCTGTGGAGTGGGTTGGGAGTGAGGAGTAACTGATGCCATATGAGCTGTGGGGGCTTGGGAAATGTTGGTTGGAGGGGGTGGTTGGGAATATTGGGGCTGCTTGCTTGATGTGCTGTTGAGTGGGAGGTGCGTGTGCGTCGCTCGAATACTTGTACAACTCAGTCCCACGAACGCCGAGGCGGTGGTGTTTGTGTTGTGCATAGCCCTTGATGGTAACAAAAACTTTGTTCGCAGTCATTAGGGGAATGAAGGCAACAGACGAACAAAGCTATTGTACGCATCTCGGCGCATCTGGTCAATGGAAGCAAGCTGTCATAACAGTGTATGAACAATAGTCTCTGCTCTTCATTCTCGCCCAAAATCATACGCCATAACATCATAACCAAACTCCCGGTCCCCATCCACACTCCCAATCGTGAAATTCTTGTAACTCGTAAACCCAATATGTGCATAGAAGCCCTCACTCGTCGGCAGCGCCACCAAGGTAACATTTACCCCAGCCTTCCCGCCCCTCTCTACTCCCTGCGCGACCAACCTCGTCCCAGCGCCATGTAATTGGTAGTCTGGATGCACGCCCAACATGTCGAGGTAGAGTTGATCCTGACCGAACGGTTCTTCGACATACTTGCGCAGCACGTCTGTGGACTTGTCGTTCATGTAGTTTGCGCGGGTGAGATTCATGTCTCTGTGTGCACACTCTTTGGCTAACCGCGTGGCAAACATGCCATAGACTCCTACTTCGATACTCTGCTGCCAGAGTGCGGCGGCTGCCACGCTCAGCTCCGAACCTGGTGGCGCCTCAATGACTTGGACTGTGTACTCGGGCGATGTTAGTGCCTGCATGACGCCGTAGCGCACACAGCGGTGGTGCTCTTTTGGCCTAGTGGCATGGAACTGGTAAATGTATTGCCATGCGGGGGTGGGTGAGAAGGCTGCGATGACGACGCTGGCAATGTCGTCTGCGTCGGAGATGGTGGCGTTGCGAAGGATGGGCAGGGGTGGGGAGATGAGGGGGTGTTGTTGGGATTTTATGAGATTGGCAAAACAGAGCAGGAGGGCGGCGCATGAGTGATAGATGTTCATGGTAACACGGTATGATGCGTCGAGGGAATGGAGGTGAAAGGGAAGGTATGGTAGTTGGGGTGGGGGGGTAGAGGTGCGCTGCGTTATCTACGTTGTTCACCCCGGCTTCGTACTAGGCCCAAGACGATCGGGTAATGTCCATTATGGTCCATTGGCTCTGCAACGACTGCAATGACCAAGTAGCTGGACAACGACGATCAGGATACAGAATGTGCCGTGGAAAGAATGCGCATCATAAGGCCGAGATGAATTCGTGGGTTGCGCAGGGCGATGCACATCAGTAAGCGTAACACGATGCAAACTAATGGCGGTCCCAGGTAAGCCCACGCGTACACTATGTATATGTCAGTGCGGAGATAGAGGTGCGGCCCGCACGGAGAAGTCGGTGTCGCAGCGAATCTGCCTTGGCGTAGATGGAACGATCTGGCTGTGAGGGAGGACGGTGGATCTCAACCGAAAGCATGGTGCGAGCGCACGAATCACAATCGTCGCATTGCGGGCAATGCCCACTACACACGTGGGAACAGTTAGATTTTGCGTGGCTGTGTGCTAAGAATAACTTGACGTGTTTGGGCCAAGGAAGAAGGTCAAACGGGCGCTGTCGTCATTGGATTGGTCAACGCGTCCCCGTGCAGGGGTACAGAGCTCTAAGCCTCAGCTACAGTACGCGTATCACGGGTGCAGTACAGTATATCCAGAGCCAGCCTTGCTGCTTGAACCGTCTTTTCCCAAGAACCGCCCGCTCGCTTTCTCATATTGTATTGCGAATTAAGCCTCGACAAGCGACATGCCACAATGCTAGACGAGAACCTGCCCAGTGCGTACCACCGTAGTCCTGTCCGCACCCATCCAGGGCGCCACTAACGTGCCGTAGCCTTCTTCCTCAAGCCGTCTACAGACAAGCTCAAGCACCACGAATCCTTCTACTTCACCCAAAACGGCTCGGAGCCTGATGCGCAATATGCCCTCCACCACATCGACCCCAACACCAACGATGCGAAGAACACATACGCCGTAGCCCTGTTCGACTCGTACCGCCCCGACATCCTCTATGGCGAAGTGCTCGCGAAGCCCGGCTGGACACAGCCATCGCTCTCGCAGGACGAGATCCGCAGGAATGGCGGCATCCCTCCCCCGCCGCAGCCCATCTACCCCACCGAGTTTGCCATCCAGCTGTACAACCCAGACACGCAGGTGATTGTCAAGCAGCAGACGTCCAAATGGAGCACCACAGTCGCATGGGAGTTTAGCCTGCCACAAATCACCTTCCGCATGCCCAGCAGCTCGAGTCTCGATCGCACCCAAACGGACCCCGGCGCCGATGCCACCACCCCCAGAGTCAACTTTGCGTGGAGGAAGGAGGGCCGCCTGGGCAAGGACATGACGTGCTACATGACGGGCAAGTCGACAGACCTCACTGGCAAGAAGGCCAAGAAGAGCAAGGAGCCTGACATTGCCGTCGCCCTCTTCTCCGGCCTCAAGGAAATGTCCATCATGGAGCCCAACCTGTACCGCGTCGAGATTGAAGACTACAAGGGCCTGGAAGTCGCCCTGCTACTGAGCGCCGCCGTCATCCGCGACCTGTTCTTCGGCGACCAGCGCGAACAGTTCCACCTCAACGACGCTGCTGTCCGCAAGAACAGCGCTGGCATGAGGGCAAGGAAGGGCTCGTCCCCGATGGAGGGCCCCAACATCATACCACCCGTCATGACACCACAGCCTCCTCCGCCCCCAGCCTATAGCGGTCCCTCGCAATACCCACCCGAAAAGGTTCCGCTTCAGCCCGCCGCCGCCAACGCGCAAATGAGCCCCCCAGCCTACCACAATAACAACGTCGCTGGGAAACGTGCCTCTCTCCCGCCCCTGCAGACACAGAGCCGCCCACCTCCGACGCAACAGCGACCGCCACAATCACAGAGTCATCAACAACGCCAACAACAACAGCAGCAGCAACAGCAATACTCCCGCTCACAGCAGTCGCAAAGACCTGCGCAGCCCCAGAGACCTGCGCAGCCTCAACAGGCACAACCCTCGCAACAAGGACCACGTCTTGATCCCCGCGCACAGTGGGAGATTGATGCAGAGACCGCGCGCCTGAAGGCTCAGGTGCAGGCCGAGGAGCGTGAGCAGAAACGCCAAGCCGAAGCTGCCAAGAAGGCCAGGCGAAGACGCGAGCAAGAGGAAGAGCGCCAGACCTTGCAGTTCCTCGAACAAGAGAAGAAGCAAAAGGAGCGCGAAGAGAGGGAACGCAGACGGAAGCAAGCCGAGGTCGACAAGGAAACCGAGCGTCTTCGAAAGCAATTTGGCGATCAATCCAACCTCCTCCGACCCGTCCTCCAACAACAGAGTCGCCATTCTGCACCTTTGATACAAGGTCCATGGACGAACCAGCGGCTACCCCAATCACAACAACGACCAGCTCCCGTGCCCACACAACCCCAAGCCCCGTATCTGGCGCCTGGAGGTCACCGTCCGACGGCAAGTCATAGCAGTTTCTTCAGCAATGGTCTACCCAAGCCGGAACCTCAGATGAAGCCAAAGAAGAGCTTCTGGGGACTGAGGACGAGCAGTGAGACGAATGTGGAGAAGCTGAAGAAGAAAAAAAGTAGCATGTTTTGATGTCTTGGCTTGCATCCATAGCAATGGCGTTTGGTGGGTTGAAGAAGATTGTCGAATGATACCATGATATAGAAATCGAATATCACGTCGAATTGACATCCCGTTCTCCTATTCATTTCCACATCAGAGACCATCAATCTTGATTATGCACCTCGATAAAATCCCACACTATCCCCTCAGAGGCCCAGTCCATAATCTTGATCTTCTGTTTGCTACCGTTCTCCGACTCATCAACGTATACACCCAAGGGACGAAGGCAGTCGCCGTGATACACGAGTAGAAGCCATCCGCCTTCCGGTCGCATCCGCGGACAAATGTATTCGTTCTTAAGGTGATCAAGTGACCTACAAAACAAAACTCCATGTTCGTGGAAACCGAGCCATAGCGCAGAAGCTGGATCCCTGAATCCCATCCACCCATTCCTCTCAACGCATCGCCACCTGTAAGTACCCAGCCCTCCTGGCTTGTCCAAGACGAGCTCGCCGTCAATGAACGTAATAACTTGTTCGTTCAACCGCGAGCGGATGATGAAGGTCCGTCCAGGCCATGGGATGGACGATGTTGGGACTAGGACGGGGAGGGCGTTTTTAGTGGTGTTTTCTGAAGTTGCAGATGGTGTGCATATATCTGACGTTTCAGACGCAGGGATCGATGGAGCTGGGGGCTGGTCTTGCGCCATAGCGTATTTATTAGCGGGTGTAGTAACGTTGTGCGTTGTGCTGAATTTGGGGAATCAAGAAGCTGTTCTGAAGAATCAAGAAAAACTCTTCTGGGGAATGAACAGCGCACTGCCGCGCAATTGATGCACAGTAGTTACACGCTCGGGTACGTCCAGTACTTTCATTGGTGTTGCTCACCACCACTGGAATGGAGCGTGTTGCCCAGCCGCTACCCCAAGAAAGCGGAAGGTGGCGTGCTTGGCAGAGCCTTGATCCTCAACTCCACCACCACTACCCGGCACCTTCAATGCTCACATTACTTCTTCTATTTGATAAGCTGTCAAACATTCCCCTTCTTTTCGTATCCCATCATCTGATCACCTCTGGGCACAGCGGAATCCGCGTGCCGAGCGCCAGCGGCACAGAGGACACCAACCAAAGTTGGAGAAACTTGCTCATACAAACTTGCTCACTCACAAGGATGCATGCAGGGTCTTTAGCTATAGCTCGCGCCACAACACGCCCATAAACAAACAACTGGATCTTCTCAGGCACCGGCCGCTCTTGGTATAGATTTTGATTGCAATGATTGGACAATGAAGTGGTCTGGATCGATTTATTTGGGTGCATCGCATGCGACCTTCCATTTCCATGGCGCTGGTAAGCGAGAAAGTGGTACTTGTACCGCGGCGGCAGGTTCGACGAGGAAACATGGGCTGTATAAAGAGTACGGCAGGGTCCTGCGATAGTACCTGTGTGATTTGAGGCAATTGGCACGCATCTTCTCTCAATTACATCTTCATCACATCTCCTCTCTCTCCCTCAGCCCCCACCAAACAAGTCATCTGCACTTCTTCAAGATGCTTTCAACTTTCGTCACCCTCACAGCCCTCGCTGGCAGCGCCACGGCTCACTTCCGCATGTTGCAGCCAACATGGCGCGGAGACTCGTTCCAAGCACCAGCTTCTCAATGGCAATATCCCTGCGCCGGCATCAACGCCACCACCGACTCGGCAAACCGTACCCAGTGGCCCCTTGATGGCGGCAGCGTCGTCTTCAATGGAAGTCATCCCTGGGCCATGACCTACGTCAACCTTGCGCTGGGCAGCCAGGGAACTAGCTTCAACATCACGTTGGTTGAGGGTTTTAATCAGACTGGACCTGGTGTTTTCTGCTTCAAGGTATGTCTGGAACGAGGAGTGGTTGGTACATGGCGGGACACAGTGCTAACGATGTTGTAGAAAGCAGCTGGCTCCCACCTCGATGAGGGACTCAAAGCCGCAGGCTACAGCGGCGTCGGTGACCAGCGTCTGAACGGCCTCGACGCCTCAGTCCAAGTCATCCAACTCGGTGAGCGCGGAAGCGCGCTATACAACGTAAGCTTTCCTCACCCCGCGTCTTCCTTGCCTGTATCCTGTCACTAACCCGACCCCCACAGTGCGCAGACATCAAATTCAACTCGACCGCCCAACTCCTCTCCGACGACCAATGCAAGAACGCAACTGGCGTTAGCGGTGTCAAGGTCGCCAATGTACAAGGCAATGGCACCGGCACGTCTGGTTCCGCTAGTGGTTCTCCTTCGCCATCGCCAAGCACGGGTGTTGCGAGCTCAATGGCACCAGTGATGGGCACTGGAGTGTTTGCTGCTGTTTTGGCTTGGGGTTTGTTGTAGATGAGGTAAAGGGAGAGAGTTCGAGGTGGAGACGTACAGGGCGCGATGATACCATGTAAACCGCGAAACGATATATGTTTAATTCGATTATATGTAGCGATGAAATGCCTTCAAAAGCAAGATTATGCAGGCGATCTTCCTCAGTGGTAATGTGTGTCGCGTAAGAAAAAATCGTTCTTCGGTATGCAGCGTCTGTCCATTCCCCCCAGGCACATGTCCCGAACAACGAGACCGCGCCATCTCCAGCTGGTGTTGTTGCTCTTCATCATCTCATCGGCCATGGGTGTGTCTGTAGAGGCACTTACATGGCCAAAACTTGTGGTTTTGTACCAAAAAAAATTATGCATGTCTGCATCTATGTGCTTCCCACATCTCAAAACCCAGAACATCCAGAACCATCCAAACCCTCCAACGCACGCCAAGGCGATCGATGGCCCCCCCCAATTCCATACGTAACTTCGACATTCGCCCATTCGCCGCAGCACAATGTTGCTCTGCTGCGGCAGCAAGCGTACCGATGAGATGGAAGTGCCCCGCACAAAAGCTCATTTATCCTAAATTCCATGCAGCGCCGCTTGGGTACTGGTCATGCGGGTATTTCCTAGTCTGGGCTCTATTCCGTTCCGAGGCATGCACGTGGGGAGACGTCAGCCTTGCGGTGGGCAAGGAGGATTGGAATAGGGACGTATCAGCTTGGAGTTTTTTTGCGCGGGTGGGGTGGGGAGATGCTCGAGTTAAAACATGTTGCGCCTACAATGGCTACTTGATTTTCACCTTTGCGATGTTGTCCGTATGTGCAAGTACCTAGGCTTACTGGCTACTGTGTATCGATGCCTGCGTCTCCTCTCACGGCTTGCATATGCAGACCCAGAAAAGGCAGCTCCGGGCATGTCTTTGCATGGATAAGATTGTCACAGCAGAGATTACTCGATACCACGACATCGGGCTCGCGCAGGACTGAAGATCTTGAGTCTGAAGGATGCTGCAATGTGATGGGGACGGAAATATAAGTACTGAGCTTGAGGGGTAGGGTACATATGATTTCTCCTCCTCTCATTTTCTGAATAGACTGTAGACATTGTGACTCGTCGTAGTCATGGATACGACATACTACGCACTGCTGGGTGCGCTCGTTCTCTTCTCCGTTTATCGCATCAGTCGCATCGGTCGTCGACCGAAAGACTACCCGCCGGGTCCACCAACACTACCCGTACTGGGTAATATTCACCTTGTAAGATCTTTCACTCATCGACATACCATGAGTAACGCGATCACTGCTGATTAAGGTTAGATGGCCAAGGAGAAACCACACCTTCAATTTCAAAAGTGGGCGCAAGAGTACGGTGGCGTGTACTCTCTCATGCTAGGCACGAAGACTATGATCGTTTTGTCAAGCGATCAGGCAGTCAAGGACCTGCTGGACAGAAAGAGTGCGAATTACAGTGCGAGACCGGACTTGTATACTGGGCATACTTTGCTGAGTGGAGAGAAGAGGATGGTGATGATGGTGCGTCGGTTCGTTCACTGCTGGAGAGGCAACGCTAATGCTCGACCAGACTTATGGATCTGCATGGAGGACGGTATGCTCGGCCTTGATGTGCCTAAATGAGGTGATAAATGTCTGACACATGGTAGATACGCCGGCTGTATCACAACACACTGCATGTTAACAAGTCTGCGGAGTATGTGCCGTATCAGGAGCTGGAGAACAAGCAGCTTCTCTACGACATTATCAACGAACCAGATACCGACCTACTGGAGCACTTCCGGAGGTACTCTACTTCGCTGATTACGGGAATTGTATACGGGTAAGTCGTCTGTGCCGACGCCAACTTCGTCCACTTGCTGAGCATGTACAGGTTTCGCTGGCCTTCATTCCAAGAGCCACGCCTTCAAACTCTCTTCCACAACCTCGACAACTACGTGCGCCTCAATACGACCGGCGGAGCAATGCTTGCGGACTTCTTCCCAATTCTGCGCTGGCTTCCCGCCTGGCTAATGACCTCCAAACGTGAAGCCCTCGCACACTATAACCACGAAATCAAGCTTTATGTCGATCTCTACCGCGATGCCAAATCCGCCGCCCTTTCGCCGGATTCAAAGTCTCGCCCCTGTGTCGTCAAAGAGATTGCTGATCTTCAAGCGAGGGAGAACTTCTCCGATGAGTACAGCTCGCACATCCCCGCACAGCTCTGGGAGGCCGGCAGCGACACCACCTCAACCCAGCTCTACGGCTTCATCCAAGCCCTTCTTCTCTACCCGCACATCCAAGCCAAGGGACAAGCCGAGCTCGACGCCGTCATCGGCCCCCACCGCATGCCCACACTCGACGACATGAACCGCCTACCGTACGTGCGCGCCTGCGTCAAGGAGACTCTACGATGGCACCCAGCTGCCATCCTCGGCGCATTCCCGCACTCGGCCAGCGCAGACGACGTCTACAAAGGCCACCGCATCCCTGCGGGCTCCATCATCATGCTGAATGTCTGGGCTATTCACCGTGACCCAGCGCGCTATCCCGCCCCGGCCATTTTCGACCCTGAGCGCTTCATCGGCGATGACTCCTCGTCGATGGAATCTGCCAACCACAGCGACGTGGCGCAACGCGATCATTTCGGCTTCGGTGCGGGACGGCGCATCTGTCCCGGGATGAATGTTGCAGACCGCAGCATGTTGTTGGGTGTTGCGAGGATCTTTTGGGCGTTTGATGTCAGGCCGAAGAAGGGAGGGAGCATGCCGGTGCAGGATGATTTCGTGGAGGGGTTTGTGGCTATTCCCAAAACGTATGATGTCGACGTGAAGCCAAGGAGTGATGCGAGGGAGAAGATTGTGAGGAGAGAGTGGGAAGAAGCGAAGGCGATGCTGGATGGGAACGGGCAGTTTCGGGCTGGGATGGAGTGAAGTTGAACGCATCATTCGTCTAGAGATAGCGGTACTTACATAGCGATATAGTTTTTCGCTCATGAGATAGAGAAGCATATAGTTTTGCACGTGGTACATGGGTGCTGCACTCGTTCAGAGTCGTTCTCCAATGTCTCCATGTGCCCCACATCGCAACTACACAGAGTCGCATTACGAGCGAGGAATTTACCACTTGCGAGAGACTTCTGAATGCAGTTCATCGAGTGCGGATCTTGTAACTCGCTTATACAAAACTTGTCCATATTGTAGCTACTAGCTCCTCAGCGTAGTACACTGAAACAGTAACCGCATCGTATATCCGACTAACCGAGCCCATGACCCACAACGGCACCGTATTGGTCTAGGACGCACTGCCACCGCGTCAACCTGCCAGTATGTCATCGCACGTGAATCAGTCTCATCAGCCACTTCGCGCGCGGGACCCCATCCGCACTCCACACCCTTAACGGCTATCTCGGCACACTTGGCACGCCGCACCATATGATGAGACAAGCTTTTTCACGCCATGGGTCTGAGCACGAACATGATGTTTGACAGGTGCGGAGGAGGTTTCATGGAACGAAACTACCAATAGGATGGTCCGTATATGCTCTGCCTGTGAGGCGGAGACGGCTTCATTTGGTGTGGTGGAAACGAGCCACAGCTAAGGCATTGTCTACGCCTCGTGGAGTTCGGGGCTGCGCGCTAGATATGTTGCAAACATAGGTACTCCATGTTTGACTCTCCGTTTGGTCACAGAGGCTGTGAACATAAGTATGAGGGCTCACTGGGTAACAGAGCACATGCGCAGCTGCTACTTTCATCACTGACTGCGAGCGTAAGATCATCATTCGATCTTATACTTTGCTATCATATTTTACCAAAACATCGTCCAACCCGCCTTGCTTGTACCCGCAGATATGGCTTTCGCAAATTTACATCAACCATCATACTTGGGCATCAAGCCCATCAGAGCTTTCGACATGCTCCTCTTCACACTCTTAGCATTTCTCCTTTCCGCTTTCACCCACGCCGAAGACGCCACTTCCTCAACATCACAGCTCTCGACACCCTTCGTCGACCAAGTCACTGGCCTCAAGATGGAGCGTTTCTTCGGCGCCCGCACAACCTTTGGCTTCGCCTTTGCTATGCCCACCCTATCCGCCAACGCCTCAGCCACCACCTCCTCCTTCATCGGTCAGATGACCTTCCCCCTCAAAAACGGCCAAGGCTGGGGCGCAATGGGCCTCACAGGCGACATGGAGGGCAACTTCATCCTCGCCGCATGGCCAGATGGCAACGGAGGGGTAATGGCCTCCTTCCGCCAGGCGACGAACGAAGACAATCCGCCTGAAGTCACGGGCGGATTCAGTGTCCGTCCCATTCCAGACGGCACGAGCGTCAACAATACCTTCCTGACGTACACCTTCCTGTGCGAAAACTGCATCGATCCCTCACTCGGCTTGAACATCGACCCGGCGACGGGGAACGCAGTCATGGGCTGGGCGCTGTCGGAGCGGCCGCCTCTCGGCAACGCAGCTGATGCAGGCGCAAGGCTGGATTTCCATGAGAGAGGGTTTGGGCCGTTCACGGCGCGGTTGGGCGCTGCGGTGGCGGAGGGGTTTGAGGCGGTTGCAGCGACGGCGGGGCAGCCGGTGCCTGCGTCGGGAAGGGCGGTGGCAGCGGTTGCTGGGGCCGCTGGAGCGGGGAGTGGAGATGAGGGCCGGGATGGGGATGATAAGGAGGGGGGGAGTGGAGACGATAGTGATGATGAGGACGACGATTAGATAAGTTTGACTAGACGCATGAAAGACACATTCGATTCATGATCGCCGTTGCAGATGTGCTATGATTAGGTGTTTTCGTGCTCTCTAGGTATTACTAGCCTAATAAGGATGAAGAGCATCATATCCATACGTACCTAATATCGCGCCAATGATGGCATTGGTTGCAATTTCCCCAATGTCGTAGAATGGTTGAAAAATGAAAGGTCATACTGTTGGTTCCATGCAGAAAATTCTCACAAAAGGACTTGTAGCGAACGCATCTTAGGAGAGCAAAAGCGCAACATGCGACCCAGTAAGTTGGGATAACCGTCTTGGAACACATCCACAGCATTTAAAAAGAGCATCCATCGCGCCAATGCTGTGCCCAGATGCCAGTTGCTGGCGCTTTTACTTTAACGTTCCCAGCACAAGAGAAACAAACTTTACGCTGCTCTTGTGAAGCATGGGATAATTAGCACTAAATAATTCCTGTGAGCGATCGGGATCGTCTCCCAGTTCTTCATGCTTGAGTCGGTTGGCTAGCCACGAAGTGCGGTTCCGACTCATTGATGTATACTTGTAGAACAGTTTATTAGATCTGCTCAAGTGCATTGGCCGGTCTGCTATCATCTATATGTACATAGACAAAGCATGCGTCCTGGTAGCAACTCTCGGTCCTTAACATTTGCCTAGGCGCCATGCGTGGCGAGCTGCGACATGATTTTGCGCTTCTTCAAGTATCTCGATCGATAGCCCGTCGTATCGAGGGCAATATCAACGATTTCAAATATGACTACATTGTGGTGCGCTAGGTAGATGATGGGGCGCAATGGCTGAGAAAACGTTATGATATGTCTCCGGGTCAATAAAGTTTCCTATTGGTTGATGACCTTTTAGGAGTCTGTATGTAGACTAGATTTGCTGACGCCTCATGTAGGATTCCGTACATTTCTGAGCTTAAGCTGAATTAGGCTGCAGGTTTAGCCAGGGGGTCAGTACATAGTCTCGCCTCAACGACAGCCTTTCTCGATCGACCACCATCTGTGCCTCCCTTTTGATCAGATTTCAGGTCAACGAATATGGGTCCGTATAGCTTCCTGCAATACGCTCGGCTAAAATTCCTCGTCACGCTTCTGCGACTTTTCGTCCGTTTTGCCGCCTCTTCTGCTCTTAACCGCGATAAGAAGCTCGCTTCCACCTTCAACGTCCGACGCGAACGTATTAGTATCCCGTCCAGAGACAGCAATCGATCCATCAAAGCAGACGTCTACTCTACGTCCGAGCTCTCTGATGTGAAGCAACCGGTGCTGGTCAATTGGCATGGCAGTGGCTTTTTCTCATCTCTACTTGGGATTGACGAGCTCTACTGCTCGCAACTTGCTCGCGACACCGGGATCACGATCATCGACGCAGACTATCGCAAAGGTCCAGAAACGGTCTCCCCAGGTCCCTTGAATGACGCCGCCGATGTTTTGAACTGGGTTACGTCGCAAGACCGTTTTGACAAGGCTCGCGTCGGCGTATCAGGCTTCAGCGCGGGAGGGACCATCGCCCTTGCTATGGCATCGTCCCCAAATAAGGACCAGTCTCCCATCAAGATTCCCGTGGCTGTTGCCATCGCAGTCTATCCAGTCACAGACCTGAGTATCGCTCCCGAGGCCAAGCAAGTGCCAAAGCCTAAACGGCCTTCACCGCCCTTCATGCAACACCTGATCAACGATTGCTATGCACCAGATAAAGCTCTACGGAAAGACCCCCGCATATCCCCGTCTAGAGCTGATCCGAGCTTGTTTCCGCAGACTGTGGCGATAGTAACGTGTGACGGGGACATCTTTGAGCCCGAAGCAAGCGCACTAGCCAGTAAGCTGGAGAATGGGGAGAGACGAGTGATTCATCGAGTATTGCAAGATGTGCATCATGGATTCGACAAAGGCTGTAGGGAGGGCTCGAGTGACAGTGACAGGCGGACTGAGGCCTATGCCTTGATTGTGGAGGCCCTAAGAGAGTCATTCGGTCTCTGAGTCTCCCAATACCCCGCGAGAATGACTTAAGCTCTCATGAACAACCACATTCGTCTAAAAGGAGGCAAGATCTAGCATAGTTACTTTGATTTTTATAAAAATACATCAATGATCATCTGGTGCATGTAAGGTTGATTTAATGGGCTCGCAATGTTCAAATTCAAGTACACAACGCTTCATCAGTGCAAGCATTTGCAAATTTGATGACTGATTACAAAAGGATTGTGATACAGAAAACACCAAAGCAAGGCTTGATAACGGCAACGTACTGTATAGTCTAAACATGTAGTATCGGCCACTATCACTATGAATACTCTATAAGGTACGAGTAGCTGAAGTCGCTATGCATCAATCCTTTGCAACCTGCAAAGCCTCGCTACTCTCCATAAAGCGCACTTACTTATGTTTCGGCTGATTTCCTGCTGAACTTTGCTTATGTGCTTCTCTCGTTTCATCGCCTTCTCCTACACGAGATTACAATAGAAGAGAAGCAGCATCTGATTCGTGTTGTATGCACGCGTTCTCAGAACAGGGTACCTGCTCATTCGACTAGCAATAATCAAAGATCGATACTATCCGACCTCTTATACTATACACTCTATCAATTCGCACCTCATGAGCTGGATTATCAAGGACCAGATTTTGGTCTAAATTCAATCGAATTCAGCGACTTGTCTTCATAATCCGCACCAGAGCATCCGCTATGTCGGCAGAAGCGGAAGCGACTACTACCTCTTTCCATACAACAAGATGTAACGTGTACACATCGTCAACATGTTTCCTTCCTTCTTTGTTCTCCCGCTTCACCCAGGTTCGATTCAGATACCTGAACAGGGGATTGATGGACCTAGCAGCGTTTTCGTATTGGTCCCACTCTTTCCTGTAGAATGCAAGGAGAGTTTCGTTTGGATGTTGACCAGCTTCATCTTGGATCTCTTGTAGATGAATTTCGAGCACTTGTTTCAGTCTTCCGTAAAGTTCCTTGCGGAGCAAGTGTACTGTGATAAACAGTCAGAGCTCATCGCTACATTGATTGGAAGAAGCACAAGACCTTGTCCTCCATTGCGGCGAGGGGCGCCCGGGGCTGGTTCCAAAAAACCCGCATGCTTTGCCGTACAGAAGTTGTGTATCGCTGTATGTACCCTCATGTAATCTTTCATCTCCAGTTTACCAGTACCCGGCGCGTGCTGCAGATAGTGCTTAATGCCAGCCTCGATAGTCTGCCATCTGATGTGAAAACATTAGCTGGATGAGTTGCACGGTTTTGAGACTCCACCTACGTCGTATCAAGATAGTTAAGAGGGAATTCTTCCATGGAATTGACAGTGAAAGCACCTGGTATGATTGCGCTCTGGTTTCAAAGAGACGACCTCCGTATCGTTAAGGTATCTGGCGTACACGATGATCCAATTAAGAAGGGCAGAAGACTTGATGAACATTCTTTCTTTCCTAACGTTTCTTGGGTGATTTTTGGAATGTATGGACTCTCAAACAGTTTTATGATAAGAGACATTTCGGTGCGTCAAAAATGCACATTCTCCATACACAACAGCTGCCATTTTGCTATAATAAAAGACGTAGAAGATGAAAAACGTAACAATTTATTGCATAAGAAATGGGCCAGGAGGAGGGCGCACTAAGAGCATTGTAGCGACTATGACAGGACTTTACCTCGAATTTGCTGGACCCAGCCCTGTTCTTGATACCGATCATTACTGTAGTGATACAGTATATCTATGTTATATCACCCCCGACGACCGTGGAGGATTGGCCGAAAAACAATCGCTGCTGTCCCGTCCATGTGCACTTTGAAGCATCGCGCTTAGTTATCTGTCGTATTACTAGATGACTCTGCGCAAAGCACATAGCGACAGAATAAATACTGGTATGTGGTTCAATCGAAGGAGGGTACCGAACTGCACTCACATTATATAGAAATGTCTTTCGCAAAGCTGTGTTTTGTCCCAGGCCTGTCGTGTTCATGATTGCAAGCACTGTGATGTTTCTGTTATCCAACAACACTGCATAATTAGTCGAGGAATGAAAAGATATGTAACACATTACACTACCCAAAGATTAGTGTCGTGCAAGACGCATTCCTTACAAGTGGAACGACAGTGGCCAGGAAGAGTTTATAGGTGATTAACGCTGCCGAATCTAAATTCTTGTACGATTTCACCGGCCTGTGACGCCAAGGCTTACACATCGAGTAACTATCAAGTTCACCACGACAGATATCGTCGAGACCACAGAACAGAATCAAAGCTTTGTCAAATTTCTAACTTTACGCTATGCGTCGCCTGTTCCCCATAGACTCTACCTATACATGATGTTCCGATGCCCATATTTAGGTTGCGTGCATGCGTTTCAATTCTGAGAAAGTATGCAATAGTAGCTCTGAGTATACATGGACGAAGAATATATCGGCTAGCTATTTTCATGCTTACAAATGGCCACGACTGCATCCATCTCCAACTCTCACTTGTTCCCGACCTTGATCAAGCAGATCAGGTTCAAGTCCCAACACCAAAGTGTTCCTCCTCACATGGCCACCATCCCTTCTAGCATCCGAATAGGTTCTGAGCTTCGCTGTTCTTGCAAACAGGAAATAGAACCGATCTATTGGCGCCGGGACATCAGCAGTTGTGGCCGTGATAGGCTCGGTCCTTATGATAACGGTCCTCCATAACACGTGGGCACAATATGCGATCACCTTCCTCATCGCTGCAGGTACATTTGGAGTCTACTCTACGACGTACACGTGGTTATCTTCGACTATTCCACAGCCTCCTGTGGAGAGGGCTGAAGCAATTGGTATCGCCAACTCATTTGCGGATCTTGCGTAATGGTATGCGAATTACTTCTGGCTCGACGAATATGCGCCTCTCTTCGGAGTCTCATGGAGGTGCACTTTGGCTTTCCAACCACTTGCACTGGCATCGATTGTGACTCTACGATTTATATGAAAGCGGGGTAATAAGAGATTCGAAAAGGTTGCCCAAGAGACTGATCCTGACGACGTGGCTGCAATGGCGCGTCTGAATAATGACTCGCAGCGTGCGGTGCTCGACGGATTCCGCTACATTACGTAAGTACTGTTGTGTCGGCCAGTAATCGCATGAGGTTGTCATGTATCGGACACAGCTCCGATGAGGGGAGGAGTATACCTGAATCTCTATCACTTGGGTATAGAGGACAGAATCCATGATATTAGACACCATCACATGTTTTCCATGAATGCTTAAACTTGCTTGTACCATGGTAGCATCGAGATATTGCAGCTCAACATCTTGACCCTCTACTTGACCATAGATATCTGATCCATAACGCCATCCTCTTTGTTTTTCTCAGTCGCGACCGTGACGGAGAAGAAATGCTTGCTTGCATTCACACTCACAATCTGGTCGAATACTCCGCTCTTTAGGACCGCCCCAAAATCTATCAAAATACGTTCAATCGGCCCTTTCGACTCCTTGCGGAACATCATGAAGTTGCTCCGGCTGTCTATGTTTTGCCAAATGATAGTCACATCGAAGTCGTCGTGGGTTGTGAATTTGGCAGGCGTTCTCGACGGGTCCGTAGGCTGAAGAGACATTGCTGCTGCTTGACGTTAGAACAATACTGTATCATTGACCATATGTACACCTACGTGTATGCACGATTGCACCTACACTCGAAGTTGCAGCGACAACTGGCTGAGCAGCTTTCGTAACAGCGAGGGAAAAGTTACCGGTACCGATGCAATTGACAACATGGGCAGGACGAGCGAGGATAGACTTTTTCAGTGTGAGGTAAGTGATTTGGGCTCAGGAATGCAGTCGCGATGATAGCGAATAAGAAGAAGGTGCGGGGAACTTGCATACTTATACAGATGATTGGTCGAGCGTGACATGGGTAAGGGATCGCGGTGGCGAAAGGTAGACGATGGAAATGCATCATGAGCGTACCAACGTGGGATTTGGATGGAAACCTCGTGGTTTATGAAGATTTGGCTACGCAACAAGATAAAGAAAGTTTTCGCACGTTACGTATCACAGTAGAACGCGATTTCTTTCGAGAAGGCCCAAAGAGTGTTGGTCCTTGAAGATACATCCACGACTAAGGAGAAGCGTCGCGCACTGCTGGAGCTGCTGCAAGTTGCAAGTGTCGATATGGAGAGAACTATCGTTCAAGTCATTGTGGATTTCTCGCTGTATCGCGGCTAATCGCGTTTTCTTCGGCAAAGTTTGAAAGCTGTACACATAAGGAGTGTTGTGGCCTGTGATGATCTGATCTTGTCGAGGCGGGAAGTTTGCATGGGGGAACCCTCTGAGAACCCGTATGCAATTATTTTAAGCTTCTATAGCAATGTAGTCTTCTCCCTGAATGCGATGACATGCTTTGGCATATCAAAACTTGTACTCAAAGCGCCTCCAATGACGATTCCCAAGATCAACATGGCCAGCAGATGCAGTATTGTGATTTTCTCCTTGGCCACCGCTAGCCTCTGCTGTGCCCTCTCCCCCGCCTTTCCGACCATCTTCTTCAGTGGTTTGACATTGTTCTTCTGCGCAAACGCGTAGCCTCTCTGCATGCCCGGCAGGCCATCGATACTCAATTGTGACTTCCATGCCCAATATTGATCTATAGATTCTTTCTCATCTCCCGCTCGGAATTTGGCATCCTTCTTCGCAAAATGGTCGTCAAGAATGGGCCGGTGGCCAACAAAGTCGTAGTACGGGACGCTGAAACCACAGCTGGTGGAGCACTGGTCGACATCGACCATGATGATACTGCGTGAACCTGGTTTGAGTGGGACCTTGTGCTCGGTGACAAACGCTTCGAACTCTGGCGTCCCGTTTTCGATCGGTCTGCCTTTGCCCCATATACGCACGATGCGAGGTGGACCCTTGAATGCCATGAACATGACGCAAATGCGCGCGTTGCCAGGTTCGTGAAGATGCGCGTGAGTCTCAACACCTGAGCCGGTCAGGTCCATGTACCAGAAACTTGTGGGCGAGAGAATGCCGTAATTGTCGCCACCCTTGGGGGAGATGTTGATGTGCCCGTCGCCAGAGAGTGGAGCGCTCCCACTGGGTATTGTCAACTCAAGTTAGCGATTGACGGAGCACGATCTCAGCTTACACCCATAACATTTGTTGTTCGAGGATCCATGGTCGCAGGGAGTCTGGTATGGTTTCATAGAAGACGCCCATGATTGGTGTAGCTGAGGAGTCGATTTCTATGCTCTGATGTGGAATCTCTGGGTTGATGGTGGTTTGTAGTCGATACACGAGACGCTGGTCAAGAAAACCCAGTAAGAAGAGTAGGATGACTGTATGATTATACGAAGGGCACAAGTCGATGGGGACAGCTGACTCTCCCAACGCCAACAATCCGCGGCCGGTATCGGGCAAGTGTCCGTGTTCGCACCAACAGTCGCACGAGACTGCAAATTAAGGCCACACAGTTATTATGCTTGTGAACATAGAATGAGTTTACAATTTTCCGACGGTATGTGAAGTCCTTGGGCTCAGTGGGGTAGGGTGGGGAAGTTGGGGAACGGCCTCGGATGCGGGCTATACTGGAGTAAGCGCCATCGGCTAATCGCGTGGCAATTAGTATTTCGCGTTCCGACTGTAAGCAGTGCGAGCATTCACAGAACAGGCATTGTCTGAGATATTGTCTGAGACATTGACTGGGCCTCTGCGGTGTCCTTGAGGATGCAAACCACGGAACAGGTGAACTAAGTCAGCGTGGAGGGAGGCAACGTTGCGAGACATGATGTGAGCAGAGCCACCACGAACCTACTCGAGGCTCGGGCAAGGCTTCTCGCAGACATGATGAGCCGCAATGGCAACGGAAGAAGCGTGTGGTGGTTTATCATGGCACGGTGAAGACAACAATGGTCAGGATAAGGTGTCTGGGAGTGTCGAGACACTAGGTCTGGTCAGGCTAGCGCCGGCAGCAATGGGGAAGGAACAATGAAGCAGAAGGCAGAATACGGCCGGCAGCAAACCTCAAGCCAATGTTGCGACGCTCACACGATGCGCAATCCTGTCGCGTGCATCTCGTGCAGGACCGCCAAACAAAGATGCCTCAATGACCAGGACGGCGCGGCGTGCCAGCGCTGCAAGGCGGGCGGGCGGTCAGATCTGTGCACCTATCCAGCACCAGGGACGAGCGCGCTGCATCGCAAGCCCAAACGACCACGCACCTCAGAAGACGCGGGCCATGGCGACGGGCTGCCGGGCACCGCAGCGCCCTACACAGCCAATGGTGGCACGCCGCAGCAGCAGCAGCAGCAGGCGGTCTTCCGCCGCCATGACGTTGAGATGCCGATGAACGGCTTCAGCGGCCGGAGTCCCACCAGTGCGGCATCTCCCAATTCGGCGGCGCTGCTCGAGGGACTGGATCCCTTTGACCTCCTCACCGACGAGGTCAAGAACAGCTACCTGCGCTGCTCGTACAAATGGAGCTTCCACCACACGCCGACGCTGCTGCTGCGCATCCGCGACCGCACCCTGGAGCCGTGGATGGCCTGGGCGATGCTGGCGCTGGCGATACGGTAATTCACCACGACGAGCCCCGAGCCCCAGGCCCCTCGCATCACCATCACGTAGCATGAGTTGCTGGCTGACACGCCCAGATTCGTCAAAGACCCGCCCGCCCCCTTCCGCTCGCAGACTGAGGCCAGCAATGCCTACGCCGCCCACGCCCGCCAGATCCTGCAGTCGGACCTCGAGACGCCCAGCATCAGCCGCGTCCAGGCGCTGCTCATGCTCACCGGCCACGACTGGGGCGCCGGCAATGGCAGGCGCGCCTGGATCTACCTGGGCATGGCCATCCGCCTCGTCGAGGTCATGGACCTCACCCAGGAGCTCAAGGTGCCCCGCAACCGCATGCCCACGCGCCAGGAGTTCATCGACGCCGAGGTCCGCCGCCGCACCGCCTGGACCTGCTTCCTCATGGACTCGCTGCTGAGCGGCGGCAAGGGCCGCAAGCGCTCGCTGACCGCCGCCGACATGGCCATCCAGCTGCCCTGCGAGCGCGAGAGCTTCGTCTTCGGCGAGCCGACGTGCACCGAGCAGCTCGACAGCAGCGTGCACATGCCCCCCGTCACCCTCCCTGTCGGCGAGATTGGCATCATCGGGTACAGCCTGCGCGCGGCCAACGTATGGGGCAAGGTAGCGCGCTGGGCATGCTCCGACGACATCAAGTCCGAGCTGCCTTGGTCGCCCACGTCGCAGTTCCAGCAGCTCATCTACGAGCTGGAGCGCTGGAAGAAGTCGCTGCCTGAGCGGCTGCAGTATGACCTGTTCGCGCTCCACAGCCACAACGCCGTTGAGCAAGGCCAAGCATTCTCCTACATGCACTGCATTCACTTCATGAGCTACATGTTCCTGCACCGTGCCTACTTGCCCGTGCTCGGGCCACAGCAGAACGGAGCCGGTGCAGACGAGGCCCCGGATTCCTACAACGAGCACAGGGACATGTGGAAGAGCTGGCAAAAATCCTCGCGCAAGGAGCTGTTCAACGAGGCTACCATGGTCCTCGAGATGCTGGAGGAAATGCGTACATTCGGCGTTTTCTTCCTGCGCGGACTCGTGCCCTGGATCGGCTTCACCATCTACACCGCGGTCGGCGTCATGTTGTACTGCTTCAACTTCCCAACCGGCGACGACGATCCGCGCATGCGAGAGAAGCTCCGACGGTGTGTCATCAACGGCTGCACATTCTTGAAGGAAATGAAGACACAATGGCCAATGGCTGAGACATGGTTCGAGACCATCAAGCGCATGCAAGCCTACTACCGCTCTGCAACTGGACAAGACGGCCCTGCATCACCCGAAGAACGACAGGCATTGCGACGCGCCATGATAGACTATGGCGCTCTGCAGCCATCACCTGTGCAGAAACCTGCAGACTCTTCAGGCACACTGGACACGTCGGCAGTGGCCACCAGCATTTCGCCAAGCATGTCGCAACAGGAGATGAAGCCCGCTACCATGTCCATGCACAACCACAGTCTTGTCACGCCTCCGACGTCCGCTCCTACTCCAGTTGACTATGTGACATCATTTGCTTGGACGGACGTCAATGTCCCGCCGTTGGAAGCTGACGAAACCTTCAATCTCGATTCCTTTGACCTCTCCAACGCCGAACTGGAGGAAATGATGATCAGCGCGACCCAGGACTTCTGGGCCAGCTTCCCCGGTGAAGTAGGGTACCAGTAAAGAGTTAATGTGTTATTTCATGTGTTACCCTTCATGTGTATGGATACTTTCTGATTCGGTCCCATTGGCGTTATCACTATTTCTTCGAATTGCGTCAATATTTCAAGCTGTTTTGAAACCCTGTTGCGGTTGCACAACAAGGCAATCACCCTGTCTCTATCGCAATGTGTGTGACTGTTTCGTAGCTGTCTTCACACAATCGCATAGTCAATGCGAAACTCTTATTATAATTATATTCACTTATGCAATCTAATGTCTACAAACACCATGCGAGTATTGGCACAATGATAGATCGTAGAGCTCGGCCAGGCCTTTACGCCACTCATTGTGTAGACCAGAACAGACCTCACTTCAATTAACCAACAGGTCAGTGTCGTACATGTCGGTGTTCTTCGAATTAAATTTGTCATTTCAGTCGCTAAGCGTGATTTGTGGGCGTAACCAGGTCCGGCTACGCTAATGGACTTTCCTTGCACTTGTAGCTCTACTATTAACCCAACTGCTGTCGAACATAAGCAAGCTAGGTCACTTATATGAAGATGCGCCAATCTTGTTCACCTGTGGCTCTACCTCCCTTTTGTGAAGAAAAGCGTCCAATACTGCGTCAGGGTCATTTTTACTTTGTGCCTCTCTAGAAACCATTCTTGCAATCTATTTAAAGACCTCTGTATCATCAACCCAGAGCGGTTTCAAGACAGGCTAAGAACGAAGAACTCATGGAGTCCCATTGCGCGTTGTTGAGGCAGCCACAGACCTGGTTTCGCTCGTGCTTTTCGACTCTTTGAGAAACGGAGAAGCTCGAAGAGCATCAGCTTGGGTCTTCCAAAGTGGCGTGGCAAGATCGATGAGCTGTGGTCCGAACTCTGCCAGCATCTCGCGAACTTGAACTTCAGATGCGTGGAGACAAGTCGAGAGCGCTCCGTCCGACTGGAACGTTGCATCCTCCCATTGTTTCTTCCATTTAACAACAGCTGACTGCATCTCTTTACTCTGTGTATCCACCTCCATTGCCACCATGTAGAAGGAAGAAGTGATTGCATGCTTCGTTTTGGACTTGAAAAGGCGTACGCTTGAGCACTTTGTAAACGTGCGGATGATTTCAGCGGTATCAGATGATTCTGGCCTGTGCATGACGAGGACCAGTGACCCTCGATTGCGTAAACGTTCAAGTGCGAAGACCAACTGGCTCGTGGCTAAGCGTAGCCTCTTATGCGACTCATGATGTTCCGCAGCAGCATGCTCACGTCGAGTCGTCGCGCCCGTCGCGCCACAGAACACAAGGTCAAACTTCTCGTTCTGGAACGGTCTTTTGAAAGAGAATTTTGCCCTGTCTGGGTGTTGGGTCGGTATGGATGTTGCTGGCCGTCCCATCTCGTTTGCTAGCATCGTGATATCCGCAAATTCGACACGAACATTCAAATTATACTTCCATCCTGGCAGCATAATTTCCAGACCTCCCATATCTGATGGCAACGTGATGCCCCGTATCCTGGCGTCGCGATGTTTATGGAGCACAGTCTGCGTGAACCCTCCCGGGGCCATACCGATATCCAGGACTCTTGGGGGCCGACCCCCCTCACCCGCTGCAAGTGTAATGACTGATGTGTTCTCATCCATCTCCTGTCCAATGTTACATGTCATTTTGAAAAATCCATGCTTTGCCTTCTGTGTTCTATTGGCGTTGTAGGATCGTTCACGACGAGCTTGGAAAAACCGATCGCCCTGAGACGTATTCCAACCCTAATGGTACGTAAGCAAAGGTCTTCATATTTCTTCTTATTAGATACCTCCACTCGGAGATCAGTCAGTTCTTTGAAAACCTGACTGTTCTCTGTTAGATACTGTGCGATGATCGCCGACACCGAGGTTTCCTCAAGCGGCAAGGTGCTGTTCATCATCCCCTCTAGGTCTGGGTTCATTGCTCGAGTGTTGCTGAATTGAAGTTTGGAAAACTGAAGCGGAAATATCTGACGTTCGCGGCCGGAGAAAGGTTATCGTAGTATGATTAAAGGATGGAAGCGCCTACTTCTCCCGCAGTTGCACAGTATCTTGGAAGTTGTGCTTGGAACAACGTTGTACTAAGAGCCCCGTCTCTTCGTATAGGGGTTTACGGCCAGCTGCGGGGTACGCAGGAGGTTGTGCGATGTGAGAATCACATGCCAAAAGATCACGTACAGCCCATGCATGAAGAACGCCCCCCTGGCTTGAATAGCTTGAGACCAGTTATATCAGCCTGACATAACTGAAATTCGTGTCAGTACTATATAGAGGGTAGTTGTTAATGAAGAGGAGCCTAGTTTACGTGTGAAAGTGAAGAACAGATAGACTCGCATGTTTTAGCGAGTCTAAAGCTTGTTGAGTACCGTGCCTTGTGATCCCTGCGTAGTCGTGTGTTTCTCGGAATCCTAGATGCTAGCGGTTGGTTCTCCGGGTGCTACAAAAGGCAACCCAATAGACCATGCATATCTATCGGGTGAGCCTGACGAATGATACCCTAGCAACACTCTGAGCGAGGCAGGATGCTTGGATGGCGGAATATTCGCTGAACTCGAAGTGGCATTGCCGTGCCTTGGGACATTTTCAACCTACTTGATATCGCACTTTACCTTTAGCGTGATCTCGATCAACTGGTTCGGATGCTATAGCAACAACTTCTTCTGACTAGATGAAGGGCGAAAATCGGTACAAGGTCAAACGAATATTAGAGGTTTCAAGAAATATATCTGCACAAAAGATATATCCAATTTGAATGCGTTCGTCGGTATTCTTCTAGCTATTATTGCTATAGAATCATTACTATCCGTTATTCTTGTTGAGAAAACGGTGTCTTCTTGCCTTAGCTTGGCTTGCTAGCTATCGTGATTATGGTTACATCTCAGGCACAGACTCGAAAACGCAAGTGATTATCCGAAATCAGATGGCCTGGGCTATCTACTACATTATATGAGAAATTCCTTTTACGAGTGTCACGGCGATGGCTGTATCGGAACTTGTTGTGTGGTTGCTCTTAAGCCTTGCAGCTGCTGAGTGTAGCAATATTTCGATTTCTTTTATGTCTTCTTTTCGAGAACAGAGAGAGGCAACCAACCATATTGGAACATCAATTTGCATCGAACACAGTGCATGGGGGACCTATGTCTCGAATGTTAATGGAAGAATAATACCACAACGTGCTACCAAGTAATAATTTATCCGACTTGATGAATAGAGCGCATTGCAAAAGCGGAAGTGAGTAGGAGGTAGGTAATCGATCTGACTTTCACGGGCCATGCTGTCTTATTCACGCAACGCCACCATCCAATGGTGAACTACTTCATTACTATTATGGAATTATATGACTTGCCTAGAAGTTTCAAAGTATACCCTGAGCTCTTTCCAACTTGCCATGAACCTCATCTACACACCTACACAAACGTTGTTCTCCGCCCACATCGTCCTGCAATCGGAACCAACTCCGGCGTTCCATTTGACGAAGTTCTCAAGGGAGATTTTCTGATAACTGATGATTTGATCGCAAGTAACACCCTTGGCAACCCAGTGAAACTTCTTACAATTTGTCACCATACCAGGCTGAGTAGGCTGAGGGGTCTGTACGCCATTGCCAGCAGTCGTAGTTGTCGTTGGTGGATTCGTGGTGGTAGTGCCGCCTATTAGGCCAACACAGACATTGACACCTGCTTGCATCGATCTGCAGTCGCTGCCAACTGTGGGGTTCCATTTCACAAAGTCGTCAAGACTAATGTGCTGGTAGCTTGTAATCTGGTTGCAGGTAACACCTTGAGCAACATAATGAAACTTGGCGCAATTGGCCACCATCCCTGGTTATGTGGGCTGAGGTGTTGCAACACCATTTCCAGCGGTTGTAGTGGTAGCTGGGGGACTGGAGGTTCTGCTCGGAGGAGGTGATTCGGCGCTGGTCGACAACTTCAGTGCTC